>OX328126.1:16317357-17057357 GCA_946811695.1 Gonocerus acuteangulatus
AAAATGTCTATTATTATTGGATGCGTGGTGTATCTGTCTGCTAGTGTCTGCAGTGTACTAGTGCCTGTAGTGTACTAGTGTCTGCAGCATACTAGTGCCTGTAGTGTACTAGTGTCTGCAGTGTACTAGTGCCTGTAGTGTACTAGGGTCTGCAGTGTACTAGTGCCTGTAGTGTACTAGTGTCTGCAGCGTACTAGTGCCTGTAGTGTACTAGTGTCTGCAGTGTACTAGTGCCTGTAGTGTACTAGTGTCTGCAGTGTACTAGTGCCTGTAGTGTACTAGTGTCTGCAGCGTACTAGTGCCTGTAGTGTACTAGTGTCTGCAGTGTACTAGTGCCTGTAGTGTACTAGTGTCTGCAGTGTACTAGTGCCTGTAGTGTGACTCGTAGATTCAAAATATGCAATACAATTTTTTTACCTTGAATAACATTTCAAGGTCAATTTTGCGGGGGTTAATATGGGGGTTATTTTTTTCGATCTTGCATTGGAGAATCGTCTGGCCAACGGATGACCAAAAGTTTTGTGACACCCTGTACATTCAACTTATTAATATACACACATTTTATTGAAAGCCGGGTAATATACAATTTATTCTCAAGGTCACTAAATATAAAAGTTTATATATATATATATATATATATATATATATATATATATATATTTTTTTTTAATATGTTGAATTATGTTTAGAAAAAAATAAATTTACAAAGTGTTTAAAAAAAACAACTCTGGACACATGTTGTGCAATTGACATAAAACGGAACAAAACAGTGAGACGTGCTAATTCTTAATACATAATCCACTTATGAATAAACTATAGTAGGTAATATTAAGTAAATATATGTACATAAAATATATATGTATATATCAAATGTATATAAAATTCCTTTTATTTCTAAGAGATTTACAAATATATAAATAAAAAAAAAATAAAATAAAAAAAAAATAGCAATAAATAAATTTTAGAAATTGTGAAAAAAATATTATATCTCCGTCGTATGAATATAATACAGTCTCACCTCGTGTCCGCGAGACGGTGGGGGTTTGAGGAAGTTAACCATCGTAGCGTATCTAGTCCATCTCTTACGGCGGTCGTTTCTGCAGACGCTGAAACATAAGGTAATAATATCAATCATTTACAACAATCACAAATACATAAAGATAAGATTAAGGTTTTATTTATGAAAATATGAAAATAAGATAAAGACTTCAATCACGCCAGGATTGACATAAGTTAAGGACCCAATCAGACCTGGATCAGCATTGGGTAAAGGTCCCAATCCCACCTGGATCGACAAATTTAAAGGCATAAAAAAAAACCCGAGAAACTGCGTCGTCTAGCGCGTTGTCCTTTTAATCTGGTATAATTTGGTTAGATATTTCGTGAAAAAGTAAACACCTATTCCTATGAAATCTCAAGGAAAAGCAAGCTTGTCGGCAAAACACAGAAAACAGTATCCTAAGCGGAAATTACTCCTTCCGCCTTCCCAACCTTCGCTCTAGGAAGAAACTATAACAAATATGTTTTCCATTTACTTGACTTTTGACTAAAATATTAGTTTTTTTATGAATCTATGGCGCCACTAGACCACGGGTGACCCCTAATTTTAGTGTTTTTTTTCTCGGCGCATCGACAAATCATGGCCATTAGCGCCTAATTTTAGTGTTAAATGCAATTTCAAAAATACAATCTGTTATAATGTGAGGCAATTAGAGAAAATATAAAGTTTAACAGAACGAAACCAACAGCAGTACTGAAGTAGAAAATAATCACATGGCATCAACGAATTCCGTTCGGAAAGCTCTATTTTGAACCAACCTTCTTTTGTAGGATCGCGGTTCCTCCCTCCGTTAATATATATATATATATATATATATATATATATATATATATATATATATATATATATATATATATATATATATATAATGTCCCATGGCAATGGTGAAGGCAATGACCCACAGCCAATATATAAATATCTGATTGAACACCTGCACAAATGCCGACAAAGAAATCCTTCTGATTGAGTAGATTAGGACTATAGATTGATCTACTTCTGATTGAGTAGATTAGGAATATAGATTGATCTACTTCTGATTGAGTAGATTAGGACTATGGATTGATCTACCTCTGAATGAGTAGATTAGGACTATAGATTGATCTACTTCTGATTGAGTAGATTAGGACTATAGATTGATCTACTTCTGATTGAGTAGATTAGGACTATAGATTGATCTACCTCTGATTGAGTAGATTAGGACTATAGATTGATCTACATCTGATTGAGTAGATTAGGACTATAAATTGATCTACTTCTGATTGAGTAGATTAGGACTATAAATTGATCTACTTCTGATTGAGTAGATTAGGACTATAAATTGATCTACTTCTGATTGAGTAGATTAGGACTATAGATTGATCTACCTCTGATTCAGTAGTGTAGGACTATAGATTGATCTACCTCTGATTAAGTAGATTAGGACTATAGATTGATCTACCTCTGATTAAGTAGATTAGAACTATAGATTGATCTACCTCTGAATGAGTAGATTAGGACTATAGATTGATCTACCTCTGATTAAGTAGATTAGGACTATAGATTGATCTACCTTTGATTGAGCACGAACTCCACTCTCATTTCACTACGAGATGATCCGATGCCACTCATGCAGAATCCCAATTTAGGTTTTAGTTTGATCCAAACTTTGCTTCTTTGCTTTCTCCTCAAAAGTATTGAATTCGTCTAAAATCTAAAACAAACCAAATCATTTCTGGAAGTTTATTCATAATTCTATATTACAAGATAAAAATCAATATAAAACCCCCATAAAACCCGTTTCCATTACTAGAAATCTCCACAGCAACATGTGCCGGGCATAAATCGCAGAATGGAAACCATTAGCAACAAGTCGCGACAAGAATTTGCTAGACGCCCGCACGACAAAACATGTGCCCGCGACTTGTGCCTACTAGCCCTGTCAAACGGACCTCAAAAAGGGGTCGAAGTGAAAAGTTCATGTAATTGTTTTGATTGACTTATTTTCTTATGTTTATTGGAGTGCTGACCACGAATCTGAAGTTGTCTACCCAACATTTGCTCGACAAATATGAGAAATTATCAAAAAATCACTTAAAATAATGTTGTTTTTTTTTTAAATTGTTTTCAGCTTATAACTTTCAAAGCAAGCTATTTACGCAGAACGTGATTCTGTAGTAAAATAAAGCGAATAAATTTGCCTACAATTTATGTCTCTAAACGCTTTGAAGTGGTTACGCTTGGTAAACTTCAAAAACAGTTTAACGATTTCGAAATATTGAGGCCATAGCTTTGAAGTAGCACCTCTGTTAGCTATAGCTTGAAGCTGTGCAGAAAACTTGATTTTTAGTTCTTCTACACACTCGCCTTTGTTTGCAAACAAAATATGCAATCTGTTTTCGTAGTTTTTATAAGAATAAGAAATCTCCAAGTTTTTCTTGAAGGTCTGGGGTTAAATTTTTTCGTCATTGCTTTCCATAAAAGTGAACATTTCATTCATATCCCCCTCAATCTCTTCAGCATGAGGGCCGATTTTTTTTAAAATTAATTTTGGGCCTACTGTACAGTTTTTTTTTTAAAACATTTTTCATGGTTCCGACAATCAGTAGCTACCATGAAAGATGTCGTCATGTGTGCAACCTTCGGAAAGTGCAACATTGAAAATACATCAATATATTAGTGCGCCTACCCGTTGCGCAGTGGATAGCACCGAAAATTCTCATGTCAAAGATGCGAGTTTGAGTCCCGTTTGTGGCATATTGAATTTTGTCAGTGACTGGTTCGCTGAATCAATTTAATGTTCCGCCATGGGTGTTCAGGAAGGGTGGTAACCTGTAGCTGGCCCACATAATATATCGGTTGAATTTCAATAAAAATAAATATACAGAACATATAAAGTAAAATTTAAATTTTGCATTATATTTATTTCCACATCAATAGTTAGAGAAATGAAATAAATGCTGAGTATGTTCGTGTATGTTTATGTTTTTGAGAGATTTGATTACGTACGATTGTGTAATTACGTAGGATTTTACTTACGAAACACCGTCTGACTTCATCGAAAAGTTTAAACTAAGAACTGTTTCTTGAACAATAACTTGTAGAAGTTTGTCCGAACATAACGTTCAGGAAAAGAAAGTGTTTCAGGTTTTACTTTTTCATTTTGACAAATGAGTGATAACATTATCACATCCAGAGACTCAACTCGCATCTATTTGGAAAGAAATGAGCGACTTCGTGCTAACGATTCACACATTAGAAGAGTGAACAGCATTCGTTATTAGTTACAAGCCGTGGTTCGTGAGATAAGCTGTGATTTCTATTGGTCTTGTACGTTATTATCGGAGGTTATACCGACACAGTTCATTTTATGGGGCGCTCAGTGGTAAATAACACTAGACACATATCATGGAGGGCAATTCTTGAACAAGTACTGTTTTATGTTCAAGTGTCGTAGTTCGATGGTCGGACACGGCATACCATTACGCCTCCAGGTTCACCCATTCTCCAGTGGACACTTGCAAAAGGGAGGGGACGAGATCAGGCGGCCTGAGCATAGTACTGACCACACTATCTCCCTAGTCATCCGTATGTTCAAAAATCAGACACTTGTACAGTACCAGATGCTCTGGGATCTCCTGGTTTGTGAAGTACTGATTTTTTAATTTTATTATTGTTTGATGAGAGTTTTTAAGGGGAATTCTTCGAAAAAATAAAAATAAAAGCGGTGCTGTGTCTGACAAAAGGAACCCCTCTTTTTCCACGGGCGATAGCCTGCATGTGACAATTTTTAATCTAGAACGAAAAAATAAACTTATTTCGAAAGAAGAAGGTTAAATCTAGTAAATTATGTAGGATTTTTAAAAAATATTAATTTTTTCCAAACAGAGTGAACAATTATTCATTTTCTATTAAAAATCCGTCGAAAATCGGTCATGAAATCGTTATAATTCAATGAATCGAAAAAATCCTACGAACTTTGATAGCAAATATGATGAGAAAGATGCAGTTAAATTTTGAAGTTGATCGGGCAATAAGTGAAGACGCTAGAGCATCGCCCGATTTGAAAAACATAGTTTTGAAAAAACGACTTTAAAGTTTAATGTTCTGAAATGTTCATTTTTTTCCAATTTTCATGATTTATTGTAATAAAGATAAAAAAAAAAAAAAAAAAAAAAAAAAAAAAAAAAAAAAAAAAAAAAAAAAGAAAAAAAAAAAAAAAAAAAAAAAAGGGTTTTAATTTTGAAATGTATTAAAGGAGGACCCAAAAAAATATAACAATTAAAAAGGGACCAATCGAAGATCACTCAAAAAATTATCTTAAAATCAGCACCGCGTTCACTCGGCATCGGGATTTCACTCTTAAAATCGTATTTTTTGGCCATTTAAAATTTGTCATCACATAAACACTCTTAAATATCATTTTTGATTAGTTAAGGAAGAAATTTAGCCCATAAAAAAACTTGGATTTCTATGGGAGCAACGCCTTTAGAAAGAAAACAATAAAGGACATCTCTCACGAAACCATTAGCATCGGCCTAATACCGGCCGATCTACAGGTTCCCACCCTTCTGTGAATGATATAGAACACACATGTATACATATGCTGGGTGGAGAAAGTGTATTTATTTCCGAGCCGAATATAATTGCCTGTTATCAGCGTTAGATAAGACTAATGTTATTAACAGGGCCTGCTATGGTTGCGTCAGGTAATTGAAGCTGCCATGACACGCTATCTTCAAGTCCAATCGTCAGATGAAACGATTCTCCTAGATATCGTTCATACTTTTCGTAAATAAAGTCTTTATGGCACGAGTAGGCTCAGTGGTAAAGTACTGGACTCATGTTATAGAGTTGGCTCAGGGGCAAAGCACTGGACGCATGTTATAGAGTTTTTTGACGATTACCAATCCCCATCCAGCTGATCAGCCCCCCTACCAGATGACTAGCCCCCAACTAGGTGATCACCCCCCAACCAGATGATTAGCCCCAACTAGATGATTAGCCCCTAACCAGCTGATTAGCCCTCCCAACCAGCTGACCAGCTCCCCGAACAGCTGATCACCCCCCAACCAGAGGATTAGCCCCTAACCTGCTGATTAGCCCTCCCAACCAGCTGACCAGCTCCCCGAATAGCTGATCACCCCCAACCAGATGATTAGCCCCTAACCAGCTGATTAGCCCTCCCAACCAGCTGACCAGCTCTCCGAACATCACCCCCCCCCCCCCGACATTAAGGGTTGTATCCTCTGCTCATAACAGGCGCATTTAGATGATGTTGATGACAGGTCTTTATGAATATGCATACGACCGGAGAATTCACTATCAAGGAAAATGCAATCAATTCCATGACTCCTCGAGTAATATTATTCATTGTTTATTTGCTCGAATAACAAGGAGTGAAGCATATATATATATATATATATATATATATATATATATATATATATATATATATTCTTTTTTATCCTAGGAGGCATGGGGTCATTAAAGCAGTCTTCCCTTTTTTATACTACTTTATTTATTGAACCCGACATGTTCCGTGCGTCTTTTCTTCGCACCTCTTCAGGGGCACTTCTTGCAAGGAAGTCCTCTCGTTACCAAGTACTCTGGAGTCCGTTACCGTCCGTTAAGTATTAAGCCGGACTCCAGAGGGAGTACTTGGTAACGAAACATGTCGGGCCCAATAAATAAAGTAGTATAAAAAAGGGAAGACTGCTTTAATGACCCCATGCCTCCTAGGATAAAAAAGAATTTGGATATTTTGGGTCATCTATAAGAATAAATAATATATATATATATATATATATATATATACACGGTTATATCCCGTTTAGGGATTTATCATCTTATATATCTCCTTATATATAAATAAGATAGGACTAGTCACTGAGGGAATTAAGTCTATAACCCCAGAAATTAGGGAGGCTCTAAAGAAGTAGTCACTTGAAAAGAGAAAAAAAAATAATGTATACATATAATAACGGATCGGTGTTTGTACATAGAAGATATATGGGGAAAAATACTATTGGGGGCCTTCATCAATGCAATAGTGCCCAAAACAATGAATCATTAGAATGTTTGCCTGTTTATCTGCTTGTTTGTGCGCGCTAACCTCAGAAGCAGCTTATCCGATTTAGATGAGGCTTTCACATAACACTTAACATTTAGTTAAGTGTTTATGTCAATCGGTTAATAAATAAAAACGTTTAGCCAATGTAAAGAACCACGTCGAACTTTTGTTGAACTATCGTTAACACAATACACACCAGAGTTGTTATTTTTTCGTCACGAAACTTGGTATATAGTAATCCCCAAGCAAAATTTCGGTAACTAGCAAAATTGGTCCTTCTGGAGGGGGTTTATTCCGGACCCAAAGTAGTTATTTGTCTATACCGGCACAATTTTTAGCGCGGTTCCTCCCTCCCGTCATAGGGAGGAATCCCCCTTATAAGGTTGATCTCATGAAACAAACCGGAAGTGCCGACTAGAAAATTTTGCGTTTCAGAACCCCTAGAAATCGAAAATGACGATGGTTCAAATTTGTATATATATATATATATATATATATATATATATATATATATTTGTCTGTTCGCTCTCTAGGGCCCAGACGAATGGTCCGATAAGGATGAAATTTGGTACAAAATCGTTCGTATAATTTGAAAGGTCAAGTTCGTTAACCAGCAGAATCCGTTAACTTCATATGCTCGCGAGTACTCGTTCTTGGCCTAGGAAACCGAATGACACAATTTTTAAGGCGATAGCTTTAACCGTTTTCGAGAAAATTGGAAAAATAGTTGTTGAATAAGGTTTTTGGTTTGTGTACATAGAATCATGGGATTCAGTTGAAACATTTTCTGCATGTTTGAATTCCATCAAAACTAATATGTTGAAATTTTGGTTACGTTTGGAGTTAAGGTAGGGTTAGAATAAAATATTTTATAAACAGTCATGAAAAGCTTTGGGAACTTCGTATACTTTCATTAATATCTCAAAATCGGTTGAGAACCTTGTGAAGCGGATGATTACCATTCGAAAGCTTACTAAATGCTCTTCAAAAAAGGTTCTAAAGAAAGTTTTGATTAGGCGATGTTAATTGGAGAAATAAGTGCTTAAACTTTGAAGTAATTGATTTCGTTTATTCGAACAGTTCTTTTTGTCTGTTTTTATTCCTTGTTATTTTTTAATTGCTTATAGTTGGATAATGTATTTGACAATAAAACAGGTTAAGTAATATGAGAAAAAGAATTTATTGTTAGAAAAATAGCTTTCAAGTGAGAGATTCCAAGACCTTGTGCCTCTATGCGGCGGCCTTTCTAGGGTTAGCCAACCCATGCAGGTAAGACCATAAAACCTTTTCAAGAAAAGTCGAACCAAAATAATAACTGTTTCTATTTTAATCTTTCCAAATATGACTAGGGATAAGAACGGAACCGCGCTTTGATGATGCAGTGAGTCGGACTTTTTTGTTGTATAGCTACGAAACTCGGTATCGTCGTGGTCGTCTACAGAGAAAAATATGTTGTCAAAAAAAAAAAAAATTAAATTGGTTCATTAGGAGGGGTGTAGTACAGCGGACTTAAATTACTAATTTGCTCATAGCGATTGTTCTGTCTCGCGTATTGTAAAGAAATTGGGTATACGTTGTAGGTATACAAAGAGAAAGATGTGTTTCAAAAATGAACTAAATCGGTTCATTATAAGTTGGGTTTTAATCAGTATTGAACGTAAGAATTGAATTAAGCGGCAGGTGCTTTACTTGTTGCTTCTACCACTAGGAGCGCTGAGCTAGGACGCTCTTTCCGGCTTCTCCTATATATTGAGTCAGCTGTTCAATACAAATATAAAAGAGAAAAACTATTGTAGGAATTGCTGTATGGTGGAAACTGATGATACGAAGGATGAAGAAAGTCCAACATTTCCAAAGGTATTTCATTTTATTTTGCAGAAGGTTTTCAGGGAAGTCCCATTTTCAATGCCCATGCATAGATTCTTGTTCAGCCGAGCCTCGTTTCTAGACTCGAGAGCAAGAGAGTCAACGGGGGGAGGGGGGTTACTTGGGTCCGAAATTACCAATTCACCACTTCCAGTCGTAATTTCTGTTATATTACCACGAAACTCGGTATTTGTTGTAATCATCTACAGAGAAAAATTAGGACGGGGGTTTACATTGGACCCAAATTACTAATTACTAATTTATTATAATTATAGATTTATAATATATATATATATATATATATATATATATATATATATATATATATATATATATATATTATAAAAATGAATCGCTAAATGTGTTGGTAAGCGCAAATCTCGAGAACAACTGAACCGATTTCGCTAATTCTTTTTTTATAATATTCCTTGAAGAACGAGGATGGTTCTTACGGAGAGAAAAATTTAAAAAATTGCCCGAAAAAGTCTAAAAACAACACTTTTCGGGTCTTTTTCACTTCCTTAACGCAGATTCATTTTTAAATAAAAATATATGTTCTCAATTCTAATATTTTTAACAGTTAATGTATTACGTTATTTCACTAAAAAAGGAATAGTAAGAACATGTGGAGGCCCGGTGCCCGTGAGTGTTAAGGCTTGAGAATTTAACATTCCGTGCCAAGGGTCGTGGGTTCAATTCCCACTATAGGGTGGTGGCTTTTCTTCGGAAAAAAGGAAAGGCATCAGCCCTATCCTGGCTAGAAAGGGTTGGAACCTTGAGATAACCTCCCTGCAATTCGTATTTAATAGTAATGGACGTTAAATAAATACGAACATGTTATCACTAGGTCACAATAGAATCACATGTTAATAATGCAACTTCAATTGATTTATTTTTTCATTAACGAAGTAAAAAAGACCCCATTTTTCTATATTCCCATATAAAAGATTCATAATAATACTTAAAGGTCATTTTGAACTTTAATACCATACCATAAACTTTAAGTGTTAGTGGAGGGGAAATGTACCATCGTATATTTATACGATGGTAACGTTACTCAAAAACTAATTGTCTATGGTCAAATGTAAATTGGCTGTGGTAATATGTCACTTGAAATGTAAACGTCTCTTTCCTGTGCATCTATAATATTACAAAAGTGTTGTGTCTTTGTGTCTTACTAAATATGCCTCCTATAAAGCGGCGGACATATTTATGCAGAAGAACCCGAAATGCAATGAATCAAATTAATTATCAATCTAATCGTACCTGTTTGTCTTTGATTTTGGTACTTAGAATTATGGGATTCAGTTGAAACATTTTCTGCATGTTTGAATTTTATCAGAACTAATATTTTGAAATTTTGGTTACGTTTGGAGTAAAGGAAGGATTAAAATAAAATATTTCATTTTTAGACATGAAAAGTTTTGGGAACTTCGTATATTTTCATTAATATCACGTAAACGGTTTGGAATCTTGGCAAGCAAAAGATTACCATTCGAAAGGTTACTAAATTTTCTACAAAAAATGTTTTGAAGACATTTGCGATGGGATGGTCATATTTCGAGAAATAAGTGCTTAAAACAAAGGTAATTTCGTTCATTTGAACGAATCTTTTTGTGTGTTTCCTACAGTTTTTTTTTCACTGCTCGTTATTTTTGTGATTGCTTATAGTAGTCAAATGTATTAGTCAATAAAACAGGATACGTATAAATAGAAACAATATTTTGTTTCAACGGCATCTTGGAATTCGAAGATGCCCTATGAATATCTAGATTACTGTACTGGTGTTGATTTTGTTCTTTAGAATTGTTTTTGGTATTCCCTATTTTCAACAGTTTTTATCTATTTATTATTTTTTTTTTTTTTTTTTTAAATTCATGGAACAAAATCATATGAATTCGAAGGTGAGGAGCTAGGAGGCTTAGGGTGGAGGGCATTCCCAGTACAGGTATCGCCCAGTGTACCCTCGTCATCTGTAAGTTCCTTTCTAGGGTCATAAAGATAAGCCTCCAAACAACTGTAGGAATGTAGGATTTCTAATTTTTGCCAGTATCAGAACAGCCGCTCTTTACATACCACTGTGGTACTGACGTACCGGTCTATACTAGTTGCACTCCACACGGTGGTAGTACTTGGTGTATGCCACAGCGGATCGCTCATTATAACCTTATTTTATACGTATTAAATAGGTACCTAAAGAAAGTTTATTTGTGTATAAGTGTTGCGTTATTGGGATTAGAATAAAATATTTTATTAACAGACATGAAATAGTTCGGAATCTTCGTATATTGTCCTTAATTTTGTTTTTCTTTTATGGTATTGTCTGTTTTATTCCTTGTTATTTTTTAATTGCGTATAGTTGGATAATGTATTTGACAATAAAACTGGTTCAGTAAAATAACAAAAACAATTTATTGTTAGAAATATAGATTTCAAGGATTCCAAGACCTTGTCACTAGCGGGTCCGTTTTTAGTGTTAGCCGACCCTTCCAGGTAAGATTGTAAATCATGACCTTTCAAGACTCTACTACACACAGGAATGGCGTTAGTGCCCTTAAGGGTTGACACGCCATTAAAATAATTAATTAAAAAAAAAAAAAGACTGGTGGAACCAAAATAATAACTGCTTCTATTTTAATCTTTCCAAATTAGACTAGGGATATGAACGGAACCGCGCTCCGAGATGATGCAGTTCCTGCGAGACGTACTTTTTTTATCTTACTATCTGACCCGGTGTCACAAATAGCAGAATAAGTATTAACAAAAAAATATTAAAGAATCGACTGTTGGGGTATAAATAAATATATATATATAAAATATATACAGACAGACACGTGATTTATATATATATATATATATATATATATATATATATAAATCACGTGTCTGTCTGTTTTTCTGTTTATTTATTTATTTGTTTGTTTGTTCCTTATACGCATCTATAATCTACACCGTTTGACCGATATTGCTCAAACTTGGCACACAGGTAGGTCTTGATAGTTAGGTAGGAGGCTAGGTCAAAATAGTCAAATTTCAAAATTTGGTCAAAAGGTCAAAAGTTTTGTTCAAGAAAAATTGGCTACACTGAACCATTCAGATTGTGACGGCCATCATTTTGAATCGACTACTACTGGCCTCTGTCGGCTGTTAGATGAAGTGCTGTTGTACTGGCCTCTGCCGGTATCATTATGATCTAAAATCGTAACTGGGCATAGACAACTAGGTATCAAGTAGATCTTGATACCTAGAAAGTAGGTGTAGCACGGCACACTGGGTAACAGCTCGTAGAATTAGTAATATGATATAATTTTTTTATTCCTCGGATTCCTCTCATTTCAAACAATTATGTTTCGAAATGACAATTAACTATTGTTTCACGAGAGCAATTTCAGTGAATTTAGTTGGTAGTATATCGAGAGTCTAGATGCTCACTACTGCCAACATACTTCACTGAAATTTCCCTAGCGTCTGTCCGACACTGAACACACACAAGGGGTTAATTATTTGTAGAACAGGTTCTAAATTAGGCTCAAAATCCCAATTAGCCTATCATTCGTGTTTGTGAACACACGTACTTGCGTAATACCTACTTATACCAAAGCGAACTTATAACCATACTTGCTACAAAGCACCCAACAGGGAGACGTACGTTTTAACAAGCTTACGTACTCGCAACTTACACACTCCAAGACGCATATATTCGCAGAAAAACGTAGTCGCAGATGTACATACTTCCCGACATACGTAGGAAACACTATTAGATTCTGAAGATGAAACCATACCCAATACGAATGAAAGGCCTATTAATGAAAGAGATAATGCTTCATGTTGTTTCTATTTGCTTCGAGCGATAAGATAGGGCAGCGCCATCTGCTGGATTACCCTCATACCAATAAACACCCATCAGAGGGACACGAAACTCATAAGGTAATCGATTAATTTAGAAAAACTCCACCTTTCATTTAGAGTTTATCGATATGAAGGGTTGTTAACCTATCTACCTAGTCATCATCAACGTCAACATAGGAGGTAAGAGTGTTGCCACAAATTGCTTGCGAAAATATAGGTACCCATCTAATTCGCATCCATACATGTTCCGATTTCGACTATATCATGCACAGAGACATTATCTAAATCAAAATATAAAATTCCTTACATATTTTAATCTGCCTCCGAAATAATAGTTTTGTAATTCCACGCAAAAGGAACCAAAATATAAAAGGTTTTGGGTTGGTACGATTTGAGGTCCATGACTTCTAAAGCAGCCAAAGTATTAGGTATATGGATGTAGTACACGGCACTCCCCAGAACTACGACCAAAGTCATCGCTTCTAAAGTACACGGACTATACGGCACTCCCTAAAATCACGACCAAAGTCATGACCTACTCAGAGTGCACGGCCTACGCCAGAACCACGACCAAAGTCATCGCTTCTAAAGCACTCAGAATATACGGCCTACACCAGAACCACGACTATCGTCATCACTTCTAAAGTGCACTGAGTACACGGCCTACACCAGAACCACGACCAAAGTCATCGCTTCTAAAGTACACAGAGTACACGGCCTACACCAGAACCACGACCAAAGTCATCGCTTCTAAAGCACTCAGAATATACGGCCTACACCAGAACCACGGCCAAAGTCATCGCTTCTAAAGTACACGGACTATACGGCAATCCCTAAAATCACGACCAAAGTCATCGCCTCTAAACTACACAGAGTACATGGCCTTCATCAGAACCACGACCAAAGTCATCGCTTCTAAAGTGCACATATTGTACGGCCTACACCAGAATCACGACCAAAGTCATCGCTTCTAAAGTACACGGTACTCCCAAGAACCACGACCAAAGTCGTCGCTTCTAAAGTATACAGAGTACACGGCCAACACCAGAACCACGACTATCGTCATCGCTTCTAATGTGCCCTGAGTACGCGGCCTACACCAGAACCACGACCAAAGTCATCGCTTCTAAAGTACACAGAGTACACGGCCTACACCAGAACCACGACCAAAGTCATCGCTTCTAAATCACTCAGAATATACGGCCTACACCAGAACCACGGCCAAAGTCATCGCTTCTAAAGTACACGGACTATACGGCAATCCCTAAAATCACGACCAAAGTCATCGCCTCTAAACTACACAGAGTACATGGCCTTCATCAGAACCACGACCAAAGTCATCGCTTCTAGAGTACCTATAGTACACGTCCTACACCAGAACCGCGACCAAAATCATCGCTTCTAAAGTGCACATATTGTACGGCCTACACCAGAATCACGGCCAAAGTCATCGCTTCTAAAGTACACGGACTATACGGCAATCCCTAAAATCACGACCAAAGTCATCGCCTCTAAACTACACAGAGTACATGGCCTACACCAGAACCACGAACAAAGTCATCGCTTCTAAAGTACACAGAGTACAGGGCCTACACCAGAACCACGACCAAAGTCATCGCTTCTAGAGTACATGTAGTACACGGCCTACACCAGAACCACGACCAAAATCATCGCTTCTAAAGTGCACATATTGTACGGCCTACACCAGAATCACGACCAAAGTCATCGCTTCTAAAGTACACGGTACTCCCAAGAACCACGACCAAAGTCGTCGCTTCTAAAGTATACAGAGTACACGGCCAACACCAGAACCACGACTATCGTCATCGCTTCTAATGTGCCCTGAGTACGCGGCCTACACCCGAACCACGACCAAAGTCATAGCTTCTAAAGTGCACTGAGTACGCGGCTTGCACCTGAACCACGACCAAAGTCATAGCTTCAAACGTATACAGAGTACACGGCCCTCCCCAGAACCACGCCCAAACTCTTCGCTTCTGAAGTACTCAAAGTATAAGGCGGAGACCGGGGAAAATATGATTAACACGTGTTATGTTCTAATTAGGTAGAACGATACTATAGCATTAACGTTAATATCGATTCTAGACCGCTGAACCATTAGTCGAGATAATTGACTCTCGTATTACAAGGAATTGCCTCCATTATTAGACGATGGGTAGTCCAGCATCACCGAACCTTCTTGGAGCAGAATACCTCAACAACATCACCGAACCTTCTTGGAGTAGAATACCTCGACATCAGCGAACGTTCTGGGAGCAGAATACCTTAATAAACTCTTGTGGTTTTATCTAACAATTATAACATATGCTACTTCTGGGAAGATTATTCAAGCATTATGTAAGTAGTACAGGTCAGTTCGAACAACCACGACCGTGTGTACCTTTACAGAAACAAAAATGACCGGTTTTTCACTTCCCTATATCTCTGGTTCTATCTGTGATAGAGTCTTCAAACACCAGACATAGTTGATATAGTATATGAAAGGTCCTAGAAGATTCAGCATTATGTACTCGCTGGAACCAGAAGATGTACCTCATAGAACCCGGAGACGATGGAAGACGTACTTCATATGAACCTGATATGGGCGTAAATAGAAAATAATTTCGGGAGGGGCTGGGAAAATTTCGGGGGGGGGGGGGGGCTGAGACCATTTTCGGGATATGGAATACTAAAAATTATTTATGGCACATTTTTACTGATCAACTCAAAATTTCGGGAGGGGCTGCAGCCTCCTCAGCCACCCCCCCCCCCCCATTGTATAGCCCAGGGAACCTGAAGACGCGGGACGCCAAGTATCCACTGGAAGGGTGAAGATATATGGGAAAAGACTTCATTTGACAGTATTATTTTTTTGTTTATTTTACAGTTAGTATTTCCTTATCTTTTTTATATGTTTATAGGATTGTTTCTATTTTAAATCTTAATGGGCTATAATGTAAATATTAAGAAAATTAATGTACAATATACAATTAATTTAGACGTAATAGGAACTAGCCTTATGATGTTGCATGTCTCAATAACGGTGGTGAAGGAGACGCCCAATTGTTGACTTGACGAATCAAGATTCCGTGTAATAATCTAACTGCATTGTATATCCTACTAATGAAAAATAAATATATATATATAGGGTGTCCCGTAAATGTCTAGTCATATTGTGAGGGATGATAGAGGACCCTTAGAGGAACAAAAAATGTTCTATGACGATTTCCCGAATTCTCGCCCCTAAGGGAGAAAACGTCGTTTTATCGAGACAAACGTGGTTTTTAGAAGAATAATCGTTGTAGCTCCGTCCCAGGTGGTTCTACTAGAAAGGAAGTGAAACCTATCGAAAGCTGAGTAAATTTACTATAAGACTAGTTGGGAGTAAACGTAAAAATGAATGAATGTAAGTATGTATATCTTACCAAAAGAAAGCTATTCTAAATTTCCTGACATTTTATTGATATTTCTTTCCAGCGTTACTCCTCAATGGGCGGGGTCTGTGATTTCCGGGTTTTAGAAAAACTTTCTCATTTAACCAGCTTTCCATTCATGTATCACAACCCTGTGTTATTGAAGTATTTGAACGGTTTAAGAACAAAAGCTTTAAAAAAAACATGGATCTGTGAAAAGAAAATTATATTTTTTTCTTCAGTTTATTCAAAAATCTGAGGAGAAATATTTATTTTTATAAATGTTTACATAAATATTAAGTAAATATTTACTTATAACAATAAAAAAAATTACTTCCACGAATATAAAAAAAATTCCTAAAACAGTAAATAAATAAAATACACATTTATTTTGAATTTATTAATTCAGGTAACTAATACTGGGTCCAGGTGGCGGCCATTAATGAACACCAACCATACATTAACCTCAAAAATTACTATTTTTACCTAGATCACGCATTTGAACACATTTTTACAGGTATTTATATTTTTTATAACAAATGCTTTACCTTGAATTGATTGTGGTAATTACAAATTCTATCCCTCATAAATAAGACATACATAGTCCTGAAAAATGTGTTCAAATGCGTGATCTAGGTAAAAATAATAATTTTTGAGGTTAATGTATGGTTGGTGTTCCTTAATGGCCGCCACCTGGACCCAGTATTAGTTACCTGAATTAATAAATTCAAAATAAATGTGTATTTTATTTATTTACTGTTTTAGGATTTTTTTTAATATTCGTGGAAGTAATTTTTTTATTGTTTTAAGTAAATATTTATTTATTATTATGTAAACATTTATAAAAATAAATATTTCTCTTCAGCTTTTTGAATAAACTGAAGAAAAATATATAATTTTATTTTCACAGATCCATGTTTTTTAAAAAACTTTTGTTCTTAAACCGTTCAAATACTTCAATAACACAGGGTTGTGATACATGAATGGAAAGCAGGTTAAATGAGGAAGTTTTTCTAAAAGCCGGAAATCACAGATCCTGCCCATTGAGGAGTAACGCTCGAAAGAAATATCAATAAAATGTCACTAAATTTAGAATAGCTTTCTTTTGGTAAGATATACATACTTACATTCATTCATTTTTACGTTTACTTTCAACTAGTCTTATAGTAAATTTACTCAGCTTTCGATAGGTTTCACCCCTTTTCTAGTAGTACCACCTGGGACGGAGCTACAACGATTATTCTTCTAAAAACCACGTTTGTCTCGAAAAAACAATAAAACGACGTTTTCTCCCTTATGGGCGAGAATTCGGGAAATCGTCATAGAACATTTTTTGTTCCCCTAAAGGTCGCCTATCACCCCTCACAATATGACTAGACATTTACGGGACACCCTGTATATATATATATATATATATATATATATATATATATATATATATATATATATATATATATAATATATATATAAATCACGTGTCTGTCTGTTTGTCCCTTATACAAATCCACACCGTTTGACCGATTTTGACCAAACTTGGAATAATGCTAGGTCTTGGTACGAGAAATCTCCTAGGCTAGGTCAACAAAATCTACCAGCTGTCTGTTTGTATGTTCGTCCCTTATACAAATCCACACCGTTTGACCGATTTTGACCAAACTCGGTACATATGTGGATCTTAATCTGAGGAGTGTCGTAGGCTAAGTCAAAAACGTCTACCAGCTGTCTGTCTGTATGTTTGTCCCTTATACAAATCCAAACCGTTCGTCCGATTTTGACCAAACTTGGAATAATGGTAGGTCTTGATACGGCGATTGCCATAGGCTAGGTCAAAACGGCTACCATCTGTCTGTCTGTATGTTTGTTCTTTATACAAACCCACACCGTTAGACCGATTTTTACCAAACTTGGTATACATGTATGTCTTGATACGGGGGGGGGGGGGGGGGGTTATAGGTTAGGTCAAAGTCGTCTAGGACTCCCAGTTGGGAGGTCACGGGTTCGAAACAGTTACAGATTCGTGTTATTTGATTTTAATAATACTTATTTGGTTTCTAATTTATTTAGGCTTTTCTATTTGCAGAAAGTAGGTGTAGCATGGCACGCCGGGTAACAGCTAGTATATATATATATATATATATATATATATATATATATATATATATATATTAAATTTCAACAGGGTATACATTCGGTGTCTAATTGGTAGGATGGATGAGTAATTGAAGCTATTTTTAGCGCGGTTCCTCCCTCCCTCCATAGGGAGGAAACCCGCTTATGTTGATGAGTAGAACCTCTACAGCCACATCGGTTTGGCAAGTGGCAGAATAATCACAAGGAAGAGTAAACATTGAATAGGATTTACTGTAATATTTCCTTCTAGATAGAAGTATTTATAGATAGACTGCTTGTGGGATTCCATGGCGGATATCCAACCATAACAAGAAACACCACGAGGAAATATACTATTTGCAAGATGGTGAAATAGCTTCAAAGTCTAGTAGGTCTTGGAGTTTTGCAAAGGTTAAGGAGTCTGTCTTTAGTTATTAGGTAACTTGCTGAAGTCACTTTGTAAACAACACAACTTTATTCGGTTAATTAAACAAACAAAATCCCCCGAGTGTTTGGGCTAGTGCGGTTCCTCTCTCCTTACAAAGTCTGGAACCCAGGAGTTCGACCTCATGATGCAATCCGAGAGTGGCGACTAAAAAAGTTCATGTTATGTCCCTTATCCTCAAATCCTACCTGTCAAATAAGTCGAACAAGGCACACCTTTTTCTCCGACCTGTTCAATAAACGCTGGAGTCCCCCAAGGGAGTATAATTGGTCCTCTTCTTTTCCTTCTTTACTCTGCGGATATGCCCACTCATCACCAAACCCTACTGACCACATATGCAGACGATTCCGTCGTCCTGTCAATTTCGCCTGATCCTTCAGTAGCATCCCAACACCTGAAGGAACATCTCACCGCAATAGAACATTGGAGCGAAAAGTGGAGAATAAAAGTCAATCCAGAAAAATGGTTTTTGTCTACCCCAAAAATACTCCACTTCCAGTATCTAACGAGGTCCGATATCTAGAAATATACCTTGACAGCCGACTGACATTGAACCCTCACACGAGACTGAAAAGACAAGAACTGAACAAAAGATACGGACTACTTGCAGGACTTTTCGGGCCCTGATCTATGTAATCGACACAGAACAAACTTACGATGTACAATACAATCATTCGACCCATATGGACAGACGGACTTGAACTCTGGGGATCTGCAAAAAACAACCAACATTCCAGTCAAAAGCCATTCCAGTCAAAAGCCCTCCGCAAAATTGTAAATGTCCCTTTCTTTATGTCCAACAAAACTCTTCACAATGATCTTAACGTCCCGTTTGTCCTTGACCTTGCTAAAATCCGTTTCCAAACATTCCACTCTAAGTTGTATCCCCATCCTAATCCTGAAGGTCTATCCTTATCTTCCCAATCCCATCCAGACAATCCTTCCCGGCGGCTTTCGGGACAGTGGCCCCGAGACAATTTATTTACCTGATCTTATCAAGATCATTAACATATTTATTTAGACAGCTCTGGAAGTGCCAACAATGGTTGGATTCTTCCAAATTTTGTATGGTTTTTATTTTATTTTACTTTTACCGTTTTGGTCAACTGTTACATCTTAAATATCTGCATCAACGAAGTTGATCATTGTACTGTTAATAATTTGTACAGATTTCAAATAAAGAAATCAATAAAAAAATAAAAAAGAACTTTTACGTATACTGTTTTGTTGACAAATACTTTTTCCAACTATTAGCAGTTACAAAAATAACAAGCAATAAAAAAATTAAGGGAAACAGACTAAAAGCACTATTCATATAATAAAAAAAAAACTAAGTTCTAAGTTTTAAGGACTTATTTTTCCAAATGTGTCCATCCAATTAAAAATAACTCTAGAAACGTTTTTGTACGATATTTATAGAGCATTCGATTGGCTACTATTTATTTATCACAATTTCCCAATGGTTTTAAAAATATTTAAGAAAATGCACGAAAATACCGAAACTTAATAATTTTTAATATAACGGTAATGCAATATTTTTTTCTAATACTTCCTTAACTCCGAATGGGACAAACATTTAAACATCTTTGTTTGGATGAATATCAAACTTGCAGACAATATTTCAACTGAATTCTAAGTACCCAAACCAATAACTTTATTCAACAACTATGTTTACACTTTTCTCAAAAATGGTTAAAGATGTCGCCTTAAAAATGGTTTCATTCTTTCCCCTACGTCAATGAACGTCTGAAAAGTGTACTTGCAAGTCTATAAACGCAAAGCCCTGATTGTAACGATTTTTGTAGTGCAAATTTCGCCCATAACCCCGTGTTCCGGTAGGCGGATTCTGCTGTTTCACGAACATTACCTTTATAATTAGACAAAGTATTTTTGTGCAAAATTTCATCCAAATGGGACCATTTTTGAGCGTGTGACAGAGCGAACAGACAAATATATATGTAACTACCATTTTTTTTTTAATTGGCACTTCCGGATTGCGTAATGAGAACATCCTCATTATCGGGGCTGCTCCCTATGGGGGTATACAGGAAATGCGCTAAAAGTTCTATTCTTCATAGCAAGAAAGCATCTTGAGGTAGACGTCATCAAGGGGTTTCCTACCTATAGAAGGTGGGAACGTTAAAGCAAATCAACAGAGGCAACATAACTAACACATTTATTTTAATGTAGTGTTTTTTATTTATACCATCCCCTTTTCCTGGTTATATTTTTTTGTTACTTGTATAATACGTATCGGAAACCCATATTGAAAAAATGTTGTGAATTGGCATGTTTCCAGTATTTGATTTTTACGTTATTTTATTTTTCCATTTTCTTCTATAAGATGTATATGTCGATTAAGATTACTAATCGTATTGGCGATGTTTACCTGGAGGCGAGCTGCTCGGCCTGGAAGGAAGGCATGCTGATACATACTGATGGTAGCGAACCTCCCACTCTCCAAGCGCGGGCTAAATCGATATCTCTCATCTCCCGCCAAAAAACCTGTCAACATGTTAGGCCTCAAGTGTCCGGAAAATTGACTTTTTGACAAATGGCTTTCTATAGCCTTGGTGGTGGTTGAAGTCTTGGAAGATTATGAATAAGCTATGGTTCAACAAAGAGCGATATTCAACAAGTCAAGCTAGACTAAACAAATCCGCGATTGATGAGTATATCAACTCGACGCGTCGATTCAATTGATAAACTCATTGATATACTCGATCCATGTTTCTCCACGTCGCGACGTGCAGAAAGATGGATTCGATGGTCCTAAATAGTGTCGTAATGTATGCACTGATGGACAACTGTACGGGCTACTGTCACAACCCTGGTGTTGGTTACTGTCAAAGCCCTCGTGTTGTGCTACTGTCAGTGCTTTCGACCATTGTTCCAGCCCTGTTGTCCGCTACTGTAGCCCGGTAATAGTTTAACTGCAGACTGCAGCGGTATATAGCCCAACTCCCGCTTATGACTTAGATGACTGGTAATCCATCTACTTAGCTTGCATGAAGTCTGCAGAGGTGGAAAAACCTCTGTAAGATAAAGTACCACTAGAATAGTGAATTGCTTTATGAAGAATGAAGCTCTACGAAGAGACAATTAGGATCTGAAGCACTAGGACTGCAGCTCATTATCTCCGCCGAGGAGGAACTCCAAATAGCACCGACGGTATATATATATATATATATATATATATATATATATATATATATGTATATATATATATATATATATATATATAGATATATATATTAAATTTTTCTTAATTCTTTTCAATGGCAGGGGGTAGTACGCTATACTAATATTATGTCTGACTCAAAAGAGAGAACATGAGGAGAGGACTACCTAACAAAGAAACCCCTGAAGAGGTGCGATGCACATAGCATGTCGGACAAAAGATATAAAATAAAGTAGTCAATGTGAACGAATGGTATGGTTCATTATTATAAAAATAAAAAATATATTGGGTCATATTTTAGGTACCCTACATACATTTATTTACAGCTTACTATCCTAGACTATAATGTAATCACTTATTTTAAAACAATTAAGAAATATTAAGCGTGCATAATTTTCTTTACTCCGTAATTAGGGATCGAATAGCAGAGAACAATTATAAAAAACCCCAACACAACGGAAATCAGGGCTTTAAATAATGCGGCCTTGTGGTACCTCCACAAGTAGTTCTTGATGGCTCGGAATGGGACAATCCATATGGTGTACTTTACGACTGGCCTCCTGTAAACAGAAACAACCAGATTAATATCCCAGACAATCCCTAACCATCCCGAACCCTGACTATCCCTAACCATCCCGAACCCTGACTATGCCTATCCATCCCGAACCCTGACTATCCCTATCTATCCCGAACCCAGACTATCCCTAACCATCCCGAACCCTGACTATCCCTAACCATCCCGAACCCTGACTATCCCTAACCATCCCGAACCCTGACTATCCCTATCTATCCCGAACCCAGACTATCCTATCCATCCCGAACCCCCACTATCCCTAACGATCCCGAACCCAGACTATCCTATCCATCCCGATCACCCACTATCCCTAACCATCCCGAACCCAGACTATCCCAATCCATCCCGAACCCCCACTATCCCTAACCATCCCGAACCCAGACTATCCCTACCCATCCCGAAGCCCCAATATCCCTAACCATCCCGAACCCAGACTCTCCCTTACTATCTCGAACCCAGACTCTCCCTAACCATCCCGAACACTGACTATCCCAAAACCATCCCGAACCCAGACTCTCCCTGAGCATCCCGAACCCTGACTATCCCTAACCATCCAGAATCCTAACTATCCTTAAACATCCTGAACCCAGACTTTCCCTCACCTTCCCGAAACCTGCCTATCCCTAACCATCCCGACCCAGACTATCTCTACCCATCCCGAACCCTGACTATCCCAAACCATCCCGAACCCAGACTCTCCCTGACCATCCGGAACCCTGACTATCCTTAACCATCCCGGACTCTGACTATCACTAACCATCCCAAACCCAGACTTTCCCTAACCTTCCCGAAACCTGCCTATCCCAAACAATCCCGAACCGTGACTATCCTTAACCATCTCGAATCCGGACTTTCCCTGACCATCCCGAACTCAGACTCTCCCTAACCATCTCGAACCCAGACTCTCCCTGAACATCCCGAACTCTGACTATCCCTAACCATCTGGAAGCCAGACTCTCCCTAACCATCCCGAACCCTGACTATCCCAAACCATCCCGAACCCTGACTATCCCAAACCATCCCGAACCCAGACTCTCCCTTTCCATCCCCGAGCCCTGACTATCCCTAACCATTCCGACCCAGAATCTCCCTAAGCAACCCGAACCCAGACTATCCCTAGGTTAATCGAGATAGTAAATATATAAAAAATTACAATGGATCAGGTAAAGCGTCCGGCTCGTTTCGTCCCCTGCCTGCAGGTCCTCTCTCCGCTTCCACGCTAGTCAATAGAGACATTTCTAGGTCTGCCATGCCCTGAAATAGAACACACATCAAGCTTACCAACGCAGCAAGATTATATAATCAATCAAGAGATATTTTTACCAATATATCATTAATATTTTAGCTAAGTGGGCAAAACTAAATACACACACACACACTCACACACATATATATATATATATATATATATATATATATATATATATATATATATATATATATATAAGGATTTGCTTACAACAGTGGTGAATTTTCCCTTGTCCTCTCCATAGAAGGCCCACCAGCCTCGTGCGTATCTGTCCTTGAAGAGGTTCCTGCTCCATCCTTTGATCGGGAGATAGGTCTTAGTGAGCGGGAACTTCTTCCAGGGAGCTGGGACATCCCTGAGGTCTAGTGAGAGGCTTCCTGTGCAATTACATACTTTATAAGTACAATGAATACATCAATATATGTATATATGTATATATAGACACATTGACCACTCGACGGTTCTGTTTCGAGGGTGAACAACTCCCCGCACAGCCGTCGCGGTAGTGCATGGACAAGTGTCGTACCTACGGTTGTTGATGTTTGGAAACGTTGGGGCTCTTTGATCAAGACCGTATCAAGGGCTCGGCATCAATCAGCAGAATAAGGGAAATAATGGTATGATTTCTTGAAATATCAAATGCCCATTAGTTTCTCTTAGCCAGTTTCCGTGATATTGAATGTAAACAACAACAAATGTGGTCCCTTATTTCGGTTGTTAATGTTTTCATTACATCCTTATCTCAGATTTCTGATAGCACCTCCAGAGTCCTCTGATTATCTGGCCAATGGCTAGCGACTCGATTTATGTTGCAAAGATTACTAAAATACGCAAGGACCTGTACTTTATTATTTCCCTTTTTTACAACATCTCTGCTATTGGCGCCGACATCCAAGGGCAGCGAGGAATTTTCTCAACGAGCCATGAGATGAGAAAATTCCTACCGCCGCGGCGCGGTGGGAATCGAACCCACCATCTCCCGCATGAGAATCTAAGGCGTTAGCCACTAGACCACGGGGAGACCCAAGGACCTTTACTATTGGTACTTCCACGCCTGGTTTGTTTGTGGTTTGAGGAGCAGGCTGTCGCTATATGCGTTGGTTATTTACGAATATCCTTGTCTAAATCTGGACAAAGTATCAAACCGAAATTTCCAATACTTTTTACAAACCAACAACAATAAAATGCATTAAAATCCAAACTGGCCATTCTCTCTTACGTGTATGCACCTTTCTACAGTTTTTGAAAAATAGCCTGAACAAAGATTTTCCGCCAATAATATTATCTTGATGTAACATGGTCTATGCTAATCTCCTGCAGTGCAGATTCCCAAAGGTTAACTGGATCTGGTTCTTATATCTGTGCAATTTTTTAATAATAATAATTTTTTCCAAGGCAAAATTCTAACAAATGCAACTTTAGTAACACAACTCTATCTCAAACACACAATACTGAAAACACTCTCCATCCTATTATTATTATTATTATTATTAAGGCGGGTGCCCGGAGAAAGGGAGGTGCACCGAGGCCAACAAGGTCTATTGTGCCACACTGAGAAAAAAAAGTCCGACTCGCAGGAACTGCATCATCTTAGCGCGGTTCCGTTCTTATTCCTAACGTCATTTGAAAATCTTAGAATAGAAATAAACTTCTTTTTTTTATATATCTCGTGAAAATTGTCAACATTCTCTCAAACATCTCAAATAAAAGTGATGTTAAGGCGTCAGGGAAACCGGCAGTAGTAACTTACACAGAAGCGGAAATTACACAAGCCGGCTCTCATTCTAAAGTAAAGCTCTATACATAAATAAAATAAAACAAAAACGTGTATGGGCGTATATAAGGGGGGGGCAGATAGGGCTGCACCCCCGTAATCGGAAGAAATGTGTCCCTTAAAACCTTAAAATTAATAATAAGATCACTTAGTTCAGAAAAAAATAATTTCTTTTGGGCGTAATAACGTTTTAATTATCTAACTATTCCATGTTCTAGATTTTTATCATCCCATACCCCCAAAATCCTTTCAGCCCCCCCCCCCGAAATTCTCCCAGTCTCTTCCAAAATGATTTTCTATATAAGCGTGAACATCCTTCTCATTTACTAGCTTTGTTTTATTGAAAAAAAAATGCAATCAAAATAACAGCACCCAATTAAAAAATAAGGCGTACAACATAAATAAAAATTAATAACTGAGGTAAACAGAGAGGAACTACTTCACAAGTTTAATATTATCAAATGTCAAGCAGGTCATTTTGCGTGGTTTATAGCTGGGGCTGTAACGGTACTTATTATCAGGTCCTTACAAAGAGGTCCAGCAGGTAGCAGAAGTATTGTTCCCTCGAAAAACATCTAGCCGAGTCTGGCATATTATGTTGAATACAACTAAAGATAATTCTGGAATCGCCTTTTCTCAGAAATGGTTAATCTAATGAAAAAAAGTGTGAAGACAAATTTGGTACATAATTGCACAATCTACAATTTTTGTCTAACTTTGGAGTTAAGGAAGGGTTAGAATACTCGGTATAGACCACCCGTATTAACCCAAAAGTGACTATGTCAAGCTTGATAAACTTCCTGAATTAGATTAAGGAATTTAAGAGTGCTTAAAATAGGTTCTTGATCTAGTCAAAAAATTCAAGGAGAATTAGACCATGAATAGAAAATTTCGGCCAAACAGAAGGAAAATAACAATAACAAGGATAGTCAAACTTCGTTTTCAAAGATTGTTAGTTGTAACACAAAAACGGTCACTCATGATTCTAATAAATTAACTGTGAAGGGTGATTACACAAATATTCCAGTTGAGGCTTTAAAGCTTCATTTTAAAAAACATATTAACCCACAGGAATTATAGATTGGCCTAAAAACATAAAATCATTGAAAAAAGGATTTCTTAATATTGAATTAAACAAAAACGATATAGAGGTTATATTAACAGAGTTTTCAAATATATGCAAATACCTGTTGATCAAGGAAATTAAAATAAAAAATAGAGTTCTCTGTAAAAGGTTTAATGAGTTCTATTAAATACATATTTTCCAATTGAGTTATAATTTTAACTATTGGAATTATTATCCAAAGATTCATATAATTACTCAACAATAGATTCTAATTTGAAGCACAACTATTTTCGATATCTAACCTGTTCTAAAACGTGAAATCATTTATTAGGCACTTCGGATGACGTCATTGGGTCGACGTCAGAAGCGTGTTTCCCATCTGTGGAGTGAAGCAGGAAACGAGTTAAAAACAGCAACCAATTAAAATGTGAGGTAAATAGAGGACAAACGTCGTTCGTGGTGGTAGAAAATCTTACAAGGCATTTCGCTCAGAAATCTCCGAAATATTGTTACTAATTTTACGTATCCTGTTTTATAGCCAAATAGATTTATATTCTATTATCAATAAGAAAAAACTACTAGCAATAAAAAAACTATGGGTAACAGATGAAAATAGGGAATACCAAGAATAATTCTAAAGAACGAAATCAACACCAGTACTGTCACATCTAGATATTCATACGGCATCTCGAATTCTAACAAACAAAATATTGATTCTAATTATACGTATCCTGTTTCATTGACAAATACATTTGACTACTATAAGCAATTAAAAACACTAGGGAATATGCCAAAGAACTCGGAGTAGGAGCCTCGACAGTTTCAAGACATTTGAAGGAAATCGACAAATCCAAAACTGACATTTCATACGGTATTTCTCCGATTGACATCGCCTAATCAAAACTTTCATTAGAACCTTTTTTGTAGAGCATTTAGTAAGCTTTCTAATGGTATTCTTCCGTTTCCCAAATTCTCAACCTTTTTCGAGATATTAAGGAAAGTATACAAAGTTACCAAAACTTTTTTATGCCTGTTAATAAAATATTTTATTCTAATCCTTCCTTAACTCCAAACGCAACCAAAATTTCAACATATTAGTTTTAATGGAAGTAGAACATGCAGTAAATGTTTCAACTGAATCCCTTGATTCTAAGTACCCAAACCAAAAACGGCATTCAAAAATTATTTTTTCAGTTTTCTCGAAAACGGTTAAAGCTATCGCCTTGAAAATGGTTCCATTCGTTTTCCTAGCCCAAGAAGCCTATAAAAAGAGTACTTACAAGCTTATGAACTCAAAAACGTAAGCGTTACGATTTTTTTTGCGCGAATTTCGCCCCAAACGCCATCTTCCAGTGGGCGGATTTTGCTGGTTAACGAACTTGACCTTTCAAATTGGACGACAGATTTTTGTACCAAATTTCATCAAAATCGGACCATTCGTCTTCTATTTAGAGAGCGAACAGACAAATATATATATATATATATATATATATATATATATATATATATATATATATATATATATAAATAAATATATACATATATATATATATACAAATTTGAACCACCGTTATTTTCGGTTTCTAGGGGTTCTGAAACGCAAAATTTTCTAGTCGGCACTTCCGGATTGTTTCATTGTATCAACCTTATAAGCGGGGTTCCTCCCTATGGGGGAGGGAGGAACCGCGCTAAAAACAGCCTGCTGGCAGCCTGAAAACTGTGACTCAGTGCCAGTATTTTGAAATAGGACATTTTAGTCTAAAATAGGATTCCACATATTTCAACCTAAAATAGGATTCCACTAGTTAGAGTGCCCGCACTTTATAATAGGGTGCTGGAATGCTAGCAGCCTACAGAGAGATGACTTTATTATGTGGATAAAAAAGAACAAAGGTAAATTCAGAGTAATAATAATGAGACTTTTTTGGGTGTAATTTACATATACACTTCTTAACAAGTAGATATTTACAAGTAGGTAAGAGGTACACACTTTTTAACAAATATAGATATTTACAAGTATTAGGTATTAGGTACAATGTACTTATGAACAATATTGAACAAGTAGGTCTAGAAATAAAATATTTTTTTTGTTTTCATGACACTTATAGCCGTATTCATAAAGCCGAAGACAGTTGATTTCAGCATCTGTTCAAACAGAAACAAAAATAAATTTTTATTAATAACAAAAGAAAAGTTGTTGTTGTTGTGTCTTATATAATTAAAAAAGTCCGATTCGCAGGAACTGCGTCATCTTAGCGCGGTTCCGTTCTTATCTCTAGTGTTTATGAAGGCATAGAATAGAAAAAGTTATTACTTTGTTTAGATCAATAGCGAAACAGCTATCCAAATGAAATCTCAAACAAACCAGTCTTGAAAGGTCTTTGTTGATTTACAATCATACCTGTATGGGTCAGCTCTCCCATAAGTCGGGCAGAAAGGCCTCCGCTCAGAGGCATTTGGAAAGCCTTGGGATCTCTCTCTTTAAACGCTACATTTCTAACAATAAATTGATCTTCTTATTTTACTTAATCTGTTTTATTGTCAAATACATTATCTGACTATAAGCAATTTAAAAATAACAAGGAATAAAACAGACAAAAAGAAAAGTTCGAATAAGCGAAATCAATTACTTAAAAGTTTTAAGCACTTATTTCTCCGATTGACATCGCTTATTCAAAACTTTCTTTAAAACCATTCTTGTAGACCATTTAGTAAGCTTTCGAATGGTAACCTTTCGCTTCCCAAGATTTTCAACCGTTTTCGAGATATTAAGAAATTATACGAAGTTCCCAAAACTTTTTATTATTTCTGACAACAGAAAATTGGTCTCATTTTACCTATCCTGTTTTACACACACATACATTTTCCTTACAAATACAACATAAGAAATTACAACAATAAAAAGCAATAAAAAACCAAGGGAAAGAGACAAAAAGAACGACAAAAACCCGTTCATAAGAACAAAACAGACATATTTGAAGTTTTAAGCACTTATTTCTCCGATTGTCATAACCTAATCAAAAATAGTTTTAGAATCATTTTTGTAGAGAATTTAGTAAGCTTTCAAATAGTTTCAATCCACTTACCACGATTTCCCAACCGTGTTCGAGATATTAATGGAAGTATACGAAGTTTCCAAAACTTTTCATGTCTGTTCATAAAATATTTTATTCTAACCCTTCCTTAACTCCAAACGTAACATAACTTTCAACATACTAGTTTTAATGAAAGTAGAACATGCAGATAATGTTTCAACTGAATCCCGTTATTCTAAGTACCCAAACCAAAAACGGTATTCAAAAACTATTTTTCCAATTTTCTCAACAACGGTTAAAGCTATCGCCTTGAAAATGGTTTCATTCGTTTTCCTAGCCCAAGAAGCCTATAAAACGAGTACTTACAAGCTTATGAACTCAAAAACGTAAGCGTTACGATTTTTTCTGCGCGAATTTCGCCCCAAACGCCATCTTCCAGTGGGCAGATTTTGCTGGTTAACGAACTTGACCTTTCAAATTGGACGACAGATTTTTGTACCAAATTTCATCAAAATCGGACCATTCGTCTTCTATTTAGAGAGCGAACAGACAAATATATATATATATATATATATATATATATATATATATATATATATATATATATATATATATATATAAATATATACATATATATATATATATATACAAATTTGAACCACCGTTATTTTCGGTTTCTAGGGGTTCTGAAACGCAAAATTTTCTAGTCGGCACTTCCGGATCGTTTCATTGTATCAACCTTATAAGCGGGGTTCCTCCCTATGGGGGAGGGAGGAACCGCGCTAAAAGAAACATAAATAGGCATTTTTTCTAGTTTAAAATGTCGCAGTAAATTCAAAGCTGCCAGGGAATCACAAAATAAATATAAAATATGGTTATTGTCTATGGATATGATCATAAATGAAGGAACTCTAGAAACAGAATGGACACCAAAATAAAAGTCCACTAATACAATTTTGGGTAAACCTGAAGGAGATTGTCCTCAACACCGATTTTCTCCAAACTTTGCACTATAACGTATTTTGATGCACTAAACACGAATCCGTTGAAAAAAATTACTGTTCTCAATCAGGAAAGAAGTTATTTAAAAAAAAAAGTTCACTGTTAGCGGGTTACAAACGACCAAAGGTGCTGTTAGCGGGTTACAAACGACCAAATTTTCTTCAAAATTTGCATTATAACGTATTTTGATGCACTAAACACGAATCCGTTGAAAAAAAAAGTTGCTCGCAACTAGGAAAGAAGTTATTAAGCACTAAAGTTCACAGTTATGGAGGTTATAAAAGACGGGGTAAACAGCTTATATGTAAACACGCGCCTGCGCAATAGTCCTTAATGACGAAGTGTAATTGAAATTTAGACTCACCTTGTGGTAGCTGACTTGGTCGTAAACTGTCGCTTTTGGGCATACGTGCTATGCGTTTCCGCTCGCTCCGCTCGCTCAAGAAAACATCAAAACCCCTAGTCAATCCAACTCGCAGAAATGAAAAGAATTCTATGGCCCAAAAGTCGTCCAAGGCAGTCTTCCCTAACCTTCATAACAGTGAACTTTTTTTTTAAATAACTGATTGAGAACAGCAATTTTTTTCAACGGATTCGTGTTTAGTGCATCAAAATACGTTATAGTGCAAAGTTTGAAGAAAATCGGTGTTGAGGACAATCTCCTTCAGGTTTACCCAATTTTGAACTAATATTCTAGCCGTATTCTAGGAACGTATACAAAAAGACTTCCATCAGTTCTCAGCTTACTAGGCTTATTGAACTCCATCTTCAGTTGGTTCTATACCCGCAGCGCCATATTATATTAAGGAATACATTATTTATATTAAGGAAATTTATTCTTGAAAAACAAACACAACTTTCTTCATTCTATTGTATATAACATCTGTTTTTAAATTTAATAACAAAAACAAGAGCCTGAACTCTGTTCTATACACAAATCACAGGAACTCTGTTCTAGCGGTACAGTCTGCATCCAGGCATACAGGCTCTTGTTTTTATTATTAAATTTAAAAACAGATGTTATATACAATAGAATGAAGAAAGTTGTGTTGGTTTTTCAGGAATATATTCCCTTAATATTACATGGAGCTGCGGGTATAGAACCAACTCAAGATGGAGTTCAATAAGCCTGGTAAGCTGAGAACTGATGGAAGTCTTTTTTTATACGTTCCTAGAATACGGCTAGACTATTAGTTCAAAATTATATTAGTAGACTTTTATTTTGGTTTCCATTCTGTTTCTAGAGTTCCTTCATTTAATTCCCTGGCAGCTTTGAATTTACTGCGAGATTTTAAACTAGAAAAAATGCCTATTTATGTTTCTTTTTAATTATATAAAACACAACAACAACTTTTCTTTTATTATTAATAAAAATTTCTTTTTGTTTCTGTTTGAACAGATGCTGAAATCAACTGTCTTCGGCTTTATGAATACGGCTATAAGCGTCATGAAAACAACAACAAAAAAAAAAAAATAATAATAATACCTAATACTTGTAAATATCTATATTTGTTAAAAAGTGTATACCTCTTACCTACTTGTAAATATCTACTTGTTAAGAAGTGTATATGTAAATTACACCCAAATAAAGTCTCATTATTATTACTCTGAATTTACCTTCGTTCTTTTTTATCCACATAATAAAGTCATCTGTCTGTAGGCTGCTAGCATCCTATATGGATGGGGTCAATGTAACCCATCCATATAGGATGCTAGCAGGAAGCAAACATCAGGATGCTCGCAGCCTATATGGGTAGGCTGCTAGAAGCCAGTAACAGAGTGCCAGCAATCTAAAGTCTAGGGGTACGCACTCGAAAGTAGAGTGCTGGGCACTCTATTCTTGGATGCTAGCTTTGGGTGTGAGAACTCAACTATAGGATGCAGAATTAGCATTCCAGCACTCTATTATAAAATGCGGGCACTCTAACTAGTGGAATCTTATTTTAGGCTAAATATGTGGAATCATATTTTAGACTAAAATGTCCTATTTCAAAATACTGGCACTGAGTCACAGTTTTCAGGCTGCCCGCAGCCTGAAAGTAGATGCGAGCAGCCTGTTTTTTTTCTCCGTGCACCCGACAAGCCAGCCTGTTACACCAACAGCGCCGTATCCGAGATGAACCTTAGTAGAGTCCGAAGGTTCAATTCAGGTAGCCTTCTAGGGTCATCTATGAAGTCTGCACCAAAATACAGGTATCTCTTCGCTACAACTGCTGGACATCTGCTTATGATATGGTGCGGCGTCTCGTCGTCTTCAAGGCACATTAATCACATCGTCTTCATCCTAACTGTAAACTCGCACAATTTAATTATACTCGTTGGGCCGAGATGACCGAGCAGTTTTCTATCCTTAAACCACCAACCCAACCAAACCCAAAGGTTATGGATTCAAACCATTGGTATATAATGAAAACGGATAATTTTCGAACGAAAATCTATGTCTTCATGTAAAGAACCGCTAAACCCATGGATACTTGCATGCGAGACCGGATGGTAATAGTTTTTTAATTTGGCCTATGCCAAGTTTTGGAATATATATGGGAAGTACGACTAATGAACGCAGTTCCCAAATAACCTTTACTCTAAAAACTTTTTTTCGATCCCAGATTTAAATAATTTGCGTTCGTGGTTTTGCCTAATAATTTCACTATTGGATAGGAAGTTTTGTTTCATCATTTCCATATATGCGTTACTTTATTTTATCTTTGTGAAAACTTGCCTATGTACTCATTGGAGCCTATCCGCTCCTTGTCCCAGACCTGGAGGCAGACGATGGGCGGTAGTTTGTTGGAGAAGTCGTCCGATACGATCATCCGATCGTGTCTGTCGTAGGAGAAGTCGAAGACGAATCGCCAATTGAAGATTCCCTCGCCGGTTAGTGAAGCGTAGTGAATGTCCGTCTTCTGCACGTCCTCTTTACCCTTCAGCCATCTGATGACAGACAGGTGATATGTCAAGGTCGATGATACAATACAAAAGTCCGTCACGCAGGAGCTGCATAACTAAGCACTTTCCTCAGAATTTGGGTAGTGTAGACTGCTTTCCAGAACAATTTGCTTAAAATATCCTACATAAATAAAATAAAAACGTGAATAGTTCTCATTTTGTAATGAGTAACTGATCAATTATTAATTTGCATCCAGAGTTATGTTTACACATGGTACCTACTACACTACGTAATAAATACAAAAATCCTCATATTATCGTATTTTGATCTAACGCAGGAACAGGATACAGTCACACTAGTGGTAGAAGGCGCTCCTTGCGGCGGCTTTGTGAACCTACGTCTACCGGCTTTTCTATTCAAATATATTACAAATTAAACCCCCGCTTTCCGATTGACCGATTCAGCTCATTTTTACAACACTTCTTTCTCATGAGTTACCCACGACGTATACAGCGTTTCGTTGCAATACAGCAGAAATTACGACCGGTATGAGTATATTAGGAATTTGGGTCCGGAGTAAACCCCCCCTTCTAATGAACCGATTTAGTTTCTTTTTACAACACATATTTACCTGTAGATTAACACTACGAATACCGAGTTTCGTCGAAATATACCAAAAATCACGGCTGGTAGTGGCGAATTGGTATTGTGGGTCCGGAGTAAACCCCCCCTCCTAATGAACCGATTTCGTTTATTTTTACAACACATATTTACCTGTGGATTAGCACTACGAATACCGAGTTTCGTCGAAATATACCAAAAATCACGGCTGGTAGTGGCGAATTGGTATTGTGGGTCCGGAGTAAACCCCCCCTTCTAATGAACCGATTTAGTTCATTTTTATATCTCACTTTTCTCTCTATATTAACACTACGAATACCAAGTTTCGTTGAAATATAACAAATATTACGGCTGACATAGTCAAATAAGTGTTTTGGGTTCGGGGTAAACCCCCCCTTCCGGTGGACCGACTTTGGTGGTTAACGAACTCGTTCAATCGTTTGCTAATTGAATGCTATATACCAAGTTTCGTGACGAAAAAACAAAAACTCTGGCCGCTATCGTGTTAACAGACACATATATATATATATATATATATATATATATATATATATATATATATATATATACATATACATATATATATATATATATATATATATATATATAGATATATATAAATTTTAACGGGGGTCATTTTCGGTGTCTACTAGGTAGGATCGATAAAGATTTGAAGAAATTTTTCAAAAATTCCGTCATGAGTCCAACCTCAATAGCTACTTTCCTTCGGAGGAAAGTGCTAAAACATGACAAGTCAGAACTGGAATGTTCAACTAGAGAGATGGCTTGTAAAGTTGGTCCATCAGGAATGAAGATTTATTCCGAAATCAAGTCATGGTAAAAATGGAGTTTCAAGCCCTCCAAACCGATTTCTTTCAAATTTTGCACAATAACGTATTTTGTTGCGCTAAACGCGAATACGATAAAAAAACCCGTCGGATTTAACGAGGAAAGAAGTTATTAAGCACTTAAGTTCACTGTTAAGCAGGTTATGAGAGCTAATGTAAATAACTAAATTTGTGACGACTTTAAGGCATACATACTATGAATTTCCGCTCGCTACGCTCGCTCAAGAAGATAATAAAACCCCAGTCAATCCAACTCGCTAAAATTAATAGAATATAATATTAAGCATTAAAGTTAGGAAGGTTATAAAACTAGGCGTCATAAGCGTATTTGTAAACACGCGCATGCGCAGATATGAAACATTGGGAAACAGAGAACTCTCATTTGAAACGTTCAGAAACCATTTATTCGAAAATATTGTTAATTTTAAGGGCATCCTCACCTGTCGCTTACGTGCTATGCGTTTCCGCTCGCTACGCTGGCTCAAGAAGATAACAAAACCCCAGTCAATCCAACTCGCTATAATTAATAGCTCTCATAACCTGCATAACAGTGAACTTTAGTGCTTAATAACTTCTTTCCTAGTTAAATCCGACGGTTTTTTTTATCGTATTCGTGTTTAGTGCATCAAAATACGTTATTGTACAAAATTTGTAAGAAATCGGTTTGGAGGGCGGGAAACTGCATTTTTACCGTTTTCTTCCCTTAAACCACCAACCCAACCAAACCCAAAATTTGAAAGAAATCGGTTTGGAGGGCGGGAAACTGCATTTTTACCGTTTTCTGCCCTTAAATCACCAACCCAACCAAACCCAAAATTTGAAAGAAATCGGTTTGGAGGGCGGGAAACTGCATTTTTACCCGTCATTAATCTACGAGTACGATGACTTCCTCGCAGCCTAACTCAGTGGATATCGTGTACAAGTAATGAAGAACACGTAATCTGGAAAGTCCGTCACACACGATCTGCATAACTAAGCACTTTCCTCAGAATTGGGTAGTGTCGAGTACATTCCTGAATAATTTACTTGAAATAACCTATATAGATAATTAAAATAAAAAAATTAATAGTTCTGCTCTTTTGCATTTGTTATGAGCAGCTGTTTCAATTATTAATTTTGTAATTAAATTCCTACCAGAGTTTTGTGTATGCGGGGTACGACACTACGTAATAAATACACAAAGCTTCACATTTTCATCTACTGATCTTGATGAATAATAAAAGAAACGGGATACAGTAATAATGTTGGAACAGGATACAGTGCCCCCCTAGCGGCAGACATCAGAACTTTACGGCCCACAGAGTCATATCAAAACAGAGGCACTCCTACTGGGAGTTTCGCGAACCTACGTTTGGCGGGAGAATTCAATTCAAACGTAGTACAAATTAACCCCCCTCCCCCCTTCCTATAGACCGATTTAGTTCATTTTCACAACATTTCTTTCTTATTAGATAGGCAGGACGAATAAAGTGTTTCGTAACAATACAACAGAAATTACGACCAGTATGAGCAAATTAGTAATTTGGGTCCGGAGTAACCCCCCCCCCCCCCCCTCCTAATAAACCAATTCAGTTTATTTTTACAAAAAAATTTTCTCTTCAGTTGACCACAACGAATACCGAGTTTCGTTGAAATATAATAAAAATTACGACTGGCATTAGCAAATAACTACTTTGGCACCGGAGTAAACCCCCTCTCATCAGCATCAGCTTTATCTTGGCTAGAAAAGGGTGGTAACCTATAGATAACCCGGCCTAAAATTCTTATTTAATAATAATGGGCGATAAAATAATAAATTTATGATCTTGATTTTAACTTTCCTAAAATCCAGGGTCACATTGATAATAAAATTTATGGACAACTTCAAAAACAGAAGTGTGTTTTCTCCTTTCGTGTTTAAATTTAAGACATTTTAAGGTACAGTTTTATAAGGAAATTTAATCCTAAACAACGTAATACCAAATATTTTTCTGGCGAATAAGGCGGAAGGTCAATAAAATATCGCCACAACCTTTTAGCAGGGCCTCGTCTAGACTCAGGTCAAACAGTCTAGACGAGGCCCTGCTAGTGGAAGGTTCCATTCCTCAGGTTGAGGCTGAATTTAATGTTTAAGTGTGTTCCCCTGAAGGGGCACCAAAAAAGGGTGCGAAACATGTAGGGAAGATAAATAAAAGTGTAAAAGGTTGTGGCGATATTTTATTGACCTTCCGCCTTATTCGCCAGTTATATATATTTGAGCTAAGGGTCATTTAATGAATAATTACAAATATTTTTCTTTTTTACTGGCGTACTTAGAACGTATTGGCAGAAAGGTGAATAAAATATAAGGTTATTCTCAGTTTTTTTTTTTTTTTTTTTTTTTTTTTTTTTTTTTTTTTTTTTTTTTCCAATTTGTGACTAAGTGGTGTGCTTTAGCGAAACAATGACAAATATAAAATTAGAAATTGAAGTCATTCTATTCTAGAGATTGGAAAAGGTGCAAGACATGATGAGAATGGAACATACCCTTTTACATATATATCTGTGTTCTTCGTTCCAACCAAGGAGCCATCGTCGACCAGCTTGACGTTACGTGTCGACCAGACAATAACTCTCAGCTCGAACTTTTCGGGGTCTCGAGGTTTGACGTTCACAGGAGGCGGCAGTTCCACGAGTCCAGGAAGGATATCTACCCACATCTCGAGTTTTCCCTGAAAATAGTTACATGTTCGGGATTTGCATAGACTTTCAATTCAATTGAGAAGACCATTACGGTCCACCGTAATGCAGACCTAAAATTAAGAGTAACCTCGCATATTCTCTGAAGAAGCCTGGGAAGACCCGAGAGTGTTTTTCGAGAGCCTGGAAGAACCCTCGGGAGGATATATTGCTCCATTGCGCCTGTTCATATAGGCGAAGAAAGGTCTACGAGGAGAAGAACTCCGAGGAGCAGAAAGTGCCGGCAAGAGGCAACTGTGCTTCAGGACCTCGTCGAGCACGCTTCCCTCCGGGTAGTGCCACTTCCAGATATGTTGATGGACATATGGAAACTTATCTGGAACTTCCAGATATGTTTCCATATCCACTTCCAGACTGGAAGTCGCTCTACCCGGAGAGAGGCATGTTTGACGAGGCCATGGAGCACTTGGAGCCTTGCATAAAAGCGGCCCTTGACCCAGTGATGGACCCCCTCGACTATCTCCAAGATTTCATCGAAGCAGCAGAGAGTTTACAGATGGGAATCAAGCGACGACCGAGGAACCCGGGATACACCTCAGGAGACGCCCACCAGCGAGCTGAGGATTCAGCGAACCAGGTAATCTGGGGGTCTGAGAGGGAACCTAAAGGGAATTACTATGACCAAGGGTTTTGTAGTAAGCCTCTTACACAGCTGTCTGAGTGTGTTATTCGAGGTAATCACAGAGCCGAGTGCTGGTCAAGCCAGAGCACGTACTAGTGGCGGATCGCGGAGTTACCCTCGAGGGGCCAAGAAGAGCAACGTGATGCCATTAATGGTCACATACAGGGCTCAAAACTTTAAATCGAAATTCAACAATTAGTATAATATTATCTAAATATTTATTAATAAACACTAAGGGTATTACCCTTTCGACACCCGCCTGATGCGGCAAGAAGAGAGATCTAGTCTCGACATGTTCTGTAAGGAGTTTGCAGCCGTATGTAGGGACTTGCTCCCAGTTCAACAGAGCCTTCAAGGCGAGGTGTTCCTTCAGATCTGCAATACAGGGCAGTATTTCAGTAATCCACCATACCTTTACACATCAAATTCTTATGTTTGTTTCTTGTGAAATCCTTCTAAACGGCTGGACCGATTTTGATGGAATCTGTGTATAAAATTAAGTTGATTTGAAAATGATTTGGCTTTAAAATTTAATCGGAAATTAGCACCAACATCCATGGTGCAACAGGGAATTCTCTCAACGGGCCCTGAAATGAGAAAAATCCCTGCTGCAGGTGGGACTCGAACCCTCTTCTTCCGCATGAGAATCCAAGGCGTTAGTAACTAGACCACGAGGAGACCCTCTAAATATTTGGTATTGCAAATTGAATTTAAATATACGACCCAATAACTAAAATTTACATTATTTTTTCCCTAAAACCTGTAACTTCAACTATATCTCTCTTAAAAAATATGAGTAGCTGTTCCTGCAAGTAATACTAAAAACATCTCTGTTTATTACACAAAAAGGTATAATATTGAGGTAAAATGGATTCCGCCAGCTCAGGAGCATTTATCTCGAATCGGATTGTTGGGTCAAGAACATAGGCTGCTGTACTTTTTGAGGGAAATGTGACGATGTCAGCATATCTTGTAGATGGCGTATACTTCATAGCATCTGTAGCCTTTATCTTCAAGGAGAGCTATTAGCCTGTGCTTCACATTGTGGTGTCGCCGAGTAACCAGGAGCATACTGTTCGGACAACTACCCAGCACATGGGCTGGAGTTAAGGCTCTCTGCTGCATTTGCGACAAAGGGTTCCAATATCAGCTGCTCCACTGGGGACACCACGTAGTATATATATATATATATATATATATATATATATATATATATATATATATATATTACACATATATCACCTGACAATGAAGAGCACATGATAAAGCCCATGGAATTTGAGGAGGAATAAATTGACAAAATGTATTTCAAGAATTTTTATACTCAAGCAAAGATAATATGAATTTTAAAACAACTACTTGACAAATATTACCAGGTAGGTATTACTGAATCATTAAATATGATAATTTGAAACCTTTGCTATCGCTTCTATAAGTAGTGAATTTCAATGTGCCAATGATGACGTAATTAGACTCGTACACAGGTAGAGGCATGTTATGGGACAGACATAACCAATTCAAGATTTCAGTAGGTTTATGAACATCTCTCCAGGTGTTGTAGCCTTCTCTGAAAAATAATACATTCTTTAAATTTTGCCAATTTCTATTTATATATTATGGGGGGGGGGGGGGTGTAGAATTAGTCGCACCTTCATTTGGCATGGGGTGATGTTAGCTCAGTGGTGACAAATAAGTTGGAGCACCTGAGTTTAAATCCCGAGCTACCACTAAAGATTTTTATCTTCTAGTGTCTCCTGGTGTGTTCATGGGTTGGATTCGGCCTCCCTGACCGTCCCTAGGCCAACCCAGTGCTAATGACCCTAGCAGTCAAAGAAGCAAGGGGAAAATCAGTACCAAGCAGTAAGGGGGTCGGAGCATAGTACTGACCACACTATCCCCCTATTGTGCTGTATGGCCACGAGTCAGATACATCTATAGTATCTGCCCCTCAGGGTTCTCGTGGATTGTTATGAAGATCAAGTTTTTTTTTTCATTTGGCATACGATTCGTGTAAGGAATTTAAATGCATCATTTTAATATTGTTAGACAATTAGAAGTTGGGTTTTAGTTTATGAGTATACAGTATCAAGTATATTTATACTCAAGCCCAATAGATTGTGCTACAGTCGTTCAGCTTATTTATTTCCTGAATTGGCTAGTCCTTTAATAAAACTGGGACTCACAAATGCTGGGGATTTCCATCTCTTTCCACTTTCTCAAGGTACATAGTTATTCCGGTCGTACTCAAGAAAAAATTGTTTTCGTTTATTTCCTTTGAATGAAACACGATAGACATAGCAAACTAAATTATAAGGAGCATGAGTTGGAAAAAAGTATGGTTTTACTCAAGGAAAAAATTAAATATAAAGTTAATAAGTTAGTCCACAGCTCATTACAAATAATAACGAACAAAATTATTATTGTTAATTTGGGAATTTATTTAGAATATTTGAAACAATTTCTTAAGGACAGCGGATTGCATTATCCAACTTTCTAAGTTATGCAACTCCTGTGTGACAGACTTCTTCATATAAGATTATGTTTTGTAAGTATAAAAATAATGAAATATCACCTACTTGGTGTAAGCCCTCTGAAGCCCACATGTTGCCCTGTGCCTGGAGTAATACCTGTTTTCTATATCTATAGATGTTTCGCCGATTAAAGATTTCTCCTTCAATCGTTTCTTGTCCATAACACGAACTACCAGTGTAGAATCATAAGGCAGTCTAGCTTCCAGTTCGTAGCACCTGATTCAAGCAAATGGACGTTATTATTAATACAGAATTTACAGTTTCTCTATTTATTTATGTCAATCGCTTTAGCTTTAGCAAGTATCACATTTCCAGACCTCAAAAACATCTTAATCAAAGCAAATTTCCTTACAACATTTTGGTACAGGTTTATATTTCTGATTCTGCATCGAAAAATAGTCGACACGTGTCCGAGCGTTCCGTCCAATGGCTGCAACTACATTGGAGCCGTATTTCCCTCGATCCGATCCGATTTCGTTTGACCGACAACGGCCGACGTGAGTGCCTACATTGGTCCCGACCCGATCCGTACTGATTTAGTCACAGCTCGTCACTAATGACCTCGTAATAAAGTAAAAATGAGTGATTAATTTAATAAATACCACCTAATAAGCATAGAAACCGTCCGAACCCTTAGATCTTCGATTACTATCTTCAACGATACGGATCACTTTTTGTTTCTATTTTTATTATTTTTTCCCTGCTATTAAATATTAGCATTCCTAAAAGTTTAGATAGAATTGTTTTGCTAATAAAATGATAACAAATAATCAATTTTATATCAACATTCACTGTCTAAGGAGCGCTGGCCTTTCTTTGATAAGACCTATCTACTCGCAGGCTGTGGTGCTGACCTCTGTCGGCTGTTTTATAACTTTCTGTGGTGCTGGCCTCTGTTGGCTGCATTATGAATTAATTGACAGATATTTACAAATTCACACCGTTTGACCGATTTTGACGTAACTGGGTATACCGGTAGATCTTGATACGGGGAGATTCATAGGCAGAAAGTAGGTGTTGCATGGCACACTGGGTAACAGCTAGTACATTATTTAATCCTCAAACATTGTGAATGTTGAAGTGCTCTTTGCTTTGGGTGATCATGAGAAGTTCCATAAATATAATCGTTACCAAAATAAACAATAATTAATTCCTTCTAACTTACTTTCCGAAAATAGGATTTGATTCTTGTTTAATGAAGGATTTTGCATCAGATATAAGTTGATTGCTTGAAGGAATAGCCACCTCCATGAAGGCATTCACCTTTCCCATTCTAAACAATATAAATAATTATTTTACAACAAACTAACAATAGAACCTCCATTACAGTCTTCCTAAGTATATATTCTAGCTTATACATACGATGTAAAGGCAGAAGTAGAATAAAATGAAATTATAATATGAAATCCTAATTTTTTTCTTGGAAAAATAGTACTCGAAGGCTATAAGTTATATTCGAATGGATACCAAATCATTGCGGAATAACAGGGAACAAAATAGCAGATGACATCTATAGCTACCTGGGACACTTCAATACGTGCGGCTAGAAGTGAAGAGGTAGTTCTTACATGCCCCAGAATTGGCCACACGAGACTTACACACTCACATTTAATGACAAAAGATCCACCAACTTTGTGCAACACACTCCCCCAGTTAGAGTTGCAGGTAATCTCTTTCTTCGTCTTCTGCAGAGGGACACCATCGAGTCTCCTTATGTCATAGCTCAATCTCCCGTTTTTCTTCCGAAGGAATTTCCTTTAAATCCCACTCGGGCATCTTAAGGGTGACAAAATACTTTGTTTCCCTTTCCTGCTGTTCCAGGACGATCCTGCCGTTAGTCGGTAGGAAGGTTTGGTCACCAACTCATCTGAGTACCTCCCGAGCCTCCAATTTTTCACCAGACACGAAAAAGCCGACCCTAGCCAAAGGGATCAGGCCCGCCAGTTCAGATGTCATTATCGTGTGCTCCCCTAGTTTAACACCAGCCATTTTTTGGTGTTTCACCCAGGCAGTTGACGATGATGGCACCTCTATCCATATAGGTGCCATCACAGTTGATCTCAAAGTCCCTACCATTGACTCTGTAGTGCTCATCAATAAGCTTCTTGATGACATCTTCAAGACTCCTATTGGGTTCTGTCGTGAAGCCACCATCAGGATACTTGGTAGGTACAAGGGCTAGCTTAAAGTTTGATACAATGCCAGCGTAGCTCGTCGGCCTTGGCATTACTTTCTGCTTTTCTTGACTACCGGTGATGGAATATTCGAACACATGATCGTCTGGAGATGTGCCTGGTGTAGGTGATCCCATAGCCAGATCACCAGCCTCCTTAACTAATTCCGATAGAGAATCAGTCTCGGTGGCCGGGGCCATCGGGTTCTCGAGTGTTCCCAGGGGATCCTCGATGAGTTCATTTGTACACTCAGGGGTCGCCGAAGCTACCAAGGATTCGGGTTTTAATTCTTGATTGTTGAACCTGAGCTGACATAGCACCAAGGTTCCTAGAAGCACGCAAGCCTCAACACCTACTCACCTGAATAGGGTCATCACCAAGGTACAGTAACGTGGTTAGAGAAGAAACCCTAACAAATGTTCTTAACATTCTCATAAGATAAATTAAAACTTTTTTAAATTAGAGAATCTATGAACTGATAGTTTTAGCTGACTACTTACTTTTCTTCTGAGTGTAATTGATACGCCCTAATAGCGTAGACCCTAATCGTTAGTGGAATTATGGCGCCTAATTCTCTTGCAACTCCTGAAAACACTCCGTCGATAATAGAAAACCTATTTCTCTCGGCGAATTCTTCCCTCAGCTCTCTATAAAGAGCGATACATCCCTGCAAAAGTATTTAGCTATTCATTATTATATAGTTAGTGTATTATATAATAGAATAAGTGAGCTTATACATTTGCCTTAATTTAAAGGCAATCCATTTTAATGATAGTTGGCTTCTGAATAAAACACTATTTTTGGGCAATATTTTTTTTTTGCACCTTTCCTCTATGTGCAGTACTTGGTGTTCCACGTTAAATCAAGCCAACATATATATATACCTTCTTGTCTATCAAACAGGTACATTATAGCAAAATTTCAAGATGCATAAAACACTTTATGAAACGTGCGGTTTTCGGCTCTTGTACTAAAGGGAACAGAACTGTTTGTCCTGTTCTTTCTTGACCGAAAATTGCAATCTAAGATGGTAGGAAATGAAGCAATCTAGTATGTCAGTTAATCTGTTTTGGGTTTATAATTAACAGAAGGTCATCCACGAAACTACAAATAAATGACATGTCATGGGGGAACTCTGGGACGAGAGAGTTGAGTAGGTTGGTGGGTAAGTTGGAGTATAAGTTGAGTAGGTTGGTGGGTAAGTTGGAGTATAAGTTGCGTGCAGAGATGGGCATAATTTTATCTATGAAGAAATATGCGAATTTATTCGTTCTTCATATATTTGTAAATAGGAATATAAATAAATTCGTATTCATAAATGTGAATACTAATTTATTTCTATTCACGTATATTAAATATATAAATACAAATAAAATTTTATTGGCAAATTTTCCTGCGAATACAAATATATTCCCAGAAAAAATTGTAAATATTTACAAAAAATGTGAATATTCACAATAAACTATATGAATACCAATTTATTCACATTATGATTGGGGAATTCAAATTTATTCACAAAAAAAATTCTTAATTTCTTTGCGAATTTTTTTGAGAATAAATTGGTATTAGTATATTTCAATGTGAATTTTTTTGTAATCGCTTGATTTTTTGAGAATATTCACATTTTTTGTAAATATTTACAATTTTTTCTGTGAATATATTTGTATTCGCAGGAAAATTTGCCAATAAAATGTTATTTGTATTTTAGCGCGGTTCCTCCCTCCCTTCATAGGGAGGAACCCCGCTCATAAGGTTGATCTCATGAAACAATCCGGAAGTGCCGACTAGAAAATTTTGCGTTTCAGAACCCCTAGAGACCGAAAATGACGGTGGTTCAAATTGGTATATATATATATATATATTTGTCTGTTCGCGGCAAAGCTCAGAGAGTAATGGTCCGATTTTGATGAAATTTGGTACAAAAATCTTTTGTCTAATATGAAAGGTCAAGTTCGTTAACCAGCAGTTCCAACCCACTGGAAGATGGCGTTTGGGACGAAATTCGCGTAACGCTTACGTTTTTGAGTTAAAACCTTGTAAGTACTCGTTTTATAGGCTTCTTGGGGTAGGAAAACGAATGAAACCATTTTCAAGGCGATAGCTTTAACAGTTTTCGAAAAAATTGGAAAAATAGTTTTTGAATACAGTTTTTGGTTTGGGTACTTAGAATCATGGGATTCAGTTGAAACATTTTCTGCACGTTCTACTTTCATTAAAACTAATATGTTGAATTTTTGTTACGTTTGGAGTTAAGGAAGGGTTAGAATAAAATATTTTATTAACAGACATAAAAAGTTTTGGTAACTTTGTATACTTTCCTTAATATCTCGAAAAAGGTTGAGAATCTTGGTAAACGGAAGATTACCATTAGAAAGCTTACTAAATACTCTACAAAAAAGGTTCTGTAGAAAGTTTTAATTAGGCGATGTCAATCGGAGAAATAAGTGCATAAAACTTTAAAGTAATTGATTTCGTTCATTCGAACGGTTCTTTTTGTCTGTTTTATTCCTTGTTTTTGGTTTTTGTACTTACAATCATGGGATTCAGTTGAAATTTTTTTTGCATGTTTAAATTTCATCAAAACTAAAATGTTAAACGTTTGGTAACGTTTGGAGTTAAGGAAGGGTTAGAATAAAATATTTTATGAACAGACATGAAAAGTTTTGGGAACTTCGTATACTTTCATTAAAATCTTGAGCACGGTTGGGAAATTTTGATAAGTGGATAGAAACTATTTCCTGCGAGTCGGACTTTTTTATATTTAATATACGAGAATACAAATATATAAAGTCCTTGAATGTAGACTCCTTAGACAAACTAACCTCTGTTATGTTACAAGCTGCGGAGGTTAGTATTCCCAGGACTTCACAGACGTACAGACGATCACCCGTTCCTTGGTGGAATGATGAATGTAAAGTAGCTGTAAGAGACCGAAAAGGCGCACTCTATTTATCCCGCAGGGAACCGTCATTCAGTAACCTTCAGGATTACAAACGAAAAAAGGCCAAAGCACAGTGGGTTATAAAGCAGAGTAAAAAGCAGTGTTGGGTGAATTTTGTATCAAGTCTTTCAGAAAAATCTAGTACAATTGATATATGGAATAAAATTAATCAAATAACTCATAAAAAATATCGACCCCCAGTGACTGGACTTGAACATAACGGGACCATCATTACTGACCAACGGACTATGAGTAATATTCTAGGAACATACTTTAGTACCATATCTAGTAACGACCACTTTACACAACCTTTCCTGGAACACAAAAGGATTACTGAACTTACTGCCGTTTCTACTGTTATACGAGACCACCCTCTAAATGACGCATTTACTTTACATGAACTTAAACTAACCTTAGACAATGTACGGCTAACTTCTCCTGGACCTGATCAAATCACATACGACATGATACAAAATTTACCCAGCACTGGCCATTCTGTGCTGCTTCGTTTGCTTAATGAGATGTTCACGAACGGTACCTATCCTTTTTCTTGGAATGAGGCTATTGTCATTCCTGTGCTAAACCTGGGAAAGACAGAAAACAGCCCTCCAGTTTTAGACCGATATCATTAACCAGCTGCATCAGTAAAACCATGGAAAAAATGATTAACAAGAGACTTCTGTGGTTTCTTCAAAAATGGTAACTACTTGTCACCATTTCAGTGTGCATTTAGACCACATCATTCGACGATGCATCACATTGCAAGAATGGAAAGTGACATATTAAATGCATTTCTTCACAAACAATCAGTGCTTGCCGTGTCATTTGATTTTGAGAAGGCATATGATACGGTCCGGAGAAGGTTAATTATCTCACAATTGAAAGACTGAGGCGTAGAAGGGAATATTATTATATTTTTAACTAATTATCTTTCCCATAGAACATTCCGAGTAAGGATAGGTACAGCTTTGTCAGATGCTTTCCCTCAGGAGAATGGAGTGCCTCAAGGGGGTGTACTGAGCACAACGTTGTTTAACATAGCGATGAATTCAATCACGAGCTGTATCCCCAACGAAGTATCATACTATTTGTTTGCTGACGACTTACTCATCTACACTACATTTTCGAACATCGCAACAGCACAAATACACTTACAAAAGACTATAGATGGACTCGAAAAATGGTGTTTTAAAACTGGTTTCAAGTTCTCAATTGAAAAAAACCAAACAAATTATTATTAAAAGGAAAAGGACGAATTTTTTAAGTAACTTAACTTTAAATCAGACGACCATCAATATTACTAACACTCTGACATTTTTGGGACTCACTTTTGACAAGCGATTAACATGGATTCCTCATTTGAAAAACATTGTCAGTAAATGCAAAAAATCCTTGAATCTACTGAGAATACTTGCTAATACAAAATGGGGGGCTGACAGAAGTATAATGCTTAACTTTTATCGTTCCTTCACCAGATCACTGCTGGATTATGGGTGTGTAGCTTATTCTTCTGCCAGCAAAAGCTCACTCAAAATCCTAGACTCTATACATCACACAGGTCTAAGAATTGCAACTGGGGCTTTTAGATCAAGTCCTGTAGACAGTCTCTGCGTAGAATCCAGGGAACCTCCATTGGAGTATAGACGGCGTATCCTCAACTTGAAATTTATCTTAAAATCAAAAGCACTAAACAGTCCATGCGTAACTAAGTTTTTAAAAAATCCATTTCTAAATAATTATTTACAAAATAACCCCCGAGCAAAACCATTAATTATTCGTCATTTATTAGATACTAACACTTCAACATCATTACAACGTCCTTTGTACACTAACACAATTCTTCCACACCCCCCATGGAGGGTAATGAACTTAAACATTAATCTGACATTATTAACTCAATATAAAAAGAAAGACCCGACTTCTTTGATTATCTACCAAAATGTTTTTAAATCAATAATTTCAACTAATCCCCAAACTTTGTTTATTTTTACCGACGGATCCAAAATGGATTCAAGGACAGGTGCTGCAGCGGTAATTGATAATGCACCATACCTGTTAAAGCTACAGGACGACTCCAGCATATACACTGCAGAACTCCAAGCCATACTTCTAGCATTTTCTAAATTACAGGACACCATTAGACATGAGATTATGATTTTTACAGACTCATTAAGCTCTTTACTCTCCATGCGAAACATTTACAGCAACCATCCACTGATAACACAAATACTCATACAATCACACATCCATCATAACAAACACATAACATTGACATGGCTACCCGGACATACAGGAATTTCACAAAGTACTCAGGTTGACGAACATGCAAAATTAGCGACCCAAAAGACAACACACGACATAAACAAAATGACGCCTGATGACTTATACGTGACTGTAAAACAACAAGTACTCACTGACTGGCAAAGATACTGGACGCAAACAGATAATAAATTACGACAAATAAAACCAACTATTAAACCTTGGTTGATTAATAAGAGTACCCTGACAAGACGAGAACAAGTAATATTAACAAGACTACGTATTGGACATACTTTCCTGACACACTCTTACCTTATGGACAGAACGGATAAACCAGTTTGTAAATACTGCAATACAACACTTACAGTAAAACACATATTGACAGAATGCAGACAACGTAATCATCTTGACATACCTCACGACATCCAGGAGCTACTCACACTTGACAGTCATCTAGACATACCTCACGACATCCAGGAGCTACTCACACTTGACAGTCATCTAGACATTCCTCACGACATCCAGGAGCTACTCACACTTGACAGTCATCTAGACATTCCTCACGACATCCAGGAGCTACTCACACTTGACAGTCATCTAGACATTCCTCACGACATCCAGGAGCTACTCACACTTGACAGTATACACATAAACACTATACTAATATATCTACAACACATTAATGTCTAAAACAAAATTAAACATACCCGCAAATCAAAAAAATTCGATATTACATAAATGAATGAATATATATATATATATATATATATATATATATATATATATATATATATATATATATATATATATATATATATATATATATATATAAAGCTACGCCCAAAACATTTTGTTGCCACTTCGTTTATTTATTTATTATTTTTTCTTTTTTTTTTTTCTTTTATGTTTTTTTTTTTTTTTATCCCCTTATTTTTTTCTTTCTCTTTCTTTGTTCTGAACTCACTCATTCTTTTCTATTTTACTTTTGTATAACTTTTGTTCCATAGTACATTTTAGAATAAGAACACATTTGTATGAAAATAACTTAATAATTTGTTAATGTGTAACAATTGACCAGGCGATTCGCCAAGTTGCGAAGCCTTATCAATAAATAAATAAATAAAGTTCGAATAAATTCTTATTTTTATTTGTAAATAAAATTATGTCCATCTCTGGGTGCAAGGCAGTCACCCATGGCCGGAAGCTTATTATCATTCCAAGTAGAATGTGTATACGAAAAAAAAAAATACAAAATGAGATTTCCCTTGTAATGATACGAATATATGATAAGAAAGCTGTAGCCTGAATGAGGAGCTGGTTTAGAATCACTATGAAGTTGGTCGACCTATTTCAGCTATGGGTTTGTTGAAACAGCTCCCAACAACACCATTACATTTTCATATTACTTATCCCTATATTACTTTTTAATAGAAAATATAAATTCTCATATTCATTAATATTGAATAAAGTACCATACTGGAATAAAATGAGGACTATATAAATTAGGAAACAATTAATCATGTTTTGCAATTTTCTTACATTACAGTAGTTTACCTTAAACTTTCCAGAATCGTTCTTCTTTTTTTGTGAACACTTTGTTAATAGGAATGTTTGTATAGTATCTTCAAATCTTCCAAACTCTGCTTGACTTTCAAGTTCAGATGAATAAATCTGGAATGATATACATAAATGCCATTTTCTCTTAGATTAGTCCAAACCATTCCTTGACATCTTGATGTTTTATTACATAACTCTACGTTCTCTTTACTCTATGTTCACAAGAAAATGTTCTTATGATTCAAATTATAAAGTCAAAAAGTTCTCAGAAAAATAAGAGCTCAATATAACACAGAGCATAGAAACACACATGTATATCAAAGACATACAGAACAAAACTACCACTGCTTTATAGATCATCAATAACAACCAAAGAGTTAAAACCAAATACACTGAATTACAATATATCAACACGTTCAATATAGCGACCACCGTATGGTGCTCATCAAGTCCATACGGCTGGAATGAGAGCACCATACGGAGTTCGGGCCTATTCAGTTTCTCATTGCAAAAAAGTAATTAGTTAGATGCGGAGTAAATTCAAATCAATCGCAGCAGTAGCCCAAAAAGGCCAAGATTGCGGTAGCATTGAACCTGTTAACAGTTAAATATTATGAACATATTTTTCCTCATTAAAATCGTTTTGAATTAATTATAATGCAAACGTGGTGTTTATATATATAAAACGAGGTTTCGGTAAACGTGCAGTTTAGCTTCCTCCAAACCGATTTTGCACTATAACGTATTTTGATGCACTAAATACGAATCCGTTAAAAAAAAAGAGTCACTTTCAACTAGGAATGAAGTTACTAAGCACTAAAGTTCACTGTTATGCGGGTTAAGAAAGCTAACGTAAAAATTTAATTATTTAAATTTATATTTATTTCCCATTATGGGCCTTCATTAATAGAAGTTTATTAATTTTTAGCCGAGTTGGATTGACTAGAGTTTTGATATCTTCTTGAGCGAGCGGATAGGCATAGCACGTGTGACCATAAGCGACAGGATACGACGGGTGAGGAGGCCCTTCAAATTTACATTTTTTTTTTTTTTTTTTTTTTAAATAAGAAGTTTATCAACATTTCAAATGAGAGTTCTTTCTGTCCCAATTTTACATCCCTGTGCATGCGCTTGTCCTAGTTGAGTGCGACTTTTTTTTTACGGATTCGTGTTTAGTGCATCAAAATACGTTATAGTGCAAAATTTGAAAATAATCGGTTCGGAGGACGCTAAACTGTACGTTTACCCTAGTTTCCTCCCAAAGCTTTGCTCATGAATAATAAAATCCCGTTCTACTTACTTCTATTCCTGGAGTTTTCCTACTAAACAAAGCCTGCTCGATGTCCAATTTAAGCATTCCTTTATCTCCAATCACATTATCTTCTTCCTGTTACAGAAAAATTCCACTGCTACAATATATTTAAATTAATAGTATCATGACAAGGGAACGGATGTTATGGTATTTAAATATTTTTTCTGATGCTTAAATGGTAATTCTTGATTCTGCAAGTTTTAAGTGATTTTAAAGCATTTAAACTGGTTTTTATTTTACATATTTTGTCAAAAATCCATACTTTTACATACTCTGCCATTAATACATATTTTGAAATGTTTTGTAATTGAAAAAATAAAGGGCAATCCGAGAAAGAAAATAATACTTTCACCATTGAGTCTATTTCACTTTGTCTCTTCTGATTGCAAGAAGCAAAGATGGCTGGCAGCCATGCTTCCCCAGTGCTAATGGTCTTGGAGCAGATGCGTTTTCAAAAAATATTTAACAATTATATTATTCATTTAATCTACTCTCTAAACCAAATGAATTAATGACAGAATCATGTCGATATCGTTTTCCAAACTGGAGATATAAAATAATGACTTTTCAAGATATTTTATTTTATTTCTCAGCTTCTAATGCTTATTGGACGAAACCCTCGGACAGATGTCGAGTATTTTTTTATGAAAAATTATCAAAAAAAAAAAAAAAAATGGGCCTGATAGGTGACCCAACCACTGCATATTCCCCTTAGGAAATCAGACCGGCCTCGTTTCACGTTCGATAATTTAAAAATGCAAGTAGTTGCAAAAAGTTTTCCAAAATAATGTTCATTTGTAGAAATTTTCAACTTCTTTCCCCATTTTAACCCCTTCAGTTCCCTTGTCCAGCCGGCTGGACATAAGTTCTTTACTTTGTATCACACTGCCTATGGCCGTTAGATGTTTACTACCACTTTGGTTTGAAGCTATATGTATTTTTCTTCCACTTGACATCTAATATAAAATGATTCCATTCGATTTTGAAAGGTTATGTGTAAAATCTTCTCTGCTCCACCACGGGCAGTCATGGATTCTAAAAGTTATTGACTTTTCTTTACATATTTAGTCCAAATGGTTTCTTTTTAGTGAATAAAACTCCTCCGAATTTAATGTACATGATCTTTTTAAAGGTTGGAAGTTCAATTTTATCAATAAAGTTTGTAATAAGGTGTCTACGAATTTTTGAAAATCCATGTCCAGTATACTGTACATGGGAAGTCAACCCTCATATTTGATGTAACAATATTTTTTATCTATTTTTCAAATATTTACTGTTATATTTTTTTTTGTTTTATGTTGTCAGAATTGTTTTTTTGAGTACCATAATAATCAATAACATTTTCTGAATGGTATGGGCTAGAAGGCTCCCAAACCATTCAAAAATATCATCTGTCCGTTCACATGATTTTCAAAAAATATATTCTTAGTAGTTTTATGTTTTGTTTTTTTTAAATAATCAAATATCTCTTTTGAGACTAGACTGTAAATATTTCAATTTCATTATTACTGTGCGCTGACAACAATTTCATGTCTAAAATTCTAATCTATTTTTACAATACCTTATTATATTTGAGCTTTTACAATAATATTTACTAGTAATTTTTCAAATTTATTTTTTATGAATTAATTTCTTTTAAATTGTTAATAAATTACTGCTTTAATTTTATATTTTTTTAATATTTCGAAATTTCGGTTTTCATTCACAAATCGCATTACTTGAGAACCTATGTCCAGTATACTGGACATTACATAACTCAAGTCAGGTAAACCATAAAATTCTGAAAAAAATCAGGAATCTTCACAAGAGCAATACACAACTATGGCAGGAAAATATTTTTTTTTTATCAAGAAATAAAAATTCGGACCTGAAGGGGTTAAAATGAGTTCCTAATTTTTATTTATGCTTAATTTTTCATGTTATAGAGTTTTAGATATTTTGTTCTTTTTATTTATATTTACCATTTATAATAAAGTTTGTAATAACTATTTATGCTTTTCTTTTCCAAATTTTATAGTGTTTTAGGTATTTTTTTTTTACTACATATTTTGAATTTTTTATTACATATTTAATTATATATAGTTAAATATATATGTACATATTTTGAATTTTATTGAAAATCAACATCCGTTCGCGAATTATGACCAATGGAACACTTGTGGAGATGTAATGATTGGACAAGCGACCACTGGCGGACCAATGAGAAGCATCCAGGCCAGCCAATAGGAACGAGCGCTTGGCCGAGCACCCCCGACTTTGACCGAGGCACCCCCGACTTTGACCGAGGCACCCCGACCTCGGCCTATGAATAGGGGCGTTCTTGCTGCCCAGAACACTTTCAATACACTTCTCCGGCACGACATGGACAATAAACTAGCCGGTGGAGTCGCCATCGGCCTTCGACACGGTACACGCTATAAACGGATAGACCCAATCATAGACCCAGACGAATACAATTTTGTTCTGACAATTATAGTAAAACTGAACAAGACGTACAAACTGACCGCATACTATCGGAGACCGAGAGGACGACTTTCACGACTGGGACTTCTCCTTTCAGAAACTTCGACAGACAGACGACACATACTCATAGGTGACCTGAACGCTAGACACACTGCCTGGCATAATACGAAAAACAACCCCGCAGGGACTAAATTGACTAAATACCGCCTGACAGTCATACACCCAGGCACACACACATTCAGACACTTTGCAGATCCCAGCATGACTTCAACGATTGACTTATTAGTTACGCGACAACCACACGTAATAACCGCGTGCACTGCACTCGATTTCATTACATCAGACCACAGGCCGGTCTTATACGAACTACACGGGCACATACCCACACCCACAGCCACAAACTACCACTACAGTAAGGCAGACTGGCACAAATACAAACTCCTCATACACGAACACACCCCCCCCCCCCTATCACACCCATACACGACACACAAATTCTCGACGAGGCCATTAAACAGTTCACAGACACAATCACCTTCGCGGCCGACTCGAGCATTCCTAAGTTCGCGCCAGCACCTCCAAATCTTAGGAAACCACCACAACACATTCTCACACTCATCAAACAACGAAATAACATCAAAAACATCTGGTACAGAACACGAGACAGGCATTATAAAACTGCACTAAACTCACTCACTACACAAATACGCACTCTCATGTCACAATGGAAGACGTCCATGTGGCATGAGAAACTCAGGCAGACACATGGTGACTTTAGGCAATTCTGGAGGCTCATACGAACACGCACGCATAAGACTAACACAGTAAAAATACACAGACAAGATACTCTACTAGACGAAAAAGACCAGGCGGACATACTCGCTACCTACTACTCACATGACGCTCAGACTCGCAACAAAGACCGTACACCTGAATACAGACTTACACTACAAGACAATTACATGTACGTCTCACCAAACCAACTGACAGCCATACTCAGACAGACACGAGGGAATAAATCCCCAGGACATGACAGACTTCAGTACATACTACTCAAACAGTTACCGAGAAAAGGACTACACTATCTCGTACACATATATAACACATGCCTCCGCCTCAGACACTTCCCCGAACACTGGAGACACGCCATAATCACACCACTACTCAAACCCAACAAAAAGGGCGACACACCTGAACACTACAGACCAATTAGCCTACTGCCTCATTTATCAAAAGTATATGAAAAGATAATACTGAGATATCTTAAAGACTTTTGCGCAGAGGAGGATATTATCCCTGCTGAGCAGTTCGGCTTCCGCCCTGCACACAGTTCAGAAGACCAGCTAGTAAGGCTCCAATCACATATCACAAACAACATGCTCATGAACCGGACTACAGCACTCATATCGATTGACTGTACGAAAGCTTTTGACTCTGTTTCACATAATATACTCATGCAGCAACTCAGAACTTACGGATGTCCAGAACAACTCTATAACATAATACACTCTTTCCTATACGGACGTACTATGACGGTTAGGGTAGGGGCAAGCCTCTCCAGCACACACCCAATCCCCTGCGGTGTACCACAGGGGTCAGTACTCGCACCAACACTCTTTTCCATTTACACATCAGAAATCGTCGGTGAACAGTACCCAGACACAAAAATAGCCGCATATGCCGACGATATCGCGATATACAGCACATCCATGTCACATTCAAAGGCATTAAAACAAGCTGAAGAGGTTTGCGCAGACGTAGTAGACGAACTGCGACGAATACACATCACAGTTAACCCGACTAACACAGACGCACTACTCTTCGCCTTTCATGGCAATTCAACACGAGCACGCCCCAAGTATTTCACGGTTAGAAACAAAAGAAACAAGTTAAAAAGACATATCAATTACTTGGGGATACACTTAGGTACTCACCTCAGTTTTCACACACACTTTACCAAGAAGCTAAAGCTTGTCAGGACGAAAGCCCGCTCTCTTGGTCACCTACTCAACTCATCAAACCTCTCACTCAGACTGAAACTACTCATATACAAAGGAGTCTTACGACCGGCACTTTTATACGGCACACCACTCTTTCGGTTTCTGAACACCACCATACTCAGAACACTACAATCTTTTCAGAACCGAATACTCAAAACAATCACACGGAGCACCTCACACAATAAACTCAAAGCCCCAGACTTACACACACTCTTAGAACTCCCCACAGTTTCAGAATTCATAAAACGACGTCACATCAAATTCTTTGACGGACTTAAGTACCATGACAATCCACTTTTTAACGACATCACACCACCTGGACGACCAGGACGCTGGTAAGGACCAACTGAGTTCACACGACGACTAGTAGACGTACTAGAACACAACACATTTTAGAATACACTAGTAACAATCCACAAAACAAGTTACACTGACACTTGACACGTAAGACAGTATAACTGACCTTCTTCCCCTTTCTTCTTTCTTCTACTCTCCGACTATCTTTCGTTTTACCTCCTCCTCTATCGCTGTGCCCCACACAGCACATTACACATACCTCCCTCTTGGGAATCCTATACCTTATTTCTCCTTTACTTACCGCCTTCAAGTGCATTTTGCAGAATAAGGACACATCCTCCCTCTACCTGTGGCCCTTACGCACGCCTGTGGCGTTCGAGGTCCTTAGTTTTTCTTTGCGTTTCTGCACGTTTTTCTTTCACTTTCGTTTTCATCATGCCCTTCCTTGCATGCTTTTTATTTATCTTTCTCTCTAAAGTGGGGTTTAGGAAAAAAAAAAAAAAAAAAAAAAAAAAAAGCCCAGAACACATTCGGATCCGGCTTTCTCTCCAGAACACATCAGCTCTCTCAAGACCAGACTCCAGCCAGCCATGCACTCAAGACCAAGCAACCGGCGTTCCAGCAGCCACCCAGCCATGCACTCAGGACCAAGGCCCTAGCTACCTGCTCGACCTCTCTGGACAAAGTACGAAGCCGCCGTCTCGATGTCCCCAGTGGTCAAGCCAGCCTCCAGTCATTACACTCCCGACTCCTACTTCCCCCAACTCTAGTCAATACCTGGCTTATTTATTTACTTCCTTACCCCTCTCACTCCTGCTTCGAGGAACGGCTACGGCTCAGTACCGAACACCTTCTCCCCGACTCAGTGGAACAGCTAAGGCCTAGTACCTAGTCGGTATCCCCCAGGTTCAAGGAAGCGCCCTTAACCGGGACACAGTACTTACCTGGTTACCTTCTCCCGACACATCCTTCCTACCCTTCCTAGCCTACCTTTAGTAGCGACACCCATCCGCTACAAGTGGTGACCCCAGACTGGAACAGCAACCATGTCCCTGAAACTACGAGCGTTTTCCAGAGATGAACCGGAACTATGGTTTAGGCAAGTCGAGTGCATCTTCCAGTTCTCCAACATAACGACCTCTTCAAGCAAATTCTCCATGGTGGTAGGGAGCTTGGACCTGGATGTATTCGAACATGTGGCAGATCTCATCAACACCTCATCAGCTGACCCTTACTCGGACCTCAAGAACAGACTTCTCTCCGTATATGCCGACCCACCGGCGGTCAAAATGCAGAAACTGCTAGACTCTGTTCTCGGCGATCAGACCCCCTCACAGCTCTACAGGAGCATGAAATGGCTCGGGGGACAACTAGTGACCACGGAGGCTCTCACATCGCTCTGGCTCAAAGCCCTTCCCCAGAGAATACAAGAACTCCTGGCCGCCTTCCCATCGACCGACATCGAAACCCTCACGGCCACTGCGGACAAAATCGCGGCAATCGCCAAACCCCATCATGCTCAGCCGTCCTCCAACCCCGACCGGACCTACAGCAGATGGAACCCCAACCCAGAGCCGTGCGAATAACCCTGCCAATTTCAGCGATTGAACAGCGGAGTTCTGAGCCCGAGGAGCTGAGTAGAGACCACAAGCAGCTGACTTCTGCCTCCAAGCAACTGATCACAGACATTGAGAAGCAGACTACAGAGACGGGACAGCATGTTACGGATATCGAGCAGCCAACTACACAGCCTGAACAGCCAACTACACAGACTGAGCTGCCAACTACACGGACTGAGCTGCCAACTACACAGAGTGAGCTGCCAACTACACAGACTGAGCAGCTAACTTCATAGATCGAGCAGCCAACTACACAGACTGAGCAGCCAACTACACAGCCTGAACAGCCAACTAAACAGACTGAGCAGCCAATTACACAGCCTGAGCAGCCAACTACACAGACTGAGCAGCCAACTACACAGACTGAGCAACCAACTACACAGACTGAGCAGCCAATTACACAGACTGAGCAGCCAATTACACAGACTGAGCAGCCAATTACAGAGAAGCTGCCTACCGAGATTAGCCAGCCGCCTAAAGTCATCGAGCAGCCTCTTAGGGAGCTGACGCAGCTGACTATGGAGACTGAACAGCAGAACAGCAAGGGTGACACCACGGTACAGTTACCGCCAGCAGATCACCGACAAGAAGACCAGGCAGCGGAGGTAAGCCAGCAGTCTGAAAATGAGCTACAAAGCGAGCACACTGATCACCGCTGGCTCAGTACTCCTACGAAGTCCCTAGACGAGGCGGACTCGAATTATTCAGAATCTCTAGGCCCGGATAGTTACACTTCAGATCTCCATTTTAAAAATCCCACGAAGAGCAGCAATGTCAAGTACCGGGACCGTGTAGCTATAAAAGTGCCGAGGCTACGGAAAGCTGTGCCACCAAACCCGGTGGATCGGCCGCCGGATGGAAAACTGACTTTAGAGAGAGTACAACTGCTACTCTCTTGTGGCCCTTGGAAGGTCCGTTTAAACTTATTCTTAGCAATGTAAATTCGATAATATACGTGTGTCACATTTACTTCTTGTATGTATATATGTAATAGTTTATTTTAGTCCATATTTAAATAATATTTTTGTTAATTTTTTCGTTCTTTTGTGGCGCTTAAAAGGGTCGTTAAATTGTATAGTCTTTAGGTTAATTAGTATAAGTACAATGTATTATATTCATTCATTTTTTCTTACATTTAGTTCCACAATATATGTCTTTTAAAAAATAGGTTAACGTATCTTACTAAAATAAAAGTTGATACTTTTGTGGCCCCTATAAGGGCCGTTATAGGTTTAAGGTGTATATATTTTATTTACTATTTTTATTTGTAAAATTAATTCTTAATAAAGGGCTCCGCCCATTGGGGGGGGGACTATGTGGAGATGTAATGATTGGACAAGCGACCACTGGCGGACCAATGAGAAGCATCCAGGCCAGCCAATAGGAACGAGCGCTTGGCCGAGCACCCCCGACTTTGACCGAGGCACCCCGACCTCGGCCTATGAATAGGGGCGTTCTTGCTGCCCAGAACACATTCGGATCCGGCTTTCTCTCAAGAACACATCAGCTCTCTCAAGACCAGACTCCAGCCAACCATGCACTCAAGACCAAGCAACCGGCGTTCCAGCAGCCACCCAGCCATGCACTCAGGACCAAGGCCCTAGCTACCTGCTCGACCTCTCTGGACAAAGTACGAAGCCGCCGTCTCGATGTCCCCAGTGGTCAAGCCAGCCTCCAGTCATTACACTCCCGACTCCTACTTCCCCCAACTCTAGTCAATACCTGGCTTATTTATTTACTTCCTTACCCCTCTCACTCCTGCTTCGAGGAACGGCTACGGCTCAGTACCGAACACCTTCTCCCCGACTCAGTGGAACAGCTAAGGCCTAGTACCTAGTCGGTATCCCCCAGGTTCAAGGAAGCGCCCTTAACCGGGACACAGTACTTACCTGGTTACCTTCTCCCGACACATCCTTCCTACCCTTCCTAGCCTACCTTTAGTAGCGACACCCATCCGCTACACACTCATACCAACTGCTAAAACATCTTTCTTATATTTATGTAAATATTTAAGGAGACTTAGATAGTTATATCAGTAAGAGGAAATGTTTTCATGTTTTTGTTACCTTGCTCTGTGTTTTAGCAGTTGGAAATGAATCGTAATACTTGGTCCACCAGTCGTAGAATTCTTCAGCAGTGTCGGGATCATTGAACGGAGAAACGAGTCCTAGAGAGATATAACCAGGGTCTTGAGTTCTTCTTCTAAAACACCAGCAGATGTATGTCCACCAGCTCCTTCGTTTCTTTTCAACTTGCTGAACCAAAATATAATAATTCCTTTGGACATTGAAATACCATTCAAGACTGCAGAGATTTTCCTGCATTCTACTCTAAAAGAAATTCTAAAGGTGCATATTATACTTATTTAATTTTACTTTTGAACTGTGTCAATACTCTGAATTAGCAAGTTCATTACTGAGTTTACAATTATTCCAACAACAATATATATATATATATATATATATATATATATATATATATATATATATATATATATATATATGTATGTATGTATATATATAAATTGTTTAATGAATAAAAATGTGAAAATAATTAGGAGAGGTATAGAATGAAGAGTATTGGAACACACAGAGATTTCTGGAATAGCGTTAATCCACCAAAAAAACTGACATTTAAAAAAGAGGCCAAGTTCCGGCCCCTATAAAAATCATTTTGCCTATCAAAGTTATGATATCATAGTATTCGGTCAGGATTAAGGTTCTTAATACTCTCAAGAACCTAATAATACCCTCTCACTAATTTGTGCAATTCCAACTTGCCCAGTTTCCATTAACTTTCATACAGGCATGGCCGCCCATATGAAAGTTAGTGGACTTACATAGAGTTCATACGAACCCAATCGTTTTTAGTTTAGTATTTAAAATAAGTGAGAGGTTTTAAGTTAAAATAAGGTATTATTAGGTTCTTCACAAGGTAGCATGAGCCTGAAGCTTGTCCCAAAATATGATATCATAACTTTCATAGGCAAACTGTTTTGGGTGGGGCTTGGAACTTGGCCTCTGTTTTCAACGTTAGTTTTTTTGGGGGGATATCAATACTTTTTGTAAGTGAATTTTGAGCTGGCGCCGTCGATTTTTGGCTAGAAGTCGATGACGCGGGGACATAAACTATGTTTTATTATTCTAGCTACTCTTTATCGTGTCGGTATTTTACTTTTTTTATTACTTTACTGGCTCTTACCCGGCATATCATGGTGCACCTACTTTCAGCATCTATACAACCTAGAATAAATTAGAAACCAAATAAGTAATATTGAAATCTAATAACGCAAATCTGTCACTGTGCGGGTTCACAGTTTTGAACCCGTGACCCTTGAACTGTGAGTCATAGACAACTTTGAATTAGCCAACGATACTCCTCGGTTCAAGGTCTACCTGTGTACGATGTTTGGTCAAAAACAGTCAAACAGTGTGGATTTGAATAAGGAACATACAGACCGACAGACTGCTGGTTGACGATTTTGACCTAGCCTTTGGCACTTTCCGTAACAAGACCTTCCTGTTTGCCAAATTTGGTTGAAATCGGTTGAATAGTGTGAATTTGTATAAGGAACAAACATACAGACAGACAGCTGATTGACGATTTTGACCTAGCCTATGGTTCTAAGTTTGCTCAAAATCGGATAAACGGTGTGGATTTGTAAAAGGAACACACAGACAGACAGCTGATTGACGATTTTGACCTAGCCTATGGTTCTAAGTTTGGTCAAAATCGGATAAACGGTGTGGATTTGTATAAGGAACAAACAGACAAACAGCTTATTTTTATTTAATGCCTTTTGTCTGATCATTATTTAGAAATGCCCTTGTGTCCTTGTTTGACTCTTATTAACTTCAAGACTAATTAATGTCGCCTTATCTATGTAGGTTTGTTAAAACATCAAATATAGGTTCTTCATACCGAGACAATTTATTTGATACCCCACATGAAGGGTTTGCGAAAAAACAACAAGTACAAAATGGGCACCCCCCCCCCCCTCCCGGGAAGCGGAGTTAACCCTTTGATGCATGATTTTTTCTTTTCTCATAAAAAAAATCTGAGAGGTAGAAATAGGTCTCAGGATAACGGGGGAAAAACGGAAAAAAATTAATCGAGTTTTTTTTTTCGATAAATTTATGAAAAACTGAAAGATGCCTGTAGGCATCATTGTGCATATGGGGAGGAATGTTTTTGTGAATGAACATGTATAGTTTACGTTTATTGAAACATATAAAGAATATATGAGTTAAATTTAAAAAGAACTCTCTTCTCTTTTCATCAAAATCACAAATGGTAATCCTTGAAACATGATTTACCTTTAGTTAATTTTATTTATATTTAATAAAGAGCTTGCGAAAGAAGCGATTCGCTCTTTTTCATATGTTGGCGGTAGAAACCACTGACAAACCAATATATATATATATATATATATATATATATATATATATATATATATAAACAAATATAATGTTAAACACAAATAATGTTCACATGTATCACAGTAACCACAAATTTGGTTCTTGCAGTTTTCCATCCTGCATCTCATCTTCTGAGATACATCAGGCAGTACATCCTCAATCAAATCATTCAAATCTGAGAAGGGACCATTTAAATCGTCGCCATTACCTCTAAAACATTGGCTGAAAATACGCCAAGGTTCAGAAAGAACATTGTCGTCGACATCTTCATCATCCTCACTATTATCTGGTGCTGTGATTATATGAAAAATCTGTTTCTCTTCTCCCCATTATCGATCAGATAATGGGATCCATCGCTCGGACCACAGTACCAGATGCATGATGGTGCCCACAGGAAACAAATGAACAACCACAAAAATTGACACAAAAAATAAAACTTCAATAAAACAAACATTCAATTCGTAAAATACACCACTAGTACTAAGGAGTACGATTTTTATTTAGGTCAGAATGGACGTTTTTACTAGTATTGTGGCCTTGTGAAATGGGTCCCCTCGGGGTGAGAAACGATACTCCTGGTTTTGTCAACATTAACTTGTTTATTCCTTCTTGGGAACAAAGTATAATGTTCAAAATCTTCCAGTCCCTTTGACACCTGTTGATGCTTACAGGGACCGAAATATAACTTGAAAAAACTCGACATAGTGCTCTGGGAGTGGAAAATATAATATGATGCCTGCAGTCATCACCATGCAACAAAGGGTTAAACACAAGTTTTCAGGATTTTTCCTTTCATAACACCCTAATGTCTATCATCCTGCAAAATGTCAAGTATCTAGCTTCTTTGGAAGTGACCAATAATTTTGGTGAGTGAGTGAGTGAATCGTATAAATTCCGAAATTTTCGCCGTTATCTCAGTAACTATTTGATGTGGAATTTCTAAACTTTCCAATTTTACTCGAATCTATTAGAACAATACCTGTGTAAATTTTCATCAGTGTATCTTTAACTGGTTCAAAGTTATGAGAGGATAAAAATCGGCTCTAATACCGTATAACTATATCTCTAATATATACCGTATAACTATATCTCTAATATTTCAAGCATTAACTATATCTGAACATAAACAATACAGACACAAACTAAACTGTTTGCTATGAACAAATTGCAGCATTAAATACATATTAATTGGTGAATTACTCTGTAGCGAAAAACAATAACAATAATAACAAGCAATGTAGTAATAACGTGTAATATAAGTATATAGATAATGAAAAGGAATAATGAAATAATATAAGTATATAGATAATGATAAGTATAATGTATCGATAATGATAAGTATAATGTATAGATAATGATAAGTATAATGTATGTTTAATATAATGATAAGCAATATAAGTATATAGATAATGATAAGGAATAATGTAATAATAATATATATATAATAATAAGGAATAATGTAATAATAATAATGTGTATATATATAATAATAATAATAATAATGTATATATATATAATAATAAGGAATAATGTAATAATAATAATGTGTAATATAAATATATATATAATAATAAGGAATAATGTTTTAATAAGAATATTAATGAATAAAATAATTATATAGATATATTAATGAACGCTATAAGCCTATAGATATTAATAATGTATAATGTATGTATAATGTAAATATAAACAATTAACATAGATATAGTGCAATAATATAAGCATATGTATATATGAGTGTGTATGTGTATGAATGTAATCATTGTTATCAACATTTATTTAATCATCATTTATTGTGTAACTAATTTTGTAAACATGTAATCACCATTTATTGTCATAGAGTATATCGCTAAAAACTGCGAAACTTTTAATAAATAAATAAATAATACCGTATAATATACATTCCGCGCGCCTAGATACCAAACGATTTCACCGTGTTCAACTTTACATTTTGGATTCATAATCTTTGAATGATAGTATTAATCAATACGATGATTATGACTATTGGTGAAGTCATTTGTTAATCAAGAGAACGCGACGGAAGAACTAACAAGGGGAGTATACAGCGCACAGTGGTATTTTTAACTGATCTAGCTGGACAAAATTCGAAAAATTCACGAAAACGAATATTTAATTGGACCTTACAGTATTTTTCTAGATAGTATAAAGATTAAAAAACAAGAACAAGTCGGCTCAAATACGTCAACATTTAGGGATTACGGATTGTTTATATTAGGGAATGTCATGCTGCAAAGTTCATTACTCCATCTTTGAATGAATACTACAGTTACAAAAATGATTTGTCAGTACTACAAATTTATTTCATGTTTCGGAAAGGTATGTATGATCGTCTTTCATTATTTATCATAATCAATTACCATAAATGTTTGCTTTACGCGATGCGATTTGTAATACCCTTATTGATAAGTTATTATGGGACAGAACTTTTGCTGTCCGTTCTCGTCCGGCTTAGTTTTAATTTTTTCTTATGTGTCAATTAAGTATTGACTTGGAAAAGCAAGAATTAGCTGCCAGAATCTGCCAATTTAAAAATGATAACTGAGTTTCTGAAAAAATGCTCATATCGAAAAGGGAACTTTTCGAAGTTTGGATCTTACAAAGTCCAAAAAAAACAAAAACGGGAAGGTATAAAAATTGTACACCAACAATTTCATTTACCGGAAAAAAAAAATATGGAGACATTGTTAAGACATTTACGTGATAAGTGGCAAACAGCAAACAGAACAAAAGTGTTATTGAGAAACGTTTTGGTGAGTGGTTTGATACAAGTTTGGATTACGATACACAATCAGATGTAGAAGAAGATTTAAGTATACCTGCCAGTAGTGGAGGGCTATCGAATATTGAAGATGTATTTCAGTGTTTACTATACTCGAGCGATCCGTATATTTCTAGTACGAGTGCAGAAATTCGACGACATAAGGAAGAGATTCATTCCTTCACAAGTGAAATAATTAATTTGTTGAATGAAACGTCACTTACTACGAATGATTTATTAGTTTTGATAACTTAATTTTGATTCAATTTTGTGTTATATTGTTGAGTTTTCAATTATTATTTTCGATGTATTTTTTTTTTCAATCATTATTATTATTTGTAATACCTAGTCTTGAAGCTTTTTGTTGTTGTTGCCTTTAAAAAAGTTAAAAAATTTATAAAAAAAGTTAAAAAAAAATAATTAATTTTGGTTAACACTTAAAACGTACTAAAAAACGATCTTTTTTTTGCTGAAAAGTTAGAAAACAATGGTAAGAATTTATTTCCGACCCCTAAAATAGGGTATATTCATGATCAGCAAGTCATTTCCTATATTTTATTTATTTGTTTCAGACCCGTAACTTAGGCGATGGTCTCTTTTCAGAAGTCTATAATATTAAAAATCCGTCACAGTCTGGAAAAAAAATTAGTAACAAAAAATAATAAATAAAAATAAAAAATAACATAGAAAAAAAAATAATAATGAGACGAAATAAAAATAATAATAATAATAACTAAAAAAAAAATAAAAAATAAAAATAATAAAATATATAAGCAACAATATGAAAAAAGTAAACAAAAATGAGATAAAACAATAAGCAGTAAGACAATATGACAAAGTTAAAAAATAAGTGCCTAAAAATAAATAATATAAATACAAATTTTACTTTTGTTCAGGACAAATGTTAATTTAAAGCTTGTTGTTGAATTTAAGATTTAAATCGAGATTTTATTATATTTAAATTGAGGCTTTTTAAATTCGAGAGTAAATGTTGTTAGTCTTTAAATGTTTGAGTATTGTGTTGATGTAAGGGCTTCCTGGTGATAATATGTCAACTAAGTTATGTGGTATTTGCAAGTTGTTTCTCAGTCTACAGTATATAAGTATGTGTTTTACTGTAAGATCCTCGTTACAATGCCTACATCTTGGTCTGTCTGTCTTTTGCATTAGATATCCATGGGTCAGTAAGCAGTGACCAATTCTAAGCCTGGTTAATACTACTTGTTCCCGTCTTGCGAGGTTTTCGTTTAACCAGGCTCTTGTTGTGTTTTTAACCTGTCTTAACTTGTTTTCAGATTTAGTCCATTCTTTTTGCCAGCCGTCCAGTATGATGTTTTGTGCTATGATACATAAATCTGATGAAGTTTAGAGCGCTGAGGGTCTCTGTGTTGCTAATTTTGCTTGTGTGTCTACTGATGTACTTTGTGGTATACCAACGTGACCAGGTAGCCAGAACCATATCCAATATGATTCCGTGATAAAATAATTTTGTCCAGCTAGATCAGTTAAAAATACCACTGTGCAGCGGTGGGGTCACCGACCTGGCCTCATTTATTTTCTGGTTATTCTACATCGAAAAGTAGTCGACACGTGTCCGAGCGTTCCGTCCAAACCGGTCTTAGGAGCCGAGAAATAAAATAAAATAGGTTGAAGGTGATTTATTTTATATATAGAGTTACAAAAATTATATCGTCGTGATAATTTCACCTTTCTTTTCTTTTTTTTTTTTTTTTTTTTTTTTTTTTTTTTTTTTTTTTTTTTTTTTTTTATAGCGTAGATTAAAGAAAAAATACAATCGCAAACAATAATTTATATTTCGTCAAATAAATTCAATAATATGCTCCCGTTTTCAAGTAAACTTGTACTATTTTTTCCCCACAAATAATAGCATATTTAAAATCAGTACCCCAAGAAACCCTAATGTGGAAAATATCATCGAAAACAAAAAATAATAACTTTTCGCAGTCCGGTAGAGACTAAAAATTTGTAAGCGAAAAAGTAACGTGACGTTTTGAACTTCACTATCTCTCATTAAGATAATCCGATTTTCACGTCCTTGAGCTTTTTCAAGAGAACAAGAACTCCTTCTTCTTACCATAAGAAAACAAATGAATTGGTTCAAAACTAATATCGACATCATTTTCTAAAGTCAAGAAATAAAATAAAGCATTTTAAAACTATTGCATTTTATTTCTCGGCTCCAAAGGCGCATTGGACCAGGAAAAAAAATGGACCAAATCGGTGACCTTACGGCTGTACAGTCCCCTTGTTCGAATATTTGTACATTGGAACGTGCGATTGGGCCGATATAAAAAAAAAAATACGTACACGTGTCGACTATTTTTCGACAAAATCGCCAGAAAAAAAAATGTGCCAAATCGGTGACCCCACCACTGTTTACTCCCCTTGTGAGCACTACGGCACACTCACACTTTATACTCCCCTTGTGAGCACTACGGCACACTCACACTTTATACTCCCCTTGTGAGCACTACGGCACACTCACACTTTATACTCCCCTTGTGAGCACTACGGCACACTCACACTTTATACTCCCCTTTTGAGCACTACGGCACACTCACACTTTATACTCCCCTTGTGAGCACTACGGCACACTCACACTTTATACTCCCCTTGTGAGCACTACGGCACACTCACACTTTATACTCCCCTTGTGAGCACTACGGCACACTCACACTTTATACTCCCCTTGTGAGCACTACGGCACACTCACACTTTATACTCCCCTTGTCACTTTATTAATATTGGCCTTATTATTATTGTTTCTGCAATTACTAACATTCATGAGGGGGGATTTCCCTTTAATATCGTACTTCAGTTCTACCAAAGGTGTTTTCTCTTCCAATAGTCCTCCGGAGATAAAACTTCTTTCTTTCTGGAAATAGTCTGTAAAGGAATAAATCAGATATTTCAACAAATTGTCTATACCAAAGCAACAGGAAGGATACTACTCAACTGTAATTAATATTCTACAGGATTATATTTTCTTATTTTATTTTTATACCATAATTTAAAAATAAATGTGTTATTTCTTTATCTAAACCCCATTTATTATTTAAAATTGAAATTTATTACATTATTTGTTCGGATTTTTATTTTTTTAATATATCGGTACACCGGTACATATTTTTGGAGCACAAATCGTGCGAAGCAAATCGTAGCGGTTACATTTTCGAGTTCATATGCGAGGAGGTACCCGATTTATAGTTTATCTAACGTGAGAAAACTAATTAAACCATTTTTAAAGCGATATCTATAACCGTTTATGGGGAAAATTGGCACAACTACTTTGCCCAACTAATTTTCAGTTTGGGTATTCAGGAACAATTCAGGACCTCGGAAGAATAAGCACGAATCATGAATTCCGGATGTTGGGAAATCGAAATTGAAGTTCTGAAAGTGCTTCAGGATAGCAAGGGCGAATGTTTACTCTAATGAAAGCTGATTCATAAATTTTTTTTTTTTTTTTTTAAGGCGCATCTACATCTAGGTCATTAGCGCCGACATCCAGGGTGCAGCGAGGAATTTTACCAGCGAGCCGTGGGATGATAAAATTCCTGCCGGAGGTTGGGAATCGAACCCACCATCTCCCGCTTATGAATCCAAGGCGCTAGCCATTAGACCACGGGAGACCCCCTGATTCATAAATCTGATTGAAAAAGTATGCAATTGAAATTCAACGTTTTAATTATAATTATTCCGCGTGATTTATGGGTAAGAACATGCTAGGAGGGAAGTTTCAGACCCAGGATTCGCCCCTGAAATAGGACATTGAATTTTTCATAGATGATGGTGCTATTCACTTTAACATGAAACTGAGAGAGACCTAAAGGCGAAGCGTCGTGTTACCTACATCTTTCTGACACAGAAAATAAAATTTTATCATGATGATTAGATAGTTAGCCGTCGAGGTGATAAGTAAAGATGGAATGGTTGGGATTCGGCTAAATAAACCTCAATATGATTTTGTTTTAAAAAATCTATATTTCGGACGTTTCGGCTACTCATTGGTAGCCTTCGTCAGCTAAAATGACAAAAAAAGGAATTAATACAAAAACAAAAAAAATTATGATTGTGATAGGTAACAGAGCTATAGATACAAGTAACTGGAAAGGAGAAAAACTTCCATTAACTCCTTTTTCTCCTTTCCTGTCATAAATATGTCATAAACATACCTTTTGATCCTTACCGACATGTCATAAACTTGCTTTTTGATCCTTACCGACATTTCCCCCACCTGCTGTTTCCACTTACTTATACCCCAGTAGATTTCTTTTTCTCCTTAGACACTCTGCAATGGTTACTTAATTGCCAACCTTGGTCTTCCTCTGCCGCTCGGCATTTCTATTGGTATGTAGTATCTTATTTCTTTGTAAAATTAATTAATTTTACTATTAGCTACTATATTTGTCATACATCCGTACTATATTTGTCATACATCCGTAGTCCAGTAACGATCTCGTGCTTATACCAGATCGTTACTGGACTACGGATGTATAGCACATTCATCTGCCAGCCAAACAACACTAAAACAATTAGACTCAATACATAATGCGGGTATAAGACTTGCAACAGGAGCATACAGATCAAGCCCAACTGTAAGTATTTACGTTGAGTCCGGCGAACTTCCATTGGAGCTCAGACGTGAAATCTTGGGATTAAATTTCTTCAAAAAATCCCAATGTTTAAATACACCATGTGTAAATTGCTTTCTGGATAACCAATACCATGACTTATATAACAGAAAACGACCTAAACAAAAACCCTTAATTATACGCCTTTCCGAGAACAGACAGACCCGACATATTCGACAAGCTCCTACTCACAGAAATGAAATCTTGACGTTCCCTCCTTGGGAACTTAAGAATTTTAGTATAAATTTATCACTATCAAAAATGAAAAAGACTGATCCACTGTCAACGACTTTCTACAAGACATTATTCACATCAATAAAAATACAAAACGCAGACAATTTAAACATATTCACCGACGGGTCCAAAACAAAATCTGGCACCGGATCTGCTGCAGTAATAGGTTCGCAAATATTTAAACAAAAGCTCCCAAACACTGCAAGCATTTATACGGCAGAATTGCAAGCAATCCTATTAGCTTTATCAAACGTTGATACAATAAATTGCTCAAAGATCCAATTATTTTCAGACTCACTCAGTTCATTGCTCTCTTTTAACAATATGTACAGCACACATGCCATTGTCAAACAAATATACAATCAACTCTACAGACTACAAGAACAAAACATATCCATCACAATGATCTGGCTACCCGGACATACAAATATCACAGAAAGTACGACAGTCGACATTCAAGCAAAATTGGCTACAAGAAAACAGAATATTGACATAGAAAACGTAACTATACAAGACATAAAAAAAGAACTAGTTGATACTATACAAGAAACATGGCAAGAATACTGGACAAACATACAAAACAACAAACTCAGAGAAATCAAAAATACTATATACGAATGGAGCTCTAGTAGCCGAAGAAACAGACGAGAAGAGGTTATACTATGTAGACTACGCATAGGACACACTTTACTAACTCACTCTTATTTAATGACAAATAAAGAACAACCCATTTGCAGACAGTGTAACGTTCCAATGACAATAAAACACTTACTAACGGAATGCAGAATACTAGAACAACTAAAACTACCTTACAACTTACAGGAACTACTGACAGAGGGTAGCCCCTTCATCAACGATATATTTACATTTTTAAAACAACACAACCTACACACAAAAATTTGATTCTAGGAAAAAATTTAGATAATATTTCGAGGGTATAATAATAATCTGATTTCAATTAAAAAGTTTTTTTTTTTTTTTTTTTTTTTTTTTTTTTTTTTTTTTTTTTTTTTTTTTTTTTTTTTTTTTGTACCATTAATTAATGTTAGTAGTATTAGTCATATATATGTGTATATAAGTCATACGTATGTAAATATAATATCTATATTGTAATAAGCAATACTGTAAATAATGTTAGCTCCTATTTCTTATTCTTAACACTTTTGTAATATTTAGTTCCATAAATTTCTACTTTTGTATATTGTATATTTTGTTTTGTAATTTAAAAAGAGCAAGTCACCTTCGTTGCGAAGCTCTTAAAATAAATAAATAAAAATATTTGTCATTGGTATGTAGCTTCTTATTTCTTTGTAAAATCAATTAACGTTAATAATTACTATTAAAATCAATTATTGTACCTATTCACTTTTTCATTCTAAGAATTTAAGACGATATGTTCTTTTATAAGTTACTTGTATCTATAGCTCTGTTACCTATCACAATCATAATTTTTTTTGTTTTTGTATTAATTCCTTTTTTTTGTCATTTTAGCTGACGAAGGCTACCAATGAGTAGCCGAAACGTCCGAAATATAGATTTTTTAAAACAAAATCATATTGAGGTTTATTTAGCCGAATCCCAACCATTCCATCTTTACTTATAAAATTTTAAAAAATCGATTTTTCTGATTCGCCCTTACTCTTCCAAGGTCCTGAATTGATTCATTTGAATCTCGTTCCAGACTTTTGAAATTCATCTAATCTAAGATATTTTAATTTTTGTTGCGTTTGAAGTTAAGGGAGTAATAGGAAGGAAAAAAAAAAACATTTTATTAACAGTCATGAAAACTTTTCGGATCTTCGTATATTTTCTAAAATATCTCGAGGGGGAATCGTGGTAATTGGAGAGTAACAATTCGGAATCTTACAAAAAGTTCTACAAAAAAAGTTTCTTAAGCACAAGTTAAAAACGTATAGGTTATAGTGTGTTTCCAAGAACGAACGTTGACAAAGAGGATGGAGTAATTTTCGCTTAGGATACACTCAGTTTCCTGTTTTGGCACTTAAAATCTTATATTACTTCTCTTTGAGAGTTTATTGTATATTTCTCACGAAAGATCAAAACCTTGATCGCGGAACCGCGCTAAAATGACGAAGTTCCTGTGAGGAGTCGGATTTCTATATTTACCTTTGCTTTTACCTATCTTCATATTATTATTCGAGTTTCGAATACGTTTTCATTGGAATCAAGAAGAAATTTCTGACCCAAACCTTTGCAGAAAGTCTCATTTGTATTGCTTCATCACCAAGGAAGAGAGGTGAAACTTTATGAACCCAAATACTGAAGAAAACAAATTTTCGAAATTTTAAGGGTAATCTACATCATCATCTATTAGCAATAATGAAAACTGTACATAGCGGTAATGTTCCTCCAAGTACTAGCATTCATGAAACACAAAACAATGTCAAAAATAACCTAAAAGATGATATTAAAATTAGGTTATCCGATAATAATGACATAAATAAAAATAGTTCTGTGAGATATTTAATAGTTCGGATGCTAGAACACGGAACTGACTTTAATAATATAAGCCCGTTTACTATTAAAAAATGGATATGCCAAATATCTAAAGATATAAAAGTTAAAAAGTTGAGAAAAGAAGGATCTCTCTTATTAGATTGCGAGAACAAAACTCTTTGGCCAAAATTATTAAAATTAAATAACTTCTTCAATTCGAAAATATCAGTTGAACCTCATAGATACTTAAATAAAACCAAAGGAGTATTTTACTGTCGGGACATAAGTGATGTTCCGAATGATGTCGTTTTAAGTGAATTACGGGATCAAAATGTTTCTGAAATCAGACGAATTATCCCAAGAAGAAATCCTAAAAATACGTCATTGTTCGTCGCAACATTTGATCTGCCAACCTTACCCGATCGCATCCACGTAGGATACCTTAGCGTCCGAGTTGAACCATACATCCCACAACCTCTGAGGTGCAGGAAATGCCATGGGCTGAAACATGTAGCAGCTACGTGCAAGAAACCTCCCACTTGTGGAAAATGTGCACTTGACGAGCACGAAGGACCCTGTACCCAAACAAAATGTTGTCTATGTGGCTCTGAGCATTATTCCTGGGATAAATCTTGCCCTGTCTACGTCAAAGAGGCGGAAATAATAAGGACTATGACTTTGAATAAAGTAACGTATCAAGAGGCAAGAAGAGGAGTTTTATCTTCAGAAGTAAACTCTTATTCTAAGAGAATCCAGACAAAAAATGAAAATGAAACCTCCTTAGAATCACTCAAAACTTTGTTAAAAATATTCACAAAGAAATTAGGATTACTAGAAGGAGTTATTTCGAAACTGCCAAAGACTAAGAACGAAGAAGGAACAGTTGAAGAGAAAGATGAAGTTTCTGGAAACCAAGAAGTTGATGAAATGGGCAAGAAGAATATCAACAAACTGAGAAAATCTGGAAGAATTATTAAAGAACTGAGCTCCATTTATATAGAGAAGGACGAAGAAACAAACTTCTCCGCAACAGCAAGGTTGAAAAGCAATGACGCAAACGGAAACAAGAAGAAAGCATTTTTAAAAAAATAAGTCTTGAGATAAAATGCAGTTACTAATGTTAAACCAATGTTTTGAAACTGTAATTTATACCATACTTAATAACCTCAAACCTTCATTGTTTCTGTTTGCGAATTGCACTTACATATGGTCGTATATTATCTTTAATTCTCCTAAATTTTCTATTTATTTCCCTATTATTTCTCTGGTTACAATATTCACATCAGTATGGCGTCTATAATCCAATGGAATATGAATGGCCTTCAAAGACACATTGGAGACCTGAAACTCCTTCTTAAAGACAACATAAACACTGTCATTATGGCACTCCAAGAAACACACCTAAAACATGATAGAGACGTCAGCATTCATGGATATTCGATATACAGATGTGATTACATCTTGGGGCATAAAGCTTCTGGCGGAGTTGGTATCTTGGTAGCTGATAGTATTTATAGTGAACAAATAAGGTTATACTCAGCTATCCAAGCAGTGGCGGTCTCAGTTCGCTTACCTTTCCGAGTCACTGTATGTTCTGTATATCTTCCACCAGGAGAACAGATTGGCGTACAAGAACTGAACGACTTACAGACACAACTCCCCAGTCCAGTGCTTTTCCTTAGCGATGTAAATGCACAGAGCTCTATCTGGGGATCACTGACGACAAATAACAGAGGAAGACTAATTCAAAATTTACTCGACAAATTCGACTTACTCACACTAAACACAAACAAACCGACACACCTGTGCTCTCGAACAGGAACACTATCACACATCGACATATCTGCTTGCTCAGCTCGCATTCATACTCGCTTCTCGTGGGAAGTCTGCGAAGACAGACCAACGGTCTGGATGGTAGCGACCATTTTCCTATTAAAATTAAACTAAATTCTTATATATCACGGTTCGAATCTATTTCAAAATTTAACACACGTAAAGCCAATTGGGAAGAATATCAAAATTACATTGAAAATAAATTAAATGTTTCAAATATACCTTCATTTGAAGAGTTTACCAATATAATTATTGAAGCAGCTGAGCAAAGTATACCTAAAACCTCGAACAGCTACAGAAAACTACCAGTACCCTGGTGGAATGAAGAGTGCAGAACAGCAGTGAAAGACCGAAAGAAAGCTCTTCGTCTCTTCCGCAGAAATCCATCGGAAAATTATCTCATTGACTACAAACGGAAGAAAGCTAAGGCCCAGTGGGTAATTAAAACTAGCAAAAAGAAATGTTGGATGGACTTCCTAACTACCATAAACAGTAACACTTCTTCAAAAGACATTTGGCAAAAAATCAATCAAATACAGCATAAAAAGTACAAGCCACCGATAACAGGACTATTACACAACGACACTGTCTTGACTGACCCATACGCTATGAGCAACATATTAGGCAACCATTTCCGTAATATATCCAGCTCCATGCACTACTCGGACGACTTTATTGACCATAAAACATATGTCGAACGGACTCCAATACCTATACTTACAAACTTTGACCACCCTTTGAACGACCCATTTACAATGCAAGAATTAGACTTGACACTATCTAACCTCAGAAACACTACACCAGGACCCGACAACATTTCTTATGAAATGATAAAAAAATTACCCAAATCCGGCCTAGTAACTCTTCTAAGACTGTATAATGAGGTATTTCAGTCTGGTACCTATCCTTACGCCTGGAACGAATCTGTAGTCATTCCTGTTCTTAAGCCTGGAAAAGACAAGCGAACTCCTTCAAGTTTCAGGCCGATTTCTTTGACCAGTTGCCTATCCAAAGTCATGGAGAGGATAGTAAACAAAAGAATAGTATGGTTTCTTGAAAAAGAAAGTTACCTGTCAGAGTTTCAGTGTGGCTTCAGGCCCAACCATAGCACACTACATCACATTGCTCGCCTGGAGAATGACATACTAAATGGATTTTTACTGAAACAAACTACTGTAGCTCTCTCGCTAGATCTGGAGAAAGCTTACGACCGCCTCTGGACAAGGTTAATATTAGCACAGATGAATGATTGGGGTATGCAGGGAAGTATTCTACAGTATACTTCTCAATACTTGTCTAATCGGTGTTTCAGGGTGAGGATAGGCTCAGTTCATTCTGATGAGTTTCTCCAGGAAAATGGAGTGCCTCAAGGTGGAGTTCTGAGTACCACACTCTTCAATATAGCTATCAATTCCGTTGGACGCTTTATTCCGCAAGGAGTATCATACTGTCAATATGCTGATGATCTATTATTGTATGTCACATCAGCTAATACACACACCGCCATGGAAAAGATTCAGGACACAATTAATTCTTTGGAATACTGGTGTTCTATGACTGGATTTAAATTTTCTCATGATAAATCCAAGTACATCTTATTTACAAAAAAACATAACATGCCAAACTCTAATTTAACATTAAACAATAATAACATAACACAAACACGAATACTAACATTTCTTGGAGTGACATTCGATCATCGCTTAACATGGGGACCCCATATCCAAGGACTCCTCAATAAATGCAACAAATCGCTGAATTTATTGAGGATTCTTAGTAACACTAAGTGGGGAGCTGACAGATGTACCATGCTTAGATTTTATCGAGCCTTTACCAGGTCGCTACTGGATTATGGTTCTATAGTATATTCATCTGCCAGTTCAAGTACTCTGAAAGCGTTAGATACAGTGCATAATACGGGAATCCGGATAGCTTTAGGAGCATTTAGATCCAGTCCCGTAAACAGTCTTTATGCAGAATCGGGAGAGCTTCCACTGAATAATAGACGTCAGATGATGTGTCTCAAATTTATTACAAAATCAAAATCATTAAATTCACAGTGCGTAAATTCATTTTTATTCAATCCCTATGCAGATATATACTCAGAGAGACAAGCAAAGCAAAAGCCGCTCATAGTACGCTGTATGCTAGATAGAGAGAATGGACATGTTCTTACACAACCGACGTACACGCAAAGACATCTCTCAATTCCACCCTGGAGAGTAAATAACTTAAAAATTGACTTGACTCTGACAACATTTAAAAAGACTGACACACTTTCTAAATACTTTTACCAGACTACGTACAACCGTTTAACGCAGACAAACACAGATACACTGTACCTATTCACTGATGGATCTAAGATGAATGCTGGCGTCGGTGCAGCTGCTATTATAAATCAAGAAAAATATCTCGCCACGTTACCGAAATGCACGAGCATATACACCGCTGAGCTGCACGGAATTCTCTTAGGTCTAACTAACGTACAAACTACAACACAGAACATAACACTATGCTCAGACTCGTTAAGTTGTTTACTCTCCTTACACATATATAACACTAATCCTATCATCATACATCATCAGACTTCAGACACACAACATACTGGTAACAATGTTGTGGGTACCAGGACATGAAAATATTGGACAATCCACAACAGCAGACGAACAAGCAAAACAAGCAAGCAGAGGAGAATCAGTTGACTTGAACTTACTTACGACTGAAGACTTACACTTACTAATTACGGATAATATCCGTCTAGAATGGGAAGCCTCATGGTACAGCACAAGAGATAACCTCCTGAGGGAGATAAAAAGCAGTACTCATGAATGGCAAGCTAGTCCGCAGCTATCAAGACGTGATGAAGTAGTAATTACAAGACTGAGAATTGGACACACTCATTTAACACATTCCCATCTCATGACTAGACAAGACAGTCCAATATGTCAGACATGCAACAGACAACTAACAGTTAAACACTTACTTACAGACTGCAGAACACGAGACTATTTAACGATTCCACATGACATGTCCGAACTATTTTCTGAAAAAAGCCCACACATTGTTACTATTCTACAACACTTACATAAAATGAAACTGTACGACAAAATATGACTCAACTGAACGTATGTATGGTTTATTGAAGCGATTGCGAATAAATGTGTGTGTGTGTGTGTGTGTGTGTGTGTGTGTGTGCGCGTGTGTGTGTGTGTGTGTGTGTGTGTGTGTGTGTGTGTGTGTGTGTGTGTGTGTGTGTGTGTGTGTGTGTGTGTGTGTGTGTGTGTGTGTGTGTGTGTGTGTGTGTGTGTGTGTGTGTGTGTGTGTGTGTATGTGTGTGTGTGTGTATGTGTGTGTGTGTGTGTGTGTTAAAATTAAATGTCTCGTCATAGAATAATGATTTTTATATTGAAATAAATTATCAGATACTTTATTATTTCTTATTATAATAGTTCATTTATTGTATTGTACTTCTTTCTTCTTCAATTTTTTTTTTTTATTTTATATTTTTTTTTATTTATTTATTTTTTTTTATTTTATTTTTTTTTTTATTTAATTTTTTTTTTATTTGTTTTTGTTCGTTTTTATTTTGTTAACTTTATGTTGTGCTTTGTAGCCCTTGTGTTTACCTTATATCTTTTAATATTTTATTTACTTCTATTTGTTTACTTATATTATTTTCATGAAATATGTGAGCAGATCACCTTACTGTTGCGGAGCTCCATAAAAATAAATAAAATAAAAAAAAAAAAATATTATTTATCTTTGAAACTTTAATCACTTTAATATGTTGTCAATATTCCTCGCGAGTTAGGCTCGGTGCACACTGAAGAAACTGGTTTCGTGAAACTCAAGTTGCTTCCAACCGATAGATAGAAAAGTCCGTCACGCAGGAGCTGCATAACTAAGCACTTTCCTCAAAATTTGGGTAGTTTAGACTGCTTTCCAGAACAATTTGCTTAAAATATCCTACATAAATAAAATAAAAACATGAATAGTTCTCTTTTAATTTTGTAATGAGTAACTGATCAATTATTAATTTGCTTCCAGAGTTATGTTTACACATGGTACCTACTACATTACGTAATAAATACAAAAAACCTCATATTATCGTATTTTGATCTAACGCAGGAACAGGATACAGTCCCTCTAGTGGTAGAAAGCGCTCCTTGCTGCGGCTTTGTGAACCTACGTCTGGCGGGCTTTTCTATTGAAATATATTACAAAGTAAACCCCCCTTTCCGATTGACCAATTCAGCTCATTTTTACAACACTTCTTTCTCATGAGTTACTCACGACGTATACCGCGTTTCTTTACATTACAGCAGAAATTACGACCGGTATGAGTATATTAGTACTTATATATATATATATATATATATATATATATATATATATATATATATATATATATATTTGTATATTAGTAGTATTTGGGTCCAGTTTATTTTTACAACACATTTACCTGTGGATTACCACTACGAATACCGAGTTTCGTCGAAATATACCAAAAATCACGGCTGGTAGTGGCGAATTGGTATTGTGGGTCCGGAGTAAACCCCCACTTCTAATGAACCGATTTAGTTCATTTTTATATCTCACTTTTCTCTCTATATTACCACTACGAATACCAAGTTTCGTTGAAATATTACGGTTGACATGGCCAAATTAGTGTTTTGGGTTCGGGGTAAACCCCCCCTTCCGGTGGACCGACTTTGGTGGTTAACGAACTCGTTCAATCGTTTGCTAATTGAATGCTATATACCAAGTTTCGTGACGAAAAAACAAAAACTCTGGCCGCTATCGTGTTAACAGACACACACACACACACACACACACACACACACACACACACACACACATATATATATATATATATATATATATAGATATATATATATACATTTTAACGGGGGTCCTTTTCGGTGTCTCCTAGGTAGGATCGATAAAGATTTGAAGAAATTTTTCAAAAATTCCGTCATGAGTCCAACCTCAATAGCTACTTTCCTTCGGAGGAAAGTGCTAAAACCGTAGATTGGTGCAGGCAGAGTTTCATGAAATTTATTAAATCGGTTTCATGATATTCTTTAAATCGGTTTTCTATTAGTTGAGTTTCACGTTTCGTCAGTGGATCTACTAGCTCTAATAAGCGCTCAAAAACTGGCTTCGACATCCTAAAAAAAGCCTTAATAAATTTATCAGGATCTCCGTTTTAGTTCGCGAGCTTCAACAAAACAGCTGTGTTGCCGATCCCTAATCATCGGGTGAACCCAGTACTTGCTAATTGCGTTGTTTTTTTTGTTTTTTTTAATTTTTTATTTTTTAGCCACCACAAAAACACAAGTGCATCGTCGTAAGAATCAATCACGAAACCTATGGAAAACAGTTTATTCTGTCTGCACGCTTCAATGAAATAGGTTTCATGAAACCAGTTTCTTCAGTGTGTAAAAACTAATTATAGTTCACTATAAATATTTTAAAAAAAATCTATGGTTGTTTTTGGTTGTACATATAGGGGGTTTTTGGATATATATATAAATATATATATATATATATATATATATATATATATATATATATATATATATATACCTTCATAGAAGCCGAGTGTGTCCGCTACGGTGAGGAGCCTAGATCTTCGAGGATCGTCCCAATCAGGAACAGCTGGGATTTCGATAAGGAACTTCTTCAAATTCCGAACAATATGGCTTCCAATAAATACTTGTGTTCCAAATGATCTGTTGTCGAAGAGTCTCATAACTAAAGGAGGTGCGTAATGCCAGTCAGCTGGAAGCTCCTGAAAAACAATATTTATGGAGATAATCCTCCATCTTGCGATTGTACACTGATCCATGCGCAATCTCAACGAGGAGGAAGACACACGGGGGGGGACTGAGGGGACTGCATCCCCCGCCCCTCCCGAATTGGTAAAAATGTGTCATAAAAACCTTAAATATAAATCAAATAAAATCAATTAGTTCAGAAAAAATAGTTTTAAGGCGTTTTAGCTGGCTAACTATTCCAAGTTGTAGATTGTAAGTATTCCATAACCCCTAAATGTTCTCAGCCTCTCCCGAAATTATTTTCTATATACGCCCATGGGAAGACCAGATGCATTTGATATTGCTAGATGTGTAGTAATGAAGGAGTTCAGGATAATACATTACGGCAAAGATATACTCTCCTCTGAAGAAGGCAAGCAGATTCTTAACAGAAATAACTGGGCCACCATATATAAATATTTGTATAGTCTATCTAAATGCAGACAATATTTAATTCGGCAGTTTAATTATTGATTCAGAAAACTGTACTTTATCTTATACTAGCTGTTAGCCGGCTTGCTATGCTACACCTATTTTCTGCGTCTAGAAAAGCAAAAATAAATTAAAAAAACCAAATAAGTAATATTAAAACCTAATTACGCAAATCTGTAACTGTTCGGGTTCACAGTTTCGAATCCGTGACAATCCCCGGATCAAGATCTACATGTGTGCAAAGTTTGATCCAAATCGGTCACAGAGATAAAAATCTGATTTATTTATTTATTAAAAGTTTCGCAGTTTTTAGCGATATACTCTATAACAATAAACGATGATTACATGATTACAAAATAAATGATGATTACATAAATGATAACAGTGATTACAATAAATGATGATTTAACAATAAATGGAAATATGATGATTTGACAATAAATGATGATGACATGATTACAGAATTCATACACATACACACACATATATACATATGCGTATATTATTGCACTATATGTATATTGTTTATATTTACATTATACGGCCCTAATGACCTAGATCTAGATGCGCCGTAAAAAAAAAAAAAAAAAAAAAAAAAAAAAAAAAATTTGCATTATACATACATTATACACTATCTATTATCTATAGACTTATAGCGTACATTATTATATCTATATAATTATTTTATTCATTAATATTATTATTATTACATTTATTCCTTATTATTATATATATACTTATATTACACATTATTATTATTACATTATTCCTTTTCATTATCCATATACTTATATTGCACATTATTACTACATTGCTTGTTTTTATTGTTATTGTTTTTCGCTACACAGTAATTTACCAATTAAAATGTATTTAATGCTGCAATTTGTTCATAGCAGACAGTTTAGTTTGTGTCTGTATTGTTCATGTTCAGATTTAGTTAATGCTTGAAATAGATTGGTGTAATGTTATTCTCAAAGATAGATATATCTGCTTTTCAGATTACCTGTACAAATAATGTTAGACAGATACGTAAATAGAGGATCTTATTATGTGACGTATCGTCACAGTTTGTTAAATATACTTGTATTTTTTAAATATGTATATATCTTGTCTATATACTGGCTTTTATCTGAGAGTAGTTCAGTAATGTTGTCCGGTAAGTCATAGTTTTCTCTAGTAGATTCATTTATATTTTTATCTAAATGAATCTACTATTTATTTGTCAAATACCACTTACTAACTCACTGACCTATTATCGGCCAGCCTAAACTACTTGAGACAAATTTGAAATTTTGCATATTCAAATTTTTAAGTATTTTGAGAGGGGTTTGAATGCGTTGCTTGGACGATAACAGGTCATATGTTACCGTACTGTATCTATTTGATCATATTTTTATTTGTGGTTCATTTCCACTATGATGGCATACCTTGAATTACTAGAAATAAACTGTGATTTTGTCCCTCATAGTGTTTACGCTATACCTGGTGATGGTATATCCCGAACCCTTGCACAGTCTCTTCACCCCAGTCAGAACACTTCGTCGATACAAATGCAAACTAACGAATATGAAAAAATTGCATCTTTCATTGTCCATCTTTAATAATTTCTGCTGGACTTATTTACGGCAAATTCTTCAATCTGACTTCACTCTATTAAAGGGAAAGTATTCCAATATCAAAAGGTCAAATCTAGTGTATATTTGACTGTCCAAAAAAAAGTTATGAATAAATACTTTTCCACTCTGAAAAGTGGTGATTTTCATATTCGTTAGTTTGCTTTTGTATCGACGACTTCTTGGTAATGCTCGCAAATATAATGTTTTCCAAATGACATCTTGAAAACTGATTTTTTTTTTTTTAATTTTCACGCCGAAGTATTATTCACAATGGATTTTAACCTGTACAGGTTAAACGCCTATTACTGGCAACCTATAGATAACGGATTATTTCTAGGTTATCTGATTCTTGAGACTGGTCCGGAGCGTCCCAGTGTCAAGACTATATACTTTGATTCAAAACATTATACTTTGATTACTTATCAATTGATGAATAACATATAGTATGACGGGAACTGTGCTGTAATAAACTGCATACAATTACATAGTAGCGTTAATTTTGATGAAGTTCCCCAGGGCAGTGTTCTGGGCCCTGCGCCCTACACCCTTTATACAGCCGATGTTCCAACAAGTCCCGACACCCTTCTAGCAACCTATGCAGACGATACAGCTATCCTCGCATCCCACCCAAATCCTAACACTGCGTCGCAGAATCTGCAGTCCCACTTGAATAAAATTCAAGAGTGGTGTAAAAAATGGAGAATCAAGGTGAACGAGGAAAAATTTCATCACATCACCTTCACTCTCCGGCGCAGTTCCTGTCCACTAGTACACTTCAACAACGTCCCATTACCCTCTTCTGATACAGTTCGCTACCTCGGACTACACTTGGACTCCCGACTTTCCTAGAAACATCATTAAAACTTAAAAGACAATAACTTAACAGACGAATTGGACAACTCTATAGGCTGTTGAACCGTAACTCACATTTAAGTACTGAAAACAAACTGATCATTTACAAATCACTACTGCAACCCATTTGGGCATACGGTTCAGAACTATGGGGAACTGCGAAAACATCGAACATCAGACGCATTCAAACATTCCAATCCAAGGTCCTAAGAACAATAGTCAATGCTCCTTTTTACGTTTCCAACCTTTACCTCCATAAAGACCTCAATATCCCACTCGTTAATGCTGTTGTATTATCCAGATTCCAACGTTTCCATCCTAAACTTTCCACTCATCAAAATCCTGAAGTCCTCTCCCTATCAAGTGCCACCCACCCTGGCGTGAATCGAGGATGAAGTTGGGAAGGCTTGAGAACAGAACCTTCATATTGTATCATTTATCATATTACCAGATGAATTTATATACAGGATATAATAATCAATAAAGAAATATATATATATATATATATATAAATATATATATATATATATATATATATATATATATATAAATATATATATATATATATATATAAATATATATATATATATATATATATGTATATATATATATATATATATATATATATATATATGTATATATATATATATACTACTTTTTTTTTTTACATCTGTACAATTTATGTAGTACAAAAATTAATTGTGCTCGTCTTATTTACATTCAGTGAATAGTATATGGAAGGAGCCAATCATTATTGGCACTTCCTAATATATGCTAACATTCATATTTTCACTGTTTTAAACCGCTGCTAGGGTAGCTGGTCACGGGGCCAAACTCTCTTAAGCCTCCTGGGAAGGTCTTTAGGATGGGTCCGAGTGGATAGGGTTTGACCTCTAGGATTTGGGTGGAATGACAATTTGGAATGGAACGTTAGAAAACGGGATTTTGCGAGGTTACGAAGGGAATATTAAGGTCGTTGTGTAGGGTTTTGTTGGAGACATAAAAGGGAGCATTGACTATTCTACGAAGGACTTTGGATTGGAATGCTTGTATTCGTTGTATGTTTGAGTGTTTTGCTTTACACCATAATTCAAGTCCGTGATACATTATTTAACGCAATATAATAACTACTTATCTGCCGTGACGAAGCACGGCATTTTTTTATAAAACAGGTTTACACTGTAAATATTGCATATCCCGCATAAAAACATACCAGATTAAAGGTGTAGATGGGCTGGCTGAAATTCGGGAAAGTGGATGGATTTTTTAAAGGTAGCGAAGCTACTTCGACTTGTCCACATGTAACGACGACACTCGGTGCTGTAAGACTGGACAGTGCTAGTGACTTGGATCTTCGGACTCCCCAGAACAATATTTCAAGTCTGAAATAATATTCCAATGTATCAGAAAGTGTTAACATGTCAACTTCTCGAGATATGAATTCACTACCTTACCTGTATTCAAGTGTTGGGAGTTTGATGTAGTCAGGAATCTTGGTAACTTCGCCGATCTCTTCAGGTTCAGCAAAGCCAATCCTTTCCTTTTCAACAACAAACATTGGCAATGTTAAATATATATTTTGCAACAGATGCCCAAAAAGCTAAGTTACTTAGTAATGATCTGGAGAAAATGAATAAATCTAACTTCAACCCATTTTACAAATTTCTTTCATTATCCCCAGGCCTACCTCATGAATTTCTCACCATGGGGCTGCCTTTTGTTCTTGCAAAAACCATAGCTCAGTTGAGAACAGCCAGCAACTACAATATCAAATTTTCAATAAAAAATATCCATTATTCTATTAACCCAAAGGAAATCTGCACCCTCTGTAATAATAATGCATTTGAAGACATTTTTCATTTTAGCGCGGTTCCTCCCTCCCCGATAGGGAGGAACCCCGCTTATAAGGTTGATACAATGAAACAATCCGGAAGTGCCGACTAGAAAATTTCGCGTTTCAGAACCCCTAGAGACCGAAAATAACGGTGGTTAAAATTTGTATGTGTATATATATATATATATATTTATTTATATATATATACAAATTTTAACCACCGTTATTTTCGGTCTCTAGGGGTTCGAGTCGTATTATCTTACATTGTCCTATTTACTCCCCCATTAGAAGCCAATTCCTCCAGTTTATCAACCAACCTATTGAAAATTCCCGATTACACGAAATCTTAAACAATGCCTCAAAATTTGAATATATACACATTTATAACTATATAAAAAACTCCTTGAAATTGAGATCACATTAATTTCTGATTGACACAATAATAATAATAATAAAAACACACAAAAAAAAATCCAACATTTAATATTAAGTAATCCATTTTTTGCACTGTTTTCTCTATCTTATTATTTCACAAAGTATCTGTATGTAAATAGAACATATGTGTAAGTTTTATGTTGGGGTATGTTTATGAATATATTACTAACATAGGACTAAAAACATTATATAAGGTCAACTCCTTGCAATGGGGAAACCCTGTATGCAATAAAATAAATAAATTACTTAAATAAATATATATTTTGCAACAGAAGTAACATTTCTATTGGCTCTAGCTTACTATTGAAGCTATTCAAAGATACATTATTCTGGGACTTTGTCTTTAAAAAATACATAAAAAGTCCGACTCGCAGGAACTGCGTCATCTTAGCGCGGTTCCGTATATCTCGAAGGAGTGGAGTAGATTAGGCATCACAAATAACAGGAAACTTACACAGAAGCGGATAATTCTTAATCCTCATTCTTGAGGAAGGCTGAATAAGTCAATACAATTATGTACTAAAAACGTACTCACTCTACGAATACTGTTGAGAAGTCTCTATTCCAAACAACCGAAAATTCGTTGTAATTTTAAGTTCCTTGTTTTACTAGCAAATTCGTTTTACTGTTATAATCAACTGTAAATATGTGCTTCATGGCAAATAGAAGTTCATTCTCTCGTGGGTTAAATCTTTCTAAAAAATAAGAAATAATGATAACTTCAGTTGTAGCAGGAGGAAGGTTATATAGATAGGAGAATTCAAAACAAACCAATGTATACGCCATCATGTTTAGCCACAGCCATCTTGATTTCCACAGATATTCCAAACGTATTACCTATACCTTTTACCGTTTCGTAGCTTATTTTACTACAATACTAATTTTACTGATAAATGCAATTTAAAACAAAAAACAACCAATCAATTAATTATTTTTTGTGGGTACTTAGAATCGCGGGATTCAATTGAAATATTTTTTACATATTGGAAATTAATCCCAACTAAAATTTTTAAATTTTGGTTGTATTAGGAGTTGAGGAAGTATGCGAAAAAAATATTTTATTAATAGACATGAAACGTTTTCGGATCTTCATACATTTTTCGTAAATATCTCGATAACGGTTGGGAAATCGTAGTAAGTGGAAGGTGACCATTCGAAAGCTTACTAAATTTTCTACAAAAAAGGTTCTGAAGCTTTATTCGATGGGGCAACGCCAATCAGAGATATAAGCGCTTAAAACTTAAAAAGTGTTTGTTTTGTTGTTTTGAAAGGGTTTTTCTTTTTGTTTATCTCACTTTTCAATTGGTTGTTTCTTGTTTTAAATTGCATTTATCAGTAAAATTATTATTGTAGTAAAATAAGCTAAGAAACGGTGAATGGTATTGGTAATACGTTTGGAGTGGCTGTGGTAATTAAGATGGCTGTGGCTAATCATGATGACGTATGCGTACTTTGTTTTGAATTCTCCTATCTATATAACCTTCCTCATAGCCTCCAACTGAAGTTATCGTTATTTCTTATTTTATAAAAAGATTTAACCTACGACAGAATGGAATTTTATTCGCCATGAAGCACATATTTACAGTTGTTTATAACAGTAAAACGAATTTGCTAGTGAAACAAGATCCTTAAAATGTTTGGTTGTTTAGAATAGAGCCTTCTCAGCAGTAGTAGAAGAGTAAGTAAGTTGTATAATTGTATTGACTTATACAGATTAAGAATTATCCGCTTCTGTGAATGTTGGCTACTGTCAGTTTCCTGTGATTTGTGATGCTAATCTATTCCATTTCTTCGAGATGTGTGTAACCGCGCTAAGATGACGCAGTTCCTGCGAGTCGGACTTTCTTGTTTTGTCTTGTTTTTTATGTCACAGATATACATTTTCTAGAGTTGGTCACTTGGCCACTAGCGTTTCAGTCGGCGAATGGGGTTTGAGGAATGTGCTGGGAGGATAGAGAGTTTATTAAGGAGTTAGGATGGCCGTGTAGGTTCGAATGGAATTTCCTGTAGAGGGATTTAGCTAAAGGATGGATAAAAGGGTTATTAAGGTCATTATGGAGGGTCAAATTGGAGACATAAAACGGAGCATCGGTTATTTTCCGGAGAATTTTGCACTGATGGATTGGAATTTTTAGAATTTGGAAGGTTTTGTGGAATCCCAGAGTTGAATTCCGTAAGTATATATTTGTCTGAGAATGGTCATGTAAATGAGGCGTTTCATATACAAATTTCTCTAAGGAATAACATAAAAATATACTTAGGTGAATATACAAATTTAACATAAAACACTATATGTAAAGAAGAAACAACAACAACAACAAAAAAAACCCACTCTAATGCTATAAAATCTTAAGTAATAAAATAAAACATACATACAAATTAATATAAAGAAGAGAATACGGAGGGATTGTGAAATACTGGAACTAGAAGGGGAAGTGGGAGGCTGGAGCAATGAAGAAACTATGAACAAAGGGGTATAAGAATATAAAAATATAGTATATAGCTTAATATAAAATGTAAATAAATATCAATAAAAAAAGAGGAGAGTATAAAATGAAAATAATAACAAATAAATAGGCAGACAAAAGAAAGTGCAAATAAAATAAAGTATAATGGGAGATAAATAACTTAGTATAATTTTTTTTCTTCTTCTATATACATTTTTTTAGTATTAATTTTTCTTTATTATAAAACAGGTATTTTATTTTATAATTTTAATGTAAAGTTTTGTTATTTTAAGCACATTATGTGGCCGCACATTTATGTGTGTGTTTAGGATTGATAAAGATTTGAAGACATTTATCAAAAATTCTGTCATGAGTGAAACCTCAATAGGTACTTTCCTTCATGGGGAGAGAAAGAGGAAGAGGGAAGGACAGTTTCCAAACTCGTCCGCTGGCGTTTCAGTTTCTCTGCCAAACTTGCGACAGAGGGGTCCAACATTTGATGATGCCATAACACTAGGCACTCCTCTCAACGGTGCATAATCGATATTGAGTTTAAGGGCATTAGTCCATTCGGAATCAGAAATATTTTCTTTTTCATAAACAAACTTGGTTTCGGGAGAATCTTTGAAATGTATCACTGCTCCATCTTGCCGTTTGGACCGAGTCCATTCTTCCAAGGATTTTCCCGCAACTTATGACTTAACAACCTCAATGTGGGATCGCACCAGCTGTGGCCAGATTGAGTATTAGAAGGTGGACGGAAGCTGAGCACAGGAGGAAGTGGTGCAGCAGCTCCACCCAGAGACAGGCGAAGCTGTTCCTTTCCTTTGTGGACAAGAAGAGGACGGAGACTCTCCTTAATCTGTGCAGGTCCAAGGTAAGACTAGTTACAGCTCTTCTTACAGGTCACTGTAGAATGCACCGGCACCTCTACTCCATGGGGCTGACCAGGACCTCATGGTGCAGACTATGCTTTGAAGACGACGAGACGCCGTATCAAATCATATGCAGATGTCCAGCTCTTGTAGCAAAGAGATACCTGTATTTTGGTGCAGACTTCATTGATGACCCTAGAAGGCTACCTGAACTGAACCTTCGAACTCTGCTAAGGTTCATTTCGGATACGGCGCTGTTGGTGTAACAGGCTGGCTTGTCGGGTGGCACAATAGGCCTTGTTGGCCTCGGTGCAGCTCCCTCTACGTGGGCACCCGTTGTTAATAATAATAATAATAATAATATGACTTAACATTTTAATATTGTGCTCCTAAGCAAGTTCGGTAATGTCAACATTCAGCTTACTGGCTATATATATATATATATATATATATATATATATATATATATATATATATATATACACATATATACAGTGACTCACAAAACCGTTGCAATGATAGCTCTTGTTTACAAAATTTGAATACCTCGCTGTTAGAAATGTGTCTTGGGTAATGAAACAAATATATATGGTTTTAACACATACTTAATAATAAGAAATTAACATAATAATAATTTCATTGAGGTATAAAAATAAATTTTGAAAAACATTGAAACTCTTTTGTGACTGAATAAAAACGACTTTAAAACCTTATAAACTAGTACTTTTTATTCCTTCCTTTGGCTTTAATTATGGTCTGAATTCTATTTGGTTCACGTTTCACAAGATTGTTTGAAAATTATGATGGGATATCGTTTTATATCAATTAGTTTCGCTCACATAATTCTTCAATGGATTATGATGAATTTTCGCACTTGGCCAAATTTTGTTTTTTATAAAACGAAAAGTAGGTACTCAATAATATCTAAATTAGGAGACCGAGGGGCCAATCTAACAAGTTAATTGTATGATTTTCAAACCATTTCACTTATTTTTGCAATGTGCTTTGGATCATTATCCTGTTGAAATATAATTCAAACCAACTCGAGCAGGAATTAGTCTCACCGAAAGGCCTTCATAGTGCAAAAGCCTAATACTGTTGTTTAGGTCAGAGAAAATTGAGTTCATCCTCATTTTTTTAATTTATCTGGCTTAAATGTTATTTTTGATGTCCGTTTTGCTCGATAGTAACTATTACAAATAGTTAATTTGACACTCTACATCTTTAACTTCACTCCACAACATCCACCACAAAACTGTTGCAATGAACCAACAACAGAAAGCGTACCCCTGAGAGTGTAAACATTGACTAATCCCCTCAATATCCTTCTAGTCTTAACTAAATTATTTTGACCCGCAGTAGTAAATATTATAATGGTTTATTTTTATTTTTTTTTTTTTTTCTATAATATAACTTAACTTACATATCATCGATACAAATGCAAAGTATCGAATGTGAAAAAAAGCATTTTTCATTTTAAATATTTACTAATTGCTGTTCGACTGATGGACGGCAAACGATGGACGATATCATTGCAACGGTTTTGTGAGTCACTATATATACATATATATATATATATATATATATATATATATATATATATATATATATATATATGGGGGCGAGGTTAGGTCAGTGGTAGAGCACTGGACTAATAAGCTGGAGGCCTGAGTTCAAATCCCGAGCAAGCACTAAAGATTTTTTCTTCTAGTGTCTCCGTTCATGGGTTGAATACGGCCTCCCTGACCGTCCCTAGGCCGACCCAGCCCTTAATTAATTTAATAATGGGTACCTTGGGTGCTAATGACTCTAGCAGTCGAAGCGGCCAAGGGGAAAATCAGGCGGCCGGAGCATAGTACTGACCACACTATCTCCCTAGTAAGCCGTATGGTCATGAATCAGATACCTCTATAGTGTCTGCCCCTCAGGGCCCTCGTGGCCTGATACGGGACTGATTTTTATATATATATATATATATATATATATATATATATATACATATATATATATATATATATATATATATATATATATATATATATATATATATATATATATATATATATATATAAACGTTGAGTTTTACCTGAACTATTTCAAAAGACGCCAGTATTTCTCCTTTGACGTGGCCTTCGCGGCTGATTTTCAACCATGTGGGCTTGGGAGGATAGACGGGGGGTTGGAGTTTCTCTGCAGCCAGGAAGACCTGAGGTTTGACCAGGTGACGGCCGAGTAGAACCTTCTCGGAATTCACTACAAAATATATTCTCTTAGCAAGATACTTCTATGAAGTAAGGTGGGGAACAATCAAACAATTGTTGAGGGAAACAAAAACAAAAAATATATTAGCGTACGAGTGAGGAAACCAACGTTAACTATGTTTTAATGGCGTAATCCTCCGCCTGTGATCTTAGCACCGAAAATACTTCAAACCGTTGTAGAGAATTAAGTAGGCCGCCGTAGGACAATCTTCAACTAAACACGATTTTCTAACTGTTATCAAAATATTTTTGAAAATACTCGGAAATTCTAAAAACCTATTATTTGGAAAAAAAATGTTCATTAATCCCTTAATGCTGAATTTAATTAAAATTTAAAAATCTTAATTATTTTTATCATTAATTAGATATTTATCTCACACGTTCCCACAAGAAAATGGAGTGCCTCAGGGAGGTGTACTGAGAACAACGTTGTTCATGCTGTGAATTCTATCATAAGATGTATCCCCAGTGAAGTTTTTTATTGCATGTATGCTGATGACCTTCTCCTATACATCCCATACAAGAAACTGAACACTGCACAAACATATATACAAAACACAATTACCAACCTTGAAAACTGGTGCTCCAATACTTGTTTCAAATTCTCTCCGAACAAATCGACCCCGAGGAACCCAGCCCTCGCACTTTGAGGTCAGGGGTCATTGGATCAAGCTGTCCACTAAGCTAAATTACCTGAGAGTGCACATACACCGGCACCTGTCTGCGACGCCGCATGTCAACAGCCGCCTGAAGGAAGACCAGCAGAAGACGTTCCGCCTGATCCATGATCCCTTGTGATCTGCCTAGCTCTCGATTCGCCGGAAGTTCCAGGTCTACGAGGCGATCATCAGGCCAACTCTTCTGCATGGAGGCCAGCTCTTCGGTACATGTATCCAATCACACTAAAGAGGCTACAGAGATTCCAGAAGAGGTCCTTTCTGTGCGCCACACAGTGGGTCAGGACATCGAAAAAGTGGGGGAAAATTCCTGCCTGTGGTTCCATTCGATTTAGAATAAAAAAAATATATACAAAGAATGCAATATATCATTAAATTAAGAGCACAAGCTCTGTTTGTTGTTTTGGCTTCACATACCGAGCAACTGAAAATTTTTGATTGAACGTCCACACTACAATATGTAAAACTAAAGCTTCTGAAGTCGTATTCGTCCAGTCAAGTTGCCTTTGATGTTGTATGATATTTCCAGTATTGTTTTTACATCTGTATAGTATAGTTTTTAAGGTTGGTACTTGTCTTCCAGAGCTTAAAGTTTCGCATGTAAGTTAGTAGCCATGCTACGTTGGAGATTTTCATGGCCTGCCAGCCACTATAGGGATATTTATTTGAGTTACTAATTAATTCATTTAAAAACAATATTAGAAGAACACGACATTAACCTACCAGCGTATTAACCTGAGATACCTACCAGCGTGCCAGACTTCCATTACAAGTTGAGGAGGGACTTTCTTCACGTCTTCAATATTCCCATAAATCCGTGCATTATTAATGACAAGACTTTCCATCCACAAGGGTGACAACAACTTCTTCGTCTATAATAAATAATACTGTTATACATAATGAAGGAAGCACTTAAACAAACAGGATTCAGCTAAACATTCCTAAGTGTTGTTAGTAAATTTTAGAAAATCACGATGATTGAGTTAAGAAAGAAGCCTAGAGTCTCGTTGTTTACCGCCTAGAACGACAGACAATTTTAACGGCAATTTACTAATTTATAGGCTGGTGAGATGTGAGGCGTCGACTTTCAAAACAGGATATATCCAAATTATACCACTTTTGAAGGGCCACAAAAAACATCTAAGCTAGTATAATTTCTTTAGTAAATCAACTGTATATTGGTAAATACCACTCACTCACTGTCCTATCATCGCCCTGCCAGACAGAAAAATTTGAAATTTTGCATGGACACTCCCTTTAGAATGTAAACACTCGCTAAGAAAGTTTTTTTTAAAAGCCAAATTTTTAAGTATTTTTAGAGTGGTTTGAATTTTTAGTTGGTTTTAAAGAATCAGGCTTAGGCAGCATGCGTTGCAAGGACGATAACAGGTCAGCTGTTACCGTACTGTATCGATGTCATAATATCAACTATTATGGCGGACTGCGATTTCGTCACTCATAGAGTTTGCGCTATACCTGGTGATGGTCTATCCGAGGTAATAATATCCCGAACCCTTGCACAGCTTCCTCGCTCTTCAGCATCCCCAGTCAGAACACTTCAACATAAATTTTTAAATTTATGTCCATTTATTATTGAGAACGAATTTTAACCTGTACTGGTTAAACTTCTCTTACTGGTAACCTATACATAACGGGTTATCTCTAGGATATCTGTTTCTTAACACTGATCGCCCCAGTGACAAGAAACATTATACTTTGGTTACTTATCAATTGATAAATAAATTATATATGACGGGAACCGTGTTATAATAAAGTGCACAAAATTATGTAGTATCGTTAATTTTGATGATACATTATGTAACGTGGGGCGAGGTTAGCTCAGTGGTAGAGCACTCGACTAATGAACTGGAAGACCAGGTTCAAAACCCGAGCGCGCACTAAAGATTTTTTCTTCTAGTGCTGCCGTTCGAGGGTTGGATTTGAGGTCCCAGGTCGTCCCTAGGCTCACCCAGCCTTTAATTAATTTAATTAATAATGGGTACCTTGGGTGCTAATGACTCTAGCAGTCGAAGCAGCCAAGGGGAAAATCAGGCGGCCGGAGCATAGTATTGACCACACTATCTCCCTAGTGTGCCGTATGGTCAAGAATCAGATACCTCTACAGTATCTGCCCCTCAGGGCCCTCGTGGCCTGTTACGGGACTGATTTTTTTTTTTTTTTTTTCATTATGTAACGTAATAAAATAACTACTTATATGCTAGTTATATTATAATCATCACAACTGTTGTCATTTTGTGAATTTAACACCACTTATATCACACATTGGAACTGCTCTGCATACACGTTGATTCTCTTTGGAACTGCTCTGCATATACCTTCGTTCTCTTTGGGGCTCATAACGTAACCTCAACTTTGTTCAATTTGTATTGTTTGGTTGTTTTTTTTTTCGGTTGGAGGTATTATGGATTCAGAATTGATATCGAAAGAGGATAATGATCATACTGAAATCGTAAGTTCTGAAGTAAAAAGTAAGATGGACATTAAATTAACCAAATATTCTACTTTAAGAGGGTGAGGTTGTAAAGTCCCGCAGGCAATTTTAGACAAATTCCTGTTGGGACTGAAAACTTCAAAGAAACAACATGAAGAAGTACAAGTGGAGAGTGATTCCTCGACAAAAAGCTCCCTTGGCAGCTTTCACGAAATCAGTGCGGGATTGGATTGCTCTGTTACATTGTTAAAACATGGCTTAGCTTTAGTTCAAACAACAGATTTCTTCTATCCACTTATTGACGATCCGTATTTAATGGGGAAAATCACCTGTGCAAATGTACTTAGTGATTTATATGCCATGGGTGTAGTAGACTGTGATAATATGTTAATGATACTCGGAATTCCTGAATCTATGGACGAAAAAGAGCGAGAAGCTGCAATACCTCTCATTATGAAAGGCTTCAAGGATTTAGCCAAGAGCGCAGGTTCCATCGTAACTGGAGGAGAAACTAACATATCAGCGTGTAGCATTATTGGCGGGACAGCGACTTCGGTATGTAAAGCAGAAGAAGTTTTAATGCCTGATAGAGCATGTAGTGGAGATGCGATAATTTTGACAAAACCTTTAGGAACTCAAGCGGCGACAATGGTTTTCTCCTGGCTTCAAAACGACAAGAAATGGAAACTACTTCAAACAGCTATCACAAAGGACGAAGCTTTATCAGCTTATGAAACAGCAGTCAAATCGATGATAACGTTGAACCGGACAGCTGCAGTTCTCATGCATGAATTCGATGCTCATGCAGCAACTGATATAACAGGCTTTGGCTTATTGGGTCATGCTAAGAACTTACTCCGATATCAGAAGAATAATATAAGCTTCAAAATACATACCATACCTATTATCTCTAAAATGAATGACGTTAACAAACTGTTTGAGAATCAGTTCCATTTGACCGACGGTAGAGGAATAGAAACATCTGGAGGGCTCTTTATTTGCCTTCCTTTTGCTAATGCTAAACACTTTTGTGAAAAGTTTAAAGAGATTGAAGATTGTGATGCTTGGATAATAGGCGAAGTCGTTGACGGAGAGAAGGAAGCGTTTATCATTCCTCACCCTTCCGTAATTGAAGTATCTACCTTCAAATAATATATCATTTAAGTGCACTTATAACAGAGAAAAATAAAATATCAAATTTGACCCTCAGGTAATAAAATTATATGGACAGGAGCATTTATTAAATATTTATAATAAATGATACAATTATTTCTAAAACTTGAAGCTATGCCAATATTTGTTGTTTAGTTCGTATCTTGGATTAATCACTATGACTCAGTACATTAAAGTCAAATTACATAATGACGGTTGTATTGATGATGCTTTTGTTAATCCGAAAAGAAGAAAACCTGACGAGTGAAATGAATGCTCACTTATAAATATCTTTATTGAGAGGACAAGGTAGAAATTGTCAGGGTTCGGTCGTTATTTCTTTTTTTATTGTTTGCTGACGTTTCGGCTTGAAATTCAAGCCTTCATCGGGGCAGTAAAATAAGTAGGACAGAGTTAATATTGGTTTATAACTTATAAACAGAATTATGTATAATGATCATTTTACAGAACAGAGTTCATTATAATAAAATCATTATACAGAACAAAATTCTGTATAATGATTTTCTATTTTTTTAATCTTTTTGTAAATTTATAAACCAATATTAACTCTGTCCTACTTGTTTTACAGCCCTGATGAAGACTTGAATTTCAAGCCATTTTCCTAATTTCAAAAGGTCAACAAACAATAAAACCCATTTTCACATGAAAAATGTAGTTTTATTAAGAAATAACGACCGAACCCTGACAATTCCTACCTTTGCATAAAATATCTTTATATTATGTATAACAATTGAATCGATCCATGCAAAAAGAACTTCGGTCCATTTTTTCCCAATATGAGTTCGGATAACATTTTCGTTAGTATGAGTGATGAATTCTTTGTATCTAAAGTTAACTTAACATTTCTATGTTTGAAGGACTTCAGTACAATACATAGTTGCCATAGAAACACAGTCATCATTTTATTATTCCATGTTGAAAGGGCTTCAGTCTAGTTTTATCAAAACTATTGATTTTGGACAGAAGCTCTTTTTGCATGGATCGATTCAATTAGGGTAATGTATTTTTTATTATTTAATCAAATCATTAAAAAAGAAATTATCATTTAACTACACTAATGTATTTTTTACTAAAATAATATCTGTTAAAAAAAATATATTTTTTCAATAAAAAGTATTCGATTTTCTTAATTTAAATTTGGTTTTAATATAATGAGCCAATATCTTACTCTGACAAAATAAATGAATCAATTAATTTCAGGATTTATTTAAACAAATGATTTTCATATAAAAATACATTATTTATTTTATTAAATACAGTATTTTTTTTTTTTGTTAACAGCGCTATCAACTATTTGGCTATTAGCGCCTTTATGTATTTATTATTTTAATTTTAACCTGCATTTATTATGAACTACGAATTTTAGGACCGGTTATCTATAGGTTACCACCCTTTTCCAGCCAGGATAGGGCTGATGCCCTTTTTTTTTTTTTTTTTTCTTTTTTTTTTTTTTTACGGCGCATCTACATCTAGATCATTTGTGCCGACATCCAGGGTGCAGCGAGTAATTTTACCAGCGAGCCGTGGGATGATAAAATTCCTGCCGGATGTTGGGAATCGAACCCACCATCTCCCGCTATTGAATCCAAGGCGCTAGCTATTAGACCACGGGAGACCCCGGCTGATGCCTTTTCTTTTTTTTTCTAAGAAAAGCTACCACCCCTAGTGGGAATAGAACCCATGAACCATTGGCACGGAGTGTTAAGTGCTCACGCCTTGACGCTCACAGCCACTGGGCCTCCTTATGAATTTTAAAAATGACACTTGAAGTCACAGTGAGTAAGACAAGGATTGGTCTTTTAGTGGCTAGTTTTGCTTGCAAATCGACGGCAGTACTAAGTTTGACCTCTTTGTGTCCAAGTAACCATAACAATACACAGATTAATTTTGGTTACCTGGACACGAAGACATCAAACTTAGTACTGCCGTCGACTTGCAAGCAAAACTTGCCACTAAAAGACCAACCCTTGACTTACATACTGTGACTTCATCTAACTTTTACAAAACATTACTGACTCACATGCAGTACGAATGAGAAAGTGAGTGGTTTAAAGCAAAATCAAAATCGTGAGAAATTAAAAATACTACGAAACCCTGGTCAAATGAACACTGTTATTTTAACCAGGCTTCGAATTGGACACACTCTACGTACCCATTCGTACTTACTAGAAAGAAAGGACAGACCAACTTGTAAATACTGCAATGAGACTCTGACAGTTAAACATATACTTACAAACGGCAGACAACTCATTAACTTAAATATGCCCCATGACTTGCTGACAGAAGGTAGCCCTACATCCATACACTACTCAAATATTTGAAAAACACACATTTATACACCAAGCTGTAAAAAAATCATTGAACTTTCACAATGACTATTTCAAAATTTTATCTTTTAATCTAATTATTACTTTAGTTTTAACCAGAAACATAAAGAAACATGTAGTTTGGCTAATAACGAGGATACAATTATCTGCCTCTTGCCTAATCCATGACCAAGAAATAAAATAGTAAAGGAATTCAGTGTATCTGAATATCTTGTAAAAATTAACTACAGAGTTCATCTAATTCGTTGGATCACAACATTTTCTTCCAAATATGAAGTTAAACATTCCTAAATATTTAATTCTGTGGTAATAGCAATTATTAATGATTGTATTATTAACATTTTGTTCCTTTTAAATACTAATTAAATTCATTTATACTATGAATTGTGATTCATATGGTTGTTATGATTGTGTACACATAACGTAATTTTAGCCCAACAACGTGATGCTCTATAACTCTGGAACCAGTTGCGTCTCAGTCACCAAATTCATATCATTTGTTTATGTCATAAACAGGTGTAATCTGTAAAGATTTCATAAATTTCGGCTCAGGCCCTTTTGAGATATTGTACTTTAAATATTGGGAAAAATACAATTATGGCAAACTCTGAAAAATTATATAAAAAAAGGTAAAAAGTTCTCAAGCATGAAACTTCTTCAGCAAATAGGCCTATAATAAATCTATGAAAGAAAAAAAAAATTGAAGGTGAGTCTTTCTCCCTTATAATAATTGTCCAGTACTAAAACTCCCATTTTAAGTTAAATTTCAATAAATTTCGTTCGTGATTGCTTTTCTTCAGTTTCCACACTATTTAGAAAACACAATGCCGAAACAAAAATCAAGAAAATATCGTACTGATAATTTTAGCGTTTATTTGGTTTTGATATCTATGAAATTAAGAGAGGTAGATATACTTATGTAAAACTTGTTTTAAGCCAAAAAGTAGTCAAAATACAAACTTAAAATGGCCGGGGGGGGGGGGGGAAACTATCTGCCAGAAATTGTTTACTGCAGGTTTTAACTCACCTAGTATTACTGGTAAAAAATTAGAAAAATCAAAAATGTTTGTGATTGTGAAGGTAAAAATATTGAGTATACCACCCAACTGTATAAGCTGTGGAGTCCTCCTCACGGTGAAGCACATACTTACAGAGTGCTTAGCATACCAATCTGAAAGGAATCGGTTCAAAACTGATGGCACCTTAGACGAAATTCTAGGGGATTATCCAGAAAAAATCATTAACCTGTTTAAGTTCCTAGGGGCTACAAATTTAACATAAAACTGTATTTTGCTGATACAGAATATTCTAACAAAATACAGTTTTTTTTTTAATGATTATTTAATATTTCGTTTTTTTTTTGTTTTTTCTTATTATTTAATTTTTATTCTAATATCAATTTATAGTAATTGTAAATGTCTCCATATTGCAACAAACAACAACATCAATAACTATGAAATGACAACTTTAATACGTTAAGTACCCTCTTGGGTCTTACTTTCACAGGGTGACCATGACCCATTGTGCTTCATATTGCCCTTAATACAAAACAAAAAAAAATATTGAGTAATCATAGCATATTTTAAGAAAAAGAATTTTGCCACAAATAAAAACTATATATGATAGTTTGTAAGCTAATTCAAACAGCTTTATCAAATCATGGCACAAAGCCCACAATCACTTTAATCTCGAAATAGTATATGTATGTATTGAATAGGGTGGTAAAAATCAAAGCAAATATTTTTATTAAACAAAATAAGGTAACTACAAATACAAAGAAAAATTGTAAAGACTTTAGTGTAGTGTTTGAGGGGATGATGCTGTCAACTCTACGATGACTTATTTAATTTAGTTTGAAAAGTAAAGTCGGGTTTTGTTATTTAAAAGAAAATGTCTCAGGTTCAAAATAAGTCAATATAAAGATACATGATTATTTTCTTTAGAGATTAGCTCATGATAAAGCAAGTGTTCTCAGTCTAGTCATAAAAGAAAAAAACAAAACAAAACAACTGTAATAAAAATTAAATAAACTAATTTAGTTGAGTTTTGTCTTATGTAAATACTTATTTCTTATTGGTACATACCTGTATGTATGTTATATATACAGTACACAGGCACGCATGAATTAGAAATAAAATGAGGAAGAATAACAACATTACAAAAATAAGAGTCTCAATTTAAAAATATGTAAATAAATAATAGAAATGAATGTATAGTATGTTATGTACTGTAAAATAATAATAATTAAAAAAAAAATACAAATAATAACAGAACTAAAAAATAAAATAAATAAAAATGGGAAGGAATGATGTAAATTCAGGATAGTTTATTGAATAAATTCTTATTCAATAAAAAATTATTGAATAATAAGCCAACCTTGTTATTGATTGAATAAAAAATAAATTAGTGGATGAATAGTTTATTCAACGAATAAATTCTTATTCAATAAAAAATTATTGAATAATAAGCCAACCTTGTTATTGATTGAATAAAAAATAAATTAGTGGATGAATAGTTTATTCAATGAATAAATTCTTATTCAATAAAAAAATTTTGAATAATAAGCCAATCTTGTTATTGATTGAATAAAAAATAAATCAGTGAATGAATAGTTTATTCAATGAATAAATTCTTATTAAATAAAAAAATATTGAATTATAAGCCAAACTTGTTATTGATTGAATTAAAAATAAATTAGTGGATGAATAGTTTATTCAATCAATAAATTCTTATTCAATAAAAAATTATTGAAAAATAAGCCAACCTTGTTATTGATTGAATAAAAAATAAATTAGTGGATGAATAGTTTATTCAATGAATAAATTCTTATTCAATAAAAATTTATTTGAGTGATTATTGAATAAAAAAAAATTGATTAAGGCCCTACTCTATTTATTTATATATTTTAAATAGAATTTATATATAGATTTATTAGTTTTTCTTTTATTTTCTTTACGGCGTATCGATACCTCATGGCCATTAGATGTATTAGTAATCTTAGTATGAAATCATAATTACATCTCCAATCCCCGGTCTCGTCTACATTATCTTCAATTATTAAGATTTCAAAATAAATTGAGTATTTATAGAATCATTACATCATATATTTTTTCCTTCTTTATTTCCAGATAGAATTTAAAATTTCTCTTTACAAAATAAGATGATTTATCTAACAACGAATCAAAATCGTGAAAATAGTTATAATGAATATATAGCATTTTTTTTTAATATTACACTGTGGATTCAAAATTTAAACATAAAAGTATTCAGTATCTACTTGATAACTATTTAAAAAAAAAATCAGTCCCGAAACAGGCCACAAGGGCCCAGAGGGGCAGATACTGTAGAGGTATCTGATTCTTGACCATACGGCACACTAGGGAGATAGTGTGGTCAGCACTATGCTCCGGCCGCCTGATTTTCCCCTTGGCTGCTTCAACTGCTAGAGTCATTAGCACCCAAGGTACCCATTATTAATTAAAGGCTGGGTGAGCCTAGGGACGATCTGGGATCCCAAATCCAACCCTCGAACGGCAGCACTAGAAGAAAAAATCATTAGTGCGCGCTCGGGTTTTGAACCTGGTCCTTCATTTCATTAGTCGAGTGCTCTACCACTGAGCTAACCTCGCCCCCATAAAAAATATTAATTCATTTAAATTTTAATGTCCATTATTATTAAACAGGAATTTTAGGACGGGTTAAGTAAACGTTACCACCCTTTTCTAGCTAGGATAGGGCTTGTGCCTTTTCTTTTTTCTAAAGAAAAGCCACTACCCTATATTGGGAATCGAACCCACGACCTTTGGCATGGAGTGGTTAGTGCTCACGGCCACGGGGCCTCCTATAAAAAATTAAAATGTGAGAAAAATGTATAATTTGCTGAGTATTTAACTCCAACAGGAACTTACCGTAGATGCAGCTGACTTGCAGTCGAAATGCATCACTACAAAAACAGCACAGGAGCCTGTTGCTTCATCACAAGGGAGGAAGTGGCCTTGGTAGAGGTGAACTCGGCAGGTGAAATTCTGTAAAAATAACTAAATCAAAATTTATTTATGCTGTAAATGAGAGAAGATATAGGGCTCTGTTAGTGCTTTCTTTTTACCTCTAATATTGACTTGCTAAGTAAGCCAAGCTCGACTTTCAATAGATTTTGGAATAATAGAACTGTACATTCACGCCTAAGTGGTTCTTTTTTTTTTTTTTTTTTTTTTTTTTTAATTTTTTTTTTTTTTTTTTTTTTTTTTTTTTAGCGTGGTTCCTCCCTCCCTCCATAGGGAGTAAACCCGCTTATGAGGTTGACTCATGACGCAATCCGTGCTCGGGATTGCTCGCGGGGGGGGTCAGTGCCGACCCGAAAATTTCTTGTTCAGATCCCATAGATCAATAATATAACAGTAGTTCAAATTTTTGTATATATATATTCTGTTCGCGCTCCTGACGGCTCAAAACTGGTACGATTTTGATTAAATTAGGTAAAAATTCGTATAATTAAAAGATCAAGTTCGTTAACCAGCTTGGAGCGAAATTCGCGCGTAAAAAATCGTAAACCTTACGTTTTTGGGTTCATATGCTTGCAGGTACTCGTTTTATAGGGTTCTCACAGCAGAAAAAGTCCGACTTAGCTTTATGAACTCAAAACAATCCTCCCCTACTTTATAATAAATCCCTATCTTTCTAGCAGATCCTTCAATGTCTCTTCGGAACATCTATGTCCTAGGCTTGCTGGTGTTCCACAAGGCGGCATCCTAAGTCCTATGTTATTTCTCCTGTACTCAGCTGACATGCCCACTCTTGATTCCACAAGCCTCATTACTTTTGATGACGACACAGCCATCCTCTCATCCAATCCAGATCTCCAACTGCTTGAACCATGGTTCACAAAATGGTGGATTAAAGTCAATCCTGAAAAATCGCCGAAGATCCAACTGCCCCTCCATCAATGTTATCCTTACTAGGCGACTCAGGTTTAGGGTAACATTGGCGTGAGCACCCTGGGTACGTTGGTTCGACTCCCTCTAGGCCTGGTAGATGAAGAAACAGAAGGAATAAAAAAAAGCAAGAACTGCATCATCTTAGCGCGGTTCCGTTCTTATCCCTAGACTCATTTAGAATGATTAAAATAGAAGCTGTTATTATTTTGGGTCCACATTTCTAGAAAGGTCTTGATTTACGATCTTACCTGGATGGGTCGGCCAACCCTCCCTAGGAAGGACCCCGCTAGGCAGTTGAAAAGCTATATCTTGGAAATCCATATCTCTAATAATACATTTTTTTTCTTATTTTTCTTTACCTGATTTATTATCAAATACATTATCCAACTATAAGCAATTAAAAAATAACAAGGAATAAAAACAGACAAAAAGAACGCTTATTGAGTTCGAATAAGCGAAATCAATTACTTTAAAGTTTTAACCACTTATTTCTCCAATTGACATCGCTTATTCAAAACTTTCATCAGAACCTTTTTTGTAGAGCATTTAGTAAGCTTTCTAATGGTATTCTTCCGTTTACCAAGATTCTCAACCTTTTTCGAGATATCAGGGAAAGTAAACGAAGTTACCAAAACTTTTGATGTCTGTTAATAAAATATTTTATTCTAATCCTTCCTAAACTCCAAACGTAACAAAAATTTCAACATATTAGTTTTAATGAATTTAGAATATGCAGAAAATGTTTCAACTGAATCCCATGATTCTAAGTACCCAAACCAAAAACGGTATTCAAAAACTATTTTTCCAATTTTCGGAAAACGGTTAAAGCTATCGCCTTGAAAATGGTTTCATTCGTTTTCCTAGCCCAAGTAGCATATAAAACGAGTACTTACAAGCTTATGAACTCAAAAACGTAAGCGTTACGATTTTTTTTTTTGCGCGAATTTCGCCCAAACGCCATCTTCCAGGGGGCGTATTCTGCTGGTTAACGAACTTGACCTTTTAAATTGGACGGCGGATTTTTGTACCAAATTTCATCACAATCGGACCATTAGGGAAGCCAGAAATGAGCGAACAGACAAATATATATATATATATATATATATATATATATATATATATATATACAAATTTGAACCACCGTTATTTTCGGTCTCTAGGGGTTCTGAAACGCGAAATTTTCTAGTCGGCACTTCCGGATTGTTTCATTGTATCAACCTTATAAGAGGGGTTCCTCTCTATGGGGGAGGGAGGAACCGCGCTAAAACGGTATTCAAAAACTATTTTTCCAATTTTCTTGAAAACGGTTAAAGCTATCGCCTTGGAAATGGTTCATTCGTTTTTCTAGCCCAAAAAGCCTATAAAACGAGTACTTACAAGCTTATGAACTAAAAAGTCCGACTCGCAGGAACTGCAGCATCTTAGCGCGGTTCCGTTCATGTCCCTAGTGCCATTTGATAAGCTTAGAAAAGAAATAAACTTATTTTTTTTTAATATCTCGTGAAAATTGTCAAAATCCTCTCGAACATCTCGAATAAAAGTGATATTAAGGCGTCAGGGACACCGACAGTAGCTAACTTTTACACAGAAGCGGAAATTAAAGAATCTGGCTCTCATTCTAAAGCAAAGCTCTATAAATCAATACAAAATATGCCTAATAAAGCCTTTCTAGAGGATACAGAAGCATGGGCGTATATGAGGGGGGGGGCTGAGGGGGCTGCAGCCCCTCCCGAAATTTTGAATTGATGATAAAAACTTCTCGTAAAACCCTTAAAAATAAATTAAATAAGATCACTTAGTTCATAAAACATATTTTATTTTACGTGTAATAGCGTTTTAGTTGCCTAAAACTATTCCAAGCTCTAAATATTTAGTATTCCATACCCTGGAAATGGTCTCAGCCCTCCCCCCCCGAAATTGTTTTTATATACGCCCATGTACAGAAGGATCAAGAAGAAGTACACAAGATTGAGTAGAATACCCTACCTAATATAGCCTATATAGAATAATATGCCGAATAAAACCTATCTAGTAAATACTCAAGGACAAATAAAAGTCTTGACGAATAACAAGACAAGAAAAAAAACTTTATTTAACAAAATAAAACAAAGTTTAGTTGCCCAACTACAATAGAATAATATACCTAATTAAGTCTATGGAAAAGACACAAATGGACCAAAAACAAGTCTTGTGGAATATTGTTTTTTTTCTAATTAAATACTTTTTATCAATATTTAGTATATAACCTTTGTTGAAAACTATTGATTGCTAATTGATGAATCGGTTTACAACTAAGTAGTCTTTATGAATATTTAGTATATAACCTATGTTTGGATCTGTGTTTTTGGGGTGCTCTCCGCCTAGGCTTTGTATTTGTGTCGGCAGATACCTGGGGTATATTTACAGCTCTTGAGGATTAACTCTTAGCAGGTAAATTTCCTGCGGCCCCCTTGTTTCTACGGGCATTGGACCGCCATATTCGCTCATAGTATCTAACCGTTGTGAAGTTTATTTTTTGGATTTAGGACTTTATATACATATGTAGACTAAATCATAGCAAGAAGTAATCCTCCGTCGTCGGTTCTTAACTATGTAGACTCGCTAATGTTATCCAATCATAGATACATCGTATTTAAAATCCACAGCAAAAACACGACATTTCATCAGAATCCCCTGCTGAATAAAACTTATATAGAATAATATGCAAAATAAAGCCTATCTAGTGGATAAAAATAGAAGAAAAAAGCCGTTCGTGGTGGTAGAAAATCTTAAAAGTATTTCGCTCAGAAATCTCCGAAATATTGTCACTAATCCTGTTTTATAGCCAAATAGATTTATATTCTATAATCAATAAGAAAAACCTACTAACAATAAAAAACTATGGGTAACAGATGAAAATAGGGAATACCAAGAATAATTCTAAAGAACGAAATCAACACCAGTACTGTAATCTAGATATTCATACGGCATCTTCGAATTCTAACAAACAAAATATTGATTCTAATTATACGTATCCTGTTTTATTGACAAATACATTTGTCTACTATAAGCAATTAAAAACACTAGGGAATATGCCAAAGAACTCGGAGTAGGAGCCTCAGACATTTGAAGGAAATCGACAAATCCAAAACTGACATTTCATACGGTACAGCCTGATATATTTTTAACAATGAATTATTTTTCTTATTTTAATTAATCTGTTTTATTGTCAAATACATTATCCAACTTTAAGCAATTAAAAAATAACAAGGAATAAAAACAAACAAAAAGAACCGTTCGAATAAACGAAATCAATTACTTCAAAGTTTAAGCACTTATTTCTCCGATTGACATAGCCTAATCAAAAATTGTTTCAGAATCTTTTTTGTAGAACATTTAGTAAGCTTTCGCATGGTAACCCTCCGTTTACCAATATTCCTAACCGTCTTCGAGATATTAGGGAATGTATACGAAGTTCCCAAAACATTTTATGTCTGTTAATAAAATATTTTATTCTAATCCTTTCTTACCTCCAAACGTAACCAAAATTTTAAAATATTAGTGTTGATGAAATTCAAACATGCAGAAAATGTTTCAACTGAATCCCATGGTTCTAAGTACCCAAACCAAAAACGGTATTCAAAAACTACTTTTCCAATTTTCGGAAAACGGTTAAAGCTATCGCCTTGAAAATGGTTCCATTCGTTTTCCTAGCCCAAGAAGCCTATAAAAAGAGTACTTACAAGCTTATGAACTCAAAAACGTAAGCGTTACGATTTTTTTTGCGCGAATTTCGCCCCAAACGCCATCTTCCAGTGGGCGGATTTTGCTGGTTAACGAACTTGATCTTTCAAATTGGACGACAGATTTTTGTACCAAATTTCATCAAAATCGGACCATCAGGGAAGCCAGAAATGAGCGAACAGACAAATATATATATATATATATATATATATATATATATATATATATATATATATATATATATATATATACATATATATATATATATATACAAATTTGAACCACCGTTATTTTCGGTCTCTAGGGGTTCTGAAACGCGAAATTTTCTTGTCGGCACTTCCGGATTGTTTCATTGTATCAACCCTATAAGCGGGGTTCCTCCCTATGGGGGAGGGAGGAACCGCGCTAAAAATGTAAGCATTACGATTTTTTTTGCGCGCGAATTTTGCCCCAAACGCCATCTTCCAGTGGACGGATTCTGCTGGTTAACGAACTTGACCTTTCAAATTAGACGAAAGATTTTTGTACCAAATTTCATCAAAATCGGACCATTCGTCTTCGACCTAGAGAGCGAACAGACAACTATATATATATATACAAATTTTAACCACCATCATTTTAGGTCTCTAGGGGTTCTGAAACGCAAAAGTTTCTAGTCGGCACTTCCGGATTGCGTCATGAGATCAACCTTATAAGCAGGGACCTCTGTGAACTTGGCACCCCACTTTCGAAAAAAATATGACAATAGACTCAAAAAATTGCAAATCGTTTGTAGTTATTTGTAGTGAAAAAAATTTCGTTTGTAGTTGCCCCGTTTTTGAGAACCGGGGGGTCAAAAAATACCCCGCACCCGACTTCAACCGATTGGAACCAAACCACTTTTATTCGACGTAAAATCGTTTGTAGTTGTTTGTAGTGAAAGAATTTTCGTTTGTAGTTGCCTAGAAAAAAAGTTACAGCCGCTTTTTGAATTTTCAAAATGGCGACTTTTTAGCACTTTCCTCTGGAGGAAAGTAGCTATTGAGGTTGCACTCATGACGGAAGTTTTGAAAAATTTCTTCAAATCTTTATCGATTCTACCTAGTAGACACCGAAAACGACCCCCGTTAAAATTTATATATATATATATATATATATATATATATATATATATATATATATATATATATATATATATATATTGCCCCACTCTTCCTTCGCTGTGCCTTAGGCTGCCCTATACCAGCGGTTCTTCCAATTTTTATCCAGCCGTAGTTTTATATATATATATATATATATATATATATATATATATATATATATATATATATATATATATATATATGTCTGTTAACACGATAGCGGCCAGAGTTTTTGTTTCTTCTTCACGAATCGTGGTATCTAGCGTTCAATTAGCAAACGATTGAACGAGTTCGTTAACCACCAAAATCGATCTATCGGGAGGGGGGGGGGGGGGGTTTACCCCGGGCCCAAAACACTAATTTGACCATGCCAGCCGTAGTTTTTGTTATATTTCAACGAAACTCGGTATTCGTTATGTTAATCTCAAGAGAGGAATACGTTATAAAAATATACTATATCGGTTCATTAGGAGGGGAGGTTTACTCTGGACCCACATTACCGATTTGGCACTACTAGCCATAATTTTTGTTACATTTCAAAGAAACTCGGTACTCGTGGTGGTAATCAACAGGGAGAAATGGGTTGTAAAAATAAACTATATCGGTTCATTAGGAGGGGGGGTTTATTCCGGACCCACATTACCGATTTGCCACTACCAGCCATAATTTTTGTTACATTTCAAAGAAACTCGGTACTCGTGGTGGTAATCAACAGGGAAAAATGGGTTGTAAAAATAAACTAAATCAGGTTATTGAGAGGGGGGATTTACCCCGGACCTAAAGTATTAATATACTCATACCGGTCGTAATTTCTCCCCTATTGTAACGAAACGCGGTATACGTCGTGGGTATCTCATGAGAAAGAAGTGTTGTAAAAATGAAGTAAATCGGTCAATTGGAAAAGAGAGTTTACTTTAAAGTCTGTTGCATTAGAAATGTGAACCGCCAGACGTAGGTTCACAAAGCCGCCGCGAGGAGCGCTATCTCCCACTAGGGGACTGTATCCTGTTCCTCTGTCAGATCAAAAGACGGAAAATGAAGTCTTTGTGTGTTTATGAAGTTGTAGTATTAATAATTGAACAGTTCTCATAAGAAATGTAAATGAGCAGAACTATTCATGTTTTTATTTTATTTATATAGGCTATTTACGGAAAATTATTCAATAATGTTTTCTACACTACAAAAATTCCGAGGAATGTGCTTAGTTATGCAGCTCCTGCGTGACGGAGTAGTTGAATTTTCAATATCGCAACTTTTTCAGTTTTTTTTAACACCCTTAGGAATTTGATATTTTTTTTTATGGATATAGTGTCTTACCTTTTAATGATCCTGTTTGGCAGGTTGCATCCAAATTACTTGGAGACGGTTTTAGCAAAGATTATGTTTACTTATACATTAGTCAAAACAGAAATAAAATAGGCGACAAAATTAGCGGTCATAGAATCAGTTTCAGTCGATAAAAAACGTAATCTGGAAACAGAAGATAGTTGCGACTCGAATTGGTCAACCGAATTTGGTCACACTGACCTAGCATCCCTGAAATCTCAAATTCAAATTCCGAATGATGCGTGGATAAACATTGCTCCCGAAATGAGATTATATCAAGGACGGCCGTATAATGTCTTAAAGCCTGGTTGGGCTTCGATTATTTACGAAATTGTTTGGAATGAATTGAAATTGCCTTGTGCATTCCAATTCAAGAAAGCGGCAATTAACTATCTTCCTGGGGATATTTTTCTTAAAATTACAGGAAAATGTTCCGAATGCCAAACACCTCTTAACCTGTACAGTGTCAGCCCTCCAAATAATAATGGATTAAACATGGTGGTTTCGACGTTTGATACTCACGGTATTGCGCATTCGAAAAAAAGGCAATTGCGGGGAAATCTAAGGCGAGATGTTTGCGAACAATTGCGGGGAAAATCGACATACATGTGGCGCCGAGATGAAGCTGAACGTACGATGGAATTCGGAGACATTGAACCTGCGAATATCTATTCTGAACACGTTTTGCGTAAGGCAAAGCAACAGAGCAAAGATGCCGAATTAGGGGTTGGTAATTTTAAAAATCCCATTTTTCACTTCTGCAGCTAAAGTACGATTCAAAATACGCTGGCTGTTTGAAGGAACTTGCTCTAGATAAGTTTTATCTTATGTATTGGTCACCTGAGCAGATATTTTTGTATCAGCAATTGCATCGAAACCACATGACCGGCAGCATCAGTATTGATGCTACTGGTTCAGTAATAAATAGGATTAAAAGTAATAGGGATTTGGTCGGACAACTTTTTCGCAACTTTAAAGTAGTAGGGAGTAAAGAGTGAGTTGCGCAATATACTTATCTATGGCGCTTCCCGATTCTGCATATTCTGATTCAACCGGATCTTCAAAGTGAACTAGTAGGTCACTATCGTCAACGAAATTAGAAATTTCATTGCCAGTTTTTATCGAACGTAGAAGCCTTGCTTCTGCGTTATTGCTTATATTACTTTCTGTGCTTGAGAATGCCACTGTCAGAACGTCTTTACAAAGCTGACTAAACTTGGCATAGATTTTCGTGGTGCCCAATAACCCAACGTATCGGACAAACAATTCCTTGACACCAGGTACACTTTTGTTGAAGCAGGGCAAGCGGCAGACCATTTTGATCGAATGCGCAATGTCTATTCTGTTAATTGCCGCTTTCTTGAATTGGAATGCACAAGGCAATTTCAATTCATTCCAAACAATTTCGTAAATAATCGAAGCCCAACCAGGCTTTAAGACATTATACGGCCGTCCTTGATATAATCTCATTTCGGGAGCAATGTTTATCCACGCATCATACGGAATATGAATTTGCGATTTCAGGGATGCTAGGTCAGTGTGACAAAATTCGGTTGACCAATTCGAGTCGCAACTATCTTCTGTTTCCAGATTACGTTTTTTATCGACTGAACTGATTCTATGACCGCTAATTTTGTCGCCTATTTTATTTCTGTTTTGACTAATGTATAAGTAAACATAATCTTTGCTAAAACCGTCTCCAAGCAATTTGGATGCAACCTGCCAAACAGGATCATTAAAAGGTAAGACACTATATCCATAAAAAAAAAAATATCAAATTCCTAAGGGTGTTAAAAAAAACTGAAAAAGTTGCGATATTGAAAATTCAACTACTCCGTCACGCAGGAGCTGCATAACTAAGCACATTCCTCGGAATTTTTGTAGTGTAGAAAACATTATTGAATAATTTTCCGTAAATAGCCTATATAAATAAAATAAAAACATGAATAGTTCTGCTCATTTACATTTCTTATGAGAACTGTTCAATTATTAATACTACAACTTCATAAACACACAAAGACTTCATTTTCCGTCTTTTGATCTGACACAGGAACAGGATACAGTCCCCTAGTGGGAGATAGCGCTCCTCGCGGCGGCTTTGTGAACCTACGTCTGGCGGTTCACATTTCTAATGAAACAGACTTTAAAGTAAACTCTCTTTTCCAATTGACCGATTTACTTCATTTTTACAACACTTCTTTCTCATGAGATACCCACGACGTATACCGCGTTTCGTTACAATAGGGGAGAAATTACGACCGGTATGAGTATATTAATACTTTAGGTCCGGGGTAAATCCCCCCTATGAATAACCTGATTTAGTTTATTTTTACAACCCATTTTTCCCTGTTGATTACCACCACGAGTACCGAGTTTCTTTGAAATGTAACAAAAATTATGGCTGGTAGTGGCAAATCGGTAATGTGGGTCCGGAATAAACCCCCCCTCCTAATGAACCGATATAGTTTATTTTTACAACCCATTTTTCCCTGTTGATTACCACCACGAGTACCGAGTTTCTTTGAAATGTAACAAAAATTATGGCTGGTAGTGGCAAATCGGTAATGTGGGTCCGGAATAAACCCCCCCTCCTAATGAACCGATATAGTTTATTTTTACAACCCATTTCTCCCTGTTGATTACCACCACGAGTACCGAGTTTCTTTGAAATGTAACAAAAATTATGGCTAGTAGTGCCAAATCGGTAATGTGGGTCCAGAGTAAACCTCCCCTCCTAATGAACCGATATAGTATATTTTTATAACGTATTCCTCTCTTGAGATTAACATAACGAATACCGAGTTTCGTTGAAATATAACAAAAACTACGGCTGGCATGGTCAAATTAGTGTTTTGGGCCCGGGGTAAACCCCCCCCCTCCCGATAGACCGATTTTGGTGGTTAACGAACTCGTTCAATCGTTTGCTAATTGAACGCTAGATACCACGATTCGTGAAGAAGAAACAAAAACTCTGGCCGCTATCGTGTTAACAGACATATATATATATATATATATATATATATATATATATATATATATATATATATATATATATATATATAAAACTACGGCTGGATACAAATTGGAAGAACCGCTGGTATAGGGCAGCCTAAGGCACAGCGAAGGAAGAGTGGGGCAATATATATATATATATATATATATATATATATATATATATATATATATATATATATATGTATATATATATAAATTTTAACGGGGGTCGTTTTCGGTGTCTACTAGGTAGAATCGATAAAGATTTGAAGAAATTTTTCAAAACTTCCGTCATGAGTGCAACCTCAATAGCTACTTTCCTCCAGAGGAAAGTGCTAAAAAGCGGCTGTTTTTTTCTAGGCACCCCTAAAACTAAAAAAGCCGCCATTTTGAAAATTCATAAAGCGGCTGTAACTTTTTTTCTAGGCAACTACAAACGAAAATTCTTTCAAAACTATCAACTACAAACGATTTAGAACGAATTGAGACCATTAGAAAACACGCACCCCAAAACCTAAAAAAGTCGCCATTTTGAAAATTCATAAAGTGGCTGTAACTTTTTTTCTAGGCAACTACAAACGAAAATTCTTTCAAAACTATCAACTACAAACGATTTAGAACGAATTGAGACCATTAGAAAACACGCACCCCAAAACCTAAAAAAGTCGCCATTTTGAAAACTCATAAAGCGGCTGTAACTTTTTTTGTAGGCAACTACAAACGAAAATTCTTTCAAAACTATCAACTACAAACGATTTAGAACGAATTGAGACCGTAAGAAAACACGCACCCCTAAAACTAAAAAAGTCGCCATTTTGAAAATTCAAAAAGCGGCTGTAACTTTTTTTCTAGGCAACTACAAACGAAAATTCTTTCAAAACTATCAACTACAAACGATTTAGAACGAATTGAGACCATTAGAAAACACGCACCCCTAAAACTAAAAAAGTCGCCATTTTGAAAATTCATAAAGCGGCTGTAACTTTTTTTCTAGGCAACTACAAACGAAAATTCTTTCAAAACTATCAACTACAAACGATTTAGAACGAATTGAGGCCGTAAGAAAACACGCACCCCTAAAACTAAAAAAGTCGCCATTTTGAAAATTCATAAAGCGGCTGTAACTTTTTTTCTAGGCAACTACAAACGAAAATTCTTTCAAAACTATCAACTACAAACGATTTAGAACGAATTGAGACCATTAGAAAACACGCACCCCTAAAACTAAAAAAGTCGCCATTATGAAAATTCATAAAGCGGCTGTAACTTTTTTTCTAGGCAACTACAAACGAAAATTCTTTCAAAACTATCAACTAAAAACGATTTAGATCGAATTGAGACCATTAGAAAACACGCACTCCTATAACTAAAAAAGTCGCCATTTTGAAAATTCATAAAGCGGCTGTAACTTTTTTTCTAGGCAACTACAAACGAAAATTCTTTCAAAACTATCAACTACAAACGATTTAGATCGAATTGAGACCATAAGAAAACACGCACCCCTAAAACTAAAAAAGTCGCCATTTTGAAAATTCATAAAGCGGCTGTAACTTTTTTTTTAGGCAACTACAAACGAAAATTCTTTCAAAACTATCAACTACAAACGATTTAGAACGAATTGAGACCGTAAGAAAACACGCACCCCAAAACCTAAAAAAGTCGCCATTTTGAAAATTCAAAAAGCGGCTGTAACTTTTTTTCTAGGCAACTACAAACGAAAATTCTTTCAAAACTATCAACTACAAACGATTTAGAACGAATTGAGACCGTAAGAAAACACGCACCCCTAAAACTAAAAAAGTCGCCATTTTGAAAATTCAAAAAGCGGCTGTAACTTTTTTTCTAGGCAACTACAAACGAAAATTCTTTCAAAACTATCAACTACAAACGATTTAGAACGAATTGAGACCGTAAGAAAACACGCACCCCTAAAACTAAAAAAGTCGCCATTTTGAAAATTCAAAAAGCGGCTGTAACTTTTTTTCTAGGCAACTACAAACGAAAATTCTTTCAAAACTATCAACTACAAACGATTTAGAACGAATTGAGACCATTAGAAAACACGCACCCGAAAAAACTAAAAAAGTCGCCATTTTGAAAATTCATAAAGCGGCTGTAACTTTTTTTCTAGGCAACTACAAACGAAAATTCTTTCAAAACTATCAACTAAAAACGATTTAGAACGAATTGAGACCATTAGAAAACACGCACCCGAAAAAACTAAAAAAGTCGCCATTTTGAAAATTCATAAAGCGGCTGTAACTTTTTTTCTAGGCAACTACAAACGAAAATTTTTTCAAAACTATCAACTACAAACGATTTAGAACGAATTGAGACCATTAGAAAACACGCACCCCAAAACCTAAAAAAGTCGCCATTTTGAAAATTCATAAAGCGGCTGTAACTTTTTTTCTAGGCAACAACAAACGAAAATTCTTTCAAAACTATCAACTACGAACGATTTAGAACGAATTGAGACCATTAGAAAACACGCACCCCTAAAACTAAAAAAGTCGCCATTTTGAAAACTCATAAAGCGGCTTTAACTTTTTTTCTAGGCAACTAAAAACGAAAATTCTTTCACAACTATCAACTACAAACGATTTAGAACGAATTGAGACCGTAAGAAAACACGCTCCCCTAAAACTAAAAAAGTCGCCATTTTGAAAATTGAAAAAGCGGCTGTAACTTTTTTTCTAGGCAACTACAAACGAAAATTCTTTCAAAACTATCAACTACAAACGATTTAGAACGAATTGAGACCGTAAGAAAACACGCACCCCTAAAACTAAAAAAGTCGCCATTTTGAAAATTCAAAAAGCGGCTGTAACTTTTTTTCTAGGCAACTACAAACGAAAATTCTTTCACTACTAACAACTACAAACGATTTTACGTCGAATAAAAGTGGTTTGGTTCCAATCGGTTGAAGTCGGGTGCGGGGTATTTTTTGACCCCCCGGTTCTCAAAAACGGGGCAACTACAAACGAAATTTTTTTCACTACAAATAACTACAAACGATTTGCAATTTTTTGAGTCTATTGTCATATTTTTTTTCGAAAGTGGGGTGCCAAGTTCACAGAGGTTAAGCAGGGTTCCTCCCTACGGTGGAGGGAGGAACCGCGCTAAAATGGTGATAAGTTATAGATAACCAGCCAGAACGATTCGTGTTGTAAACAAAGAAATCTTAACATATACGTGAAGCAGATGATGAGTACTTACATGATGATGAGTACTTACATGTACTTGTGAATATATTATCGCCGGTGGAAATGAATACTCCCGTGATATATCTTGAAATCCTCCTGGAATAGAAGCGATCCCGAGACCAACAGATTTCAGAGGACCCAGCCACAGAAGAATGTCCATCTTACCAGCGAAGGATCCTTCCAACTTCTTCTTTACAGCCTAGAAAAAAATCAAAAAAAAAAAATCTTTACTACCATCAGTGAGTACTACACCAGAATAACGGAGAAAAAAAACCCAGAAAACATACATATAAATTCATGAGAAAAAAGTTAATAATGTTTCATGAAATCGTGAACGAGAATTGTTCGGGAGAACGTTACAACAATTGCTCTACCTATCACAGGAGTACAGGAACATTGCTATAGCTCTCCCTATCACAGGAGTACAGGAACATTGCTATAGCTCTACCTATCACAGGAGTACAGGAACATTGCTATAGCTCTACCTGTCAGTGGAGTATAGGAGCGTTGCTTGCTATAGCTCTACCTATCACAGGAGTACAGGAACATTGCTATAGCTCTCCCTATCACAGGAGTACAGGAACATTGCTATAGCTCTACCTATCACAGGAGTACAGGAACATTGCTATAGCTCTACCTGTCAGTGGAGTATAGGAGCGTTGCTTGCTATAGCTCTACCTATCACAGGAGTACAGGAACATTGCTATAGCTCTCCCTATCACAGGAGTACAGGAATATTGCTATAGCTCTACCTATCACAGGAGTACAGGAACATTGCTATAGCTCTCCCTATCACAGGAGTACAGGAACATTGCTATAGCTCTACCTATCACAGGAGTACAGGAACATTGCTATAGCTCTACCTGTCAGTGGAGTATAGGAGCGTTGCTTGCTATAGCTCTACCCATCACAGGAGTACAGGAACATTGCTATAGCTCTCCCTATCACAGGAGTACAGGAATATTGCTATAGCTCTACCTATCACAGGAGTACAGGAACATTGCTATAGCTCTACCTATCACAGGAGTACAGGAACATTGCTATAGCTCTCCCTATCACAGGAGTACAGGAACATTGCTATAGCTCTACCTGTCACAGGAGTACAGGAACAATGCTATAGCTCTACCTGTCAGTGGAGTATAGGAGCGTTGCTTGCTATAGCTCTACCTATCACAGGAGTACAGGAACATTGCTATAGCTCTCCTTATCACAGGAGTACAGGAATATTGCTATAGCTCTACCTATCAAAGGAGTACAGGAACATTGCTATAGCTCTACCTATCACAGGAGTACAGGAACATTGCTATAGCTCTCCCTATCACAGGAGTACAGGAACATTGCTATAGCTCTACCTGTCAGTGGAGTATAGGAGCGTTGCTTGCTATAGCTCTCCCTATCACAGGAGTACAGGAACATTGCTATAGCTCTCCCTGTCTCAGGAGTACAGGAACATTGCTATAGCTCTACCTGTCAGTGGAGTATAGGAGCGTTGCTTGCTATAGCTCTACCTATCACAGGAGTACAGGAACATTGCTATAGCTCTCCCTATCACAGGAGTACAGGAACATTGCTATAGCTCTACCTATCACAGGAGTACAGGAACATTGCTATAGCTCTACCTATCACAGGAGTACAGGAACATTGCTATAGCTCTCCCTATCACAGGAGTACAGGAACATTGCTATAGCTCTACCTGTCAGAGGAGTACAGGAACATTGCGATAGCTCTACCTGTCAGTGAAGTACAGGAGCGTTGCTTGCTATAGCTCTGCCTATCAGAGGAGTATGGGAATATTGCTATAGCTCCACCTATTACAGGAGTATAGGAAAATTGCTATAGCTCTACCTATCACAGGAGTACAGGAACATTGCTATAGCTCTACCTATCAGTGGAGTATAGGAACATTGCTATAGCTCTACCTATCACAGGAGTATAGGAACATTGCTATAGCTCTACCTATCACAGGAGTACAGGAACATTGCTATAGCTCTACCTGCCAGTGGAGTATAGGAGTGTTGCTTGCTATAGCTCCACCTATCACAGGAGTATAGGACCATTCCTATAGACCTACCTATCACAGGAGTTTAGGACCATTCCTATAGCTCCACCTATCACAGGAGTATCGGAACATTCCTATAGCTCCACCTATCACAGGAGTATAGGACCATTCCTATAGACCTACCTAACACAGGAGTATAGGACCATTCCTATAGCTCCACCTATCACAGGAGTATCGGAACATTCCTATAGCTCCACCTATCACAGGAGTATCGGAACATTCCTATAGCTCCACCTATCACAGGAGTATAGGACCATTCCTATAGACCTACCTATCACAGGAGTATAGGACCATTCCTATAGCTCCACCTATCACAGGAGTATAGGACCATTCCTATAGACCTACCTATCACAGGAGTATAGGACCATTCCTATAGCTCCACCTATCACAGGAGTATCGGAACATTCCTATAGCTCCACCTATCACAGGAGTATAGGAACATTCCTATAGCTCTACCTATCACAGGAGTATAGGAACATTGCTATAGCTCTACCTATCACAGGAGTACAGGAACATTGGTATAGCTCTACCTGTCAGTGGAGTATAGGAGTGTTGCTTGCTGTAGCTCCACCTATCACAGGAGTATAGGACCATTCCTATAGACCTACCTATCACAGTAGTTTAGGACCATTCCTATAGCTCCACCTATCACAGGAGTATCGGAACATTCCTATAGCTCCACCTATCACAGGAGTATAGGACCATTCCTATAGACCTACCTATCACAGGAGTATAGGACCATTCCTATAGCTCCACCTATCACAGGAGTATAGGACCATTTCTATAGACCTACCTATCACAGGAGTATAGGACCATTCCTATAGCTCCACCTATCACAGGAGTATCGGAACATTCCTATAGCTCCACCTATCACAGGAGTATAGGAACATTCCTATAGACCTACCTATCACAGGAGTATAGGAACATTCCTATAGACCTACCTATAAAAGGAGTATAGGAACATTCCTATAGACCTACCTATCACAGGAGTATAGAAACATTTACTTGATGTTCTAGCAGCCTTGAAGAGGTAATAAAACCATAGCCGGAGTAACTATCTTGTAGTTTTCTACAGGAAACAATTACCCTTATTAATAACCTTGCAATTAATTTCATCTTTAAATAATTACTAAACCACGAGATGCAATTATGGACTACCTTCTTTATGCTAATCTGTAAACCCTAGCAGATACATCACTTCCCATAATTAAATATGGGTATATAATACTTACGGAGTTCCTTGAGAAACTTTTAAATCTTGTTAACGCAATATTTCAATCTGTAAAACCACCGAAGTCTTCGTATTATTCCTTAATATCTCGAAAACGGTTGGGAATCAAGGTAAGCGGAAGGTTACCATTCGAAAGCTTACTAAATGCTCTACAAAAAAGGTTTTGGTGGTATGAATAGAATAATAACAAACTAAGGGAAATTAAAGCAGGTGTCAGGGCTTGGAAGACTTCTTTTACAGGCCAGAGAAAGGACGAGGTCGCTTTGGCACGATTGCGCATTGGTCATACCCGATTGACTCATGGATATCTGATGGCCAGAGAGGCACAGCCCATTTGCCCAACATGTGGAGTATTTATAACTGTCAAGCATATTTTTATTGAGTGTCGAATTTATAAAGAACAAAGAGATGAACTTCAGCTCTCTTCAGACTTCGAGGAAATTTTTGGTAATTGTCCCATTCAAGTCAATAAATTTTTTTTTTTTTTTTTTTTTTTTTTTTTTTTACTATATCTCCTTTATTGATATTTACAATCTGTACAAATATGTACAATAAGTAAATTTGAACTTACAATGGCAACACACTGGATGAGATGAGGGGAGAAGGCAGACATTACTGCTACTCCCAATAAAATTGGTTGAACTATGTACACTATTTACAATATTTACACAATTTCTTGCAATAAGTTGTCTCGTGGCCAATGGCGGTGGAGGCGGCGAGGAGGATTATCAGGAATAACATTGGAAGAGAGGGATCTGCCAAGAGGATTGGGGTGGCCTGGGAGTTTAGAGAAAAAGGTCAGGAAACGGGATTTGGCTAAATCATGGACAAAGGGTATATCAGTGTCTCGGTGGATGGTTAGGTTTGAAACGTAGAAAGGAGCGTTAAGGATTTTACGGAGGACTTTGGATTGAAAACGTTGGATAATGTTTATATTTGATGGCTTAGCTGATCCCCATAGTTCTATCCCGTATGCCCATATCGGTCTTATTATGGTCTTGTATATTGTCAGTTTGTTTTTTGTTTCAAGTTTTGATTTAGGTCCAATAAGTCGTCGGAGAAGTCCAAAGCGTTTGTTCAGTTCTTGTCTCTTGTGTTTTATGTGTGTTTTCCAGGTAAGTCGCTTGTCGAGGTGGAACCCTAAGTATCGAACCTCGTTGGATTGGGGTATTGGGATATTGTGAATTATTACAGGAGGGCACTCAGCTCGTCGCAGGGTGAAAGTTACATGCGTACATTTCTCTGGGTTCATTTGAATCCTCCATTTGTCTACCCATTTCTCGACGTCATTGAGGTAGGTTTGGAGTTTTTCAGATGCCAATTTAGGATCGGGAGAGGAAATAAGGAAGGCAGTGTCATCGGCAAATGTACACGTTACAATATTTGGGGTTGTTGGGATATCTGAAGTAAATATAGAATAAAGGAGAGGAGCTAGGATACTGCCTTGGGGGACACCTGCTTTAATGGTTCGAGGAGTGGAAATTGAAGAGCCGTATTTAATGTGGAAGGTACGATTTTCAAGATATGATTTTAGGATCAGATAGAAATGGAAAGGAAAGAATGTTTTGAGTTTGTAAAGAAGTCCGGGATGCCACACTCGATCAAAGGCCTGAGCCACGTCAAGAAAGACACCGGAACACAAGCCCTTTTGCTCGAGTGTGGAGGACAAGTCAATAAATAAATACTTTTTCTAAAAAATACCCAATTAATTTCAAAAATTTAACTTGTTAAAATAATACCAAAAGAGAAATTTAAAAGTAACTTTTATAATGTCATTTATATAAACATATTTGCTGTAACATGTGAATTAAATAGCAACAATTTCATTATAATTAATTCCAAAACAGTTTACTCCATAAAATCAGCCTCCTTTACACATTATCTATTAATGATTGGGGTGGTAGGGGCGACCCTGTTCCAGCATGGTGCCGGTCGGGTGGGGTGGGTCTTCCGGTTTCGTGGGCCCTCAGGACCAAAGTGTCTATGAGCTTGGAGGGTCTGGTCGGCCTGGTCCCACCGAACAGACCCTCGACCACAAGCTCCTGACATGTATTATCTGCAGGGTACTGTAAACCCTCATCGAGTGGGGGGGGGGGCCTGCGATATCGGTGGGCGTGCTCTCTCCTGGTCGTGTCCTGTCGGTGGTGGTGGCGCTATCTGTCATTCCAATCAAGGCATAAATGCCGCGTGTGGCTGACATGCCTTAAAACAAGAAAGGAAAAAAATAAGTTTTAAAGAAAGTTTTGATTAAGCGATTTCAATTGGAGAAATAAGTGCCTAAAACTTCAAATGTGTTTGCTTGGTTCTTTTGTCTTTGTTTAACTCAGTTTTTAATATTTTTTTTTAATTGCATTTATCTGTAAAATTAGTATTATAGTAAAAGAAAATAAGAAACAGTAAGTAGTGTGTTTCTAGAGCGAACCTTGACAATGCCGGGTGTCATTTTTGCATGTCAGGTAGTGAGGGTTCTACCCTTGTCAACCGTGACCTGTTTGGGGCCATAAATGTATTTCATGAAAGGTCTAACCAAAATAATAACTGTTTCTATTTTGAATCTATCCAAATTTCACTAGGAATAAGAACGGAACCACGCTAAGATGACGTAGTACCTGCGAGTCGGACTTTTAGCACTTTCCTCCGAAGGAAAGTAGCTATTGAGGTTGCACTCATGATCCTACCTAGTAGACACCGAAAATGACGCCCGTTAAAATTTATATATATATATATATATATATATATATATATATATATATATATATATATATATATGTCTGTTAACACAATAGCGGCCAGAGTTTTAGTTTATTCTTCACGAAATGTGGAATATAGCGTTCAATTAGCAAACGATTGAACGAGTTCGTTAACCACTAAAATCGGTCCACTGGGAGAGGGGGTTTACCCCGGACCCAAAACACTAATTTGACCATGCCACCAGCCGTAGTTTTTATTATATTTCAACGAATACAAAAGGTATTCGTTATGTTGATCCAAAGAGAAAAATACTTTGTAAAAATAAACTAAATCGTTTCATTAGGAGAGGGGGGGGGGTTACTCCGGACCCCCATTACCCACGACCAGCCGTAATATTTGTTAGATTTCAACGAAACTCGGTATTATTAACAGGGAAAAATGGTTTGTAAAAATAAACTAAATCGGTTTATTTTGAGGAGGGGAGGGTTTACTCCGGACCTTAATTACTAATATACTCATACCGGTCGTAATTTCGTCAGTATTGTAACGAAACACGGTATACGTCGTGGGTATCTCATGAGAAAGAAGTGTTGTAAAAATGAAGTAAATCGGTCTATTGGAAAGGAGGGTTTACTTCAAACTCTGTTTCATTAGAATTAGCCCGCCAGACGTAGGTTCCCAAAGCCGCCGCAAGGAGCGCTATCTCCCACTAGGGGGGCTGTATCCTCTTCCTGCGTCATTTCAAAACACGGAAAATGAAGTTTTTGTGTATTTATTAAGTAGTTTAGTATCATGTGTAAACATAACTCTGGAAGTAAATTAATCACAAAATATATAATTGAACAGTTCTCATAACAAATGTAAATCAGCAGAACACTTCACATTTTTATTTTATTTAAAAAGGTTATGTAAAGCAAATTATTCAGTAATGTAATCTACACTACAAATATTCTGAGGAAAGTGCTTAGTTATGCAGCTCCTGCGTGACGGCCATTTTGTGAATTTCTTGGTCAATTTCTGACAAGGAGCGGGACAACTCAACGGCTTAGATTACTCAACGACGAGGTACCTCAACCTTTTACCTCAAAGTAAGTATTGTATGAGGTACCTCTACCTCCTACCTCCAAGGAAGTATTGTCTGAGGTACCTCTACCTCCTACCTCCAAGGAAGTAATGTCTGAGGTACCTCTACCTCCTAGCTCCAGGGAAGTATTGTCTGAGGTACCTCTACCTCCTAGCTCCAGGGAAGTATTGTCTGAGGTACCTCTACCTCCTACCTCCAAGTAAGTATTGTCTGAGGTACCTCTACCTCCTACCTCCAAGGAAGTAATGTCTGAGGTACCTCTACCTCCTACCTCCAGGGAAGTATTGTCTGAGGTACCTCTACCACCTACCTCCAAGTAAGTATTGTCTGAGGTACCTCTACCTCCTACCTCCAAGGAAGTATTGCCTGCGATACCTCTACCTCCTACCTCCAAGGAAGTAATGTCTGAGGTACCTCTACCTCCTACCTCCAAGGAAGTATTGTCTGAGGTACCTCTACCTCCTACCTCCAAGGAAGTAATGTCTGTGGTACCTATACCTCCTACCTCCAAGGAAGTATTGTCTGAGGTACCTCTACCTCCTACCTCTAAGGAAGTAATATCTGTGGTACCTATACCTCCTACCTCCAAGGAAGTATTGTCTGAGGTACCTCTACCTCCTACCTCCAAGGAAGTATTGTCTGAGGTACCTCTACCTCCTACCTCTAAGGAAGTAATATCTGTGGTACCTATACCTCCTACCTCCAAGGAAGTATTGTCTGAGGTACCTCTACCTCCTACCTCCAAGGAAGTATTGCCTGGGATACCTCTACCTCCTACCTCCAAGGAAGTAATGCCTGAGGTACCTCTACCTCCTACCTCCAAGGAAGTATTGTCTGAGGTACCTCTACCTCCTACCTCCAAGGAAGTATTGCCTGAGGTACCTCTACCTCCTACCTCTAAGGAAGTAATATCTGTGGTACCTATACCTCCTACCTCCAAGGAAGTATTGTCTGAGGTACCTCTACCTCCTACCTCCAAGGAAGTATTGCCTGGGATACCTCTACCTCCTACCTCCAAGGAAGTAATGCCTGAGGTACCTCTACCTCCTACCTCCAAGGAAGTATTGTCTGAGGTACCTCTACCTCCTACCTCTAAGGAAGTAATGTCTGTGGTACCTATACCTCCTACCTCCAAGGAAGTATTGTTTGCAGGTACCTCTACCTCTTAGGAAGTATTGTTTGAGATACCTCTACCACCTACCTCCAAGGAAGTATTGTCTGAGGTACCTATACCTCCTACCTCCAAGTAAGTATTGCCTGAGGTACCTATACCTCCTACCTCCAAGGAAGTATTGCCTGGGATACCTCTACCTCCTACCTCCAAGGAAGTAATGTCTGTAGTACCTATACCTCCTACCTCCAAGGAAGTATTGTCTGAGGTACCTCTACCTCCTACCTCCAAGGAAGTATTGCCTGGGATACCTCTACCTCCTACCTCCAAGGAAGTATTGTCTGAGGTACCTCTACCTCCTACCTCCAAGGAAGTATTGCCTGGGATACCTCTACCTCCTACCTCCAAGGAAGTAATGTCTGTGGTACCTATACCTCCTACCTCCAAGGAAGTATTGTCTGAGGTACCTCTACCTCCTACCTCCAAGGAAGTAATGTCTGTGGTACCTATACCTCCTACCTCCAAGGAAGTATTGTCTGAGGTACTTCTACCTCCTGCCTCTAAGGAAGTATTCTCTGAGGTACCTATACCTCCTACCTCCAAGTAAGTATTGTCTGTGATACCTATACCTCCTACCTCCAAGGAAGTAATGTCTGAGGTACCTCTACCTCCTAGCTCCAGGGAAGTATTGTCTGAGGTACCTCTACCACCTACCTCCAAGTAAGTATTGTCTGAGGTACCTCTACCTCCTACCTCCAAGGAAGTATTGTCTGAGGTACCTATACCTCCTACCTCCAAGTAAGTATTGCCTGAGGTACCTATACCTCCTACCTCCAAGGAAGTATTGCCTGGGATACCTCTACCTCCTACCTCCAAGGAAGTAATGTCTGTGGTACCTATACCTCCTACCTCCAAGGAAGTATTGTCTGAGGTACCTCTACCTCCTACCTCCAAGGAAGTATTGCCTGAGGTACCTATACCTCCTACCTCCAAGGAAGTATTGTCTGAAGTACCTCTACCTCCTACCTCTAAGGAATTAATGTCTGTGGCACCTATACCTCCTACCTCCAAGGAAGTATTGTCTGAGGTACTTCTACCTCCTGCCTCTAAGGAAGTATTCTCTGAGGTACCTATACCTCCTACCTCCAAGTAAGTATTGTCTGAGGTACCTCTACCTCCTACCTCTAAGGAAGTAATATCTGTGGTACCTATACCTCCTACCTCCAAGGAAGTATTGTCTGAGGTACCTCTACCTCCTACCTCCAAGGAAGTATTGCCTGGGATACCTCTACCTCCTACCTCCAAGGAAGTAATGCCTGAGGTACCTCTACCTCCTACCTCCAAGGAAGTATTGTCTGAGGTACCTCTACCTCCTACCTCCAAGGAAGTATTGCCTGAGGTACCTCTACCTCCTACCTCTAAGGAAGTAATATCTGTGGTACCTATACCTCCTACCTCCAAGGAAGTATTGTCTGAGGTACCTCTACCTCCTACCTCCAAGGAAGTATTGCCTGGGATACCTCTACCTCCTACCTCCAAGGAAGTAATGCCTGAGGTACCTCTACCTCCTACCTCCAAGGAAGTATTGTCTGAGGTACCTCTACCTCCTACCTCTAAGGAAGTAATGTCTGTGGTACCTATACCTCCTACCTCCAAGGAAGTATTGTTTGCAGGTACCTCTACCTCTTAGGAAGTATTGTTTGAGATACCTCTACCACCTACCTCCAAGGAAGTATTGTCTGAGGTACCTATACCTCCTACCTCCAAGTAAGTATTGCCTGAGGTACCTATACCTCCTACCTCCAAGGAAGTATTGCCTGGGATACCTCTACCTCCTACCTCCAAGGAAGTAATGTCTGTAGTACCTATACCTCCTACCTCCAAGGAAGTATTGTCTGAGGTACCTCTACCTCCTACCTCCAAGGAAGTATTGCCTGGGATACCTCTACCTCCTACCTCCAAGGAAGTATTGTCTGAGGTACCTCTACCTCCTACCTCCAAGGAAGTATTGCCTGGGATACCTCTACCTCCTACCTCCAAGGAAGTAATGTCTGTGGTACCTATACCTCCTACCTCCAAGGAAGTATTGTCTGAGGTACCTCTACCTCCTACCTCCAAGGAAGTAATGTCTGTGGTACCTATACCTCCTACCTCCAAGGAAGTATTGTCTGAGGTACTTCTACCTCCTGCCTCTAAGGAAGTATTCTCTGAGGTACCTATACCTCCTACCTCCAAGTAAGTATTGTCTGTGATACCTATACCTCCTACCTCCAAGGAAGTAATGTCTGAGGTACCTCTACCTCCTAGCTCCAGGGAAGTATTGTCTGAGGTACCTCTACCACCTACCTCCAAGTAAGTATTGTCTGAGGTACCTCTACCTCCTACCTCCAAGGAAGTATTGTCTGAGGTACCTATACCTCCTACCTCCAAGTAAGTATTGCCTGAGGTACCTATACCTCCTACCTCCAAGGAAGTATTGCCTGGGATACCTCTACCTCCTACCTCCAAGGAAGTAATGTCTGTGGTACCTATACCTCCTACCTCCAAGGAAGTATTGTCTGAGGTACCTCTACCTCCTACCTCCAAGGAAGTATTGCCTGAGGTACCTATACCTCCTACCTCCAAGGAAGTATTGTCTGAAGTACCTCTACCTCCTACCTCTAAGGAATTAATGTCTGTGGCACCTATACCTCCTACCTCCAAGGAAGTATTGTCTGAGGTACTTCTACCTCCTGCCTCTAAGGAAGTATTCTCTGAGGTACCTATACCTCCTACCTCCAAGTAAGTATTGTCTGTGATACCTATACCTCCTACCTCCAAGGAAGTATTGTTTGCAGGTACCTCTACCTCTTAGGAAGTATTGTTTGAGATACCTCTACCACCTACCTCCAAGGAAGTATTGTCTGAGGTACCTATACCTCCTACCTCCAAGTACGTATTGCCTAAGGTACCTATACCTCCTACCTCCTACCTCGAGGGAAGTATTGTCTGAAGTATCTCTACCACCAACCACCAAGGAAGCATTGTCTGTGGTACCTTTTCCTCCTAGGAAGTATTGTCTGAGGTACCTATTCCTCCTACCTCCAAGGAGGTCTTGTACCCTGAAGGAAAACTGTACTTCAAGAGCTGGTGAAACGACATATCAAACTGTACTTCATAAGTTGATGAAACAGCATAGGAAACTACTAAACTGTTAGCCGCACTTAATGAGCTGATAAAATACCGTTACAATCCGTACTTCAGGAACTGATGAAACAGTGTATGAAACACCTTGGTCACCTGTACTACATGAGCATGTGAAACAACAGACGAAACACCTTGGCAACCTTTAACTCATGAGCTGATGAAAGTTTGGTGACCTTTACTTCACGAGGTTATTAAACAGCGTATGAAATACCTTGGTAGTCTGTACTTCACGAGCAGGTGAAACGGCAAAAGAAACACCTTGGCACCTCTTACCTCTTGGGCTCAAGACAAACATTGGCAACATGTACTTCAAGAACGGTTAATACAGCAGTGAAGCACATTGTCAACCTATTCCTGAGCTGATGAAACACCTTGGCAACCTGTACCTCATAAGCTTAGAGATCCCCAAGGCGAGCTGTACTTCATGAGCCGATGAAACAGCGAATAAAACACTCTAACATTCTGTACTTCAAGAGCTTATGAAACAGCGAATAAAACACTCTGGCATTCTGTACTTCATGTGCTCGTGTAACAGCTATTGCAACACCTTGGCATCCTGTACTACATCAGCTCGTGAAACAGCTAATGAAACTCTCTGTCACCCTGTACTTTAAGTGCTTATTATTTTCTCCTGCGAGGAAGGTTGGATCACTATTTCCCTAGTTGTCTGGCCATGAAATAACGTCATGAGCATGATTCTAGCAATCTTCAAGGTTACGCAATAACGCAAGTCACCAGCTGATTTGACAGAACCTTGCCTATCATTACAACGGCTTTCCGATAAACTGTAAAACATTCAATGTGTATTAGGCAAGAACATAGAGTAGAGGTTTGGACTCTTGTGTGGCGCTACTCGCATGGGCTATAGTTCTCCCACCAACAAGCCGTTCTTCCTGTTCACCTCCTTTCTTCCTCCTCCCAGCCCCGTTCTTCCTTGACGCCTCCTTTCTTCCTCCTCCCAGCCACGTTCTTCCTTCACGCCTCCTTTCTTCCTCCTCCCAGCCACGTTCTTCCTTCACGCCTCCTTTTAGCACTTTCCTCCGAAGGAAAGTAGCTATTGAGGTTGCACTCATGACGGAATTTTTGAAAAATTTCTTCAAATCTTTATCGATCCTACCTAGTAGACACCGAAAATGGCCCCCGTTAAAATTTATTTATATATATATATATATATATATATATATATATATATATATATATATATATATGTGTGTATATATATATATATATATATATATATATATATATATATATATATATATATATATGTCTGTTAACACGATAGCGGCCAGAGTTTTGGGGTTATCGTCACGAAACTTGGTATATAGCAAACGATTGAACGAGTTCGTTAGCCACCAAAATCGGTTCACCGGAAGGGGGGGGTTTACCCTGAACCCAAAACACTAATTTGACCATGTCAGCCGTAATATTTGTTATATTTCAACGAAACTTGGTATTAGTAGTGGTAATATAGAGAGAAAAGTGAGATATAAAAATGAACTAAATCGGTTCATAAGGAGGGGGGGGTTTACTCCGGACCCACAATACCAATTCGCCACTACCAGCCGTGATTTTTGGTATATTTCGACGAAACTCGGTATTCGTTATGTTGATCTAAAGAGAAAAATACTTTGTAAAAATAAAGTAAATCATCATTATGAGAGGGAGGTTTACTCCGGACCCCCATTACCCACAACCAGCCGTAATTTTTGTTACATTTCAACGAAACTCGGTATTATTAACAGGGAAAAATGGGTTATTAACTAACGTCGTGGGTATCTCATGAGAAAGAAGTGATGTAAAAATGAAGTAAATCGGTCTATTGGAAACTCTGTTTCATTAGAATTAGCCCGCCAGACGTAGGTTCCCAAAGCCGCCGCCAGGAGCGCTATCTCCCACTAGGGGAACTGTATCCTGTTCCTGCGTCATTTCAAAACACGGAAAATGAAGTAAATGTAAATCAGCAGAACACTTCACATTTTTATTTTATTTAAAAAGGTTATGTAAAGCAAATTATTCAGTAATGTAATCTACACTACAAATATTCTGAGGAAAGTGCTTAGTTATGCAGCTCCTGCGTGACGGCCATTTTGTATTGTCTGAGTATTGTCTGAGGAACCTCTACCTCCTACCTCCAAGGAAGTATTGTCTGAGGTAGGGGGGGGGGGGGGGGGGGTTTACTCCGGACCGAAATTACTAATGTACTCATACTGGTCGTAATTTCTGCTGTATTGTAACGAAACGCGGTATACCTCGTGGGTAACTCATGAGAAAGAAGTATTGTAAAAATGAGCTGAATTGGTCAATCGGAAAGGGGGGTTTACTTTGTAATTTATTTTAATAGAGAAGCCTGCCAGACATAGGTTCACAAAGCCGCCGCAAGGAGCGCTTTCTACCACTAGAGGGACTGTATCCTGTTCCTGCGTTAGATCAAAATACGATAATATGAGGTTTTTTGTATTTATTAAGTAGTGTAGTAGGTACCATGTGTAAACATAACTCTGGAAGCAAATTAATAATTGATCAGTTACTCATTAGAAAATTAAAAGAGAACTATCCATGTTTTTATTTTATTTATCTAGGATATTTTAAGCAAATTGTTCTGGAAAGCAGTCTACGCTACCCAAATTCTGAGGAAAGTGCTTAGTTATGCAGCTCATGCGTGACGGACTTTCTTCCTCCTCCTAGCCACCGTTCTTCCTCCTCACCACCGTTCTTCGTCCCTCAAGTCGTTCTTCCTCCTCCCAGCCTCGTTCTTCCTCCTCCCCACCTGTCTTCCTTCTAGCCACCGTTCTTCCTCCTCGCAGCCCCGTTCTTCCTCCTCGCACCCGTTCTTCTTCCTCGCACCCGTTCTTCTTCCCTCAAGCCATGGGCGTATATAAGGGAAGGCTGAGGGGGCTGCAGCCCCTCCCGAAAATTTGATTTGATTGGTAAACATTTCATAAAACCCTTAAAAATAAATTAAATAAGATCATATAGTTCATAAAACATATTCTATTTTGGGTGTAATAGCGTTTAAGTTGGCTAAAACTCTTCCAAGATCTAAATTGTTAGTATTGCATACACCGGAAATGGTCTCAGCCCCCCCCCCCCCCCGAAATTTTCCCAGCCCCCTCCGAAATTAATTTCTATATACGCCCATGCCTCGAGCTGTTCTTCCTGTACGGCTCCTTCTTTCTTCCTCCTCCCAGTCCCGTTCTTCCTCCTCCAGCCTCGTTCTTCCTCCTCCAGCCCCGTTCTTTTTCCACGCCTTCTTTCTTCCTCCTCGCCGCAGTTCTTCCTCCCTCAAGCCGTTCTTCCTGTTCGATTCCTTTCTTCCTCCTCCACGCCGTTCATCCTCCTCCTAGCCGTTCTTTCTCCTCGTCCCCGTGCTTCCTCCGCGTTCCCGTGCTTCCTTCGCGCCCCGTGCTTCCTCCGCGCCCCCGTGCTTTCGCCTCACTCCCGTACTTCCTCCTCTCTAACGTGCTTCCTCCTCTCCCCCGTGCTTGTTCCTCGCCCCCGTGCTTCCTCCTCGCCCCCGTGCTTCCGCCTCACTCCCGTGCTTCTTCCAAGCCGCCGTCCTTCCCCCTCGCCTCTTGCTTTTTCCTCGCTCCCAGTTGTGAGGACATCTTTCGAGAATTAAGAGAAAGTATTAGATGAGCTTTCGAAAGCTTAACAAATAAACCCTTAAGAAGATTCTAGGAATGGCCTACCAAGACCTTACATAATATTTTAATTTGATTTTTATTTGGAATGTGTTATACATAGAATAATGTTATCGATATAAGTATTCGGAAAGAATTGTAGGAACTGTTTCTGTAATATCCAGTGGCTGGCGTACCACCGGAATCTGAGTATTTGGAAGTACATTCACAGCAAGAACATGAAGTCACTCGAGGTTTGTCATGAGACTTGTGTGGCTGTGAACTCATGCTTCTCTGTTTTTAGTTCCACATTTACATGACATGGAACTACACGGGGAACGATCGAGGAGGTAGAAAACGTAAATAGCTACGTAATATTTCATTGAATATTCATGTTTGATCTGACTAGCGATCATGTGAATCGTGAGAATGCGTATTGAAGGAATAATGGTTGAAGGCCAATAGGGCAACTGTTTGGGTATGGACATTCGTTAAGTGCCTTATCGCTCTTACTGAACCAACAGCAACAAAATCAGTCAAGTGACAATCCAGAGGAGCAAATACTGGGCATTAGGGAGATAGTTTGGTCAGCACTATACTCCGGTCTCATTATTTCGTCATTGAAGGCTGGGTGGGCCTATGAACCCCCTAATCCTATATTCGAATAATGACACTACAAGGTAAAATATTTCAGACGTCGTATTTTGGACGTAGGTCTTGCAGATTATGAGTCAATTGCTAACCACTCAGCCAAACTTGCCTGCAACTCAATCAACAAGCCATCCTCCCCGCTTGTCTGTAATCTATAGTCCAATTGATTGGTACACAATCAATCCAATCAACAATACCTCTTTAGAGTAAAAAGACAAAGTAACTACAGATTTTCAGATTGCACTTCACAAATTCATCAAGAAATTGCCACATCGACCATCTACAACAACCTCTTTCCCATTTCACATACAATTTCTTTGTAACAAATAACAAACCATAAGATCAGATCACACAAAAAACTTGAAAAGGTTAAAGCCTCGTTGGAAGCACCAACTCCCATTGATCACCGATATTAAACAACGTGTATGTATATTGGAGTACAAAATAACACTCTATTTCTCCAATTTCTGGATATTCTCAAACATTAAAATTCTACGCAAACCTAAAAACCCTGTTGATAATCCTTCATGCTATGCCCCATCTTTCTATTCTAAAAAATATCATGAAAACCATTCTTTTTTAACTTTTGTCTTGGTTTTATGGCTATTTTGATTATGAAACATGAAGGCTTTGGCCTTAGTTTTGCGGATATTTTGATGAAGAAGAATAAAAGCTATCGTCTTGGTTCTGGGGAATGTACAAGAATGAAGGCTATGTGGATATTGTGATGAATGAGAATGATGGATTTGGTCTTGGTTCTGGGGAATGTACAAGAATGAAGGCTATGTGGATATTGTGATGAAGGAGAATAAAAGCTATCGTCTTGGTTCTGGGGAATGTACAAGAATGAAGGCTATGTGGATATTGTGATGAATGAGAATGATGGATTTCGTCTTGGTTCTGGGGAATGTACAAGAATGAAGGCTATGTGGATATTGTGATGAATGAGAATGATGGATTTGGTCTTGGTTCTGGGGAATGTACAAGAATGAAGGCTATGTGGATATTGTGATGAAGGAGAATAAAAGCTATCGTCTTCGTTCTGGGGAATGTACAAGAATGAAGGCTATGTGGATATTGTGATGAAGAAGAATAAAAGCTATCGTCTTGGTTCTGGGGAATGTACAAGAATGAAAGCTATGTGGATATTGTGATGAAGAAGAATAAAAGCTATCGTCTTGGTTCTGGGGAATGTACAAGAATGAAGGCTATGTGGATATTGTTATGAAGAAGAATAAAAGCTATCGTCTTGGTTCTGGGGAATGTACAAGAATGAAGGCTATGTGGATATTGTGATGAAGAAGAATAAAAGCTATCATCTTGGTTCTGGGGAATGTACAAGAATGAAGGCTATGTGGATATTGTGATGAATGAGAATGATGGTTTTGGTCTTGGTTTTATGAGGAATATGAAGGAAGGCTTTGGTCATGATTTTGCTGATATATAAACCTTCTTCTTGAACTTTCTCCATGACGCAAACCTTTTCGCTTTTCTCTGATTTTTTTTTAAGAATTAATGACCACTGTAATATTGGTAGAATACATCTTCAAAAGTTTTGTTTTCTTTCATTTGATTAAGTACACATTTCTCATGTTCATTTCTTTCATTCATTTCTTTTTTTTTTGATTATTTAAACGATTTAAATCAGTCGATTTTTTTTTTTTTTTTTTTTTTTTTTTAAATCATTGATCATTGATTTATTTTTATTGATTTCATATATTACAAAAAATCATTTAAACCAATTGATTTTATTATAAATTTTCTTAAAATTTAAATCTAACTAGTTCTGCCTTTTATTCAGACATTTCAACATTTATTCTATATTTTTGTCCCTAGGGCGTCCCTCACTTGACCATTCTTATCTATTCAAAATCTCTTTCTTTTATGACCCTTTCTTTGTTTTTTTGTTTTTTTTATTATGCATTTATTTTGTATTATTTTATTTTCACGTTCTCCCTATTTTATATATTTAAGTATTAGTTATATTTTTATATCCTTATCCCCCGCCCCCCGTATATAGTTTCATCTCCAGTATCCCACAATCCCTCTGAATTCAATCTCATATTAATAAATACAGATATTTTATTTACTTTTTCAAACTTCGTCGCTGGGTTCTTTCATCTCCTCCTACATGCCGGCATTTATCACCAGCGGTACGGTTTCCTAACAGGTGGCGGAAGCCAGCTGTAATGTCGGGGGAAAATTTGTGGTTTAGGAAACCGCAATGCTGGAGATACATGCCGGCATGTAGGAGGAGATATTTTATTCTATTACTTAAGTTTTTGTAAAAAGGGATACTTTTGTTGTTGTTTACTTTTTAAGTAGTTAGACATTAATTTTGTAATTTGTTTATTCTATTATATAAATTTGTTATTTTTAAGTAAAAAAGTGGCAGAATAAAGTATTTTTCATACAATTTCACTCTTGGAAAATCCACATGATTTCTCCCCTTCCTCTCCTGCATTTTATTGCCCTCTGACTCACCACATCACAATTCAATAATGAAATATATTTAAATAAAAAGTCATAAAATAATTGGTCTGAAATGCTTTAATTTTTAGAAACTTATTTCAAGAAGTATCCACTAATTGACTTTCTACCAGAACAGTAGAAAATATATTTTGCACAAGAAAATAAATTTGTAAGTTTTGCCAAAATAAGTCTGTACACTTTTTCTTAAAAAAGTATTTTATAATCATAATGCCTTGTTCCAATTGTAAAATAAAATGTGATGAATTTGTAACAAAATGTTTATGCTTTTTAAAGCTTATTAGGCAGGGTGATAGTATTTTATATAGGCATCTGCTTAAACCTCCATAAAAAACCGTATCCTCCCTCAATCCATAGGGAGGATACCCGCTTATGAGGTTGACCTCATGGTGCATCCCGCAAGTGCTGAAAGAAAACTGCTCAATTCAAAACCCATAGACAACAAAAGCAACGTGGTTCAAAATTGTGTATATGAGACGTTGACTTTTAAAACAGGATATGTCCACATCGTAAAACTATTCAAAGGACACAAAAAGTGTCTAAGCTAGTATAATTCCTTTAAGAATTTAATGTTTATGATACCACACTAACATTCATTTCCTTATTTTTGATGAGATTTAGTAAATTTCCAAAACAAAAGTTTCTGCTATGAGGGACAAAAAAGTTTTTTTTTAGAAAATAAATTAATTTGATGGAAAAATGGACTTGTCCTATTTTGAAAGTCATCAGCTCATATGTGTGTGTTGTATGTATATACATATAATGTACTCAGTTGTAACATAAAACTACTGTAGAAATTCCAACCTTTATATTGGAGTACTTTCATAGCTATGTATGTTTGAAAACCCTTTTTGCGCCTATTTAGCAATGCGTAAACTTGTATAATTCATTAAAATTTTATTATTTATGTGAACTTATTGCTTTTAATAACTCTTTTTAAGTTGTTTTAAAACATTTTATCATTATCCAGTAAAATACAAAATTTTGGATTCCTCAACTATTAGTCTATGATTTACCAGTCCTGAGAAAATAAGTTTTCCGTAAGAGCTTATAAACTCAAAATCCAGCGTGCGCGGTGAAACAAATTTGACTGCCACTTTCAAACAATTGACTCTAAAAAAATTTAAAAAATTTTTTTGAACTACTGATTCCATATGCTGGTATCCAATTGATGGTAAAAATATCATTTTTTTCTAAAACGGTCAAGCAACCAGATTATTTTTTTCTGGACCATTTCAAATACATTGACCCATATGGAAAAGATTTTTGAGACGAGTTTTCTACTGATTACCACCCATATCTAGTCAGGATTAAACTGATGCCTTTTCTTTTTTGTAAAGAACAGGGGGAATGCAAGAACTGACGATGGATTGAGTAAAGCTGATGCAAGGAAGGCAACTTACCATCTAGAAACGGGGTGCCAACGATTTAAATCAGTCGATTAAAAAAAAAAAAAAAAAAAAATCATTGATTTACATCAATTGATTTCATATATTAAAAAAAAATCATTTAAACCAATTGATTTTATTATAAACTAGCTGTTACCCAGTGTGCCATGCTACACCTACTTTCTGTCTATGATTCTCCCCGTATCGGTCAACCGATGTGAATTTGTTTTAGTTCATAATGATACTGACAGCACTTCATCTAACAGCCAACAGAGGCCAGTAGTAGTCGATTCAAAATGGCCGTCACAATCTGAATGGTCCAGTGTAGCCAATTTTTCTTGAACAAAACTGTTGACCAAATTTTGAAATTTGACTATTTTTACCTAGCCTAGGAGATGTCTCGTATCAAGACCTACCTGTGTGCCAAGTTTGGTCATTATCGGTCAAATTGTGTGGATTTGTATAAGGAACAGAAAAACAGACAGACACGTGATTTTTGTATATATATAGATTTTCTTAAAATTTAAATCTAACTAGTTCTGCCTTTTTTCAGACATTTCAACATTTATTCTATATTTGTGTCCCTAGGGCGTCCCTCACTTGACCATTCTTATCTATTCAAAATCTCTTTCTTTTAAGACCCTTTCTTTGTTTTTTTTCCCCCTCCACCTGTATCTTTTAAGTTTAGGATAAAAGAGATTGGCAGAAGTGAATGCTTTAAATTGGTGGAAGTTGTTGTCGGCCTTTAAAATATTGTTTTTCCTCAAAAGAACTGTTAATAATAGAGCAGCTTATGACAGCAATGTTTTCAACCCTTGGTTTTCGTTTGCAGTCAAATGAGAAACCAATCTGGGGTGAAAATGGCTGCCTTTTGAAAAAGTTTTAAATAAATAATATTACTGTTATTGCATGTGATTAATATTTTTGTAAAGTTTCATTTTTAAAATCTTTGATTAAATTTGAAAATTAAGTCATTATACATATATATATACAGGGGTCGAAGTTGTTCTATATTTTGACCCCAGAATTTCTGTACATTTAAATTTAATGTCTTTAATCGCCGAAAATTAAAGATTTTCATAAACTTAAGACATTAATTAAAATTAAATTTCGTTTCAACCCCCTTATGTATGGTCTGTCAATTCTACTATGCTCCCAAAGTTATTCACTTGGGACAAAACATTTTAGAATAATTATTTCATTATTTGCATTGCTTACTAAAAAAACAAATATTTAAGTTACGGGTTTATACAGCGAACAACTAGGTATTAACCAGCTCTATATAGACTGCACACATTTAAAAAGTCTGATTTATTTTTTAAATCCGATTTTAGTAAAACAAAACAAAAAAAAAAAGATTTAAATAAAAAACATCCGATTCAAATAAAACAAAATCTGATCTAAATAAAAAAAAAACCCAATTTTTTTAATTTTGTTATGACCCGTCTAGAAATTAGAGGAAACAAAATATAATCCATTGAGTTTATTCTCTAACGTAAGGATTTAATAAATTTTACTTCGCTTAAATATCTTATGGTTCTTATAATCCCTCCCAGACGTAGCGATTCTACAGATTGATAACATTTTTCTTTTTACTGTCGTTTCTATCGTAGCCACAAAAATGATAAAACCTCTTTATTTCTATGAGTCTAGAATCCCTCAGAATGAAGAAAGGGTAAGGGTCATGAATCAAGATATAACAAGTAAAGAATAACAAGATTTAATTATTTTCACTTAAACAATGTAATTACAATTGTAAAAATTACTTTACAATTAAATTTGAGATGGATATAACATTTGTCTATTAGAAATACTATAACTGATAAGGAAAGCTGCATAAATACACTAATATAATTTAACTTTTAATATTCTCAATAATTAGAGCAAACTTAAACCAATAATGCACTAAAGCTTTCAAGAATTATTTCTTAAGTAGTGAGGATTTTGAATTAAAAAATCCGTAAGAACATTTCAATTAAAAAACTTAAGAACATTTGATAAAAAGATGTCTATTTTAAGCTTCAGATTTTTCTATACAGAAAATATTATTAGAATGATTATCTGGAGCTTATAATAAGAATAAGAAAAATTACTATAGATTGTGGTGCATCACTGTATATTGAAATAATAAAAAAATATTACAAAAACAGTATTTACAAGACTTAAATCAGAAAAAATAACATGAATAAAATGAATATGGAATGAATAATTCTAAAAATTGTACTATCAATGTATTTAAATACAACTATTGTAATATATAAACCTAATACCAAGAATAGACTTATCCATCAAGGGATAAATTCTAATGTTTCAAAGAAAATATAGGAAATTAACAATAGTCAGTCAGTAAAAATACACTAGATACTAAGTAACAAACTCGCATAGGTACATCAATCATTTTTTGGGGAGAAAAAGATAGCTCAATTTCATAATGGCATCAAAATTGAGCAAAATATGAGAAAAAGAGAATGTTTCCAATTAATATAAGACACTAGAATAAATAGACTTACAAAATAAATGGCAAGATAGCTTTACGAGATTTGGGATAATTCGGAAATTCCTTCTTGTAATTCTTGTGTTTTCCGAGAGCCCAGAGGGACATTTGGCCTAATCCCGCAATCGCAAATAGACCAGCAGGTAAGCATTGAGTCATGACTGTGAAGAAGAACCAAGAGAAGAATTCGTAAGTATAATTTGGGCAAGATACAAGATTGAATAGTTTCGTGAAGGGATTGCCTGTAGGATAAGGTGCTTTCCGTTCCTTCGTTCCTGGAGGTCGAAGATTCCGCAATGCGACATGAATACTGAAGTTACCAACCTCGGATAGAATAAATCCCGCAAGAGCTGCAAATACTTGACCAGTAGACGGTGAAGTGTACAGAGGATGATTCACATGGTACGCAATGTAAGCAGTCGCAAGCCAATAGTATGAACAATTTTTTACCAGATTGAATATAGGCATAGTCGAATGTGAAAATCTGTGAATGAAAACAGTTTCGAAGAGTCTCTTAGCATAATGGAAAGTGTAACAAGCAGCAGCAATATGAGCAGTGAAATGCATAGATTTTCCAGCAACATCTCCATAAAATATCCATGGCCTTTGGTATACATATAGATATATGACAAGAGGACCAGCATATTCTGCTAAAAACACTGTTTTCCAGCCAATTTGTGGCCCAAGATCCTTAAGGTAGAGTTTACCACCATTTTTCAAACCTAAGCTCTGAAGGCTTTCTTCGTCTTTAAGTGCTTTTCCTTTTGCTTCCAGTTTGATAGATTGCCGGTCGGGATAAAGACTTTTCTTCTTTCTATACACTCCTTCTTTGACATCTTTAATCGATGATGAAGCAGTCAAATTATCAACTATGCAAATAGTTTTTGATCCTGAAGTGCTAACAACTTCCACTTCCATCTTCCTTTCACACTGTCTATAAATACCCGAGTCAGCAAATTACAACAACTAAGAGCACCGCTATTCCAAAGCTCCAAACGAACACTGAACACGAAGCTACTTCAAAGGTTATCTATATAACAGTTCCATGCAGAAACCTCCCTACCATCTTCCACTAATCATTCTGACAGTGTTGTAAAAACCAAATATACTACGATTATATAAACTTTCATTTTGTCTGCCTTTGTAATTAAACATATGATTAAAAGACAAATGAAAATTATGTTTACATCAACAGTTTATTATTACATTTGAGGTTTCTTCGCTGGGGAGAATCATTTGTGTTCTTTACACGGCATTCTCCAGCGGTCGGTTTTTTCATGTTATATTTCGCAGAAATAATGGTTAGGTACTTACGTAATAGTTGCACCGATCTCGAGAACCGGCTCCCGTTCAGGCTCACGCCCAGTGATCCGGATCATGAAATGACAGGTTATTATGAGGTTATCTCAATCACGACTTATGTTAATGCCAGAATTGCTATGTGTTTCCGCTCGCTCATGATTATATCGAAACTCTAGTCAATCCAACTCGTTGAAAATATTAATACATGGTCTTGGTGCCATAAGTGGTCTGAATAACAGGTCGCCATATTGAAATTGTCGCCATATTGTCTGATCCGGATCACTGACTGGGAGCCTGAACGGGAGCCACTTCTCGAGATCGGTGCAACTAGTACGTAAGTACCAATGTTTATTATTATATATATCCATTTATTAGGATAGTTTTTTAAATGTGGCCAATATCTTGGGTTCAATGCCCCAAGGCTTCGTTCCTTTTCTTTACAAAAAAGAAAAGGTATCAGCCCTAACTTAGCCAGAAAAGGCTAGAAATCTGTAAATAACTCGCCCTTAAAATCTAAGTTATTTATAAAATGAGCGTTAAAATTTTAATGTCTAAATATTAACAAGTTTATATGAAGAGAACATGTTTAAATTTAGGCGACTTAAGGCTGACAACCTTTAGATACGTCCCCGAAAAAGGACATTAAAATTTAATAACTCCGAGTGGAACGGGGGTAGCAGGTATGAGTAATTAAAGTATTTAACTTAATCAGAACAATTTTTATCACCTCAAAATAAAAAGATTTATTAGAAAATATTGTAAACCTATATATTGTGAAGTGCGAAGTCCTTACATAAATAAACTCAAAAACAAAAAAAAACTACCATTTCGGAAAATAATGTCTTCATACAATTTCAACTCATAGCTCAGTTTTACAATATATACATCTTACACTTTTCAAAGCCTTCATCAATTGAATTTAAAAGTATAGGAAAACATGAATGCCGTGGGCCTTTACAGAACTTAAGTAAGTTTATCAACTAATGCCAGTTCTAGGTAGTTAATGTTTGGAAAAAATATCACTCAACAGCCCAAGGCAAAATCAAATATGTTGAAATTGGTTGGATCGCTTGCAGTATCGCAGGCTCCATTAATTTTATGCCACACCTCATATGTCTCTTTCTAACATTCCACTTGTGGTATATATGGCGTCCTAAATAAAATTTGCTTCTTAAAGTGTTTTAAATTAATGAAGAATTAAAAACCTTATGAATTTTTCCAGTCTTAATCGACAGACTAATTCAACATTTTACCCTTTCACTTCGCAAATATATCTATTCGATTTTGAGCAGATTAACTAATTACTTTAAAACAGTTATAGACAATTGAAATATTTGCTCACTTTAAGAAATACAGACTGTATGACTCCGCAGTAGATTCCTCTTTCATTTTCTAGTTTTGAATAAAGTACAGTACATGGATGAACTTTTGCATAGGCAATAATTTTTTCATTAGTCTTCAGCGTTAATATTATTTGTGGAAAAGACTCTTGTGGCTAAAACATGTGTTTATTTATTAAATTTCGAGGGAGGAAGATTGACTAAATTTGAAGTTATTATCTTCATGTGTTAGTGTTGTATATAACACTAGAAGAAGAGCCACTTCTTCGGAACAGACAAGCAGCAAGGAGTTTCAGTAATCTAGACTTCACAACGTATGAAGCAAACGAAGTCCACAAAACCCACCGCAGTAGTACAGACCCAACAACCTACCAAACAAGCCAAGCCCACAAAACCCACCGCAGTAGTACAGGCGCAACAACCTACCAAACAAGCCAAGTCCACCACAGTAGTACAGGCCCAACAACCTAAGAAACAAGCCAAGTCCACCACAGTAGTACAGGCCCAACAACCTACGAAACAAGCCAAGTCCACAAAACCCACCGCAGTAGTACAGGCGCAACAACCTACCAAACAAGCCAAGTCCACCACAGTAGTACAGGCCCAACAACCTACGAAACAAGCCAGGTCCACAAATCCCACCACAGTAGTACAGACCCAACAACCTACCAAACAAGCCAAGTCCACCACAGTAGTACAGGCCCAACAACCTACGAAACAAGCCAAGTCCACAAAACCCACCACAGTAGTACAGACCCAACAACCTACCTAACAAGCCAAGTCCACCACAGTAGTACAGGCCCAACAACCTACGAAACAAGCCAAGTCCACAAAACCCACCGCAGTAGTACAGGCACAACAACCTACCAAACAAGCCAAGTCCACCACAGTAGTACAGGCCCAACAACCTACGAAACAAGCCAAGTCCACAAAACCCACCACAGTAGTACAGACCCAACAACCTACCAAACAAGCCAAGTCCACCACAGTAGTACAGGCCCAACAACCTACGAAACAAGCCAAGTCCACAAACTCACCGCAGTAGTACAGACCCAACAACATACAAACCAAGCCAAGCCCACAAAACCCACCACAGTAGTACAGGCCCAACAACCTACGAAACAAGCCAAGTCCACAAAACCCACCAAAGTAGTACAGGCCCAACAACCTACCAACCAAGCCGAGCCGACAAAACCCACCGCAGTAGTACAGACCCAACAACCTACCAACCAAGTCAAGCCCAGCAAACCCACCACAGTAGTACAGACCTATTAACCTACCAACCAAGCCAAGTCCACAAACTCACCGCAGTAGTACAGACCCAACAACATACAAACCAAGCCAAGCCCACAAAACCCACCACAGTAGTACAGGCCCAAGAACCTACGAAACAAGCCAAGTCCACAAAACCCACCGCAGTAGTACAGGCGCAACAACCTACCAAACAAGCCAAGTCCACCACAGTAGTACAGGCCCAACAACCTACGAAACAAGCCAGGTCCACAAATCCCACCACAGTAGTACAGACCCAACAACCTACCAAACAAGCCAAGTCCACCACAGTAGTACAGGCCCAACAACCTACGAAACAAGCCAAGTCCACAAAACCCACCACAGTAGTACAGACCCAACAACCTACCTAACAAGCCAAGTCCACCACAGTAGTACAGGCCCAACAACCTACGAAACAAGCCAAGTCCACAAACTCACCGCAGTAGTACAGACCCAACAACATACAAACCAAGCCAAGCCCACAAAACCCACCACAGTAGTACAGGCCCAACAACCTACGAAACAAGCCAAGTCCACAAAACCCACCAAAGTAGTACAGGCCCAACAACCTACCAACCAAGCCGAGCCGACAAAACCCACCGCAGTAGTACAGACCCAACAACCTACCAACCAAGTCAAGCCCAGCAAACCCACCACAGTAGTACAGACCCAACAACCTACGAAACAAGCCAAGTCCACAAAACCCACTGCAGTAGTACAGACCCAACAACCTACCAAACAAGCCAAGTCTACAAAACCCACCACAGTAGTACAGGCCCAACAACCTAACAACCAAGCCAAGTCCACAAAACCCATCACAGTTGTCAAGACTCCACAACTTAGCATCCCACGCCTCACAACCCATCTTGTTTTGGCCGCAACACCTACCAAACTAGTCGTTGTTTCGGCAGATTTTGTTAATGCATAATTCTTTCAAGGTAAGAAATCTGTTATTTTCAAAGACAATTTTTTGTTGAAAATCCTTCCAGATTGTAAATCCTTTCATCTATAGCATATCAAAACCAGCAGGTCTTTTGAGCATGGATTCCTTCATACTTCTAAGGTTATTGAGATTCACTTCAGTAACCTTAGAAGTATGAGAATATGAAACCCTTTTCCAACCAAGATAGAACTGATGCCTTTTAGCGCGGTTCCTCCCTCCCCCATAGGGAGGAACCCCGCTTATAGGGTTGATACAATGAACCAATCCGGAAGTGCCGACAAGAAAATTTCGCGTTTCAGAACCCCGAAAATAACGGTGGTTCAAATTTGTATATATATATATATATATGTATATATTTATATATATATATATATATATATATATATATATATATATATATATATATATATATATATATATTTGTCTGTTCGCTCTCTAGATAGAAGACGAATGGTCCGATTTTGATGAAATTTGGTACAAAAATCCTTCGTCCAATTTGAAAGGTCAAGTTCGTTAACCAGCAAAATCCGCCTACTGGAAGATGGCGTTTGGGGCGAAATTCGCGCAAAAAAAATCGTAACGCTTACGTTTTTGAGTTCATAAGCTTCTAAGTACTCGTTTTATATGATTCCTGGGCTAGGAAAACGAATGAAACCAAGGCGATAGCTTTAACCGTTTTCGAGAAAATTGGAAAAATATTTTTTGAATACCGTTTTTGGTTTGGGTACTTAGAATCATGGGATTCAGTTGAAACATTTTCTGCATGTTCTACTTTCATCAAAACTAATATGTTGGAATTTTGGTTACGTTTGGAGTTAAGGAAGGGTTAGAATAAAATATTTTATTAACAGACATAAAAAGTTTTAGTAACTTTGTTTACTTTCCTTAATATCTCGAAAAAGGTTGAGAATCTTGGTAAACAAAAGAATACCATTAGAAAGCTTATTAAATGCTCTAAAAAAAAAGGTTCTAATGAAAGTTTTGATTAGGCGATGTCAATCGGAGAAATAAGAGCTTAAAACTTTAAAGTAATTGATTTCGCTTATTCGAACTGTTCTTTTTGTCTGTTTTTTATTCCTTGTTATTTTTTAATTGCTTATTGTTGGATAATGTATTTGAAAATAAAGCAGGTTAAGAAAAATAAGAAAAACAATTTAATGTTAGAGATATGGATTTCCAAGATATATAGCTTTTCAACTGCCTAGCGTCCTTCCTAGGGAGGGTTCTTTGTCTTTGATTTTGGTACTTAGAATTATGGGATACAGTTGAAACATTTTCTGCATGTTGGAGTTTCATCAACACTAATATGTTGAAATTTTTGTTACGTTTAGAGTAAAGGAAGGGTTAGAATAAAATATTTTATTAACAGAAATAAAAAGTTTTGGTAACTTTGTATACTTTCCTTAATATCTCGAAAAAGGTTGAGTATCTTGGGAAACGGAAGAATACCATTAAAAAGCTCACTAAATGCTCTACAAAAAAGGTTCTGCTGAAAGTTTTGATTAGACGATGTCAATCAGAGAAATAAGTGCTTAAAACTTTAAAGTAATTGATTTCTCTTATTCGAACAGTTCTTTTTGTCTGTTTTTATTCCTTGTTATTTTTTAACTGCTTATAGTTGGATAATGTATTTGATAACAAATCAGGTTAAGAAAACTAAGAAAAACAATTTAATCTTAGAGATATTTAATTGCTTATTGTTGGATAATGTATTTGAAAATAAAACAGGTTAAGAAAAATAAGAAAAACAATTTAATGTTAGAGATATGGATTTCCAAGATATATAGCTTTTCAACTGCCTAGCGTCCTTCCTAGGGAGGGTTCTTTGTCTTTGATTTTGGTACTTAGAATTATGGGATACAGTTGAAACATTTTCTGCATGTTGGAGTTTCATCAACACTAATATGTTGAAATTTTTGTTACGTTTAGAGTAAAGGAAGGGTTAGAATAAAATATTTTATTAACAGAAATAAAAAGTTTTGGTAACTTTGTATACTTTCCTTAATATCTCGAAAAAGGTTGAGTATCTTGGGAAACGAAAGAATACCATTAGAAAGCTTATTAAATGCTCTAAAAAAAAGGTTCTAATGAAAGTTTTGATTAGGCGATGTCAATCGGAGAAATAAGAGCTTAAAACTTTAAAGTAATTGATTTCGCTTATTCGAACTGTTCTTTTTGTCTGTTTTTTATTCCTTGTTATTTTTTAATTGCTTATTGTTGGATAATGTATTTGAAAATAAAGCAGGTTAAGAAAAATAAGAAAAACAATTTAATGTTAGAGATATGGATTTCCAAGATATATAGCTTTTCAACTCCCTAGCGTCCTTCCTAGGGAGGGTTCTTTGTCTTTGATTTTGGTACTTAGAATTATGGGATACAGTTGAAACATTTTCTGCATGTTGGAGTTTCATCAACACTAATATGTTGAAATTTTTGTTACGTTTAGAGTAAAGGAAGGGTTAGAATAAAATATTTTATTAACAGAAATAAAAAGTTTTGGTAATTTTGTATACTTTCCTTAATATCTCGAAAAAGGTTGAGTATCTTGGGAAACGGAAGAATACCATTAAAAAGCTTACTAAATGCTCTACAAAAAAGGTTCTGCTAAAAGTTTTGATTAGACGATGTCAATCAGAGAAATAAGTGCTTAAAACTTTAAAGTAATTGATTTCCCTTATTCGAACTGTTCTTTTTGTCTGTTTTTATTCCTTGTTATTTTTTAACTGCTTATAGTTGGATAATGTATTTGATAACAAATCAGGTTAAGAAAACTAAGAAAAACAATTTAATCTTAGAGATATTTAATTGCTTATTGTTGGATAATGTATTTGAAAATAAAGCAGGTTAAGAAAAATAAGAAAAACAATTTAATGTTAGAGATATGGATTTCCAAGATATATAGCTTTTCAACTGCCTAGCGTCCTTCCTAGGGAGGGTTCTTTGTCTTTGATTTTGGTACTTGGAATTATGGGATACAGTTGAAACATTTTCTGCATGTTGGAGTTTCATCAACACTAATATGTTGAAATTTTTGTTACGTTTAGAGTAAAGGAAGGGTTAGAATAAAATATTTTATTAACAGAAATAAAAAGTTTTGGTAACTTTGTATACTTTCCTTAATATCTCGAAAAAGGTTGAGTATCTTGGGAAACGGAAGAATACCATTAAAAAGCTTACTAAATGCTCTACAAAAAAGGTTCTGCTGAAAGTTTTGATTAGACGATGTCAATCAGAGAAATAAGTGCTTAAAACTTTAAAGTAATTGATTTCCCTTATTCGAACTGTTCTTTTTGTCTGTTTTTATTCCTTGTTATTTTTTAACTGCTTATAGTTGGATAATGTATTTGATAACAAATCAGGTTAAGAAAACTAAGAAAAACAATTTAATCTTAGAGATATTTAATTGCTTATTGTTGGATAATGTATTTGAAAATAAAACAGGTTAAGAAAAATAAGAAAAACAATTTAATGTTAGAGATATGGATTTCCAAGATATATAGCTTTTCAACTGCCTAGCGTCCTTCCTAGGGAGGGTTCTTTGTCTTTGATTTTGGTACTTAGAATTATGGGATACAGTTGAAACATTCTCTGCATGTTGGAGTTTCATCAACACTAATATGTTGAAATTTTTGTTACGTTTAGAGTAAAGGAAGGGTTAGAATAAAAAATTTTATTAACAGAAATAAAAAGTTTTGGTAACTTTGTATACTTTCCTTAATATCTCGAAAAAGGTTGAGTCTCTTGGGAAACGGAAGAATACCATTAAAAAGCTTACAAAATGCTCTACAAAAAAGGTTCTGCTGAAAGTTTTGATTAGACGATGTCAATCAGAGAAATAAGTGATTAAAACTTTAAAGTAATTGATTTCCCTTATTCGAACTGTTCTTTTTGTCTGTTTTTATTCCTTGTTATTTTTTAACTGCTTATAGTTGGATAATGTATTTGATAACAAATCGGGTTAAGAAAACTAAGAAAAACAATTTAATCTTAGAGATATGGATTTCCAAGATAATATAGCTTTTCAAATGCCTAGCGGGGTCCTTCCTAGGGCGGGGACCCACCCAGGTAAGATCGTAAATAACACCTTTCTTGAGAGTAAAGATGGAACTGTCAACTTTGGTCCTCCTCTACCTCCCGGCACTTTCATTGCTGACGAAGGCTACCACTGACTAGCCAAAACGTCCTAAATATAGATTTTTTAACAAAAATCGTATTGAGGTTTATTTAGCCGAATCCCTACCATTCCATCTTTACTTATCACCTCGACGGCTAACTATCTAATCTTCATGCTTTCTAGAAATGTGGACCAAAAATAATAACATCTTCTATTTTAATCATTTTAAATGAGTCTAGAGATAAGAACGGAACCGCGCTAAGATGATGCAGTTCCTGCGAGTCGGACTTTTTTTTCTAAAGAAAAGCCATCAGCCCTTAGTGGAATCGAACCCACGAACCTTGGCACGGAGTGTTAAGTGCTCACGCTTTTACACTCACGGCCACCGGGCATCCCCCTATATTTTAAAAATAAACTAAGCGATATTGATAAGAGTTATCAATCTAGAATTCCCAACTACTTACATCTTTGACAAGAGTCAATAAGGCCTTACAAGCTTCTGTGCACTTTTCAAACATAGTTCTCAGTGTTTCCTCAGCTTTTAGTTTTTCAAGTTCTTTCATTATTTTGTTCTGGAAGTGTTAAAATTCATGTATTGCTTTTCCACAAATATTTATTGTTGAAGGCTAATTTCCAGCAAAGCTAAAAACAACTTACTTCAAGTAAAAAAGTCGTTAAAATATTATAAATATAACTAACTTTAGGCCTTATAATTTTGAATTGGTAGATTGCTAAAGGGGGGGGGGATTGAACAAATAATAAGCTTCTTCAAATCTACACTCTTCACTGTGGCATCCATAGGTTCAACAACAAATGTGTGGATATATATATATATATATATATATATATATATATATATATATATATATACATATACATATATATATATTTACATACATATATTTTTAAAGGGGGGCGAGGTTAGCTCTGTGGTAGAGCACTGGACTAATAAGCTGGAGGCCTGAGTTCAAATCCCGAGCAAGCACTAAAGATTTTTTCTTCTAGTATCTTCGTTCATTGGTTGAATTCGGCCTCCCTGACCGTCCCTAGGCCGACCCAGCCTTTAATGTTTAAAGATTTAAAAGGCCTAGATGTTTAAAGATTTAAAAGCCTTCCTGTCTGAAGACTTAAAGGCCAAGCCGCCTAAAAATTTAAAGGCCTAAACGTCTGAATATTTAAAGGTCTACCTGTCTGAAGATTTAAAGGCCTGGGTGTCTAATGATTTAAAGGCCTAACGGTCTGAAGATTTAAAGGCCTTGCTGTCTGAAGACTTAAATGCCAAGTCGCCTAAAAATTTAAAGGCCTAAACGTCTGAAGATTTAAAGGCCTATCTGTCTGAAGATTTAAAGGCCTGAGTGTCTAATGATTTAAAGGCCTGGGTGTCTAATGATTTAAAGGCCTAGCTGTCTGATGATTTAAAGGCCTAACGGTCTGAAGATTTAAAGGCCTTGCTGTCTGAATACTTAAATGCCAAGTTGCCTAAAAATTTAAAGCCCTAAACGTCTGAAGATTAAAAGGCCTATCTGTCTGAAGATTTAAAGGCCTGGGTGTCTAATGATTTAAAGGCCTAGCTGTCTGATGATTTAAAGGCCTAACGGTCTGAAGATTTAAAGGCCTGGATCACTGAAGATTTAAAGGCCTGGGTGTCTAATGATTCAAAGGCCCGACGGTCTGAAGATTTAAAGGCCTAGCGGTCTAATGATTTAAAGGCCTGGCTGTCTGAAGATTTAAAGGCCATGCTGTATGAAGATTTAAAGGCCTGGATCACTGAAGATTTAAAGGCCTAGCTCCCTGGAGATTTAATGGCCTAGCTGTAAGAAGATTTAAAAGCCTGGCCCTCTGCATATTTAAATTCCTGGATCACTGAAGATTTAAAGGTTTAGCTCTCTACTGGTTTAATAATTATTGACATTCCACCTTCACAAGTATGATTTTGGGGCATTATTTATTCTGGAGTTTCTGTTTTTGGTATAGCTTTGAAATCTAAATTTTTCAACTGCCACTTTATCTGATTAAGTTTTAAACATGATTCTAATGCTAAGTAATACTGTAGGTTATTACAAGAAGAGGAGAATGTTTTCGATACGATTACGTAGAATAATTTATAACGTAATTAGCCAGAATGAATCTTTACCACTTTTGCAACAATAGTTTTGAATCTTTCCTTCTCCAGGGATGTTTGTCCAGCGCTTGCTGTAGATTTAAATTGTCGACAACGTTTTATTGTACTGCGGATAGTTCCGACTAATTCGGTTCTTGCATTTTCTGGTGAATATTCTAATTCAAAGTGTATCTTCGCTAAGGATTCTCCCTGGTTATAAATAATTATCTTTAATAAAAGGAGATACAGTAAAATGGATAATTCGAACTTCCATAATTCGAAATCGTCTTTAATTCAAATATTTCTCTCGGTCCCTAGAATTTAGTGCATAAGCAATGTAAAAAAAATCGTGGTTAATTCGAATAAAATGTTGGATAATTCGAATTTTTTACTAGTCTGAACCTCCAATGGGAAGTGGAGGCAGAGGCGGCCGATCTTAAATCTTGCCAAAAAGCTGGATTTTTAAAATTAAACGAAAGTGGAATAAGTCGCCTAGATTCTGTTGACGATTTATAACCAGTGGACGGACGGGAAGACGTTCCGGACTGTCGGATAACCTATGAAGATTTCAATAATTAAGATTCTTAATTAAGATGTCGCAATGTACAGTGACAACTTAAATCTAAATAATCGCCGATGTTCTCAAAGAGATTCGCAGCTTCTCAGAAGCATTAAATGTTTTAGAATATTTTGTAATCTCCTACATACAACAGACTTCAATCAAGAAGCAAACAAAAATTTCAGACTTTTTTCAAAAACAGTAGACATATTTTTACTTTTTGGGAAAGTTATTTATTACTACGATTTTTTAGCCCTTTATTTTCAAAAACTTTTGCAATTCGAACTTTTCGAACTAATGACCACGATTTGTCGATGCGCCGTAAAAAAAAAAAAAGAAAAAAAAAGTCGAACTTTTTCATTAGTCCCTTGGGGTTCGAATTATCCAAGTTCTACTGTATTGAGTAATATATATATATATATATATATATATATATATATATATATATATATAAACGATATAAAAATGACGTTTTATAATGCTCAATTTCTTTATCCTTAGAAATTGACTCCAAATTAAACAAATGTGTTGCTCTGTATACAAAGAAACTACATTTAAAGTTATTATTTACAGTGTCAAACCCTATTTCTATTATTTACATTAAAATAACTTGTAATAAATAATTTTTATTTATTTAAATTTTGACGTCCATTTATTATTAACTACGAATTTTAGGACGGGTTATCTATAGGTTACCACCCTTTTCTAGCCAGGATAGGGCTGATGCCTTTTCTTTTTTTCGAAAGAAAAGCCACCACCCCTAGTGGGAATCGAACCCACGACCTTTGGCACGGAGTGGTAAGTGCTCACGCCTTAACCGTCACGGCCATCGGGTCTCCAAAAATAATTATCAGAAGTCTCCTTCATTAATGGGAAAAACAAAACACTTATGTGCCAGCTGTTCTAAACACCACATAGCAAACATTTGTAGATTAGTGTAATGTGGATGCATGAAACATGCTCGCATTTCTAATAATAATTTTATCAGAAGCATTCCGAGTCGCACTATTTAATTTATTATTATTTTTGTATGTTATTAATGAACCAAAGATACAAGAAACAAATTTGTAATTATTAAGTTTAAGTTTATTTTTTATAATTACAATTATTATGATAATTATGACCGCAAGAAGCATGTTTTAGCGCGGTTCCTCCCTCCCCCATAGGGAGGAACCCCGCTTATAGGGTTGATACAATGAAACAATCCGGAAGTGCCGACTAGAAAATTTCGCGTTTCAGAACCCCTAGAGACCGAAAATAACGGTGGTTCAAATTTGTATATATATATATATATATATATATATATATATATATATATATGTATATATTTATTTATATATATATATATATATATATATATATATATATATATATATATATTTGTCTGTTCGCTCTCTAGATAGAAGACGAATGGCCCGATTTTGATGAAATTTGGTACAAAAATCCTTCGTCCAATTTGAAAGGTCAAGTTCGTTAACCAGCAAAATCCGCCTACTGGAAGATGGCGTTTGGGACGAAATTCGCGCAAAAAAAATCGTAACGCTTATGTTTTTGAGTTCATAAGCTTCTAAGTACTCGTTTTATATGATTCCTGGGCTAGGAAAACGAATGAAACCATTTTCAAGGCGATAGCTTTAACCGTTTTTGAGAAAATTGGAAAAATATTTTTTGAATACCGTTTTTGGTTTGGGTACTTAGAATCATGGGATTCAGTTGAAACATTTTCTGCATGTTCTACTTTCATCAAAACTAATATGTTGAAATTTTGGTTACGTTTGGAGTTAAGGAAGGGTTAGAATAAAATATTTTATTAACAGACATAAAAAGTTTTAGTAACTTTGTTTACTTTCCTTAATATCTCGAAAAAGGTTAAAAATCTTGGTAAACGGAAGAATACCATTAGAAAGCTTATTAAATGTTCTAAAAAAAAGGTTCTAATGAAAGTTTTGATTAGGCGATGTCAATCGGAGAAATAAGAGCTTAAAACTTTAAAGTAATTGATTTCGCTTATTCGAACTGTTCTTTTTGTCTGTTTTTTATTCCTTGTTATTTTTTAATTGCTTATTGTTGGATAATGTATTTGAAAATAAAACAGGTTAAGAAAAATAAGAAAAACAATTTAATGTTAGACATATGGATTTCCAAGATATATAGCTTTTCAACTGCCTAGCGTCCTTCCTAGGGAGGGTTCTTTGTCTTTGATTTTGGTACTTAGAATTATGGGATACAGTTGAAACATTTTCTGCATGTTCGAATTTCATCAGCACTAATATGTTGAAATTTTTGTTACGTTTAGAGTAAAGGAAGGGTTAGAATAAAATATTTTATTAACAGACAAAAAAAGTTTTGGTAACTTTGTATAATTTCGTTAGTATCTCGAAAACCGTTGACAATCTTGTGAAGCGGAAGATTACCATTCGGAAGCTTACTAAATGCTCTACAAAAAAGGTTCTGAAAAAAGTTTTAATTAGGGGATGTCAATCGGAGAAAAAAGTGCTTAAAGCTTTAAATTAATTGATTTCGTTTATTCCAATGGTTCTTTTTGTCTGTTTTATTTCTTGTTATTTTTTAATTGCTTATAGTTGGATAATGTATTTGACAATAAAACTTGTTAAGTAAAATAACAAAAACAATTTATTGTTAGAAATATAGATTTCCAAGATTCCAAGACCTTGTCACTAGCGGGTCTGTTTCTAGTGTAGCGGACCCTTCCAGGTAAGATTGTAAATCATGACCTTTCAAGACTTTACTACTCACAGGAATGTCGTTAGTGACCTTAAGGGTTGACACGCCATTATAATAATTAATTTTTAAAAAAAGACTGGTGGAACCAAAATAATAACTGCTTCTATTTTAACTTTCCAAATTAGACTAGGGATATGAACGGAACCGCGCTAAGATGATGCAGTCCTGCGAGACGGACTTTTTTTTTATGAATTATATTATTATTTAATTTAACAAAATATTTTTTCATTTTTATTCTGCTTTTACCTTAACCTCAGAATCGCTTGCCTCCAAAGAGGAAACGGGTCTTTTTTAGCGCGGTTCCTCCCTCCCCCATAGGGAGGAACCCCGGTTATAGGGTTGATACAATGAAACAATCCGGAAGTGCCGACTAGAAAATTTCGCGTTTCAGAACCCCTAGAGACCGAAAATAACGGTGGTTCAAATTTGTATATATATATATATATATATATATATATATATGTATGTATATATTTATATATATATATATATATATTTGTCTGTTCGCTCTCTAGATAGAAGACGAATGGTCCGATTTTGATGAAATTTGGTACAAAAATCCTTCGTCCAATTTGAAAGGTCAAGTTCGTTAACCAGCAAAATCCGCCTACTGGAAGATAGCGTTTGGGGGCGAAATTCGCGCAAAAAAAATCGTAACGCTTACGTTTTTGAGTTCATAAGCTTGTAAGTACTCGTTTTATATGATTCCTGGGCTAGGAAAACGAATGAAACCATTTTGAAGGCGATCGCTTTAACCGTTTTCGAGAAAATTGGAAAAATAGTTTTTGAATACCGTTTTTGGTTTGGGTACTTAGAATTACGGGATTAAGTTGAAACTTTATCTGCATGTTCTACTTTCATTAAAACTAATATGTTGAAAGTTTTGTTACGTTTGGAGTTAAGGAAGGGTTAGAATAAAATATTTTATGAACAGACATGAAAAGTTTTGGGAAGTTCGTATACTTTCATTAATATCTCGAACACGGTTGGGAAATCGTGGTAAGTGGATAGAAACTATTTGAAAGCTTACTAAATTCTCTACAAAAAAGATTCTGAAAATAATTTTGATTAGGTTATGTCAATCGGAGAAATAAGTGCTTAAAACTTCAAATACGTCTGTTTTGTTCTTATGAACGGGTTTTTGTCGTTCTTGTTGTAATTTTTGTCTCTTTCCCTTCGTTTTTTATTGCTTTTTATTTTTGTAATTTCTTATGTTGCGAAAATTTTGTGTGTAAAACAGGATATGAAAAATGAGGCCAATTTTCTGTTGCTAGAAATAATATAAATTTTGGGAACTTTCATTAATATCTCGAAAACTGTTGAGAATTTTGGTAAACGGAAGAATACCATTAGAAAGCTTATTAAATGCTCTACATAAAAGGTTCTAATGAAAGTTTTGATTAGGCGATGTCAATCGGAGAAATAAGAGCTTAAAGCTTTAAAGTAATTGATTTCGCTTATTCGAAGTGTTCTTTTTTTCTGTATTTTATTCCTTGTTATTTTTTAATTGCTTATAGTTGGATAATGTATTCGAAAATAAAACAGGTTAAGTAAAATAACAAAAACAATTTATTGTTAGAAATATAGAGTTCCAAGTTTCCAAGACCTTGTAACTAGCGGGACGGTTTCTAGTGTTGCCGACCCTTCCAGGTAAGATTGTAAATTCTACCTTTCAAGACTGGTGGAACCAAAATATAACTGTCAGGGTTCGGTCACTGCTACTTAATAAAACTACATTTTATCGTAAAAATGGTTTTATTGTGCCGACGTTTCGGCTTGAACTTCAAGCCTTCATCAGGGCTGTAAATACAAGTAGGACATATTTAACACTAATATATGCACATATCTATGTAAATATACCTATATGTTAGGTATATTTACATAGATATGTGCATATATTAGTATATGCATATATATAAATATATATATATTATATAAGTATATATATATATATATATATATATATATATACTTATATAATATATATATATATTTATATATATGCATATACACATACACATATACACGCACACATATGAATAATAATAATAAAAAAAAACTTTATTCTGGGACTTCGTCCCATAAGAATAAAAATAAGTACAAAATAAACAATAAATAAATTTAACCTAAAAATATAAATATGAATAAAGAAAAACAAAAGTATAAAAGAACAAAACAAAAAAAGCAACTAATACAAATATTATATGTGAAGCCTTAAATAATAAAATGAAATATAAGTAAATATGTACATTCATTGGAATGGGGCAATGATGATACAATGTTCAGAGGGGGATGGGAATAAAATTAAAGAGTATAAATAAACAAATAAATATTAAAAAGTTTAATAAATATTAAAGGAATGGGGCTATAAAAAGATATAAACTAGGAAAATGCATAAACACGAGAAAAAAACAGCAATATAATTTACAAAGGTAATCAGGTCTTCCTGGTGGTGAAATTTTAAGAAGCGTCTTCCTGGGAGGATAGGAGAAAAGCAAAGAGGCGGGATTTAAAGACAGGTAAGTAAGGAGAGTGTCGAATGGAAAGAGGGATAGAGTTCCTGAAGGAGGAGGCTCGGGAGATGAAGGAACGGTCGAAGAAGGCTGTTTTATGAGTGGGAGGATAGAGATCGGAGGGACGGGAGCGGGTACCACGGGAATGGACAGCAGATTTAAACTGCAGGAGGTTGTAAATATAGGAAGGAGATTTGGAAAAAATGGTTTGGTAAAGGAAGGAACCTAGGAAATATTGTCGTCGAATTGATGGAAATAGCCACTTCAACTCGGAATACCGGTGTGAAATATGGGCATCCCTGGGGGTATCGAGGATAAATCTGAGAAAACTGTTCATTAATCGCTTAAGACGAACCTCAAGCTCCCCAGTGAGCCCTCCATACACCAGGCAACCGTAGTCGAAGTGGGGGAACACTAGAGAAGATACAAGAAGCTGACGTGTAGGAGTAGGGAGGAGGTGACGGGAACGGTTAAATAGTTTAAGGGTGGCTATGGAGCGACGAGTGATTAGGGATAAGTGATTTTTCCAGGATAGGTTTTGATCGAAAACAAGGCCCAGGTTCTTGGCAGTGGAAACATATTGAATAGGACTGGAGTCAATGGTGAAGGAAGGGAGGATAGGAGGGAGAGATTTCAAGAGGGGAGCTGAGCCTATCACTATCGCTTTGGACTTTTCAGCATTCATCAATAATTTGTTGGTCTTGGCCCAAGCTGTGATCCTGTCCAAGTCTTCCTGAATTTTTCTTGCTGCTTCTAATAGCTCAGAGGGGGGGAAGGAAAGGTAGATTTGGGAATCATCGGCATACATGTGGAAGTTGCAAAATAGGATAGAGGATGGGAGATCATTTATGTAGGCTGCAAACAGTGTTGGGGATAGAGAGGATCCCTGTGCGACACCTCGGTCTAGTGTAAGGGAGGAGGATTGGGGTTTGTTTGGAATGGCTACTGATTGGGAGCGGTTAGAAATGAAGGATTGAAACCAGGTCAGAGCACTGTTAGAGAAAGAAAAAGATTGGAGTTTTGAAAGGAGTATGTCATGGTCAATGGTATCGAACGCTTTACTGAAATCTAGGAGTATAAGGATGGAAATTCTTTTGAGATCAATAGCGGATTGGAGGTCGTGCGTAATTTTTAGAAGTGCGGATTGGGTGGAGTACCCTGGACGAAAGCCAGATTGGTGGGAGTTTAAGCGGGGTTGTAGAAAGGCGGATATTTGGGATTGTACGAGGCGTTCAAGTGGTTTAGAAAGATTGGAAAGGATAGAAATAGGACGGAAGTCGGTGGGAACAATTGGATTGGAAATTTTGTTTAAGGGATGAACAATTGCTTTCTTCCATGATGTGGGAAAGACGGAGTTTTGCAAAGAATAATTGTATATGTGGAGTAGGTGGGGTAGGATAACAGGAAGGGAAAGTTTAATAAGCTCCACGGGTATACTGTCCGAACCTTTGGACTTAGAATGTGATTTCATGACAGCTTTGAGGAGTTCTGAAGGTGATATATCTAAGAAATAAAAATTATCAGAGTTAAAGGTATTAGAAGGAACAAAGGGCGTGGAAGGAGTAGTTGAGGAGGAGACGGCACTGAAATGGTTATTCAGCTCGTCGGGTGTAACATGGATGGTGGGAGTGGATTTAGTCTTTGCGAGGGAAAGGCTACGAAGGGTGTTCCAGAGGGAGCGGGAGTCGAAAGCTGAGGAGAGGGAGGTCTGGTAATACTGGGAACGAGCGCGGCGAAGGGTGGATTGAGTGAGGTTACGGAGTGATTTGAAGGTCTTCAGGTCATCTGGGTGTCCAGTACGGATTGATCGTCGTCTTGCAGCATTACGTCTTCTCATCATTTCTTTAATTTCGGGAGTGAGCCACGGAGCAGGGGGACGGCGAGCGAGGATTGTCTTTACAGGAGCATGTTTATCATGGATGGCAAGGAGGTTCGAGGTTAGAAAATCGACTTTGGCATCAATGGAGGGATAGGAATGAATGAGTGACCAATCTACTCCAGATAAGTCAGGCTCAAGGGATTTAAAGGTAAGAGAGTTGAGGTTTCGATAGGAGATGGTTTTAGGGGTAAAAGAGGGCATTTGGATGTTATAGGATATGGAAATAAGATCATGTGCTGAAAGGAATGGAACCGGATACTGGTAGAAGGATAGAAGGTGACTCGGAGAGTCAACAAGGAAGTAGTCGAGAAGGGTATTAGAAGTAGAGGTGTGGTGAGTAGGTGAGAATGGGACTACGTATAGCCCTAGGGAGGAGGTGAGGGATTCAAGGAAACGCTTATCAGGGGAATTAGACAGGAAGTTGATATTTAGGTCCCCGGCTAGGATGGTGTGATCATAGGAAGGGATAAGTTTTAGAAGAAGATCTTCGAAATCGTGCTCGAAAGGCGTGTTGGGAGGACGGTAAACTACTACCACAAGGATACGAGAGGATGAAGAGGATACTTCTGCAAAAAGATACTCTATGCGAGGATGGCCCAGAGAGGGTGAAATGTGAAGGATACGGGAGCGGAGACTACCGTGCACGTATAGAGCGACCCCGCCACCAACACGGTTAGGAAGAGAGACAGCAGAGGAAGGGATATAGGGTTTGAGCCAGGATTCGGAAATAGCAATAAGGTGATAGGATGTGTCATGGAAGTGGATGGAGAACTCTGTATAGTGGGCGAAAAGGGACTGGGCGTTAACATGACAAGCTGTAAGAATATTAGTCATAAGAGACGAAGAAGAAAAAGACAGTAAAATTGGTACAGAAAGAGAAAAAATAGTAAGAAGACGCTTTACAGTGAATATGTACATATATATGCCCACATACATACACATATGGGGTATGTATTATTAAGTAGCAGTGACCTAACCCGGACAATCCCTACCTTGCATCATCAACGGTCAACGATCTCCTCTCAACAAAATAATAACTGCTTCTATTTTAATCTTTCGAAATTAGACTAGGGATAAGAACGGAACCGCGCTAAGATGAGGCAGTTCCTGTGAGTCGGACTTTTACTTCACCCACGCCAGTTACTTTTATTACTAAAACAGTTATTTATCGTATCCTTAGGTTAATAGTTATGAAGAACAGATGCTTAAACTAATAATTAGTTTAAGGCAGAGCTCCATACTTTTGTAATGCTCTATACGCTACTTCTTCCAATTTCAACACACGACTCAGTTTAGTCAAATTCATTGTTTGACAACTTCAACACAGCACAACAAACACAACTTCAACGTGTCTTATAATCTATAACTTCTTTCATGTATAAACTTTATGTAGCCTAGCAACACCTGTTACAATATTGTAACAAAATATTATGACGTAATTCTAAAAAGTAACTGCCGTGGGTAAAGTAAAAAAGTCCGTCACGCAGGAGCTGCATAACTAAGCACTTTCCTCAGAATTTGGGTAGTGTAGATTGGTTGCCAGAACAATTTGCTTAACCCCTTCAAGTCCATTGTCCAGCCGGCTGGACATAACTTCTTTACTTTGTATCAGACCCCCTATGGACGATAGATGTTTACTACCACTTTGGTTTGAAGCTCTATGCATTTTTCTTCCACTTGACATCTAATATAAATTGATTCCATTCGATTTTGAAAGGTTATGTGTAAAATCTTCTCTGCTCCACCACGGGCAGTCATGGATTCTAAAGCTTAGTAACTTTTCCTTACATACTTAGTCCAAATTGTTTCTGTTTATTGTTTAAAACTGCTCCGAATTTAATGTACATGATCTTTTTAAACGATGGAAGTTCAATTTTATCAATGAAGTTTGTAATAAGGTGTTTATGAATTTTTGAAAATACATGTCCAGTATACTGTACATGGGAAGTTAACCCTCATTGATGTAACAATATTTTTTATCTATATTTCAAATATTTTACTGTTATATTTTGTTTTTATGTTGCCGGAATTGTTTTGTTTTTTTTGAGTACCATAATAATGAGTAACTTTTTCTGAATGGTATGGGCTAAAAGGGGCCAAACCACACTATTTCAAAAAATGTATTCTTATTAGTTTTATGTTTAGTTTTTTTTTTTTTTAATAAATTATCTCTTTTTGAGACTAGACTATGAAAATATTTCATTTTCATTATAACTGTGCGCTGACAACATTTTCTTGTCTAAAATTCTAATCTATTTTTACATTACCTTATTATATTTGACCTTTTACAATAATATTTACAAATAATTTTTCAAATTTATTAATTAATAATTTTCCAAATTAATGTCTTTTAAATTGTTAACAAAACTGCTTTTATTACATATTTTGTTTAATATTTCCAAATTTTGAATATTTTTTTTCATCCACAAATCATATTGCTTGACAACCAATGTCCAGTATACTGGACATTACATAACTCCCTGTCAGGTTAACCAGACAATTCTGAAAAAAATCTGCAATCTTCACAAGAGCAATACACAACTATGACAGGAAAATACAATTTTTTTATCAAGAAATAAAAATTCGGATCTGAAGGGGTTAAAATATCCTACATAAATAAAATAAAAACATGAATAGTTCTCTTTTAATTTTGTAATGAGTAACTGTTAATTTTGTAATTAATTTGCTTCCAGAGTTATGTTTACACATGGTACCTACTACACTACTTAATAAATACAAAAAACTTCATATTTTCGTCTTTTGATCTGACGGAGGAACAGGATACAGTCTCTCTAGTGGGAGATAGCGCTCCTTGCGGCGGCCTTGCGAACCTACGTCTGGCAAGCTAATTCTATTGAAATATATTACAAAGTAAACCCCCCTTTCCTATTGACCGATTTAGCTCATTTTTACAACACTTCATTCCCATGAGTTACCCACGAGGTATACCGCGTTTCGTTACAATACAGCAGAAATTACGACCGGTATGAGTATATTGGTGATTTGGGTCTGGAGTAAGTTTCGTGGAGGAGGAGGAAAAAGAGAGGAAAAACTTTATTGTACAAAAAGTTTGGTTGCCCAACTAAATTGGGTTGCTCCGTACACAACATGTTGATCAACCTAGTAGGTATTTTAAATTCAAAAAAATATAACAAATATTACGGCTGGCATGGTCAAATTAGTGTTTTGGGTTCGGAGTAAACCCCCCTTCCGGTCGACCGATTTTGGTGGTTAACGAACTCGTTCAATCGTTTGCTAATTGAATGCTATATACCAAGTTTCGTGACGAAAAAACCAAAACTCTGGCCGCTATCGTGTTAACAGACACACACATATATGTATGTATATATATATATATATATATATATATATATATATATATTATATATATATGGAGACCCGGTAGCCGTGAGGGTTAAGGCGTGGGCTCTTAACACTCCGTGCCAAAGGTCGTGGGTTCGATTCCCACTAGGGGCGGTGGCTTTTCTTTCGAAAAAAGAAAAGGCACCGCCCCTATCCTGGCTAGAAAAGGGTGGTAACCTATAGATAACCCGTCCTAATATTCTTAGTTAATAATAAATGGACGTTAAAATTTAAATAAATAAATAAATATATATATATATATATATATATATATATATATATATATATATATATATATATATATTTTAACGGGGGTCATTTTCGGTGTCTACTAGGTAGGATCGATAAAGATTTGAAGAAATTTTTCAAAAATTCCGTCATGAGTGCAACCTCAATAGCTACTCTCCTTCGGAGGAAAGTGCTAAAAGACCCGAGGTAACGAAGGGTGGAGTGATTAAAACGGAGTTGATACTACCACTTAGGTATTTTGATGTTGTAACTACCTTTAGTGTGAATAAACCGGACCTACAACTACCCCCTGTAGATATATCTTGGTTTTCCGGGAGAGGTAGTTACAACTTCATTGTTGGTGTGATAAAAGAGAAGCAACAACTACCACAGGTGTAGTTACATCTTCGTTTTCTTGAAGACTAAGGAGGAGCAGACTTCCACTTTCGTCAGCTATTCTTCAAGATCAGAATTATTACTGTATTAATTATTACTTTGGTCCAGGGTATTTCTTATCAGTTATTCTTTTATCTTCAGATAACGGTGCCATTTTGCACAACTTAACTACTGCTCAAGGACAAGAATGAATATATGCCTAGCAGAGACTGACAAGGAAGAGTACTAATGAAAACAGGAAATAAAACCTGTATGGATAGGAAAGGGTCGACACGTTCCAACATGGAAGACAGCAACTACTAGGTACAAGGTACGTAGTTGTATCTACCCCTAGTTGTTGCTTCAGTTTTCCAGCTACTACTCCATCTAGGGTAGTTGTATCTACCCCTAGTTGTAGCTTCAGTTTTCCAGCTACTACTCCATCTAGGGTAGTTGTATCTACCCCTAGTTGTTGCTTCAGTTTTCCAGCTACTACTCCATCTAGGGTAGTTGTATCTACCCCTAGTTGTTGCTTCAGTTTTCCAGCTACTACTCCATCTAGGGTAGTTGTATCTACCCCTAGTTGTTGCTTCAGTTTTCCAGCTACTACTCCATCTAGGGTAGTTGTATCTACCCCTAGTTGTTGCTTCAGTTTTCCAGCTACTACTCCATCTAGGGTAGTTGTATCTACCCCTAGTTGTTGCTTCAGTTTTCCAGCTACTACTCCATCTAGGGTAGTTGTATCTACCCCTAGTTGTTGCTTCAGTTTTCCAGCTACTACTCCATCTAGGGTAGTTGTATCTACCCCTAGTTGTTGCTTCAGTTTTCCAGCTACTACTCCATCTAGGGTAGTTGTATCTACCCCTAGTTGTTGCTTCAGTTTTCCAGCTACTACTCCATCTAGGGTAGTTGTATCTACCCCTAGTTGTTGCTTCAGTTTTACCAGCTACTACTCCATCTAGGGTAGTTGTATCTACCCCTAGTTGTAGCTTCAGTTTTCCAGCTACTACTCCATCTAGGGTAGTTGTTCCTATCCCTAGTTGTTGCTTCAGTTTTCCAGCTACTACTCCATCTAGGGTAGTTGTATCTACCCCTAGTTGTTGCTTCAGTTTTCCAGCTACTACTCCATCTAGGGTAGTTGTATCTACCCCTAGTTGTTGCTTCAGTTTTCCAGCTACTACTCCATCTAGGGTAGTTGTATCTACCCCTAGTTGTTGCTTCAGTTTTCCAGCTACTACTCCATCTAGGGTAGTTGTATCTACCCCTAGTTGTTGCTTCAGTTTTCCAGCTACTACTCCATCTAGGGTAGTTGTATCTACCCCTAGTTGTTGCTTCAGTTTTCCAGCTACTACTCCATCTAGGGTAGTTGTATCTACCCCTAGTTGTTGCTTCAGTTTTCCAGCTACTACTCCATCTAGGGTAGTTGTATCTACCCCTAGTTGTTGCTTCAGTTTTACCAGCTACTACTCCATCTAGGGTAGTTGTATCTACCCCTAGTTGTAGCTTCAGTTTTCCAGCTACTACTCCATCTAGGGTAGTTGTTCCTATCCCTAGTTGTTGCTTCAGTTTTCCAGCTACTACTCCATCTAGGGTAGTTGTATCTACCCCTAGTTGTTGCTTCAGTTTTCCAGCTACTACTCCATCTAGGGTAGTTGTATCTATCCCTAGTTGTTGCTTCAGTTTTACCAGCTACTACTCCATCTAGGGTAGTTGTATCTACCCCTAGTTGTTGCTTCAGTTTTCCAGCTACTACTCCATCTAGGGTAGTTGTATCTACCCCTAGTTGTTGCTTCAGTTTTACCAGCTACTACTCCATCTAGGGTAGTTGTATCTACCCCTAGTTGTAGCTTCAGTTTTCCAGCTACTACTCCATCTAGGGTAGTTGTTCCTATCCCTAGTTGTTGCTTCAGTTTTCCAGCTACTACTCCATCTAGGGTAGTTGTATCTACCCCTAGTTGTTGCTTCAGTTTTCCAGCTACTACTCCATCTAGGGTAGTTGTATCTATCCCTAGTTGTTGCTTCAGTTTTCCAGCTACTACTCCATCTAGGGTAGTTGTATCTACCCCTAGTTGTAGCTTCAGTTTTCCAGCTACTACTCCATCTAGGGTAGTTGTATCTACCCCTAGTTGTTGCTTCAGTTTTCCAGCTACTACTCCATCTAGGGTAGTTGTATCTACCCCTAGTTGTTGCTTCAGTTTTCCAGCTACTACTCCATCTAGGGTAGTTGTATCTACCCCTAGTTGTTGCTTCAGTTTTCCAGCTACTACTCCATCTAGGGTAGTTGTATCTATCCCTAGTTGTTGCTTCAGTTTTACCAGCTACTACTCCATCTAGGGTAGTTGTATCTACCCCTAGTTGTTGCTTCAGTTTTCCAGCTACTACTCCATCTAGGGTAGTTGTATCTACCCCTAGTTGTTGCTTCAGTTTTACCAGCTACTACTCCATCTAGGGTAGTTGTATCTACCCCTAGTTGTAGCTTCAGTTTTCCAGCTACTACTCCATCTAGGGTAGTTGTTCCTATCCCTAGTTGTTGCTTCAGTTTTCCAGCTACTACTCCATCTAGGGTAGTTGTATCTACCCCTAGTTGTTGCTTCAGTTTTCCAGCTACTACTCCATCTAGGGTAGTTGTATCTATCCCTAGTTGTTGCTTCAGTTTTCCAGCTACTACTCCATCTAGGGTAGTTGTATCTACCCCTAGTTGTAGCTTCAGTTTTCCAGCTACTACTCCATCTAGGGTAGTTGTATCTACCCCTAGTTGTTGCTTCAGTTTTCCAGCTACTACTCCATCTAGGGTCGTTGTATCTACCCCTAGTTGTAGCTTCAGTTTTCCAGCTACTACTCCATCTAGGGTAGTTGTATCTATCCCTAGTTGTTGCTTCAGTTTTCCAGCTACTACTCCATCTAGGGTAGTTGTATCTACCCCTAGTTGTAGCTTCAGTTTTTCCAGCTACTACTCCATCTAGGGTAGTTGTATCTACCCCTAGTTGTAGCTTCAGTTTTCCAGCTACTACTCCATCTAGGGTAGTTGTATCTACCCCTAGTTGTAGCTTCAGTTTTTCCAGCTACTACTCCATCTAGGGTAGTTGTATCTACCCCTAGTTGTAGCTTCAGTTCTTCCAGCTACTACTCCATCTAGGGTAGTTGTATCTATCCCTAGTTGTAGCTTCAGTTTTCCAGCTACTACTCCATCTAGGGTAGTTGTATCTACCCCTAGTTGTAGCTTCAGTTTTCCAGCTACTACTCCATCTAGGGTAGTTGCATCTACCCCTAGTTGTTGCTTCAGTTTTCCAGCTACTACTCCATCTAGGGTAGTTGTATCTACCCCTAGTTGTTGCTTCAGTTTTCCAGCTACTACTCCATCTAGGGTAGTTGTATCTACCCCTAGTTGTTGCTTCAGTTTTTCCAGCTACTACTCCATCTAGGGTAGTTGTATCTACCCCTAGTTGTAGCTTCAGTTTTCCAGCTACTACTCCATCTAGGGTAGTTGTATCTACCCCTAGTTGTAGCTTCAGTTCTTCCAGCTACTACTCCATCTAGGGTAGTTGTAACTACCCCTAGTTGTAGCTTCAGTTTTTCCAGCTACTACTCCATCTAGGGTAGTTGTATCTACCCCTAGTTGTAGCTTCAGTTTTCCAGCTACTACTCCATCTAGGGTAGTTGTATCTACCCCTAGTTGTAGCTTCAGTTTTTCCAGCTACTACTCCATCTAGGGTAGTTGTATCTACCCCTAGTTGTAGCTTCAGTTTTCCAGCTACTACTCCATCTAGGGTAGTTGTATCTACCCCTAGTTGTAGCTTCAGTTTTCCAGCTACTACTCCATCTAGGGTAGTTGTATCTACCCCTAGATGTAGCTTCAGTTTTCCAGCTACTACTCCATCTAGGGTAGTTGTATCTATCCCTAGTTGTTGCTTCAGTTTTCCAGCTACTACTCCATCTAGGGTAGTTGTATCTACACCTAGTTGTAGCTTCAGTTTTCCAGCTACTACTCCATCTAGGGTAGTTGTATCTACCCCTAGTTGTAGCTTCAGTTCTTCCAGCTACTACTCCATCTAGGGTAGTTGTATCTACGGAGTGGACCTTTCTTTAATCACTTCCATCTGAGTTGAAGCTAAAACTAGACCGTAGTGTCGTTTTCATCACACCACCCAAAGTGTAGCGGCAAGAGACAGTAATAGCTTGGTTGCTAAGGAGCTTCACTTGAATAGCCGTACCTAGCGACCAGCTGTTTTAATTACGTGATTATTAGAGGTGTGAAAAAAACAATTGAGTGAGATGTGATCTTAGTTTGTTTCTCTTCACCAATTTTAATACACAAAACCACGATTAAGTGTGTTGTGACTAACCGTGAAGTGCAGCGAACATAATATTTCTTAGACAATTCGCGTGAGGATGTTCTGTACAGTTCGCGAGTGATGAACTCAAACTATTCGCGAGTAAATATTCAGACGATACGTAAGGACACTGTTCCTTAATTATCTCTGTGCTTGACATAAGGATCTATTTATTTAAACGTACATATTCGTCCGATAAGTTTGTAAACGGTCGCTTTGTTTAATATAATTTATTTGAGTTCTGTTTCGTTTGAATTAATATTTTTATTTTATGAGCAAGCATATATGTATATTTCTTGTTGGGCTCTTCTTACGAGTAGAATAATCGTCACATTTCTTAATATAAGCCCAACAAGAGTTAAAAATACGGGTCTTTTTGCGAAGACCACATCCAGTTACTTTTGAAGTAGCAGTAGTGATTGTATCAGTGATTCAGCGCATGCGCTTAACTCCTTTGCCTTCCTATTGGAGGATTCCGATGACCAATTGCTTTGGTTCTTGCTGGGAGTAAAGTAACCTTCAACAGTGAATTAGCTTTTGTTTATGAAAAAGCTCTGCTTATGTTAGTGAGAAAAATGAGTCTTTTACAATTAGTTCGCGATGTTCCTGACAAAGAAAAAGGGATTGGTTTCTTACTCGGAAAAATTAATGGAATCCTATTAATTTTAGCGAGTTGGATAGACTAGAGTCGGTAAAATTAATGTAATTCTATTAATTGGAGTTGGATTGACTATGGTTTTGATATCTTCTTGAGCCAGCGTAGCGAGCGGAAACGCATAGCATGTAATGCCTAATAAATGTAAAACATCCAAAAAAGAGAGAGTAAAAGGATTAAAATATGTTTGTTTACAAATAACGTTGTTTTTTTCCCTTCATAACCTGCAAAACAGTCAACTTTAATGCTTAATAACTGTTTTCATAGTTGAGAGAATTGATTTTGATCATATTAACTTTTTTATTAATAAATATTGCTTGCCATTATCTAATATGAATTATAACCGTAGATAACGAGTCAAGAAGTAGTAGATAACTAGGAAAGAACCTATAAGCTGATCAGCGAGTACGAGTAACAGTTATAAATCACTACTGCTACTTCAAAAGTAACTGGATGTGGTCTTCGCAAAAATACCCAAAAATACTTTGTAGAAACAAAGAAATATAAACCATTGTTGGTATAAACCAGTGAGATAGTAGATAGTGGTGGGAGTGCTATCTATTTTCCAAAGCTAAAAACGTGTAGGTCTACAATCGGCCATGTCAGTGTGACTAGTGACGCGCGAAATTTGAATCTGAATATGATTTTAAACAAACAATGAACTTAAACGAATATATATATCATATTCGTATTAATTAATATTTATATAAATATAAATATTAATTAATACGAATACGATATATGTATATATTCGTTTAAGTTCATGGTTTGTTTATAATCATATTCAAATATTCACCTTTTCGCGCTCCCTTGGCCACACTATAATGGCCGATTTTAGGCATGAACTTTTTTCGCTAAGCGGCCCCTACACGGTGAGTAATAATGACATTATCAGTAATGTCATTACTATTCAACTCTCGTCATTCCATATCGTCATTACAATGTACACCTTACACCGTCATTCCACGGATCATTTTTAATGTCATTACATTTCTTCAGTATGCATTGTGATCTCCGTGACAGAAGCGTTTTGTTAATAATGGATCCTCGCAAAGTCGCCTGTGTAGCTATAATTACGGCACTAGCCACAAAAAACATGTGAAACGTTCAAGGTGGATGAAGGAGTGGCTGAAAAAACGTGAACAGTATTCTCACGTTTTGTGTTCGTTGACAGATGATTACAAAAACTGTTTTCGTATGAATGATGCTACGTTTGAAACCCTACTCAATCTAGTTACACTTTTACATATTTTTAAGACTAAATTAATATAAAAATTTTAACCACGTTAAGACCCACCAAGTGTCATTTTTAAATTTCAAAAATTGTGGAAAAAAAGTAGGGTGTCAATCGAGTTTTGAACATATATGCATATATATATATGTGTACATATATATATATATATATATATATATATATATATATATATATATATATATATTATTTTTAAAACTATTTCATAAGTATAATGTTACCAAGGTAGAGTCATAAATTTCAATTCATCTTATTTCTTGGCATTTCTACTCAATCTAGTTTAACCTTTACATCTGTTTCACCTAATTACAGCTCGAGATAGACTGAGTAATGACGTATTAATGATGTAGCGCTCCCTACACCATCAATACTAATGACAGTATCCCCTCCACTTTCAGTAATGATGAAGCCGAGATCAGAAAATCCGGATTCACATCATTACTGTTCGTCATTCCAACTTTGTCCACCTTACACTGTCATTATTACTTTCATTTTGATAAGGTAATGTCATTATTACTGACCGTGAAGGGGCCGCTTTAAGACTTCCTACTAACACAATGGTATAAACTAATAATATGTGGAAATAAGTAATCTTTACTTACAAAAGTTTGTGCAATATGATATAATCTGTTAGAAAGAAATATTCTATTCCTGTTATCAGGTAATTTTTCTGTTGTATAAACCGTTTGCTTCTTCTCCGACTTTTCCAAACAAGAGTATGAATTCGACACTGGGATTACTTTGCTTTCCCAGCTCATGAATAGATTATCTAGAAACAAATAGATTGACTTATTTCAGAACAACACTTCGGCTTGTATATTAGGCTGTATCTGAGCTATTGATAGGCGGTTCTCGAATATGAATCGATATTTTGAATCGATTCGAATCGAAATGAAAAGATCGATCCACAAAAATATCTTCGAGTTCAAATCGATTCAAAAGATCGATTTTCTAGGCTCAGAAGATTGATCTACGATATTGATCGATCTTCAATATAGATCGATTTCACGATTACTTGAAATTACCTATGAAATTCGTATTTCATTTCGATTCGAATCGATTCTCATTCGAGAATCGTCCATTACTACTATGAATCGACCTAAATAAGGCGATCATATAAAAAACATATCTGTAAACTAAACATGGGCGTATATAAAAAATAATTTCGGAGGGGGGGCTGAGACCATTTCCGGTGCATGGAATACTAACAATTTAGATCTTGGAAGAGTTTTAGCCAACTTAAACGCTATTACACCCAAAATAGAATATGTTTTATGAATTAAATGATCTTATTTAATTTATTTTTAAGGGTTTTATGACATTTTTACCGATAAAATAAAAATTTCGGCGGGGGGCTGCGGCCCCCTCAGCCCCCCCTTTATATACGCCCATGAAACTAAAATGACAAAATGTTAACACTATTTTTCATAAAAAATAATACAGAATCGACTACTAAAAAAATAGAATGAATTAATAACACAGGTCCACAATTACAAAAGTGGTTTGAGCGGGGTATCGGACACATTTTTTCTGACGTATTTTTGACCGCTGAATACCAATCTCAAGTTAATCAGCAAAAAACGGAGAGAAATGAAAAAAAAATCGATAAAAATCAAAACCTTATTGTTTTATTTGTATGATGATTACATTATTATTGTTTCTGTCGTTTCCTGACTCTTTCAGTGACAGTACCTGCAGAACCTGCAGAAACAAGCAGAAACTGCAAATCACGGGAGTGGACAGTACCTGCAGAAACAAGCAGAAACTGCAAATCACGTGAGTGGACAGTACCTGCAGAAACAAGCAGAAACTGCAAATCACGGGAGTGGACAGTACCTACAGAAACAAGCAAAAGCTGCAAATCACGGGAGTGGACAGTACCTGCAGAAACAAGCAGAAACTGCAAATCACGGGAGTGGACAGTACCTGCAGAAACAAGCAGAAACTGCAAATCACGGGAGTGGACAGTACCTGCAGAAACAAGCAGAAACTGCAAATCACGGGAGTGGACAGTACCTGCAGAAAAAAGCGGAAACAGCAAATCACGGGAGTGGACAGTACCTGCAGAAACAAGCAGAAACTGCAAATCACGGGAGTGGACAGTACCTGCAGAAACAAGCGGAAACTGCAAATCACGGGAGTGGACAGTACCTGCAGAAACAAGCAGAAACTGCAAATCACGGGAGTGGACAATACCTGCAGAAACAAGCAGAAACTGCAAATCACGGGAGTGGACAGTACCTGCAGAAACAAGCAGAAACTGCAAATCACGGGAGTGGACAGTACCTGCAGAAACAAGCAGAAACTGCAAATCACGGGAGTGGACAGTACCTACAGAAACAAGCAGAAACTGCAAATCACGGGAGTGGACAGTACCTGCAGAAACTGCAAATCACGGGAGTGGACAGTACCTGCAGAAACTGCAAATCACGGGTGTGGACAGTACCTGCAGAAACTGCAAATCACGGGAGTTGACAGTACCTGCAGAAACAAGCATAAAGTGCAAATCACGGGAGTGGACAGTACCTGCAGAAACAAGCAGAAACTGCAATTCACGGGAGTGGACAGTACCTGCAGAAACTGCGAATCACGGGAGTGGACAGTACCTGCTGAAACAAGCAGAAACTGCAAATCACGGGAGTGGACAGTACCTGCAGAAACAAGCAGAAACTGCAAATCACGTGAGTGGACAGTACCTGCAGAAACAAGCAGAAACTGCAAATCACGGGAGTGGACAGTACCTACAGAAACAAGCAAAAGCTGCAAATCACGGGAGTGGACAGTACCTGCAGAAACAAGCAGAAACTGCAAATCACGGGAGTGGACAGTACCTGCAGAAACAAGCAGAAACTGCAAATCACGGGAGTGGACAGTACCTGCAGAAAAAAGCGGAAACAGCAAATCACGGGAGTGGACAGTACCTGCAGAAACAAGCAGAAACTGCAAATCACGGGAGTGGACAGTACCTGCAGAAACAAGCAGAAACTGCAAATCACGGGAGTGGACAGTACCTGCAGAAACAAGCAGAAACTGCAAATCACGGGAGTGGACAATACCTGCAGAAACAAGCAGAAACTGCAAATCACGGGAGTGGACAGTACCTGCAGAAACAAGCAGAAACTGCAAATCACGGGAGTGGACAGTACCTGCAGAAACAAGCAGAAACTGCAAATCACGGGAGTGGACAGTACCTACAGAAACAAGCAGAAACTGCAAATCACGGGAGTGGACAGTACCTGCAGAAACTGCAAATCACGGGAGTGGACAGTACCTGCAGAAACTGCAAATCACGGGTGTGGACAGTACCTGCAGAAACTGCAAATCACGGGAGTTGACAGTACCTGCAGAAACAAGCATAAAGTGCAAATCACGGGAGTGGACAGTACCTGCAGAAACAAGCAGAAACTGCAATTCACGGGAGTGGACAGTACCTGCAGAAACTGCGAATCACGGGAGTGGACAGTACCTGCAGAAACAAGCAGAAACTGCAAATCACGGGAGTGGACAGTACCTACAGAAACAAGCAGAAACTGCAAATCACGGGAGTGGACAGTACCTGCAGAAACTGCAAATCACGGGAGTGGACAGTACCTGCAGAAACTGCAAATCACGGGAGTGGACAGTACCTGCAGAAACTGCAAATCACGGGAGTGGACAGTACCTGCAGAAACTGCAAATCACGGGAGTGGACAGTACCTGCAGAAACAAGCAGAAACTGCAAATTGATTATTACACAGTTAAAAAACCATTAAATCTTTATTTTCATAGATGTTTTCCACTTTTCTCCGTTTTTTGCTGATTAACCCCCAATTATGACTTCAGATTCGTCTTCAGCGGTAAAAAATACGTCAGAAAAAATGTGTCCGATACCCCGCACAAACAACTTTTTTTTTTCTTCTTTTTTTTTTTGTGGACCTGTGTAATAATAGAGAAATATTTTTACAAATTAAGAGCACAGTTTGAAACCACTTTTTATTATATCACCTTCTTGTCTCTAGTTTGAGAAACTGAAGGTATTGAGTCGTTGTATAATGTTATTGTTGTATTAATAGTCTGTTAATGGAGATAGGACCAGAGATGGGCATAATTGTATTTATAAATAAAAATACGAATTTATTATATATTTGTGAATACGAATATAAATAAATTCGTATTCATAAGTGTGAATACGAATTTATTTTTATTCACATATATTAAATATAAAAGTACAAATAAAATTTAATTCGCAAATTTTTCTGCGAATAAAAATAAATTCACAGAAAAAATTGTAAATAATCACAAAAAATGTGAATATTTACAAAAAATCAAGAGATTACAAAAAAAGTCACATTAAAATATACGAATAAAAATTTATTCACATTATAATTTGTGAATACAAATTTATTCACAATAAAATTCGCAAATAAATTATGAATTTACTCGTATTAAGATGATATTACGAAAGTTATTGAAGGTGATTTTTTTTTTTTCTGATGGAGGTACAGATGACAAATTGTGCAGCGTGGCTGGTGGTCCCGCGGCGGACTCGGGGTAAACAAAAAATCTAGGCGCTAATAACCTAGACGTTAAACGCCTTACAAAAAAAAAAAAAAAAAAAAAAAAAAAAAAAAAAAAAAAAAAAAAGAAAAAAAAAAAAAAATCTTTAATAACTTTCGTAATATCATCTTAACACAAATAAATTCATGATTTATTTGCGAATTTCATTGTGAATACATTTTTATTCACAAATTATAATGTGAATAAATTTGTATTCGTATATTTTAATGTTATTTTTTTTTAATCACTTGATTTTTTGTAAATATTCATATATTTTGTGATTTTCTGTGAAGTTATTTGAATTCGCAAAAAAATTTGCGAATCAAATTTTATTTGTATTTTTATATTTAATATATGTGAATAAAAATAAATTCGTTTCACACTTATGAATACGAATTTATTCATATTCGTATTCACAAATATATGAAGTAGAAGAATACCGTCAAATAAAGTGTTTTTATTTTTAAATTCAAATATTCATATACTCACCTCTTGTTACTCAATCTTATTTCTATTATTTAACGGAAGAAAAATTTTACAGAACAGTGTCCTATCCAGAGATGGGCATAATTTTAATTATAAATAAAAATACGAATTTATTCATATTCGTATTCACAAATATATGAAGTACGAATTTATTTATATTCGTATTCACAAATACATGAAGTACGGATAAATTCGTATTTTTATTTATAATTAAAATTATGCCCATCTCTGGATAGGACACTGTTCTGTAAAATTTTTCTTCCGTTAAATAATAGAAATGAGATTGAGTAACAAGAGGTGAGTATATGAATATTTGAATTTAAAACTAAAAACACTTTATTTGACGGTATTCTAAATAGATCGATTCTTTAAAAAGATAGGCCCTTAGGTATCGATTCTTTAAAAAGATCGGCCCTTGGAGATCGATTCTATGAAAAGGTCGGCCCTTGGAGATCGATTCTTTAAAAGATCGGCCCTTGGAGATCGATTCTATGAAAAGATCGGCCCTTGGAGATAGATTCTATGAAAAGATCGGCCCTTGGCGATCGATTCTTTAAAAGATCGGCCCTTGTAGATCGATTTTTTAAAAGATCGGCCCTTGGAGATCGATTCTATGAAAAGATCGGCCCTTGGAGATCGATTCTTTAAAAAGATCGGCCCTTGGAGATCGATTCTATGAAAAGATCGGCCCTTGGAGATCGATTCTTTAAAAGATCGGCCCTTGGAGATCGATTCTATGAAAAGATCGGCCCTTGGAGATAGATTCTATGAAAAGATCGGCCCGATTCAAAAGTTATATCGATATATCGTGTTAAAAAGATCGATCTTTTAAAAGTTCGATTCAGATTGCCAATCTCTAATCTAAGGCATAAATAGCTTTCATACAACTAATAGGTAGTCAAGAAGTTCACATAAACAATACTTGGGTACCTTAATTCATTTTAATTTAATATTTTTTGGTCTGTATGTTTTGTTATACTTTTCATTTTTCTTCATTGGCTTAAATATTGCCCTAGTTTGTTAGTCATCTTTATAGCCTATCAAAGTCCAAACTTAATTATTCAAAATTATAATTACTACTGTTGTTGATATCTGCAATTTTCAAATTTTATAAATTTACGAATACTTGACTTCTGATTACTTGACATATTGAATACGGGAGTATTATTACAACCCCAGTTATCTGAAATAGAATTTATGAAGCCAAAATCATTTTTGGATTTTTAAATAATTTTAATTGTTGTTTTTCCCGAGCCAAATTGAGCCACTGGATCAGGAAAAATGCATTTACTTAAATCCCCCATAAAACCTAACGTTGAAAAAGAGAGGCCACGTTCCAGGCCTCTCCGAAAAACAGTTTGTCTATGAAAGTTATGATATCATTGTATTGGGCCAAGTTTTAGGCTCTTAATACCTTGTCAAGAACCTAATAATACCCTCTCACTTATTTGAGCAATTCAAACTTGGCCAGTTTTCGTTAAATCATGACCACTATAACGACAGGATTTATTATAAAATGTCTGGGATTTAAAGATTCAGACCCTTAGGGTAACGATTCAGGATTATTATAATTAACTCTTTGATAAACCGATCGGATTTGTATACAGTATGGAGTAGGTATCTAAATATAAAATCGATTGGTCACATAAATTTCGTAAATTTTATTTTTCCCTACCAAAATAATAACAAATTTATCATGTATAATTAATGCCCGTCTTTTTACAAATCATTTTTTTTTTTTTTTATTATTTCTATAATAAATACCAAATTATCTTTTGTCTTCTGTGTGGTCATGTTAATCCATGTTTTGGTGTGGTCATGTCATGTTTTTATTTTGCGGTAAACAAGTGCTGATTTATTGTCACCTTCATGATTATTTTTAGCATTCTGTTTTGTTTTCTTCAGCAATAGTCTAGAAGGGGTCTCCCGTGGTCTAGTGGCTAGCGCACTAGATTCATAAGCGGGGGATGGTGGGTTCGATCCCCATCGGCGGTAGGAATTTTCTCATCTCAGGGCTCGCTGAGAAAATTCCTGACTGCACCCTGGACGTCGGCGCTAATGGCCACGATTTGTCGATGTGCCGTAAAAAAAAAAAAAGTAGAATTTATTGTTGAAAAGCCACTAATTTAGTCGATATCGAGTTCAGAGGTGTTTTCATCCTAGGTCATCAGGTCATCCCATAAGTAATGTGGGTAATTTATTTTTGTTTACATTTTGGGTTTATTATACCATTAAATACATATCTACTTATAATGTTTTGATTGGTGAAACTTATTTATTCTGTGCTAAAATTTCATTTGAAATTGATCTCCAAAGACACTACTTACGCAATGTTGGAATGCTGCTTAAACTTATCGAAAACTTGTATAAATTTATGGCAAAAATGTCAAGTGAGTGGCAAGCAGTGGTTTCAACGATTTCGAGCGGGAAACCGCAAGGTTGAAGACGAGCCTCGAACAGGTCGATCAACAGAGCTTTCAAACGAACTCCTGCAGGCTACGGTAGAAGAAAGTCCTGTTGTGACAGTCGAAGAGCTAGCAGAAGAACTTGGATCGACACAGTCTACAGTCTACCGACATCACTTATGGGATCAGCTGATACAGTCCACCGAGATAAACCGACATTACTTATGGGATCACCTGAAACAGTCCACCGACATCACTTATGGGATCAGCTGATACAGTCCACCGAGATAAACCGACATTAGTTATGGGATCACCTGATACAGTCCACCGACATAACTTTTGGGATCACTTGATACTCAGCCGACTGTCTTTATTTATTTTCTCCCATTCTATTGCTAGCTATTAAAGACTGTTATAGCTTATCATTCAAAGCAAACCTTCGCTCAATGGCTTCTCTTCCGATGTAGAAAAGCCAAGTCCCAAATGGACTTCACTATCGGCCATGTCATTATTCAGCATTGATATCTCATAAACTATTCCGAAAAGGGCAAACTCCTCATAGTCCCAAAACATTTTCTGTAACATAATACGTGCAAACGCAATGATTTCTATTAGGAATTGATTGAAATGAATTGAGTTTATTTATTTATTTTTATGTATGGAAATACATACTTCTATAAGCTCCTGCGTTTTTTGCCTCTTAACACCAAGTAATTTTTCTCCCTCACTGAATGCATGGACTGTTTTTGTTTCCAATGATACTAGGAGAGACCCTAAGAATCGATACGGAGGACTGTAGAGATGTAGAAAAGATGGCCCATAAGTTGGCAAAAATCCTAGGAACAAGAACAAAACCATTGTAAACTTCATCATATCAGATATTTAAAAAGCACAACACTCAGTGATGAAGAAGCTTGTTAGAATGAAAAAGCTATCGTATATGGGTGACTTTCTATTTACCTTTTACTGTCGGATCAGATATCGCTGAAAGATTTAAATATTTAGTACATTTTTCTCTAGTTCCAAAATGCACATCGATTCTGAATCTGTTGTACATTGGAGGGAAGAGTTCAGTGAATACTATTTCTTCTGTCCATGATGGAAACCTCAAACTTTTTCTTCTTGTTGTTTCTCCCTGAAAGAAGATTAATTTATTCATCACTACACTTTGTTCATTTTGTCACCGTCTTACGGCGTCTTACCCCCTCTACTAGGCACTCCGTCCCCCAACCACGACTGACTACCCCTTCCATCCCTTACGGTCCGCTCCACTGCTCAAGAGGGACGGTTCCTGGAGCCAAGGCAGTCTTCCTGGAACACACTCAAGGCTTGCACACTGAATTGGTAACAACTGCTACTTGCCTCTTCTTTATCTAAAACCCCTCAAACCTCCAGTCTCCCAGTGACACAAGTGCCCTGAACACACCCAATTTCCGAATCCGTCGTTGCATTGGCTCGGTAAGAATTATGAGAAAATAAATAAAATTAACACAAATTAATTTCCATCATGGGGGGATTATTAAAAGTATGTTGAGAAAGCACGACACATACCTGCCTTCAGTCTAAGCAAGGCAGTGGCTATGAAAATTAACCTATTGTTGTGCTCTTCTTTATTTTGGTATTTCTAGTGGTTTAAAAAACACTAGGCGCATGGTAGTGTGCCAGGCCATGTTCCGCCCTGAGCCTTGGGACTATTCCTGGATCCAGGTTGTGAGGGTAGTGTCTTACATTTTAAAAGGGCTCTTTACAGTGTAGAAGAGGTCCCTGAATCCACTTGAGTCCAGACAGAGGTCTATTCAGCACCTGTAACGATTTATTCAGCATGATTCTTCGGTGAAGCTCGATGCCCGGAAGGTATCTCAGAGGGCTCTTGCTTCACGACCAGTTCAGCGTTTATGTCCTTATCTCGATAACTTTGGTTTGCTTCGAGCTCGCAACCGATTGAATGGTGCAGCGGAGTTAGAAGGAGAGAATTTGATTATATTGCCCAAACATCACCGATTGGCTCATCTGTTGATAAGGCATTGTCATATTCAGCTAGGTCATTCTGGACCTACTCAGGAACAGTATCAATTGTCCTTATACTATTGGATTTTATCCGGACGTACCTTAGATGGATAATTTAAGGTCGATGGGTCGAGTAAACCCTGCCCCTCCGTTTTACCATACGGGCATGGATTTATGTGGTCCTTTTACCCTGCGTTCTCTTCTCAGCTCCGTAAGGCTCCATCGATAAAGGCTTATGTTTGTATATTCATTTGTTTGTGTGTGAAAGCTATCCACATTGAATTTATGGTTGATTTATCAACCAACAAACTTGTTGACTACCTTAGGAGATTTATTAGTCGCTGTGGCTCACCTAAAGTTTTTTATTCCGATTGTGCACTTAACTTTGTTGGTTCGAGATCCCTGCTGATGAAGGAGATTCAGATTTTCTTAGAAGGTACCCATGAGCCCAAGCTTGTATAATAATTCCGTTTTCTTGCCCTTCAGCGCCCCATTAAAATGGTCTTTGGGGAAAAGCTGTGAAGTCAATGAAATATCATCTCCAAAGAATCATTGGTACTCATGTTCTTACCATTCCACGGTTTTCTTCGCTCACCGCGAGGATTGAAGGTGTACTTAACTCAACACCCCTCATGCCTATTTCAGGTAGTCCCGATGATTGCGAGATTTTAACTCCTGGTCATTTCTTAACTGGGAGACCTATCACCCTACCTCCAGCTCCGGACCTTCACCTGATCAAGGATGGGACTCCTCGTCACTTCCAGCTCGTGGAGGCTCTCCATAAACGTTTTCGGGAGAAGTGGCACCATGGACGTATATAGGGGGGGGAGCAAAGGGGCCTGCAGTCGAAATTATTTTCTATATACGTTAGTGAGAGGAGGACAGAATACTTGACTACGCTTCAAGCCAGTGCCAAATGTACTTCTCCTTCAAGTAACCTGCAGGTCAATAATATGGTTATAGTTTACGAACCCAACACACCTCCCTACTGTTTCCGTCTTGACCAGATTCTAACCGTGCTTCCAAGGGTGTTTGAGCAGCCTGCGATCAAACTCTACCGGCAGCCGAAGCCGCCGGTAATTAATTATCAGTCAATGATAATTAATGTTCTTATTTTAAGCATTAGTCATTTCATTTGTTGAAAATTCACGTATTCATACATACTGATAGTCCAGCGAAGAAGACTCTAATGTAGACACGGAAGCCCTTGATGTTTGGGCTGTATATATGCATGCCTCTATGAATGCGGAATATGTAGCGAGCTTTTAGTTTACCACCGCCTTCACTTTCAGATATCAAATAGCCACTGAAACGAAAACAATAAACTTTCGGTCATTTCATGGCATTACAAGAAATGTTTATATTCTCCTATATTTTGATTAGTCGCATATTAGGTGACAAAAATATAATATATATATATATATATATATATATATATATATATAATATTATAAAAAATATTACATGTATATATATGTTTGAAAATTTTCAATCTAGGCTTCTCCCCAGCGGGTGGACCTAGGGACGGTATGGTATCTAGATACTAAATGGTAAATGCAATAAGCATGTGTTCCTAACTCACCTCGGTTCATGGAACCTCCTCAATCTAGGCTTCTCCCTGCAGGTGGACCTAGGGACGGTATGGTACCCCGTCTCGGACGAGTGCTGTACCTCTGAACCAAACCCACCCCCATTACTAGTAGTGGTATCTAGATACTAATTTGTAAATGCGATAAGCGGGGGTTTCTAACTCACCTCGGTTCATGGAACCTCCTCAATCTAGGCTTCTCCTTAGCGGGTGGACATAAGGACGGTATGGTATCCCGCCTCAGACAAGTGCTGTACCACTGAACCAAACCCACCCCCAATGCTAGTTATGGTATCTAGATACTAATTTGTAAATGTAATAAGCATGGGTTTCCAACTCACCTCGGTTCATGGAACCTCCTCAATCTAGGCTTCTTCCCAGCGGGTGGACCTAGGGACGGTACAGTGCCCCGCCTCGGACGAGTAGTGTACCTCTGAACCAAACCCACCCTCCTTTGCTAGTCATGGTACCTAGACACTAATTAGTAAATGCAATTTGCGTGGGATTCTAACTCACCTCGGTTCATGGAACCTCCTTAATCTAGGCTTCTCCTTAGCGGGTGGACCTAAGGACGGTATGGTACCCCGCCTCAGACGAGTGCTGTACCACTGAACCAAACCCACCCCCAATGCTAGTTATGGTATCTAGATACTAATTTGTAAATGTAATAAGCATGGGTTTCCAACTCACCTCGGTTCATGGAATCTCCTTAATCTAGGCTTCTCCCCAGCGGGCATTATGCTGATCTCGCTATTTATGTAGCCACGGATATGTCCAGCAGGGTCGGATGGGTGAGTCAATGGAACCCATTTATCACAGATTTCATGACCTTTCATAGAAATAATGATTTTTATTAGGAATTTGCTAAAGAAATATGAGATTTATGGTAATCTGGCATTGAGCCCTAATCTAATCTAATCTTCTGGCCTTGAAGAAGTTACATTATATCTAATCGAATGTTGATTTCATTTTTGTTTTTCGTTATTAATAAATTGTTTTAAGCAAAAAAGAATCGGAAAAACAATGAAATAGTTTATAGTTTATAGCAACTAAGATTCAGAAAAACAACGAAATAGTCATTTTGATATATGTATTGATATATTATTTATTTAAATTTTAACGTCCATTTATTATTAACCACAAATTTTAGGACGGGTTATCTATAGGTTACCACCCTTTTCTAGCCAGGATAGGGGCGATGCCTTTTCTTCTTTTCGAAAGAAAAGCCACCACCCCTAGTGGGAATCGACCCACGACCTTTGGCACGGAGTACTCACACCTTAACCCTCACGGCCATCGGGTCTCCTGTATTTATTTAACAAATGTTCAAAATTGCGAAATTCACACTTTCGAGTTTTAGCTGACATTTTTAAGCTCTTCATACCTTGTTAAGAACCTAATAATACCCTCTCACTTATTTGTGTAATTCCAACTTGGCGAGTTTCCTTTAACTTACATACTGATATGGTCGTGGCCGCATTAACTTACGTAAAGTTCCGCTTTAAGTCAACAAAGAGTTTATAATAATCCTGAACCGTTACCCTAAGGCCCTGAATCTTTAAATGCCAGGCATAAATCCGATTATTATAGTGGCCATAATTTAACGAAAACTGGCCAAGTTGGAATTGCACAAATAAGTGAGAGGGTATTATTAGGTCTTGACAAGGTATTAAGAGCCTAAAACTTAACCCAATACTATGATATCATAACTTTATTGGCAAACTGTTTTTGCGAGAAGCCTAAAACGTAGCCTCTTTTATTCAAAATCTTTATGGAGGCAAAGGAACAACAATTAATTTCAACAAATATCTGAAGACATGGCTGATTCTTTTTCAGTTTAAATCATTAAAATTTACCTGTATTCTTGTTTACCTTAAGCCCCGTTTCCATTACTACAAATCTGCCCAGCGACATGTCGCACGACATGTGCCGGGCATAAATCGCAGAATGGAAACCATTAGATACATGTCGCGGTACATGCGCCTGGGACAAAAATGTGTCAGAACCGCGCGACAAAACATTGTGCCAAGGGTAATGGAAACAGCCAGCAACTTGTGCCAGGAAAATACGCATGCGCAAAAGACCGTTTACACATACAACCCTGTTTAGCGCCCACAGAGCCTAACCTAAAAATTGTCTAATCTTCACATATGATTAACATATGTTATACTTCATTCTTGCACCAAATACCTCTGCGACGTGTCGCAGAGAATATGAAACGAATATGTGCAACGAGTCCCGGCCTCATGTCGTGCGACAAGTACCGACCGGGATTTGACAGAATGGAAATGTAACCTTAATCATGTGTTAATTAAAACGATTACTTATAACGTAATCATTTAGTGATATGAAGTACCTGGCAGCCTTAATGTAAAAAATCCCCGAGGAATGTGCTTAGTAATGCAGCTCTTGCGTGACATGTTAGTCGATTATAAGTTCGGTTTTGTAAAAAGCCGTTCCGCAGCGGATCAGTAGGCGGAACTATTATGTGTGAAAGTTGACGCTTGACTTGCAACAGACAAACACCGATACTCCTGCACGTCAGATCTCCATCGGAGCCGTCGGACGGATGTGGTGATATTTCTGCCGCTGGTTCTGTGATGTGACGGGATCGCTGCTTCTTGCTGCTTCTGGCTCTGAGATGTGACGGGATCGCTGCTTCTTGCTGCTTCTGGTTCTGAGATGTGACGGGATTGCTGCTGCTCCCAATCTCCGATCTTGCTTGTGCCTTCCGCTTCATGGTTGGTTCCACCCCCGACTCTTCAAGTCAAGGCTAGTTAGCGCTCAGGAATTAGACACTCCTCTGGACATTACTCCAGGAGCCGTTCACTTCCTACTTGTCATCTCTAGGAAATCCTGTGCCGATTACTCGCTACTCTTGACAGAAACCGTCATCAACATTAACCCCCTCCCCCCCAAGAGAAACGACAGTAGTTGTACCAAAATTGATATTTTTTTTTATTTTTTAGGGGAGAGAAATCAAATCCGAACTTAAATACTACAAACAGAAGAGAGGGCTTTCTCCGGTGTATCGACAAGTATGTATCCAGGACATTGGACGAGTATGCACGAATTCCGGATGTTGGGAAATCGAAGTTTTCCAGGATTCCCAGGATAGAAAGGGCGAATGTTTACTCTGTGGCATCCTGATTCATAAATCTGATTGAAAAAGTATGCAATTGAAATTCAATGTTTTATGTATAACAAATTGCTAGGAAGACCGTTTCAGACACGAGATTCGCCCTTGAAATAGGACATCGAATTTTTCATGATGATGGAGCTATTTAACTTGAAACTTAGAGAGAACTAAAGGCCAACCAGAGAAACAAGGCGAAGCGTCGTGTTACCTATATCTTTCTGAATCAGAAAATAAAATAAATAAAAAAGTATATTTTTTTGATTCACCCTTACTCTTCCAAGGTCCTAATATGAACCTACCTAGAAGATTGGCAGCATTTATGAGCCCTCTTAGAAGAAAGTAAATGGAATCTCATCATATCCCCTGATAAAATATTTCTATGTAACACTTTTTCTTCTAGAAATTTAACCAAAACCAAGAACTATCAGCTCAATCATGCTTTAATGATATCTCGTTGAACTTGGTTCCATTCGATTTTCTTCCTCAAAGTATCTATTTACTCAAGAGGTTACACCCATCAAAGAATTATGGACAAATGTCTTACATTTTGGGAAAACATATCTTCAGGCATACTGTGTGTATATTACAGGAAGTATTAGACCCGATTTTTACCCTGTCATAACTTTGAACCAGTTAAAGATAAACCTATGAAATTTTACACAGGTATTATCCTAATAGATGTGAGTAAATTTGGAAAGATTCATAATTCTACATTAAATAGTTTCTGAGATATAGGAGATGGAAAATCGGACTTCATAAGACTCACTCATCAAAATTTTTATTCTCCGTAAGGACAACCTAAAACTAAAGGGAAAAATCCGAAAATACAGAAAAGTTGAGTTACGTCCTTTCCCCAGGGCTTTTCGTATACACGCAAAACTACCCGAAAAACAGCTCGACGCACTGGCAAGCGTCATGTCCACACGTCATTCTCCTCTAGCCAAACGTCATAAGCACCAACTCAAAATTCACTTACAAAAAGTATTGATATTTCCCCCCAAGAAAACGTGGACAAAAGGCCAAGTTCGAGGCCTCTCCCAAAAACAGTTTGCGTATAAAAGTTATGATATCGTATTATTGGGCAACGTTTTAGGCCCTTAATACCTCGTCAAAAGCTAGTAATACGGTCTCCCTTATTTGTACATTTTGAACTTGGCCAATTTTCGTTAAATGATGGCCGTTTTAACTGATTTTGATTTTGTACAACCCCGATCGTTTTAGAACTTTCCTCCAAAGTAAATTGGCTACTGAGGTTGCACTCATGACGGAATTTTAGAAACATTTTTTCAAACCTTTATCGATCCTGCCTAGGAGACACCGAAAATGGGCCCCTTTAATATATATTTATATACGTTAACACGATACACGCCAAAGTTTTTCGTTTTCGCCACGGAACTGGGTCTGTAGTATAACAATTGAACGAGTTTGTACCCGGCAAAATCGCTCCATCTGGAGGGGAGGGGGATTACTCCGGGACCCAAAGTAGTTATTTGCCCATATCAGTCATAATTCCTGTTATATTTCAACGAAACTCGATATTCCTTGTGATCATCTAAAGAGAAAAATGTATTGTAAAATCAAATAAATCGGTTCATTAGGAGGGGGGATTACTTCGACCCAAATTACTAGTTTCCGCACACCGGTCATAATCTACTATATATTTGTCAAATACCACTCACTGACCTATCATCGCCTAGCTCAAACCACTCTCTAGAACGTAGACTCTCGTTAAGAAAGGATTTTTTGATATTCGAATTTTTAAGTATTTTTAGAGGGGTTTAAAGTTTTAGTTGGTTAGAGCAGGCAAGCCTAGGTAGCGTTGCTAGGACGATAAAGAACAGCTGTTACCGTACATTATCTATTTCATAGTATTATTTTTAATAGAGGTTAATTTCAACTATGATGGCAGTCCTTGAATTACTAGAAATAAACCGCGATTTTGTCCCTCGTAGAGTTTACGCCCTGGTTATGGTCCATCCACTTGACACAAAAATTTGAAATTTTGCACAACAATCCGTTTAGAATGTAAACACTCGCTAAGAAAGGTTTTTTTGATATTCAAATGTTTAAGTACTTTTAGGGGGGTTTGAACTATTAGGAGGTTCCTCGACGGCTCAAATATGGTCCAATTTTGATTACATTTGGTACAAAAATCATTCTTCTCATTTGAAAGGTCAAGTTCATTAACCAGCTGAATCCGTTTACTGGAATATGGTTTTTGGGGCAAAATGTGCGTGAATAAATCGGAACGCTTACATTTTCGAGTCCATATGATTGCAGGTACGCGCGGTTCCTTAACGTAGGAAAAGGATGTATTACTTTTGTTATATGGGTGCTTCTTCCGCTAGGGTAATTAGCATCTAATCTAAGATATTTAAACTTTGTTATCGTTTGGAGGTAAGAGTTATATGGGGTAAAAATTGTATTAATGGTGAAATAAAGTTTTCGGATCTCAGTGTATTTTCTAAAATATCTCGAAAACGGTTGGGAAATCGTAGTAAATATTTATTTATTTATTTGTTTATTAGTGAGACCGCGACAAGGGCAATTCATCACTTAAATACATACATAGGAAGAAACAATAGTAAACAATTGGTAACAAATTTGAAAATGAAATAATTAAAAAAAAATATGAAAATAAAAAAAATTACTAATACTATTTGCAGTGACTATAAAAAGGTACGAACAACACAGAGGCAGATAGGGCAGTCTGTAAATACAATTATAGACTTAGATCTTTATGAATTTCAAATCATAGTTTTTACATATTTATTAATGATAGGAGGTCGTAAACAGAAAAATAAATATACATACACATATACACATACACAAACAGATAAGCTCGTATACAAACATAGAAAACCATATATATACATCATATTTCTTCAAATAGTCCAATTTTCCTTAAGTATCTAAAAACAAAATCTATAAATTGGCTTCCTTCTGCTAACAACTCTGTTAGATTTATAGCTGGGAGGGGAAATGAGTTCAGTCTTAAACAGTCCGTTAGTAAGTGTTTAATCGTTAAAAAGGAGTTACATATTGGGCAAATCGGTGCTTGTTCACTGGTCATTAGGAATGAGTGTGTAAGTCTAGTGTGTCCAATCCGTAAACGTGTCAGTACTACTTCTTCTCTTCTTGTACGTCTGTTGCTCGATGGCCAGTGAGTAATTGTAGATTTAATTTCTCGTAGTTTGTTGTCTCTTGTCCTGTACCATACATCGTACCACTGGTTTTCAATGTGTTTCTGTATGTCAGTGAATATATCTTCGTATGTTATGTCTGTGACGTCGTATTGGTTTCGTGTTGTGGATAATTTTGCTTGTCTGTCTACATTCGTACTTTGTGGTATATCTTCATGACCGGGAAGCCAATAAATAGTTATTCGTTTCTTCAATGAATGTATTGTATCGTGTATTTGTGTTACAATTGGATGAGTGCTAAAAATGTCTTGTATGGCTATAAGGGAACTGAGAGAGTCTGTACAAATGATAATGTCGTTTTCTTGTCGTGTATTGATGTTGGTCAGTGCTAGAAGTATTGCTCGTAATTCAGCTGTGTATGTTGTCGTAATGTCAGGCAGTTTATTAACTATTATTGTTTCTCCTATTACTACAGCTATTCCTGTACCGTGTTGTGTTTTAGATGCGTCTGTGTATACAAATAATGACTCTAAATGATCTTTAAGGTAAGCTTTAAATTTGTTTTTATATATAATGCCAGATGTAGGGTCATGCTTTCTGTGTTTAGTCAAACTTAAATTTATTGTTAGATTATGAATTGTCCAAGGAGGGAAAATGTGATTTGCTTTTTGTATAATTTTTGTTGGGTCAGTGTAGTGGTTGGTAATTTCGCGAAATCTAATGTAAAGTGGCTTTTGTACTGTAGGGTTCATGTTATATGTTTCGGTGTATGGATTGTGGATGTACTTAAGGCATGGACTATTTAAAGATATACTCTTAAGTACAAACTTACTTATCAGCATCCTTCTCCTGTATTCTAGCGGATACTCCCCAGACTCGGCACAAAGGCTATTGGTCGGGCTGGTTCTAAAAGCACCGGTAGCTAACCTTAGTCCCGTGTAATGGACAGAATCTAGCAACTTTAGAAGATTGGGCTTGGCAGAGGAATATGCTACACATCCATAATCTAGTATCGAACGAGTAAATGCTCGATAGAACGTTAGCATTAGACTCCTGTCAGCACCCCATTTCGTATTTCCCAGAACTCTCAAGAGATTAAGTGATTTCTTTGATCTCTTACAGAGTTCTTTGACATGGGGTACCCAAGTTAGTTTGCTGTCAAATAATATACCCAAAAATTTTATAACTTTTTCTTCTCTTAATTTTCTATTGTAAATAAATAAATTAATGCTAGGAACCCTTTTCTTTTTTGTGAAAAGTATAATTTTTGTTTTAAATAGAAGGCGGCTATTCGAATGGTTACTAAATTCTCGACAAAAAAGATTTTCGGTGGGGCGATGCCAATCGAAGAGATAAGTGTTTAAAACTTCAATTTTGTTAGTTTTATTCTTTTCAACGTGTATTTATCTCTGTTTACCTAACTTTTTAAGTAGTTGTATTTTTTTTACTCCCCAACGGAAACAAGCACGGTTACCTCCACATGGTGTTTCCTGGGTAACTTTAAAGTCCGTGCAATAATAAGCTGTACAAAATTATGGAGTTGCTTTAATTTTGACCATATCTTATTTAATTCAATATAAAAAATACTTATCTGCCGTGACGAAGCACGGGTATTCAGCTAGTTTCTGTTATATTTGAACGACACGCGGTATACAACCTGAGTATATAATAAGAAAGAAGTGTATCAAGAACTTAATAGGTCTAACGGAAGGGGGCGGGGGTACTTTGTACTATGTTTGAAAGGAATCCTCCCGCCAAACGTAGGTTGGCAAAGCTCCCACTTCTACCAGGTTCTCACTTCTACCACTAGGAGCACTGTATCCTGTTTCTGCTTTATTACTGTATTCCGTTCCTTTTATTATTCAACAAGATCAATATACGAAAATGTGAAGTTTTGTCTATTTATTAAGTAGTGTAGTACCACCCATACACAAAACTCTGGAATTAAATTTAAAAAAAAAATTAATAAATGAACAGTTCCTCATTACAAATGTAAAAGAGCAGAACTATTCATGTTTTTATTTAATTTATATAGGTTATTTTAAGTAATGCCTCTCGTCCACTGGGAACCGAAAAGCTGCGAAATGAATTCGTCCGAATTTGCACGAACAATCCAAACACGTGGCTCCATCATAGACCGCGTCCACTGGGCCCGTATCGTTCGTCCGATGTGATTCCCCTCATTTCACGTCTTTGTCAATTTCTTCTGAGCTGTCGATTAATCAAAGGTGATAATTCCAAACCGAAATATTCTTCATTAGAATCATGAGAAAAACCTTTCCGACGTGCCATCACGTCTACTTTGAATTCGGACGAATAATGAGACCAGGGAAAAGAGGTATTCGCACGATTTCGTACGATCGGCGTTCGCCTGAATTCGTTGCCTCGCAGTTCGCAACTGTTTGGTCCCAGTGGACGAGGAGCCAAACATATTCAGGAATGCACATGACACAACCAAAATTCTGGAAGGTGGTTAGTTATGCAGTTCTTGCGTGACGGAATTTTTGTTCTACACCATCGAAACTCGGTATTCGTTGTGGTAATTTAAAGAGAAAAATACGTTTTAAAAATACCTGGCTGGGACCATATAGCTCCGAGGTCCAGCCTCGCACTGGCAAGGACTCTCTGTCGGCGGAGTCCGCTCCGACATTCTTGAACCTGCCAAATTCAAATACATTTTCATAATAAACAATCTTCAACAGATTATTTAATAAAATATTTCTTCGAATTACACGACTTCCAACTCAGAAAGACACCTTACAAACTGTACTACAATGAAGACCCCTATCCGCCATACAAACTATACTACAATTAAAAAACCTATCAACGATAGAAACTATACTACGATTAAAAACCTATCCACCATGCAAACTATACTACTATTAAGACATCTATCCACCATACAAACTATACTACTATTAAGATACCTATCCACCATGCAAACTATACTACTATTAAGACATCTATCCACCCTACAAACTATACTACTATTAAGATACCTATCCACCATGCAAACTATACTACTATTAAGACATCTATCCACCATACAAACTATACTACTATTAAGATACCTATCCACCATGCAAACTATACTACTATTAAGACATCTATCCACCCTACAAACTATACTACTATTAAGATACCTATCCACCATACAAACAATACTACGTACTATTAAGACATCTATCCACCCTACAAACTATACTACTATTAAGATACCTATCCACCATACAAACTATACTACTATTAAGACATCTATCCACCCTACAAACTATACTACTATTCTGTTACCTATCCACCATACAAACAATACTACGTACTATTAAGACATCTATCCACCCTACAAACTATACTACTATTCTGTTACCTATCCACCATACAAACAATACTACGTACTATTAAGACATCTATCCACCCTATAAACTATACTACTATTCTGTTACCTATCCACCATACAAACAATACTACGTACTATTAAGACATCTATCCACCCTACAAACTATACTACTATTAAGATACCTATCCACCATACAAACTAAACTACTATTAAGACATCTATCCACCCTACAAACTATACTACTATTCTGTTACCTATCCACCATACAAACAATACTACGTACTATTAAGACATCTATCCACCCTACAAACTATACTACTATTAAGATACCTATCCACCATACAAACTAAACTACTATTAAGACATCTATCCACCCTACAAACTATACTACTATTCTGTTACCTATCCACCATACAAACAATACTACGTACTATTAAGACATCTATCCACCCTACAAACTATACTACTATTCTGTTACCTATCCACCATACAAACAATACTACGTACTATTAAGACATCTATCCACCCTACAAACTATACTACTATTAAGATACCTATCCACCATACAAACTAAACTACTATTAAGACATCTATCCACCCTACAAACTATACTACTATTCTGTTACCTATCCACCCTACAAACTATACTACTATTAAGATACCTATCCACCATACAAACTATACTACTATTAAGATACAAATCCACCATACAAACTAAACTACTATTAAGATACCTATCCACCATACAAACTATACTACGTACTATTAAGACATCTATCCACCCTAGAAACTATACTACGTACTATTAAAACATCTATCCGCCCTACAAACTACACTACTATTAAGATACCTATCCACCATACAAACTGTACTACTATTAAGATACCAATCCACCATACAAACTATACTACTATTAAGATACCTATCCACCATACAAACTATATTACGCACTATTAAGACCCCTATCCACTATACAAACTATACTACAATTAAGACACATATCTACCTTACATACTATACTACAATGAAGACACCTGATACAGCATATACTTCTCAGAACTGCAATCAACCCGAGTCGAAGATGATCGTAAAATAAAATACTAATTGTAAGATGATTTCTTTGTAAACGGCTGGTTAGTTCATTAAGGAGCAGTGAGATAAAACGAATGCAGCAACTGTTCGCTCGCCTGGAAATATTACACAATGCAACTCGGGGGATATCTCCACCCGTTCAAACATTAGAGACTGTCCTTTCTTTTACATTTGTTTATTTCAATGATGACTTCTATCGTGTTAATCACATACACTCTTTCTCTTACACACACACACCATGTTCCATGTCCCGTCTAAAGTAGAGGGATGTTCCTTGTCCCTTCTAGGGTAAAGGGAGGTTCCATATCCCTTTTAATGTAGAGGGATGTTCCATGTCCCTTCTAGAGTAAAGGGGGGTTCTATATCCCTTCTAATGTAGATGGATGTTCCATGTACCTTCTAGGGTAAAGGGAGGTTCCATATCCCTTCTAATGTAGAGGGATGTTCCATGTCCCTTCTAGGGTAAAGGGAGGTTCCATATCCCTTCTAATGTAGAGGGATGTTCCATGTCCTTTCTGGGGTAAAGGGAGGTTCCATATCCCTTCTAATGTAGATGGATGTTCCATGTCCCTTCTAGGGTAAAGGGAGGTTCCATATCCCTTCTAATGTAGAGGGATGTTCCATGTCTCTTCTAGGGTAAAGGGAGGTTCCATATCCCTTCTAATGTAGAGGGATGTTCCATGTACCTTCTGGGGTAAAGGGAGGTTCCGTATCCCTTCTAATGTAGATGGATGTTCCATGTCCCTTCTAGGGTAAAAGGAGGTTCCATATCCCTTCTAATGTAGAGGGATGTTCCATGTCCCTTCCAGGGTAAAGGGAGGTTCCATATCCCTTTTAATGTAGAGGGATGTTCCATGTCCCTTCTAGGGTAAAGGGAGGTTCCATATTCCTTCTAATTTTGAGGGATGTTCCATGTCCTTTCTGGGGTAAAGGGAGGTTCAATATCCCTTCTAATGTAGAGGGATGTTCCATGTCCCTTCTAGGGTAAAGGGAGGTTCCATGTCCCTTCTAGTGTAAAGGGAGGTTCCATATCCCTTCTAATGTAGATGGATGTACCATGTCCTTCCTAGGTATAGGGATATACCTTGTACCTTTTCAGACGTTTTTTCGCCCTTACACCCTATCCATCCATCCATCCTTGTACTTTCTGAGATATTATATTTCTTGGTTAAAAACCCGGGCCTTTCAACCAATTCTGATCACAAAAATCTTTTAATAACGTTAGCTTGACCATTCACATTAAGCGGCGTCCGCTGTAAATTTTAACGTCCACTAATAAATAACACAGATGTTTAAGATGAGTTACGTACGAAGTACCTACCTATTCAAGTTAAGCTATGTCTGATACCATTTTTTATTACGAAAGAAAGGGCAGCAAGCCTAGAAATTATTTTAATTAGGAAATCATTTTCAGTCACTATTATGTACAACTTCATTGGTTAGTGCAACCTCATAAGCAGGAACCTTTGAGACGGAACAAGTGCGCAGCTGATTGCAGCCGGAGTCAACCTTTCCAGAAATGACAGGACATAGTTTCTATCGAAATATCCACGATTCGTTTAAAAGAAAAGAAGGAAACTGTTTAAATAGAAGTTTTCCGATTATTAGAATCGATTATGTTTTTCTGGTCGATTCAGAAGTGAAAGGCTATTCTTCACATTTCTTCAATCTGGCATTTCTTCACGGCATCGATTGCTCAGATTGAACCATTCAAATCCCATTTACTAGATTCTCCATCCAGAACCATTCCTCATTTCTTCTGATTCATCCACCATTTTCTCGCTCCTTCGGCTACAGCCCGTTCTGTACCAACGGCGAGCCACTGAGTGTGTTTACATGCTTGCCTCTCCATTGCTATCAACAATAATGCTATCAACACTATTTCTATCAACAATACTGCTATCAACACTATTTCTATCAACAATATTTCTATCAACACTATTTCTATCAACAATACTGCTATCAATAATATGACTATCAACAATGATGCTTACAGCGATAATGAGGATTAGGTCCATCATATTGTCCAATGTGCCGGTGTAATTGAACGTGAAGTACTGAAACAGACCATAAACGGATTAAGTTATCGTTATTTTAGGGAACAGATGATGAAAACTAACTGTACTTGTAGCGGATTTTCTCCCTCCTCCATAGGGAGGATACTCTCTAATGAGATTGACCTCATAAATGTATATATAGTTTAAGATTTATTTGGTGTGTTTAATTGGTAGGTAGTCCACTTATATTGTACATAACACAGATGTTTGTAACGGATAATCTTCAGGCTATCACACTTTTGTATCCAGGATACGTCCGATATATGTATCCAGGATACGTCCAATATATGTATCCAGGATACGTCCGATATATGTATCCAGGATATGGCTGATGCCTATCGGGATACGGCAGATGGATGTATCAAGGATAGGGCTGATGTATGAATCCAGGGTAGGGCTGATGCCTATCGGGATAGGGCTGATGTATGTATCTAGGATAGGGCTGATGCCTATCGGGATAGGGCTGATGTATGTATCTAGGATAGGGCTGATGCCTATCGGGATAGGGCTGATGCCTATCGGGATAGGTCTGGTGCCTATCTGGATAGGGCTGATGTATGTATCCAGGATAGGGCTGATGTATGTATCCAGGATATGGCTGATGCCTATCGGGATGGTCTGATGCCTATCGGGATAGGGCTGATGTATGTATCCAGGATATGGCTGATGCCTATCGGGATAGGGCTGATGTATGCATCCAGGATAGGGCTGATGCCTATCGGAATAGGGCTGATTTATATAGGGGTATGTAAATTACTACCTCCATCTCGCTCTAGGAAAACAGTGTTACAAATACGTGTCTCATTTTCTTATCATGTTTTACTAAAGTACTCGTTTTACTGTTCTATTCGTTATGTTAATTAAAAAACAGCCAATTAAAAAGTAAGGCCAACAGACACAAAAAAAAAAAAAAAAAATTAAAAAATAGTAAGCGTTCGAATGTTCACCTTCCTCTTGCCACGATTCCTCAACCTTTTAAGTGTTAACCAAAAATTACATTTTTTTTTTTATTTTAATACTTTTTTTATAAATTATTTAACTTTTTTAAAGGTAACAGGAACAAAAAGCTTCAAAACTAGGTATTACAAATAATAATAATTGAAAACACAACAATACTACAAAAGATATAATCACAATTAAGTTATGAAAACTAATGAATCATTCTTGGACAAGTAACGGTTCATTTAACAGATTAAATATTTCATCTAAGTAAGGAATGAAACCCTTCCTTATGTCGACGAATTTCTGCACTCATACTAGACATATACGGATCGCTCGAGTATTGTTTTTTTCTCTCTCTTTATATATATTTGTTTATTTACAGAATATTACAATCTACAATTGAGTATAGTAACCACTGAAATACATCTTCAATATTTGATAGCCTCCACTACTGGCAGATGTACTTAAATCTTCTTCTACATCTGGTTGTGTATCGTAATCCAAACTTGTATCAAGCCATTCACCAAAACGGGGTTCTCTCAACAATTTTTGTTTGGTTTGCCACTTATCACGTCAATTCCATAAAATTGTATCTTTTTTTTTTTTTTTAATTATTCCTTCTCTTCTGGTAACCAAATTGTTGGTGTACATATTATACACCTTCCCGTTTTTTTCTGTTTAGACTTCGTAAGATCCAAACTTCATAAAGTTCCCTTTTCGATATGGGCTTTTTTTCAGAAAATCAATTATCATTATTAAATAGGCAGACTCTGGCAGCTAATTCTTGCTTTTCCATGTCACTACTTAATCGACAAATAAGAAAAAATTAAAACTAAGCCGGACGAGAACGGACAGCAAAAGTTCTGTCCCATAATACTGTACCAATAAGTGTAGTACAAATCGCATCGCGTAAACCAAACATTAATTGTATTTTATTATGATAAATAATGAAAGAAGGTCATACATACCTTTCTGAAACCTGAAATAAATTTTTAGTACTGACAAAACAGTTTCATAAGTGCAGTATACATCCAAAGATGGAGTAATGGACTTTGCGGCATGACATTACCTAATATAAACAATCCGTAATTCCTAAATGCTGACGTGTTTGAGCCGACTTATTCTTGTTTTGTAATCTATATACTATCTAGGAAAATACTGCAAGGGCCAATTAGGGATTCGTTTTCATGAATTTTTCGAATTTTGTCCAGCTAGATCAGTTAAAAATACAACTGTTCGTTGCCCGGTCTCTTGTACCTATTGTAGCCAGTCCCCCCTCATTCCTACTGCACTCAAACTTAACATTAATGTGAGTGACGTTTCTTTGACACTTTTCGCTTATCGCTCATCGCTCTTCGCTCGTATCGTACCCGAGGCCTATGTTGTTTACCATTCCCATTGTACGAGTAAGTGTTCATACTATCCAAGTCTATCTCGTGATTTCTTAATAGAAAAAGTTCGCTCAAAACCCTTCTAGAGTTTGATGTCCTTGACAAGCGAGCCGTGTCGTGTTTTGCCAACCCACTCCAAGCATGTCGCCACCAATCAGCCGAGAAATCGCCTATCATAACCCGACCATAGCCTCGCCCAGATACCGAATTGGCTACATACTTTCAGGTTTTGTCAAGTCTTCCCCTAATGCTAGTCCTGTGGATATTACTCCAAAAAAATGTATTACGTATTAGTTTCACCTCAGGTTAGAGAATTGGATTTCGTTCAATGATCTGGATCAACATCGCATCCAATATGGCGACGGAAAGACCATTTATTAATATTATCAACGAGTTTCGATATAAACTCGAGGAAACGCGTATCACTTATGTTAATGGCATAACTGCTAAGCTGCTCGCTCAAGGTTATATCGAAACTCTAGCCAATCCAACTCTAGATTAATGAGGTTCAACTGTCATGAAATTCGGACAAAGCACCAGGGACTTGACGTCTGTTAGGTATTAGATGTAACTTAAGCATTTGATGCATTACAATAAGATTCATTTTAACATGAACTATTTGTAATACACCTGTGAATCCAGTGATCGGTTCTTACGTATTAGCTTCAACGCAGGTTAAAGAACCGTCTCTCAGAGATCTGGATCATCACCGGGTCCGAGATCTGGATAACGGCATCAATTGAGTTATTGCTAATATGGCGACGGGATTATCAACGATTTCGGTTGACTAGAGTTTCAATATAACCTTGAGCGAGCGAAAACGCGTAGCACTTATGTTATTGGTACAATAAGGTTTCCGCTCGCTCAAGGTTATCTCGGAACTCTAGTCAATCCAACTCCTTGATAATATAGATCAAGGACGGTTTTTCGTAGGATAATGGATGATATGATATTTAACAGTGCTTCCTTTGTTTCGGTAAAATAAACAACAAACTAGGAAAACGAACAACAAACAAAGAAACACCAATTGCGTAAAAAAGGCCAATGTACAAATGAATTGCTTTCTAAATAGAAAGGGAACAAGACGGTTACTATAAACACAATGACTAATAGAATTTGTCATAGGAATTGACCAATAGAAATGCGTTATCCATGATCCAGATCTCAGAACGAGACCCACAACTTTCACCTGCGTTGAAGCTTATACGTAAGTATCAGACGAAGCACCAGGGACTTAGCATCTGTTAGGTATTAGTTGTAACTTGAGCATAAGGTACATTTTAACTTGTTTAACTTGAAATATTTGTACATTTTGTAATAAACCTCTGAATTCCAACGAAACTCCAGACTTGAATTTCGATGTCACCTTGAGTGAGCGGAAACGCATAGCAATCATGTCATTAACGTAAGTGCTACGCGTTCCCTCAAGGTTATATCGAAACACTAGTCAACCCAACTCTTTGAAAATATTAAGGTAAAAATGCAGTTTCCCGCCCTCCAAACCGATTTCTTTCAAACTTTGCACAATAACGTATTTTGATGCACTAAACACGAATACGATAAAAAAAAAACGTCGGATTTAACTAGGAAAGAGGTTATTAAGCACTAAAGTTCACTGTTATGCAGGTTATGAGAGCTAATGTATCAACTAAATTTGTGACAACTTTAAGGCATAAATGACGACTTTAAGGCATACATGCTATGCGTTTCCGCTCGCTCAAGAAGATAACAAAACCCCAGTCAATCCAACTTGCTAAAATTAATAGAATATAATATTAAGTACTAAAGTTAGGAAGGTTATAAAACTAGGCGTCATCAGCGTATTTGTAAACACGCGCATGCGAAGATATGTAACATTGGGAAACAGAGAACTCTCATTTGAAATGTTCAGAAACCATTTATTCGAAAATATTGTTAATTTTAAGGGCATCCTCACCTGTCGCTTAAGGGCATACGTGCTATGCGTTTCCGCTCGCTCAAGAAGATATCAAAACCCCAGTCAATCCAACTCGCTATAATTAATGGCTCTCATAACCTGCATAACAGTGAACTTTCGTACTTAATAACTTCTTTCCTAGTTAAATCCGACGTTTTTTTTTTTTTTTTTTTTTTTTTTTTTTTTATCGTATTCGTGTTTAGTGCATCAAAATACGTTATTTTGCAAAGTTTGAAAGAAATCGGTTTGGAGGGCGGGAAACTGCATTTTTACCAATATTAATAAATGGTCTTACCGTGGCCATATTGGCACATCTTCAATTGACTTCTGCTCATGCGCTGATGATCCAGATCACTGAACGAGACCCACTTCTCTAACCTGAGGTGAAGGTAATACGTAAGTTTGATAGTAAATGCTAAAACTCACCGCATTGTAAAAGGGTCGATCTGAACTTTCTTTGACCTTTGAGTACTTGCTGAATCTGCCGAGCTTGACACAGACCCTGGTCTGGAGGTTGGTCCAAGTGACGTGGTTAGCTTCGTAGATTGAAACGCCAATGGCGTAAGTCTGCTCATCTTCAAATCTATCTTCGTACAAAGATTCGGGGAATAGTTCCGCTAACATAACCTTTATTTATTAAACTAAAATATTAACAGGTGTTGTTGCTGTATTTCTTTACTTATCTTGCTTCTTCTCTAATTCATCTTATAACAAAAAAATAAAAATAAAATAATTGGAACGCATAACAAATCTTGAAAATGTTATTCTAACACTTATTAAAAAATGATCATAATGTTCATGAAAAATCCCTTTTTGTAGTTTATATCTTCATTGACAAAAATTAACAATGCTGAATTTAAATCTTAGTTTTATGTAATGACCTGCCATATTAGCGGCAACGCAAATCTGAAAATAAATAAAGGTAAAACTGAAGTTTAGGGTCCTCACAAACGATTACTTTAACATTTTTCACTTTAGCGTATTTTAATGGACTAAACACGAATCCATTTAAAAAAAAAAAAAAAAATCGCTCTTAACTAGGAAAGAAGTTATTAAGAACTAAAGTTCACTGTTATGGAGGTCAAAGTTGGCGTTATTTGTAAACATGCGCATGCGCAGACATCTAACATTGTGAAACAAAGAACTCTCATTTAAAATGTTGAAAAACTATTTATTCAAAAATAATTGTCAATTTTTAGGGAATCCCCACCCGTCGTAAGCTGTCGCTTATGGGCATACATACTATGCGTTTCTGCTCGCTACGCTCGCTCAAGAAGATATCAAAACTGTAGTCAATCCAACTCGCTAAAATTAATAGAATTCTATTATCTTCATGAGCGAGTGTAGCGAGCGGAAACGCATAGCGTGTATGCCCAAAAGTTGTCCTAGGCATTCTTATTAATATGCATGTTTATTAATACATAAAAGTTTGGCTTATTGTGGAATAATTATAAAAAATTCTACACTACTTATTGACTAATTACACTGTTTTTTTTTTTTTTTTTTTTTTTTTTTTTTTTTTTTTTTTTTTTTACGGCGCATCTACATCTAGGTCATTAGCGCCGACATCCAGGGTGCAGCGAGGAATTTTACCAGCGAGCCGTGGGATGATAAAATTCCTGCCGGAGGTTGGGAATCGAACCCACCATCTCCCGCTTATGAATCCAAGGCGCTAGCCATTAGACCACGGGAGACCCCAATTACACTGTTCTGCACGAAAATCCTCCTTCAAACCAAAACATGCTCTCTTACTGTTTTCAAATGTGCTGAACACGAATTTGAAGTCAGATTCTGTCTATCACGCACAGTTTCTTGAGAAATTATAGTTTTTTATCCAAAAATGTGAGTTTTTTTTGTAAATTTGACGAATTTTTTTGGCATCAAAACATAGTGAAAAAAATTCAAAAGCCCGATGATTTTGAGCGCAATGAAGTATATTTGAACGAAAAAAAATTTGATGGGAATATTACAAGTGGTTGAAGAAATATGGCTAAAAGTGTTTTTTCAGTTTTTGATCTTGAGGCAGGGATATGGTCTCTTTTTTTAAGGCGTGTCAACCTTAGGGTCATTAACGCCATCGAGTGAATGTTTTATTATATTTTGTGGTGAAATATTTTCTTATTACTTTTGAATTTATTAAATGGTTAGATCAGCTTTTGAATTTTATTTAATTATTTATTATTGATTCTGGTTTATTTTGCTTACTGAGATTACTTGCAATGTCATTTTCATTGGCAAATATAGATACAAACATACTCAAAATGTACACATACACACATGGACACACCTACGCACATACACAAACCCAGTTCCATTCAACCTTACTCACAAACATTAAACACACTCACCATTCGCTATCTGTTCAATTGTATGCTTTAGATTTTATTAATTAGTTTAGTTTAATAGCTTTCTAACGTTATCAGCATCATCTCCAAGGATTTCATCCATGTTGTCTGATAACATTAGCTCTTCTCTAATTGATTGATATATTCGGCATTCTGTAAGTAAATGTTTCACTGTTACTTGAACGTTGCATGATTCACAGATTGGGGGCGGTTCTTTAGAAAAAAGGAATGAATGCGTTAATCTTGTATGCCCAGTCCGCAATCGACTTACGGCAACTTCATGTTTTCTATTGATGCTGGGTGGGGTCTTCCAAGCTTTAACTGTCGATTTTATTTCTCTTAATTTATTGTCCTCTATTATCTGCCATGTATATTGCCAGTTTTGCCAGACTATTTGCTTGAGGTAATTAATGATATCATTCTTTGGAACATTGTGATAGGGAATTCCTTCATTTACAGCTCTTTTCGCTAAGGTATCGACCTCCTCGTTCTCTTTAATTCCAGAGTGGCCGGGGACCCATACGAAAAGAACTGTTTTACTGTGAAGTTCTGCTATGGTTTCATGAGTAAGTGTGATTAATGGATGATCTGAGAATGGATTCCTTAAAGCAAGAAGTGCAGACAACAAATCCGTAAAAATTACAAGATAATTATTGTTAGTATTTATATTTAAGGCTTTCGTTATGGCCAACAGTTCGGCAGTGAAAATGCTACACATATTGCTGAGGGTGAACATATTCTTTGTGGCATTGGAGAGTGTAGCAGCACCAACTCCATCGATATCCTTAGAACCGTCAGTGAAAATATGACTAGCTTGTGGTAATTCATTTCGTATTTTAAGAAATTCTTGCTGATAAATATATTGGTTAGTATCTTTCTTCATGAATTTGGTTAATGCAAGGTTGATATTGGGAAAGGGTAGAGACCATGGTTCTCTGGAGGGTACAGCATTATGAATAATAGGCGGTAGGATAATGTTGAATTTAGTCAATAATTCTGATACCCTGATGGGGAAAGGCTTTCTTGGTACTCTTCGTCTAGGCATGGTTACAAGATCCTGGATATATTCGTTAAAGGGGTGATTTTTGGAGGATATGATTGTAATGTAGAAGTCAAGTGTTAATAATTCTCTACGAAGTTCCAAAGGCAGTTCTCCTGCATCAACGCATAAACTGTTTGCAGGGCTGGATCGGAATGCTCTGGTTGCTAGTCTGATGCCAGCATGATGAATGCTATCAAGCATTTTGAGAGTTGTGGGGGAAGCTGAACCATAGGCCGTGCAGCCATAATCCATCTTGGCTCTCACCAGGCTGCGATATAACATCAACATGCTGACCTTGTCTCCTCCCCATTTAGTGCAAGACAACATTTTGAGGATATTTAGTGCCTTGAAGCAATTTGTCCGCAGAGTTTTTATATGCTTTTTCCAATTAAGATTTTGATCAAAAATAAGTCCCAGAAATTTAGTATTATCTACAAACTTTATACGAGCTCCATTTACAAATAACGGGATTGGGTTTTCTACTTTCTTTTTAGCAAAATATATACATTCAGTTTTAATATTAGAAATGGTGAAGCCTTGATTTTTTAACCAGTCATTAATTCTGTCTAGAGATAGTTGTATGTTGTGGTGCACATTTTGGATTACTTTTCCGTTACAATAAATGACTATATCATCAGCGTACAGCATTGCCTTGACAGGTTCTTCTATGTGATCAAGTAAATCATTTATTGCGATGGAAAACAGAAAGGCACTGATCACACTTCCCTGCAGGACCCCATTTTCTTGAAGTTTCTCTGCCGAGAGCTGAGTACCATTTCGAATACAAAATTTTCGATTTGTCAAAAAATGTTGAATAAAATTAAGTATATGACCGTTTACTCCGATTTGAATGAGTTTGTCAAGTATAAGCCTCCTCCAGACACAATCGAATGCATTTTTGATGTCAATGAATACGGCTAGAACTTTTACATTAGAATTAAAAGCAGAGTTAATATCTGTCTCTAACCTTACTAGATTATCTCTAGTACTGCGTCCTGGCCTAAATCCACTCTGCCAATTAGTGTAAAGATTATTTTTCTCCATGTACCAATGTAGCCTTTTCATTATCATCCTTTCCATTAATTTACAGAGTGAACAGGTCAAGGAGATGATACGATAACTTGCAGTTTCATCTTGTGGTTTGCCATTTTTAAGTATAGGTATGCACACCGATTTTCTCCAAATGTTAGGGAAATGCGAAGAGACGAAAATTTTGTTGAATACCTTTAAGAGGATTTGTTTATTATCTATTGAAAGGTTTTTTATCATTGATATAGTAATGTTGTCTGGACCAGGAGAGGTGTCCTTGTGAGATTCCAGAGCAAGAGTTAATTCTAAATAAGTAAATGGTAAATTTAGTGGATTAATGGGATCTCTATTTATTTCTATTGGTTGTGATTCTACCAGATGTTTCGTTACTAAGAATTCAGGGCAGTAGTTAGAGTTAGATGAAATGTTTTTAAAATGTTCTGCAAGAAGATTCGCAATATCTGTAGGGCTCGTAATTACTGATAGTCCAGATTTAAGTAGATTTATAGTGTTTGTTCCTTTACGGCCTATAATTTTCTTTACAATGTGCCATATATCGCTTGTAGGAGTATGGCAGTTGATTTGACTGACATACTCCCGCCAAGATTTTCTTTTCGCGATGTTTATGGTTTTTCTTGCTTCTCTCCTAGCGATCATATATATGTTTAAATGCTCAGAGCAGGGATGTCTTTGAAATTTTCTTAATGCTCTTTTTCTATTCTTGATTGCCTCTTCCTATTCTATTATTGATATGGTCTCTACCTGGATCTTTAGGGGAATGACCTTCCTTTCTCTTTTATGGTGGTATCCTTTTCATTCAAATCCTTACCTGCCCCCCTTTCACCCTCAATACCCCAACTACTACCTAGAGACTACCGAAAAAGAGTCCAAGAACTGCTTACTTCATATAAAACATTGGGATGCAATATGTCCTTAAAAATACATTTCCTGCATAGTCACCTAGACTTTTTCGCCCCAAATTTGGGTGCAGTTTTGGACGAACATGGAGAACGATTCCACCAAGACATATCCAGAATGGAAAAAAGATATACTGGCAAATGGAATGAGAAGATGCTGGCGGATTACTGCTGGACACTGCAGCGGGAGACAGAGGAGGAAGAGTACAAAAGAAAAAAAAATACTTATTGACGATGTGTGTATATTTTTTGAGTTGTGTCATATCTAGTATTATACCTGATAGCATGCAGGATTCAATTAATTATATTTTACCGTTGAAAAAGAAAAAAAATCTGTTATAATAAAGACAATAATTTTCAAATACAATTTTTCATTTTTTCCAAGTTTCTCCTCTTTTCTCTCAAAATCAGAGGGTGATAGAATTTTTCTGAGTTCAGATTCGGACTCAGCACACCTGAAAACATGAGAAACAGGCAAAATTGTTCAAGGGAGGGGAGAAAAGTTTTTTTTTTGCAGAACAGTGTTATCAGAAGAGGCCCAGGATTCTAGAAACAAAGAAGTTCGAAATTTTAGACAGTTTTACACCAGAAAACCAAGTAGGAGAAGAAATTCTATCATCGGACCCAGAAAATTCTTCAGACCGACTCCTGCCGAAAGTAGAATGGCCAGAGGTAATGTACCATTTTTGTAAATTCAGGCTAAAATCACATAACTAATTTCTTTTATAAGAATATTTATTTGTACATTTTTTTCTAGATTATAATTTATAATTATCATCATACATTTGTTTATTACTTTGAACGAATTTTCAATATTTAAATACTAATATAATATTTATTTTTAACTTACGGTTACAAATTTGGTTGTTTTTTTGCGTATAATTTAGAATCAACAATTCCTGTACATATATTATATATTTTCGAAATACAAATAGCTATAATATTTATTTTAGGTATCAACAATTCCTATACATATATTGTATATTGTTACTTTGGATTTTATATATAAAATAAATCAGTCTTTTTAATATAATAGCATGCTGAGCCTATTTATCCCTTTAGTAATATCTTGAGTGCCTAATATCACAAAACTAATCATATACTTTTTTGGCTTCTATTTCCAATGTAGGAACTGAGATAAATATGGCCGAGCTTAATCAGCTGTTTAAGTAAACCTGATAGATGATTAAAAATGACATGAATGTCATAATTAGGATTGTTTATTTAATTAAAGAACTAATATTACAAATAGTAATAAATTCGCTCGCTTCTTTTTACTAATTGCAGTTATAAAGTATTCATTAATCTCGTATGATTATTTTTTTAGGTGCATCAGGGGATGAGTTGTTTTACCCAATAGGGGAAATGTTATTGAAATATTATGATATTGTCATAATTCAGGATATAATGGACTAAAGTCATAACATTTCTAACCTATATGTTCTACTCTGAACAGCTGATCAGAGACGGCCATATTTATTTCTTGACTAATCATATGTTAAAATACAATGTTAAATAGATGGTAGAATGAAATGAATATCAAATCAGAAATAAAACGTTCTGTGGAAAATAAACTTTCCAACCATTTTTGTGCTAAAACTTTTTAGCAAAAGTCTTCTGAAATTCGATTTATTATCTTTAGGTTTCAGTATGTTCATAATACCTCACTCATTTTATTAATAAAGTCTTATTTTTCCTTTGTAAATTCCCCTTCCCGCGTAAGGAAAGATATTAAATTCTCAAGAGGTTACTCTTGCAAAATATAATAACTTCTACAAATGAGTGTACAAGAATATCCTCCATACACGCTTAGATCTTTGTCGTCCTGGTTACACAGGAAACCCTCTGAGCTGTTATCTAGACCACGAAGAGTCTGAACATAGGCGAAGGAGTCGGAGGAGTCAAAAGCCAAGAGTGTCCTTGACCGATCGGTGGTGGTTTGAGGTAAGTAAGTGCAGTGGCGTCTCTAGAAGTCAAGACTGCATCCATCTTGCGAGGAGGTGTGGTAGAATGGCTTTGTGGTGCAGCTGTTGTAGTGCTGGGCATCACAATTTTAGCTATGATCTCTCCACCAGGTTTCATAACTCCTAGAGCAGAGATGGAAACTGGCCTGTTCGTGGTCGTGGTCGTCGAGTCTTTGTTCGGCTTCACCTTCACGGCTTTGGCTCCTGTGATCGCGATGCTCACCTGCCAGCAAAACAGAATCCATAAAGAAATGAAATCAATAAACATATAAATATACCAATATCACTAAAATATTAGAATAAGCTGAGCCTGACTTCTACTATTACCATATTATCAAGAATAATGGAAATAGTCTGAAAAGTGGTCGATGGTTCGATCCCATTTCGGCTCGTTGGTTTTCTTGAACCCTATTTGGGCTAGGAAAGGGTACATTTATACACTTATAAATGGCCTTTAAAACACAAACTAAATTCTAATGAAGTAAGCGTGCCGGCGTGGAGCTACGTATACGAACCTGATTCCATCCTGATATTGGCTGGCAGGTTATCCACCATGGAAGAAATAACGTGAGTAGGAAGCTTAACAAAGATCTAATCAAAGCATCAGAACAACAAAATCTTGGTAAGAATACGAAAATAATTTAACAAAACCACAATAGTCTATAATAACGTCTTATGCAGTTCAGTATAGCTAGTGTACCTGGTATATGCAACTCTAGCATAATCCAATCTTTCAAAGTACTTTGAGGATAGGTCAGCCCTCAGCAGTGAAGCTGAACTCATTCTAGCTCTGAGGATGGTAGCAGGAGCTACCGAAAGCGCTCAGCTTGGAAAATAAACATTTGTGAAGGAACTGGACGTTTTTCATTTACCTAAAATCCAATCTTTCTGATGAAAACAATCATCTAGAGATATTGAGAGTTTTACATCAATCAAGGAGACTTCTTGGGTGTTGTACACATGTTTATCTAGAATCTAATGGACAAACAAAGATTCATGAAATGTTCTCTCATGTACTGCAAAATGTGGTGACATTAGCACAGTGTGGTGAAATTGTACTAACTACTCTACTAGATACTTAGATATGCTTATATATTTGTACATACTAATATATAGGTATGTCTCCTATTTACGCTAATATTTTTCACGTGGGCCGCCTCCGACGAAGAGAAATCCGAGTTGTTTGCTGATCATCTCAAAAGAACATTTACTCCTCATCCTCCTCCTGATCCGGATTCCTATTTACCCGAATTAGATGATTTCCTACATTCCCCTCTTCCTCTCTCCCTACCACCAAAAGCAGTTAATCCATCTGAAGTTAAATTTCTAATATCCCAACTACCTTCCCGAAAATCCCCTGGTTACGACCTCATCACCTCCAGAATCCTTAAACAGCTCCCAACCAAGGCCATTGTATTCCTCACCTATATCTACAACTGCATCCTCCGAACAACCCATTATCCCATACTCTGGAAATTCTCAGTCGTCATCCTTTTTCCTAAACCTGGTAAACCTCCCAACAATCCTTCCTCCTACCGCCCTATCAGTCTTCTCCCAATATTCTCCAAACTATTTGAAAAGATTTTATTAAAGCGCCTACTACCTATCCTAAACTCCCAAAATCTCATCCCATCTCACCAATTCGGATTCCGCTCCCAACATTCCACAGTGCAGCAAGGGCTTCGGGTTGTTGATCTTATCTCCTCATCCCTCGAGCGAAAAGAGTATTGCACGTCTGCCTTCTTGGATGTAGCTCAAGCATTCGACCGAGTCTGGCATGCAGGCTTACTCTTTAAGCTCAAAACTTTCCTTCCTAGCACCCTTTACCTAATCCTTCGCTCCTATCTCTCAGACAGGTTCTTCCAAGTCCGGCATGGAACAGCCTACTCAGATTATTGCCCTGTAGAAGCGGGAGTTCCTCAGGGTAGTGTCCTCGGTCCCATCCTTTACACCCTTTATACAGCTGATATTCCAACACACCCCGACACCCTCCTGGCAACGTACGCAGATGATACGGCCATCCTCTTACCCCACATAAATCCAGACACAGCCTCCCAGAACCTACAAACCCATCTAACCGAAATTGAACAGTGGTGCACAAAGTGGCGCATCAAAATAAACGTCGAAAAATGTCACCAAATAACCTTTACTCTTCGACGTAAAACCTGTCCTTCCATTTCCTTTAACGACAATCCGTTACCCATAACCAACACCATCCGATACCTTGGGTTTTATCTTGACTCACGACTAACTTGGAACGCACACATTAAACAAAAACGACAAGAACTCAATCGACGATTCGGACAACTATACAGACTACTAAATCGAACATCCCACTTAACCGTACAGAACAAACTAACTGTCTACAACTCATTATTAAAACCTATATGGACTTACGGAATAGAACTCTGGGGGACAGCCAAGCATTCCAACATCCACCGAATCCAAACATTTCAATCCAAAATCCTACGTACCATAGTTAATGCTCCTTATTACGTTTCGAATCGCACCCTCCATAATGACCTAAATATTCCTTTTGTCCAAGATATAATCCCTAGCCGCTTCTCATCATTCCATAGTAAATTGATCAATCATCCTAATCCTATTGCCCAATCCTTATCCAGCATCAATCATCCTTCCTCTCCACCAAGACGTCTTAATAGGAAGTGGCCCCGGGATCTGCTTAGGTAGTGAAGTGTCGTGCAGTGACCAACAATCAGAACTAATGTAATTATGAGAGTGATATCGATGGATATTTTCTCTCCTCATGAAATCACAGGCCACGTCTTACCCGTCTCCAATCCTCCCTGCTAGTCGCAGGGTGTGGTTGGATGATGTAAGGTAACTCCAGGTCATCCTAGAATCCTTCCTAAGGAAGGTATTCGGTTGACAACTGGTGGCACCAGAGGCGTGGTCAAGCTACCTATATCAAATTACCAAATACACATAATTGTAGAATGCAATACTTCTGTAAATAAATAAATAAAAAAAAAAAAAAAAAAAAAATTTTTCAAAAACTCTCCCGACCTCCCACCTAGTATTTTCCCATGCCCCTTGTGTATCCTTCCAATAACACCTTTTTTTCTCCTTTCCTGTCATAAAATGTCATAAATAGGCCTTTGATCACTACGGGCCTCCTCCCACCACCTGTTTTGTTTTCAGTTGCATATACCCAAGTAGATCCCAGTTTTCTTATATACTTCCACTATGGTTACTTAAGTGTTAACTTTAGTCTTCCTCTGCCTCCCGGCACTTTCATTGGTATTTAGTATCTTATTTCTCTGTTAAAAATTAATTAATATTATTATTAGCACCTATTTACTTGAATACACCTCAATAAAATTGTTTTTATTTATTTATTTTTTTTTTATGTTTCTACTGATTTTCTAGTACTAATTTCTAGATATACACTAATGTTCACTTTACCTGTATATTAATGCCTTAATTGTTCTAATAATTTTAACAACAAATTGTTCTTTTATAATAAGTTAATTGTATTTATAGACTTATCTTACTTATAAACTTTTTTTGTGAGTATTAATTTCTGTTTTTTTTTCTTTTTTTTTTTTTTGTCATTTTGCTGACGAAGGCTACCAAAGAGTAGCCGAAACGTCCTGAATATAGATGCTTATATAGGTATATAATTGTCTGTTCGCACTCTTTGGGGATAGTTCGACCCTTTGGTATCAGTTAAATTAAAATATCCCAGCAGTGTAGGTTTGTAATAATTTCACAACATTGTACTTATGTGACCTCATTTGACGGTAGTTTATAGCCACAGTTCCCTTCTCTGGCGAAACTAGAAGTTACCTAGCGTTCAAGTTCGAAGAGATTGTCCTCAATAGGTCTTTGATGGAGTGTAAAATGAGCGGGAAGTACTCCACGTTTCCTGTGGTTTACCGATAAATATCAAACCCCTGGCAAACCTTTCTAGTACCGTTAGCTTTCCGGAGCAGGGGTCGGCGACTCTATTCCAAGCAAGAACTATTTTCACCAGTCTGTTTATGGAACATTTACGGGAACAATTACAGCATTGCTATTGTTGTAGCATTGTTTAATCATAAGACATGTTAACAGTAATAAACGATCGTTATATAGGGAAGACGATTATCATGCCTGGTGATAACAACACTAGACGAAACTGGAAACTCTAGAAGCAAGATATTCACTAGAATTATGGAGTCGTAAGGATTCGTGTGTGTTGACCCTGCAGTTAGGTACACATTTTGCAAATAGTTGTAAAAACTCATTATTTAACACAAACATATATTTTACATGCGGCGTTATCGGATTTTCATCAGTAGGGATTTAGATGACCATAATGTTACCACCTGGACTGCGGATACAGTGTTTTAGCGCGGTTCCTCCCTCCCCCATATGTATATGTGTGTGTGTATATATATATATATATATATATATATATTTGTCTGTTCGCTCTCTAGGTCGAAGACGAATGGTCCGATTTTGATGAAATTTGGTTCAAACATTTTTGATCCAATTTGAAAGGTCAAGTTCGTTAACCAGCAAAATCCGCCTACTCGAAGATGGCGTTTGGGGCGAAATTCGCGCAAAAAATCGTAACGCTTACGTTTTAGCGCGGTTACTCCCTATCTTCATAGGAAGAACCCGCTTATGAGGTTGACCTCATGACGCAATCCGGAAGTGCCGACTAGAAACTTTCACGTTTCAGACCCTATAGATCACGAAAATATAGTTGGCTAAAATTTGTATATATATATATATATTTATATATATATATATATATATATTTATATATACATATATATATATATATATATATATATATATATTTATATATATATATATATATTTATATATACATATATATATATATATATATATATATATATATATATATATATATATATTTATATATATGCTTGTCTGTTCGCGCTCCTGACGGCTCAAAAATGGTCCGATTTTGATGGAATTTGGCAAAAAAATCTGTCTTCTAATTTGAAAGGTCAAGTTCGTTAACCAGCATAATCCGCCCACTAGAAGATAGTGTTTGGGGCGTAACGCTTATCGTAACGCTTACGTTTTTGAGTTTATATGCTTGCAGGTACTTGTTTTATAGGTTTGTTAACATAAGAAAACGAATAAAACCATTTTTAAGGCGATATCTGTAACCGTTTCTGAGAAAAGTGAAATCAATGTTTTTATAAGTCATTAGTTTTTTGTGAGTACTTAGAATCGCGGGATTCAATTGAAATATTTTCTACATCTTGGAAATTAATCCCAACTAAGATGATTAAATTTTGGTTATATTTGAAGTTAAGGAGTATGCGAAAAAAAAAATTGTTTTAATAGACGTGAAAAGTTTTCGGATCTCCATACATTTTTCGTAAATATCTCGATAACGGTTGGGAAATCGTGGTAAGTGGAAAGTGACCATTCGAATGCTTACTAAATTACCAAAAAATGTTCTGAAGCAATATTTGATGGGACAACGTCAATGAGAGATATAAGCGCTTAAAACTTAAAAAGTGCTTGTTTTGAAATGGTTTTTCTCTTTCTTTATCTCACTTTTTAATTGGTTGTTTCTAGTTTTAAATTGCATTTATCCCTAAAATTAGTATTGTAGTAAAATAAGCTAACAAACGGTGAAAGGTATTGGTAATAAGTTTGGAGTGGCTGTGGTAATCATAATGGCAGTGGCTGTCAGTTTCCTGTGATTTGTGATGCTAATCTATTCCATTTCTTCAAGATGTAAGTAACCGCGCTAAGATGACGCAGTTCCTGCGAGTCGGACTTTTTGAGTTCATATGTTTGTTAGTGCTCGTTTTATATGCTTCTTGGCCAAGGAAAACGAATGAAACCATTTTCAAGGCGATAGCTTTAACCGTTTTCGAGAAAATTGGAAAAATAATTTTTGAATACCGTTTTTGGTTTGGGTACTTAGAATCATGGGATTCAGTTGAAAAAATTTCTGCATGTTCTACTTTCATTAAAACTAATATGTTGAAATTTTTGTTACGTTTGGAGTTAAGGAAGGGTTAGAATAAAATATTTTATTAACAGACATAAACAGTTTTTGTAACATTGTATACTTTCGTTAGTATCTCGAAAACCGTTGAAAATCTTGGGAAGCGGAAGGTTACCATTCGAAAGCTTACCAAATGCTCTACAAAAAAGGTTCTGATGAAAGTTTTGATTAGGCGATGTCAATTGGAAAGTGCTTAAAAGTTTATAGCAATTGATTTCGTTTATTCGAACGGTTCTTTTTGTCTGTTTTATCCCTTGTTATTTTTTAATTGCTTATAGTCGGATAATGTATTTGACAATAAAACAGATTAAGTAAAATAAGAAAAAGAATTTATTGTTAGAAAATTACCTTTTCACGAGAGAGTTTCCAAGAGAGGGTTCGTCGACCCATGCAGGTAAGACCATAAAACCTTTTCAAAGTAATAACTGTTTCTATTTTAATCTTTCTAAATGAGACAAGGAATACGAACAGAAGAACCGCGCTAAGATGACGCAGTTCCTGCTACTCGGACTTTCTTGTTATTATTTCTAATCGAAGAGGACAATCGACCTTAGGACGTTATTTAAATATTAAAGAATAAAATGATTATTTATAAGACTAAACCACGTTTCTTAAAAAATATATATTTCCAAGATACGAGATGGATTCATCAATTTAATACAAAACTTTCAACACGAAAAACAACCATTTCCGGGATATGGAATACTAACAATTTCGTTCTTGGAATAGTTTTAGCTAAGTAAAACGCTATTAAACCTAAAATCAAATATTTCTTATGAACTAAGTAATCTTGTTTAATTTATTTTTAAAGGTTTTAGGACACACTTTTACCGATTAAATCAAAATTTCGAGAGGGGGGCTGCAACCACATCCACCCTTATATATGCTCATGTCCGGTAGTTCTTATTTTGAATTAGTTGCAAAGTGTTTCCCTCTAAGAGTTACTTGGAGCGAGCTCCCAGTAACGCCACACCCTGAACTTCCCAGCTCCTAATGCTATTCTAGTCAGCCAGTAATCGGTCGTGGATCGAACTGAGAGAATTATAATGTGTCGATCGAAACTCCTGGTTTTACTTTCCCTCGTACCCTTGAGTCTCGCCTAGGAAGTGAGAGGATACGGCCTGCTCTATTTACGGCGGTTGTCGCTAGTAACGAGAAGTACATTCTAGATAAACTCCATGATTGGTACAAGACGCCTAGAGGTGTTGGTTACGAACCATCTCTGATTGAGTACAATGTTTCTAGTTATGTGCTCGTCTACCGGGCTTCCAGCGTCACGTGAAAAGGCTGAAAACCTATATATGATTCACTGACAGCCATTAAGGATATATAGTGCAAAATTGTTGAGTTGTCTGTCCTTAAACCCCAACTCAAACCCAGAGGTTTCATAGACCGCTGATGACCTAGAAGTTGTCTGCCCCTAAACGACAACTCGAAACTGATATCTCATAGAGAGGTGATGACCTAGGAGTCGTCTGTACTTACACCCCAATTGGAACACTGTGGCCTCATAAAGCAGTGATGACCTAGGAGTCGCCTGACCTTAAACTCCAACTCGAACCTAAGGTCTCATAGAGAGGTGATGACCTAGGAGTCGTCTGTCTTTAAACCCGAACTCGAACCTGAGGTCTCATAGAGAGGTGATGACCTAGGAGTTTTCTCTCCTTAAACCCCAATTCAAACACCGAGGCTTCATAAAGTGGTGATGACCGAGGAGTCGTCTGACCTTAAACTCCAACTCGAAATTGAGGTCTCATAGAGCGGCGATAATCTATGACTTTTATTGCCCTTAACCCCTGAGGTCTCGTCCAATTTTTGTTCCCCCACATTGCCAAATATTTTCAGAATTAATCTCAATTATTCTTGAGATAAAAGATGCCTGGCAGTAATTTCATTGTGCTTATTATCTAGCTATAATTTAACCCGAAAAATGTAAATACATTTACTGCAGGTAATGTGATTTTTCTCTGAGAGATTGTGCTGTTTGGGGAAGCTTAGGTGCGTGCGTTTAGTCTAGAGATGGCAGGTTTTCAGGTGCATGGATTTAGTGGGCCCAAAAGAAAATGGCGCGTCAGTATATAAAATTTGCAAGAGTAAGCACAGACTTGCTAAAAAGTCGAATCATTGAAATTATGATATATTAGCACAAACGTCTCTGATAATTCATGCGTCATCCTTTGTGGAGGCACATTCACACGGAAAATTATAAATTTACTTCATTTGCGCAGTTGGCTCGCTGGTATTCAAATAATTCCTAATGATTTTGCAGTTATAGTGTAAACCTTTACTGGCTTGTAAACAGGACTACTGGCAACACAAAATCCATGCAGGTGTAAACACAAATAAAGGTGCTTCTTACGACATAGCTGTGAACCCCTGCCGATGTGCCACCTTATACAGCGGAGTGACAATAATAAATTATGAAATATTACAGGATTTATTGAAAAGTGAAACGGTCCCGGGATGTCTGCTACCCTGATTGGTAGAAACGGAGGTTTTTTGGTGGTTACCTCGTCACCCGGCCGCCTCTGCGTTTTGACAGTCTTGACAGGTCTCTTCGCTTTGAGCAGATCGATAGGGTGAAGTGTTGTCATATCGTCACTGTCAGCGCAATCCACTGGCAGGCTAGTAGGCCTTAGGGTAGTAGTCGGTTTCGGCGTTGTAGCTTTCCTGAAAATACATACATATACAAGGAATTTGAAACATGATTGAGGCTGATTGTCTTTACTAATTAACTACATTGTTCATCAATAACTATCTATATGATAAACTCTACATGTTTCTTGTTTATAATTTGCTTTTCCACGAGCACTTTTAGCCAGAAGTTAAGAACCACAGGTAGACCTTTCAGTAAGTTCCAGCCCTTACCCTTACAACTAACCCTTCACCTGCAGGTAGACCTGCCCGAACACATATACTCTCCCAGTACATTGCTTTATCAGTAGGCCTCACTAACCTCCGTTTTAACATACTCCTCATTACAATTATAAAGTATGAAAAATTCGAAATTATTAACAACTCACCCTAGTTGACTGGAAGGCGGAGCTTCTAATACATCAACATCATCAAATTCAAAACTATCCAAGTTGATTTCGGGGAAAGTATCGTCTTGAACGTTCTCCTTGGATGAATGCTTTCTTTTGTCTTCTGTAGGACCTTGAAACTTGGTATTTTCAAAACTCGGCCTTCGTTTTGGAATTTCGGGGAAAATGGGTTCTTCGTTTTCTTCAATAGACTTCACATCTTGGAAATTTACTTGGGGATTTTCGTTTTCTTCCAAATTTGGAAAAGGCGAAAACTTCCCTGGTTTTCTATTCTTGTTTCTGAGGTTTGAAGGAGGTTTTCCATCAGAAGGGGAACCTCCAGTCCCAGGTTCTGCAGTCTCAGGAGGAAACAATCCATCCGAAGGAAAATTATTTTGTTCTGGTGAGTCTTCTTGTGATTCTAAATTGTTGTTCGTTAACGACTCATCTGAATTACTTACTGAGGCAAACTCTTCTTCCGAGTCGCCTGTTGGATGGGGAGCTTCATCTGACCCGTCTTCTGGCGGTGGTTCTTCCGAGTCCCCTGTTGGATGGGGAGCTTCATCTGACCCGTCTTCTGGTGGTGGTTCTTCCGAGTCCTCTGTTGGATGGAGGGCTTCATCTGACCCGTCTTCTGGCGGTGGTTCTTCTGGGTCCTCTGTTGGATGAGGTGCTTCATCTGACCCGTCTTCTGGTGGTGGTTCTGCCGAGTCCTCTGTTGGATGAGGTGCTTCATCTGACCCGTCTTCTGGCCCATCCTCTTCTTCTGGAGGCGTTTCCTCTGAACCATCTTGATATTCTGGTGGAGACTCTTCTGAGCCATCCTGTTCTTCTGCAGGCGATTCCTGTGAGCCGTCGTGATCCTCTGCAGGAGATTCGACTGACCCATCGGGATCTTCTGGATGAGCCTCTTGTGAGTCTTCCTCCTCTTCTATTGTCACCTCTTCTGATCCTTGATGATCTTCTGATGTCGACTCCCCTGAACCATTGTTCTCCACGGGCGGGGATTCTCCTGATACACTTTCTGTATCATGAACATTTCCTGGCAGGATTTCTTCCAATCCTTGATCTCTATCTACAGACATTTCTCCCGATTCCTGGCTACTGCCAGGTGGAACCTCATCTGATTCCATACTACTTTCTGGGGCAGATTCTCCAGACACCTGGTTCAGAGTAGCCTCCTTCGGACTGTTGTAAGCTAGGGGTGATTCATCAGAGTCTTCCACGTTTTCCTCTTCATCGGTTTCTTCCTCAGGTCGGCTGCCATCTGAACCTCTTTCCTCATGTTCATCTGGCTCACCGTTATCCAATTCAGGGAAATCTCGGAAACCGCGAGTTTCTTCGTCAGAATTTCCATCATGGTCACCTGATGGTGACGAATGATCAATATCCTCACGGGTATCTTCCTCATTCGATTCGTTTGCATCATATCCATTCTTGCCGTTTTCGTTTGCTTTAAAAACACCATCTTGTTTTCTTGACGACGTTTTATCACTCACATCTAAAGATGGTGGCTTTCTTATTCTTTTGGCAGCAACTCTTTTATGGGTTTGATCTTCACTGTTGTCTGATACCTCAACGACCGGAGGCCTAATTCCCATGGTATCTCCATAGAATAATGGTCCAAGGGCTAATGGAGTTTTTTCATCAGATCCTTCCGGCGGCGGCCATCTTACTCTACCCAGATGTTCTACTGAGTTGGGATCGTCGTTTGTAAGAAAATTGTCTGCAACATTATTTTCTCGACTGGAGTCTGTGGTTGAGGACGCCGTTCGGAAACGTTCTGTTTTGTAGGAAACTGGTTTTTCCACTGGTCCTGAGGATTGTCCAGAACGTTCAGGTGACTCAGAAGGTTTATCGAAGAGATTGAGGTTTTCTGGTTTTCTAATTGGAAAATCTTCATGGTCCGTTAAAAACGTTTCTTCCGATTGTGGAGGCAAGGTGTCTTCACTGCGCATAGCCTTTACGCGTTGCCTCCCATTCGGCTTAATGATCATGTTAGACATATCGTCCTTATCCGTCAGAAAAGTGTCATCGGAATTAGTAGTCTCTTTATCATTGCCCATTCTTGATTCGTACGAAGGTAAGTTTTGACCTTGATTGAAGTACAAACCATCTTCGTCATTCGTAAGAAACGTGTTGCTAGTCCGTGCAGAAGATTCTTCTTGTTGACGATTGCTTTCTTCGGATGGGGTTTCAACAACTCGTTTATTCGAAATGTTTTTATTTTCACCCGAGTCGTAAAGCAATGCTGAATTTTCTTCACTACGTCTTGAGGTTGTAGGAGATATCGTAGTGTACAGTCTTTGTCTGAAATTCTGCCTGAGTCTTGAAAACGGTTTATCTTCCTCGAGTGTTTCTACAGAACGGGAAGTCGTTCTTTCGTTACTATGACTTGGCTTTAGCCGTCTGTATTTTAATGGTATTTCCATGGCGTCTTTGTCGGTGAGGAAAGTGTCTTCAGAAGGAGGATACGATCGTTCCAGAGTTCTGTGAGCCCTTGATCCATCTCGAAAACGCTGTCTACGACTCAGGTCCGGAGTTCCTTGAACTTCTTCCGAATGTGATTCTCGCGAGGCCGGTGTGTTGCTACGAGAATTGGATCTTCTCCTTCCTGTTTCTGCTCCAATATTCCTGTAAGGGTCTTCAGATCTAGACTTTGGCTGATCCTGCCTATTTTCTTCACCGATGGCTTCTGGTCTTTCTCTAAACCTCTTTCTACTTGTGATTTTCGATTCTATTTCTCTACTACTTGGATGGTTTTCATAGCTTTGTGGACTATTCTCCTTGTGGTTTCTGGAAGACGTTTCATCCACCCTCCATCTATTATTAAAGGAACCGTCATTTCCTTCAGCTTTATCGTGTTCTCCATTCCTTCCGGGCTCAACTGAAGATCTAAAACGGCTATGCATAAATTTCCGGTTTGGAACTTCATACTCCCGTTCATCCAAGTTGCCACCAATACTAGGAAACAGCGCTGCCACTTCGTCGACGAAATCTAAGAAACCTCCATCTTGTTTGCCTAAAACATAAACATTTTAATAATGAGGGCGTTAATAGTGAATATGTTTTAAATAGGGTCATTCCATATCAAGTGATCCAAAAACAAGGAAAAAATTTCCCTCATATTTTTTGATTTTTTTTAAATTTGGCTCATCAATAGTATCCCATAAGACAATTAAAAATCCAATTTTTTAGACATTTATCTTTATTAGTTTTCGAGTTATGAAAGTTTAAGTTTTTAAAAAAGGCACATATTAGGACAGACACTTGATCATAAAATGTACCATAACTCCCAAACGAAATGAGCTAGAGAGGTGTGGTAAATAGCATTCGTTAGTGTATTAAATGCTGATTAAAATTATATGTATCATGAGTTATTTATGAAAATTGAAAATTTAAGGTCATTTTTAAAACTTTAAAATTTTAATTTCTCTTAAAACGTATGTTTAAAAATTTTCAAAAAAATTGTAATTGTTCTTTGATATTTTATCTCAGTTTTGTGTAAACTTCAAGTTGGGATCTCAATGGGATCATATTTATTTTAATTAATTACTTAATCAAAGTTAGGTTGGTATCTCGTTGGTGCGTCAAAAATTAAAAATTTTCAGAAAATGAAATGAAATCCATCTAATATAGACACAAGACGAAAAAACAAAGAAAAAAAGTCCTTTGGCATACATCTCGTTTTGGCTTAGTGTCCGAGAAAAACGCAAAAAACTAAAAGAAATTATGAAAAATACGTCTATTAAAAAGGAGATCAATATTTTTTAAAGTACATGTATCAAACCCACTCCCTCCCCTCATCCTTTCACCCCCACAACCTTTAAACCCCCCCCCCCAATATAGGAGTGAATATGCCTCTGATTTTGTGTATAATAATGAAATATTCGACGCATTCCTCTATAATAAACTGTCGTCGTTCTTGGAGGTAGTCCTTTTGTCACAGAGATTCCAAGTCGACGGTTGTCCGGCTCACTACGGGACCGCCGTCTGAAATTGGTTGGGCATTAACTATCCATGGCGTTGGATAGGACGTGGTGGGCCAGTATCTTGGCCGGCTCGATCTTCAGACCTCCCGCTCTTGGATTTCTTCGCGTGGGGACACATTAAAGATTTGGTCTATAGGGAGCCCATTGGCTCAAGAGAGTACCTCATCCATCACATCAGATAGGCCTGAGAACTTATTACAGCAGAGTAATGAACAAATGCCATCCAGTCTGTCAATGTGCGTTGTGATGCCTGTATTGCTGCAAGGGGACAAATCTTTGAACAGTTTGTAAATTGATTATTTAGAATTATTAGAAGAAGAAATTGTTATTTTATAATTATGTATGCGCCCGAGTTAAATTTAACATGTTTTAAGAATTGAACATTAATTTTTATTTTATATTCTTTTAATAACCCTAAACCCATCCCCACTACCCAAGATAATATTGTCCCTCAATTCAGAGGCTTCCCATATATCCCAAACCTCACAGAAAAAATCCAAAAATCCCTACGCGATACATTCCCCACTCTAAAACTAGGACTATCGACACAGAACAAACTGAAAAACTTACATACGACTCTTAAAGACCCTATCCCACAAAAAGACAGGACCAATGTAGTCTACAGAATCCCCTGCATCACACCCAACTGCAATAGTGCGTACATTGGACAGACTAAAAACCCAGTAAGAAAACGTATCAACAACCACAAAAATGATGTACGGAATAAAGACATAAAGACAGCTTTAACTAGACATGCCATCACAGACGGACATGACTTTGGTTTTGACCAATACTCCATCCTTTCCACTGAACCCAACGAAGAAAAACGCCTCCTTTCCGAATCAATTTTTATCCACCTAGAAAATAATCCAGTTAATGACAAAATTGACAAAGAAGTCATCTCCTCTACCTACTCCAACATCTTCCATTTATTAAAAACTCCATCCTAATCCCCTATACCGCCTGCAATATAGCCATACCTGCCTCCCTTTCCATTAACACAGCATTTTATGACTTTATGTCCCCTTACTGTACTTTGCCGCTCTTTCTTTCATCTTCTATGTTCTCTGTCCATTGGGTGGTCCAGAACCCCCCCCCCCTCACCAACTCCTTTCTTCCTATATTTCCCTGTATTAACTGTCAGAAATGATCCCGCATTTGTGAGGAATAGTTCTCTATCTTCCCATCGGTAAGCCCATATTGTTATTCTTATATCTAATCTAATATGTAATCTGTTATTCTTATATCTGTTTTCCTAATAATCCAAACACTTCTAGAGCACATTGTTCTTCTATATATTATGTTCTAGTATTTTATGTTTTTGTCTTTTTCCACATATGTATGTGTATTTGTGTTTGTAGGCATATATATATATATATATATATATATATATATATATATATATATATATATATGTGTGTGTATATTTCAGTACTACATCCGTCCTACTTGTTTTTTACAGCCCTGATGAAGGCTTGAAGTTCAAGCCGAAACGTCGGCACAATAAAACCATTATTATGATAAAATGTAGTTTTATTAAGTAGCAGTGACCGAACCCCGACAATCCCTACCTTGCATCATCAACGGTCAACGATCTCCTCTCAACAAGGCTTTTTTGTGTGTGTGTTTTAGCACTTTCCTCAGAAGGAAAGTAGATATTTTAAATTATGTTGAACCGCTTTACATGGTGTCAGTTAATTCTTTCGAGCAAGAAATTTTCTTGTTGTTTTTGGGGGGGGGATAGGTGTGTGGGTAGAGGGGGGGGGAGATGAAACGTAATTTCAATGATTTTTATATAGGAATTATGAAATAGTGCCTTTTCACAATTGTGTTTTAGTTTTTTACGTTTTTCTTGGAAAGGAAGCAAAACAAGATATATGCCAAAGGACTTTTTTTCTTTCTTTTTTCATCCTGCATCGATTCCCAAAGTTAGGCCGTTTTTTGGGGGGGGGGCACCCTGTGTATGTTAGATGGATTTCATTTCTTTTTCTGAAAATTTCATTTTTTTTAAGTACCAACATAAAGTTAATAATTAAATTAAATATGATCCCATTGAGATCCCAGCTTGAAATTTACACAAAACTGAGATAAAATATAAAAGAAAAATTACAAATTTTTTGACAATTTTCAAACATACGTTTTAAGAGAAATTTAAATTTTAAAGTTTTAAAATTGACCTGAAAATTTCGATTTTCATAAATAAGTCATGATATATATAATTTTAATCAGCATTTAATACACTAACGAATGCATTTTACCACACCTCTCTAGTTCATTTCGTTTGGGAGTTATGGTACATTTTATGATCAAGTGTCGGTCCTAAAATGTCCTTTTTTAAAAAACTTATAGTTTTATAACTCGAAAACTAATAAAGATAAATTTCTAAAAATTTGGATTTTTAATTGTCGTAGGGGGTACTATTGATGAGCAAAATTTAAAAAAAGTTAAAAGAATATGAGGTGAAAAACTGAGGATCACTTTATATGGAATGACCCAATAGAATACGTTTGTTCATGGAGTGACAGTTGGTACTGAATAAGGTTTTGAGTTGACATTCATCCAGTTTGAGATGTGTTCGACATTCATCCAGGCAGAGAAATGATCGACATTCATCCAGGCTGAGATATGTTCAACATTCATCCAGACTGAGATATGTTCGACATTCATCCAGGCTGGGATATATTCAACATTCATCGGGCTAAGATGTGTTCGGCATTTATCCGGGCTAAGATGTGTTCGACATTCATCCAGGCTGAGAAATGTTCGACATTCATCCGGGCTGAGGTATGTTCGACATTCATCCAGGCAGAGAAATTATCGACATTCATCCGGGCTGAGGTATGTTCGACATTCATCCAGGCAGAGAAATTATCGACATTCATCCAGGCTGAGATATGTTCAACATTCATCCAGGCTGAGATATGTTCAACATTCATCCAGGCTGAGATATGTTCGACATTCATCCAGGCTGGGATATATTCAACATTTGTCGGGCTAAGATGTGTTCGGCATTCATCCGGGCTAAGATGTGTGCGACATTCATCCGGGCTGAGAAATGTTCGAAATTCATCCGGGCTGAGATATGTTCGACATTCATGCAGGCTGGGATATGTTCGACATTCATGCAGGCTGAGATATGTTCGACATTCATCCGGGCTGAGGTATGTTCGACATTCATCTAGCCTGGGACATGTTCGACGTTCATCCAGGCTGAGATATGTTCGACATTCATCCAGGCTGAGACATGTTCTACATTCATCCAGGCAGAGACATATTCTACATTCATCCAGGCTGAGATATGTTCGACATTGTTCCAGGCTGAGATATGTTCGAAATTCATCCGGGCTGAGGTATGTTCGACATTCATCTAGGCTGACATATGTTCGACATTCTTCCATGCTGAGATATGTTCGACATTCATCCAGGCAGAGATATATTCTACATTCATCCAGGCTGAGATATGTTCGACATTCATCCAGGCTGAAATATGTTCAGCTTTCATCCATGTTTTTTTTTAATTGCATTTGATAGTGAAATTATTATTTTAATAATATAAGGTATGGAAATGTGAAACAGTGTTAACCAGCAAAATCGGTTTATCTGGGGGGAGGGGTTACAACGGAGCCAAAGTAGTTATTTGCCAATACCTGCCATAATTTTGGTTACATTTCAACGAAACTCAGTATTCACTGTTGTCATTTACAGAGGAAAATGTGTTGTAAAAATAAACTGAATCGGTTCATTGGGGGGGGGGGGGGGTTACACCAGACAAAAAGTATTAATTTTCTCATATTTTTTTTTTCATACCTGTCGTAATTTCTGTTGTATTGTTACAAAACACAGTACACATCCTCAGTATCTAATAAGAAAGAAGTGTTGTAAAAATGAACAAAATCGGTCTGTCGGAAGGGGTTATTATTTTGTACTATGCTTGAATAGAATTCTCCCGCCAAATCTCCTATTAGTACTTCTGACCACTAGGAGCGCTGTATCCTGCTCCTCCGTTATTACTGTATTCCGTTTCTTTCGTTATTCATCAAGATCAATAGATGATAATGTGAAGTTTTGTGTATTTATTAAGTAGTGTAGTACCAAGCCTACACAAAACTCTGGAAGGAAATTAATTACAAAGTTAATAATTGAAACAGTTGCTCATTACAAATGTAAAAGAAAATAACTATTCATGTTTTCATTTTATTTATATAGAGTATTTTAAGCAAATTGTTCAGGAATGCAGTCTACACTACTGAAATCCTGAGGAGTGTGCTTTTTGATGCAGCTCCTGTGTGACGGACTTTTTTTATTTCTATCTAATTTTAGTTTCGGTTTTCAGAAACGATTGATTAAGTTGAGTGTTGTTCTAAACGTTTCATATTCATCTAAATGAAAATATTTTAATTTTGGTCTCTTTCAGGGTGAGGTTTTGAGTCCATTTCTGTTTGCTTGCTTTCTGTCAGATATAGAGGTGTTCTTCAGAAACAAAGGAGCTAGTGGTTTAAGTATAAATGGGAATGAAGATATTATAGTATTACTGTATGCTGATGATTTAGTTATTTTGGCGGACTCCCCAGTTGACCTTAAAAAGAAATTAGCTATCTTAGAGGAATATAGCAGCTTGAACTCTTTATCGGTTAATATATCAAAATCAAAAATATTGAAATTTCACAAAGGCAAATGCAAAAATGACTCCAAATTCTATTATTCTGGTCAAGAAATTGAGCAAGTCAAGAAGTTTGCTTATCTTGGTGTTTTGTTCTCGTCGTCAGCACTATTTCTAGAGGAAACAATTTATGCAATTACAAAATTTAAATCTGCAATATCTACTGTTTTCAAAATTTTGGTAGGGTCTAAATGTCACGACTGGGATGCCACAACTAAACTCTTCCATGCATTGGCTAGATCCAATTTAGTGTATGCAGCTCCAGTTTGGTCTTTGAGGTATCTGAGATATTTGGAGCAAGCAGAAACTGGGTTTTACAAGAAATTATTTCAACTAATTCGAAGTACTCCGAACTACATGATTCGATTAGAGGTTGGAGGTGACTATGTTTCTGTACAAATTATGAAATCGATGCTTTCGTGGCTCTATAAGATTTTATCTATGCCCAATGATAGATTACCAAAAATATGTTATAATCGACTATTAGCACTAGACCGAACCCCCACAAACAATGTTAAATTTAATTGGGTATCTCAAGTCAAAAATATATTTCATTCATTGGACCAAATAAATATCTGGTTAATGCAGGATCCAAATGTAATTAAAGGAAACATACGTAATATCCTAGATGCTTATAAAACTGCTGGACAAAATAGAGATCTCGATAAAATGAGAAACTCAGGATATAGTCCAATATATAAATTTATTACACCATCCACGGGACATCCTCATGACTTTTTAACGTTAAGATTACCTTTTGTAACTCTCAACATTATTGCACAACTCAGGACTACTAGCAACTTTAATATTAAATTTTGTATTAAAAGTGTTAATTATAGAATTAATCCTAAAGAAATGTGTATCCTTTGTAGATCGAATGCTTATGAAGATTTGTATCATATTATGTTGCACTGCCCAATTTACACGCCTATCAGAGAGCAATATCTACCATTGAATTACCCAGCAGATAACGCTCAATTGCATGAGATCCTAAACAGAGCCTCAAAAGAGGCTTATTTCAAAATATTTCTATACCTTAAGAATATGTTAAAGCTCAGGGCTTCACTGCTCGGAGAATAATACTACTTTGTTTTGATATTGTTTGAATATTCCTATTTTTCCTCCTGTTTATCTATTTTTAAATATATTATAGAGTATATAAATATAAATAACTAGGCTACATACAATATTTTTTATGTATTATGATTGCCAAAACAATATTTATTTAAATGAATGTAAATAAGTTATTTTTGTAAATTATTAAGTTAAAAATATTATTAAGATATTGGTGCAAGTTAAATAAAAATTAGATTAATGCATTACCCTAGTAATACTAACATTAGTTATACTAATCACATTATATAAGGCCTACTCCTCGCTATGGGGAAACCTTGTAAGCGATAAACAAAATAAAATAAAAAAATAAAAATTTTAATTTTTGTCACGTTTGGAGTTAAGGAAGTACAAGAAAAAAAAAATTCATTAACAGGCTGCCAACGGCCATAGCCAAGTTGAGTGCACCGGTTCCCGTAGATCACCTAAGTTAAGCAACGTTGGGCGTGGTCAGTACCTGAATGGGTGACCGACCACCTGCTGTTGGCATTATAAAAGGGTGGCAACCTGTAGATAGCCCGGCGCTAATGGCCAAGATGTAGATGCGCCGTTAACAAAAAAAAAAAAAAAAAAAGAAAAAAAGTTAACAGGCATGAAAAGTTACTTGGTATATCTTCAAAACGGTTGGTAAATTTTGGTAAATGAAAGTTGACCATTCGAAAACCCAATAATGTTTCTACAAAAAAGGTTGTAAAGTAATTTCAATACTGATAAGACGATGTCAATCTGAGAAATAAGTGCTTAAAACTGTCGGTTTCGTTCTTTTGAACGTTTTTTTGTGTCTGTTGGCCTTAGTTTTTAATTGACTGTTTTTTAGTAGCATAAATGCGTCTCATTTGCTTACCATAAAATTTACTAAAATACACATTTTACTGTTATGTGTAACAAGAGAACCAGGAGTTTGTAATATCCCGTACATTAGGAATTATCGCTAGTCTACGAACAGCAACATGCAGGTCTATTTCGGAAAAGGGGTGCCAGTGATTTTATCAGTAACTGTGATTATTTTAACTAAATAAAATAAATTTGACTGTATAAAATATGTAAACATAATATGTTTACATATTTTATACAGTCAAATTTGGTGAGGTTACCGCAACATATTATGTTCAACCTCACCAAATTTCCTAATTTTGTTATGGTTATTGGAGGGTTTGGTAAAAATGCAGTTTCCAGCCCTCCAAACCGATTTCTTTCAAACTTTGCACAATATCGTATTTTGATGCACTAAACACGAATACGATAAAAAAAAAACGTCGGATTTAACTAGGAAAGAAGTTATTAAGCACTTAAGTTCACTGTTGAGCAGGTTCCTCTCACGGAGTTTTTGGCCCGTTGGTTCTCTATTGGGTAAATGTGAAGACGCGAGGTCTCCACACCGATCGTTTTGAAATGTTGCACTATAACGTATTTTGATGCACTAAACACGAATCAGTTTAAAAAAAAGCTCGCTCTCCACTAGGAAATAAGTTATGAAGCACTAAAGTTCACTGTTGTGCGGGTTCTGAAAGGTAATGTAATCTACTATGTTTGTCAACATGCGCATGCGCGGGTATGGAAAAGTCCGTAATAAGGATGTCTAATTAAAATTTTTGGAGACCCGATGGCCGTGAGGGTTAAGGCGTGAGCACTTAACGCTCCGTGCCAAAGGTCGTGGGTTCGATTCCCACTAGGGGTTGTGGCTTTTCTTTCGAAAAAAAGAAAAGGCATCACCCTTATCCTGGTTAGAACAGAGTGGTAACCTATAGATAACCCGTCCTAAAATTCGTAGTTAATAATATATGGACGTTAAAATTTAAATAAATATTTTATTTAAATTTTAACGTCCATTTCTTTTTTCGAAAGAAAAGCCACCTCCCCTAGTGGGAATCGAACCCACGACCTTTGGCACGGAGTGTTAAGAGCTCATGCCTTAACCCTCACGGCTACCGGGTCTCCTTAAATAAATAAATAATTGAAATTTGTTTACGTCAGCTTTCAGAACCCGCACAACAGTGAACTTTAGTGCTTCATAACTTCTTTCCTAGTGGAGAGCGAGTTTTTTTTTTGTTTTTTTTTTTTTAAAGGATTCGTGTTTAGTGCATCAAAATACGTTATAGTGCAAAATTTCAAAACGACCAGTGTGGAGACCCCGCGTCTTCACATTTAGCCTCTATTGTATTTAGAAGCACTAAAAACGAATCAGTTAAAACAAAAAATCGCTCTCAACTACGAAAAAAGTTAAGCATTAAAGTTAACTGTTTTGCAGGTTTTGAAGGATAACATAAACAATGTATTTGTAAACACACATATTTTATTCCTTTTTATTCTCTCTTTTCGGGTATTTTACATTTATTTAGCATTATGGGCATACGTGCTAAGCGTTTCCGCTCGCTTCGCTCGCTCAAGAAGATATCAAAACTCTAGTCAATCCAACTCGCTAAAATTAATAGAATTCTATTAATTGTAGCGACTCTAGTCTATCCAACTCGCTAAAAATTAATAGAATTCTATTATTTTTTGCGAGTAAGAAACCAATCGCTTATTCTTTGTCAGATACATCGCGAACTAATTGTAAAAGACCCATTTTTTCTCACTAACATAAACAGAGCTTTTTCATAAACACACGCTAATTCACTGTTGAAGGTTACTTTACTCCCAGCAAGAACCAATAGAATCGCTCATAGGAATCCTCCAATAGAAATGCAAAGGAGCATGCGCTGAATCACTGTTAAAATCACTACTGCTACTTCAAAAGTAACTGGATGTGGTCTTCGCAAAAAGACCCGAAAGAGTTATTACTTTGTTTAGATCAATCGTGAAACACCTATTCTAATGATGGAGGCCCGGTGGCCGTGAATGTTAAGGCGTGAGCACATGACACTCCGAGCCAAAGGTCGTGGGTTCGATTCCCACTATGGGGTGGTGGCTTTTCTTTAGAAAAAAAGAAAAGGCATCAGCCCTATCCTGGCTAGAAGAGGGTGGTAACCTATACATAATCCGTCCCAAAATTCTTAGTTAATAATAATGGACGTTAAAATTTAAATAAATAAATATTCTAATGAAAGCTCAAAGAAAAGCAAGATTGTCGACAAGGGACGTTGTCCGCTGTCCCAACGTTCGCTATAGGAAGACAGAAAAGTTAAGAATTTAGTTAGCTTTCTTTACTAAAATATTCATTTTAGTGTTAAATTTAACTAAAAATACTCTTATTACTGTTAATTTCAATTACAAATACGAAGCTCCCTAAAGCCTTTCATGTTTATCAATAATATTTTTTTCCCCGAATACTTCCTTAACTCCAATGTGAAACATCGGACCTCTGTAAAATAGCCTCTGTAATAAAGTCCGACTCGCAGGAACTGCGTCATCGTAATGCGGTTCCGTTCATATACCTCGATCCATTAGCAAAGGAATAAACGCAGTTATTGGTAGGGTTTGACCTTTCGTTAAAAATATAAAATAAAATCTTAAAGATAAGGAAGTTTAAGGCGCCACAAAAGAAAACTGTCAGTCTCCTAAGCGGAATTCACTCCACCCGCCCTCGCTCAAGGAAAACAATTTTACGTATAAGTTTCTCATTTTCTTACCTTCTTTTAAAAAAATACTAATTTTACTGATAAATGCATTTAAAACAAAAAACAACCAAAGCAAAAACCCCTTTAAAAGAACAAAAGTCCGTCACGCAGGAGCTGCATAACTAAGCACTTTCCTCAGAATTTGGGTAGTGTAGATTGCTTTCCAAAACAATTTGCTTAAAATATCCTACATAAATAAAATAAAAACATGAATAGTTCTCTTTTAAATTTGTAATGAGTAACTGATCAATTAATAATTATTAATTGATCAGTTACTCATTACAAATTTAAAAGAGAACTATTCATGTTTTTATTTTATTTATGTAGGATATTTTAAGCAAATTGTTCTTTGGAGCAAATTATAATTTGCTTCCAGAGTTATGTTTACATATGGTACCTATTACACTACGTAATAAATACAAAAAGTCCGTCACGCAGGAGCTGCATAACTAAGCACTTTCCTCAGAATTTGGGTAGTGTAGACTGCTTTCCAGAACAATTTGCTTAAAATATCCTACATAAATAAAATAAAAACGTGAATAGTTCTCATTTTGTAATGAGTAACTGATCAATTATTAATTTGCATCCAGAGTTATGTTTACACATGGTACCTAGTACACTACGTAATAAATACAAAAATCCTCATATTATCGTATTTTGATCTAACGCAGGAACAGGATACAGTCACACTAGTGGTAGAAGGCGCTTCTTGCGGCGGCTTTGTGAACCTACGTCTGCCAGCTTTTCTATTCAAATATATTACAAATTAAACCCCCGCTTTCCGATTGACCGATTCAGCTCATTTTTACAACACTTCTTTCTCATGAGTTACCCACGACGTATACAGCGTTTCGTTGCAATACAGCAGAAATTACGACCGGTATGAGTATATTAGGAATTTGGGTCCGGAGTAAACCCCCCCTTCTAATGAACCGATTTAGTTTCTTTTTACAACACATATTTACCTGTAGATTACCACTACGAATACCGAGTTTCGTCGAAATATACCAAAAATCACGGCTGGTAGTGGCGAATTGGTATTGTGGGTCCGGAGTAAACCCCCCCTCCTAATGAACCTATTTCGTTTATTTTTACAACACATATTTACCTGTGGATTAGCACTACGAATACCGAGTTTCGTCGAAATATACCAAAAATCACGGCTGGTAGTGGCGAATTGGTATTGTGGGTCCAGAGTAAATCCCCCCTTCTAATGAACCGATTTAGTTCATTTTTATATCTCACTTTTCTCTCTATATTAACACTACGAATACCAAGTTTCGTTGAAATATAACATATATTACGGCTGACATAGTCAAATAAGTGTTTTGGGTTCGGGGTAAACCCCCCCTTCCGGTGGACCGACTTTGGTGGTTAACGAACTCGTTCAATCGTTTGCTAATTGAATGCTATATACCAAGTTTCGTGACGAAAAAACAAAAACTCTGGCCGCTATCGTGTTAACAGACACATATATATATATATATATATATATATATATATATATATATATATATATATATATATATATATATATATATGCATATATATATATATATATATGCATATATATATATATATATATATATATATATATATATATAGATATATATAAATTTTAACGGGGGTCATTTTCGGTGTCTACTAGGTAGGATCGATAAAGATTTGAAGAAATTTTTCAAAAATTCCGTCATGAGTCCAACCTCAATAGCTACTTTCCTTCGGAGGAAAGTGCTAAAAACCTCATATTATCGTATTTTGATCTAACGCAGGAACAGGATACAGTCACTCTAGTGGTAGAAAGCGCTCCTTGCGGCGGCTTTGTGAACCTACGTCTGACGGGCTTTTCTATTGAAATATACTACAAATTAAACCCCCGCTTTCCGATTGACCGATTCAGCTCATTTTTACAACACTTCTTTCTCATGAGTTACCCACGACGTATACCGCGTTTCGTTACAATACAGCAGAAATTACGACCGGTATGAGTATATTAAGAATTTGGGTCAGGAGTAAACCCCCCCCCCTTCTAATGAACTGATTTAGTTTATTTTTACAACACATATTTACCTGTAGATTACCACTACGAATACCGAGTTTCGTCGAAATATACCAAAAATCACGGCTGGTAGTGGCGAATTGGTATTGTGGGTCCGGAGTAAACCCCCCCTCCTAATGAACCGATTTAGTTTATTTTTACAACAGTTATTTACCTGTGGATTACCACTACGAATACCGAGTTCCGTCGAAATATACCAAAAATCACGGCTGGTAGTGGCGAATTGGTATTGTGGGTCCGGAGTAAACCCCCCCCCCTTCTAATGAACCGATTTAGTTCATTTTTATATCTCACTTTTCTCTCTATATTACCACTACGAATACCAAGTTTCGTTGAAATATAATAAATATTACGGCTGACATAGTCAAATTAGTATTTTGGGTTCGGGGTAAACCCCCCCCCCCTTCCGGTGGACCGACTTTGGTGGTTAACGAACTCGTTCAATCGCTTGCTAATTGAATGCTATATACCAAGTTTCGTGACGAAAAAACAAAAACTCTGGCCGCTATCGTGTTAACAGACACACACACACACACACACATATATATATATATATATATATATATATATATATATATATATATATATATATATATATATATAAATTTTAACGGGGGTCATTTTCGGTGTCTACTAGGTAGGATCGATAAAGATTTGAAGAAATTTTTCAAAAATTCCGTCATGAGTCCAACCTCAATAGCTACTTTCCTTCGGAGGAAAGTGCTAAAAGGAACAAATTCGTAGTTTTAAGCACTTATTTCTCCGATTGACATCGACATTGACATTTTTAGAGATTTAGGTAAGTATTCGAATGGCCTCCTTTTTACTACCCACAATTTCCCAACCGTTTCCGAGATATTTTAGAAAATATAACAAGATCGTTTCATGTACATTACAAGAAATGTTTTTTCCACTTTTCTCAAAAATGGTTACATGTATCGATTTAACCCTCCTTCGACAAGTAGGTGTCGAATACGACACCTTCCGTTTCCTTTCTATTACGGTGATTATCTGGACATAGGTTGAGGGTTGTCCCCGTGAATTACCCTATCTATCAGTAGTCCTCTAGGAAAAAAAAAAAAAAAAAAAAAAAAAAAAAAAAAACTGAAAAAATAAATCATTGACCTTTATTCTTCCTCGTAATGTTTGTACATCTGTGGAAAACTGAGTTTCAGGGTCGGATATGACACCGCCTTCTGGTATACATGACAAGTTATTCATCATGTATGTAGAGCTCAAAGAGTTATAAATAAACTAAAATGGGGGGGGGGTGGTTAATCTGGACTCAAATTACCGACTTGCCACTACCAGCCGTAATTTATCTATACATATAATAAAATGCTAACGGATCGCTGTCTGTACATGGAAAATATATGGGAAAAAAGTCCGACTCGCAGGAACTGCGTCATCTTAGCGCGGTTACGTACATCTCGAAGAAATGGAATAAATTAGCATCACAAATCACAGGAAACTGACAGTAGCCAACTTACACAGAAGTGGATAATTCTTAATCTGTATAAGTCAATACAATTATGTACTGAAATCGTACTTACTCTTTGACTACTGCTGAGAAGGCTCTTTTAAACAACCAAAAATTCGTTGTCATTTTAAGTATCTTGTTTTACTAGCAAATTCGCCTTACTGTTATAATCAACTGAAAATATGTGCTTCATGGCGAATAAAATTCCATTCTGTCGTGGGTTAAATCTTTCTATAAAATAAGAAATAACGATAACTTCAGTTGGAGGTTATGAGGAAGGTTATATAGACAGCAGAATTCAAAACAAACTACGTCATCGTGATTAGCCACAGCCATCTTGTTTACCACAGCCACTCCAAACTTATTATTACCAATACCTTTCACCGTTTCTTAGCTTATTTTACTACTATACTAATGTTGCTGATAAATGCAATTTAAAACAAGAAAAAAATAATTAAAAAGTGAGATAAACAAAGAGAAAACCCCTTTCAAAACAACAAAACAAACACTTTTTATTAAGTTTTAAGCGCTTATATCTCTGATTGACGTTGCTCCATCCAATATTGCTTCAGAACCTTTTTTGTAGAGAACTTAGTAAGCATTCGAATGGTCACCTTCCACTTAGCACGATTTCAACCGTTATCGAGATATTTACGCAAAATGTATGAAGATCCGAAAACTTTTCATGTCTATTAATAAAACTTTTTTTTCCGCATACTTCCTTAACTCCAAATATAACCAAAATTTAAACATCTTAGTTGGGATTAATTTCCAAGTTGTAGAAAATATTTCAATTGAATCCCGCGATTCTAAGTACTCACAAAAATATAATGACTTACAAAAACATTGATTCCACTTTTCTCAGGAACGGTTGCAGATATCGCCTTATAAATGGTTTCATTCGTTTTCTTATGTTAAGAAACCTATAAAACAAGTACCTGCAAGCATATAAACACAAAAACGTAAGCGTTACGATTTTTTTTGCGCGAATTTCGCCCCAAACACTATCTTCTAGTGGGCGGATTCTGCTGGTTAACGAACTTGACCTTTCAAATTAGACGACAGATTTTTGTACTAAATTTCGTTAAAATCGGACAATTTTTGAGCTTGCTGGAGCGCGAACAGACAAGCATATATATATATATATATATATATATATATATATATATATATACAAATTTGGGCCACCTATATCTTCGTGATGCATAGGGTCTGAAACGTGAAAGTTTCTAGTCGGCACTTCCGGATTGCGTCGTGAGGTCAACCTCATAAGCGGGTTCTCCCTATGGAGATAGGGAGTAACCGCGCTAAGACTATTGGTGGCTTTTATCAACCTATTAGTACCCAAAAAATATGATGTTTAGAATTTGTGTCTGCTCTCTGTCAGAAACTCTATACATACTAGTGTTTAATAATCTCTAATGAGTCAGCTTAGTGGCTCTGTCACGTATTAGCAATCTTAGCAGCCTGTATGCTTGATCCCCGATGGCTATACGTCTAATATCGTGTATAGAGAAGCATTAATGTAAAGTAAGTTTTTTTTTTTAAATACCCATACGACGGTGTTTATAATACAAAATAAACATCCAAAATGGAACTCTAAGTCACTATCCTCGCGGGCACAGCTAGTTTTTTGGAAATGTGATATATGCACTAAAAACATCTTGTGGGAGGAGGGTTAAAAAATTTTTGATTCGCTTGACAACGTTAAAAAACCTATAAAACGAGTACCTGCAAGCATATCAACTCGAAAACGTAAACGTTACGAATTTCACTGCGTAAACCATGTTCCGGTGGACGGATTCTGCTGGCTAACGAACTTGACCTTTCAAATTACACGAGAGATTTTTGTACCAAATTTCATCAATATCGGACCGTTTTTGAGCCTTTGATATGCAGGATGTAACTTAAGTGGTGACGAATACTTAAGAAGGTGATAGTAGAGGCCAAACAAAACACAAATGGTCCTTTGGGCTAAGAGACAATTCCCAACTGGGATGGAGGACCTTTAAATTTTGTGTTTTTTTTTTAGGTTAACCACGTTTTTCGTTGAATAGAAAGCAATAACTAAATAATTGTTTAAGATATGTAATTCCCAATTGCAGCATCGTAAACTAGACAAAATTTACTTGAAGAACAAGTAGAGTTTGTCAATTACAAAACCAGTGAAACGAGGCTAAAACCCTGTTTAAATTCTGAACCTTTTAGCGCGGTTCCTCCCTCCCCCATAGGGAGGAACCCCGCTTATAAGGTTGATACAATGAAACAATCCGGAAGTGCCGACTAGAAAATTTTGCGTTTCAGAACCCCTAGAAACCGAAAATAACGGTGGTTCAAATTTGTATATATATATATATGTATATATTTATTTATATATATATATATATATATATATATATATATATATATATATTTGTCTGTTCGCTCTCTAAATAGAAGACGAATGGTCCGATTTTGATGAAATTTGGTACAAAAATCTGTCGTCCAATTTGAAAGGTCAAGTTCGTTAACCAGCAAAATCCGCCCACTGGAAGATGGCGTTTGGGGCGAAATTCGCGCAAAAAAAATCGTAACGCTTACGTTTTTGAGTTCATAAGCTTGTAAGTACTCTTTTTATAGGCTTCTTGAGCTAGGAAAACGAATGGAACCATTTTCAAGGCGATAGCTTTAACCGTTTTCGAGAAAACTGAAAAAAATTTTTGAATGCCGTTTTTGGTTTGGGTACTTAGAATCAAGGGATTCAGTTGAAACATTTACTGCATGTTCTACTTCCATTAAAACTAATATGTTGAAATTTTGGTTGCGTTTGGAGTTAAGGAAGGGTTAGAATAAAATATTTTATTAACAGGCATAAAAAAGTTTTGGTAACTTTGTATACTTTCCTTAATATCTCGAAAAAGGTTGAGAATTTGGGAAACGGAAGAATACCATTAGAAAGCTTACTAAATGCTCTACAAAAAAGGTTCTAATGAAAGTTTTGATTAGGCGATGTCAATCGGAGAAATACCGTATGAAATGTCAGTTTTGGATTTGTCGATTTCCTTCAAATGTCTTGAAACTGTCGAGGCTCCTACTCCGAGTTCTTTGGCATATTCCCTAGTGTTTTTAATTGCTTTTAGTAGTCAAATGTATTTGTCAATGAAACAGGATACGTATAATTAGAATCAATATTTTGTTTGTTAGAATTCGAAGATGCCGTATGAATATCTAGATGTGACAGTACTGGTGTTGATTTCGTTCTTTAGAATTATTCTTGGTATTCCCTATTTTCATCTGTTACCCATAGTTTTTTATTGTTAGTAGATTTTTCTTATTGATTATAGAACATTAATCTATTTGGGTATAAAACAGGATACGTAAAATTAGTGACAATATTTCGGAGATTTCTGAGCGAAATACGTTTAAGATTTTCTACCACCACGAACGGCTTTTTTCCTCTATTTTTATCCACTAGATAGGCTTTATTTTGCATATTATTCTATATAAGTTTTATTCAGCAGGGGATTCTGATGAAATGTCGTGTTTTTGCTGTGGATTTTAAATACGATGTATCTAAGATTGGATAACATTAGCGAGTCTACATAATTAAGAACCGACGACGGAGGATTACTTCTTGCTATGATTTAGTCTACATACGTATATTAAGTCCTAAATCCAATCCTCCTAAAGTTCAATGCCCGTAGAAACCAGGGGGCCGCAGAAATTTACCTGCTAAGAGTTAATCCTCAAGAGCTGTAAATATACCCCAGGTATCTGCCGACACAAATACAAAGCCTAGGCGGAGAGCACCCCAAAAACACAGATCCAAACATAAGGTTATATACTAAATATTGATAAAGACTACTTAGTTGTAAACCGATTCATCAATTAGCAATCAATAGTTTTCAACAAAGGTTATATACTAAATATTGATAAAAAGTATTTAATTAGAAAAAAAAAAAACAATATTCCACAAGACTTGTTTTTGGTCCATTTGTGTCTACTCCATAGACTTAATTAGGTATATTATTCTATTGTAGTTGGGCAACTAAACTTTGTTTTATTTTGTTAAATAAAGTTTTTTTTCTTGATTTGTTATTCGTCAAGACTTTTATTTGTCCTTGTGTATTTACTAGATAGGTTTTATTCGGCATATTATTCTATATAGGCTATATTAGGCAGGGTATTCTACTCAATCTTGTGTACTTCTTCTTGATCCTTCTGTACATGGGCGTATATAAAAACAATTTCGGGGGGGGGGGCTGAGACCATTTCCAGGGTATGGAATACTAAATATTTAGAGCTTGGAATAGTTTTAGGCAACTAAAATGCTATTACACGTAAAATAAAATATGTTTTATGAACTAAGTGATCTTATTTAATTTATTTTTAAGGGTTTTACGAGAAGTTTTTATCATCAATTCAAAATTTCGGGAGGGGCTGCAGTCCCCCCCCCCTCATATACGCCCATGCTTCTGTATCCTCTAGAAAGGCTTTATTAGGCATATTTTGTATTGATTTATAGAGCTTTGCTTTAGAATGAGAGCCAGATTCTGTAATTTCCGCTTCTGTGTAAAAGTTAGCTATTGTCGGTGTCCCTGACGCCTTAATATCACTTTTATTCGAGATGTTCGAGAGGATTTTGACAATTTTCACAAGATATATAAAAAAAAATAAGTTTATTTTTTTTCTAAGCTTATCAAATGGCACTAGGGACATGAACGGAACCGCGCTAAGATGCTGCAGTTCCTGCGAGTCGGACTTTTTTTTTTTTGGAAGCAAGACATTCTCCCAAGGACAGAATCGGTTGCTGCAAGCTCCTCTGCCTCGTCAATGTTAAACTGTGTTTTAACTCCTCTTTCACTGGTTTTATAATTGAGAAAATGTTGTCTAGTTTACAATGCTGCAATTGGAAATTATTTATCCTAAACAGTTATTTAGTTATTGTTTTCTATTCAACGAAAAACGAAGTTAACCTAAAAAGAACAACACATAATTTAAATTTTCTCCCTCCCTGTTGGGAATTGAACCTCAGCCCAAAGGACCATTTGGTGTCTACTATCATCTCCTTAGGTATTCGTCACTACTTACGTTACACCCTGCATATATATATATACAAAATTTAACCCCCGTTATTTTAGAGATCTATGTGTTGAAACGTAAAATTTTCAAGTCGGCACATCCGAATTGCGTCATGAGGTCAACCTTATAAGAGGGTTTCCTCCCTACGGATGGAGGAAGGAACCGCGCTAATATGTCTATTATTGGTAAAACATAGGCTTGTAATAAAGGTGGCTTGTAGATTGGACTTAACGAGACTAGAAGAATGACATTGGACTTACCAGTGACTGCTGATTGGACGACGGCTGCAGCGAGAACAGGAGCAAACAGCCTGGCGATCAGCATACTACTGGAGGCTGAAGTCTCCCCCTGCTTAGGACCCGCCCCTCCAGGACATATCCCTTCCAGGATATACCACTTCCAGGATATACCCCTCCAGGATATACTCTTCCAGGGATCTTTTTGCGAAGATCACATCCAGTTACTTTTGAGGTAGCAGTAGTGATTTTAACTTTAATTGATTCAGCGCATGCGCATAACTCCTTTGCCTTCCTATTGGAGGATTCCGAGGAGCAGTTGTAGTGGTTCTTGCTGGGAGTAAAGTTACCTTCAAAAGTGAATTAGCGTTTGTTTGTGAAAAAGCTCTGTTTATGTTAGTGAGAAAAATGGGTCTTTACAATTAGTTCGCGATGTTCCTGACAAAGAAAAAGCGATTGGTTTGTTACTCGCAAAAATTAATAGAATTCTATTAATTTTAGCGAGTTGGATTGACTAGAGTCGCTAAAATTAATAGATTTCTATTAATTTTAGGCAGTTTGATTGACTAGAGTTTTGATATCTTCTTGAGCGAGCGGAAACGCATAGCACGTATGCTCATAATGCTAAATAAATATAAAGTATCCAAAAAGAGGAATAAAATATGTGTGTTTACAAATATCATTTCGTTTATGTTATCCTTCATAACCTGCAAAACAGTTTACTTTAATGCCTAATAACTTTTTTCGTAGTTGAGAGAATTGATTTTGATCATATTAACCTTTTTATTAATAAAAAATAACGCTTGCCATTATCTAACATGGATTAAAACCGTAGATAACGAATCTAGTAATAGATAACCAGCAAAGAACCTGTAAGCTAATCAGCAAGCTTATCAGCGAGTACGAGTAACTGTTATAAATCACTACTGCTACTTCAAAAGTAACTGGATGTGGTCTTCACAAAAAGACTCCCTTCCAGGACATACCCCTCCAGGAATCTATTCCCACAAGTAGTTGTCTCATCTTAACTCTTAAAGGATCGATGACTTCGAGAATTTCCACCTGGCCCAAGTCTTCCTTTTAGCGCGGTTCCTCCCACCCTCATAGGTAGGAAACCCGCTTTGAGGTTGACCTCAAGACGCAATCCGGCAGTATCGACATGAAAATTTCGGGTCTTGTTGCGGAGACCACATCCAGTTACTTTTGAAGTAGCAGTAGTGATTTATAACAGTTACTCGTACTCGCTGATAAGCTTACTGATTAGCTTATAGGTTCTTTGCTGGTTATCTATTACTACCTGACTCGTTATCTACGGTTATAATTTCTTATTAGATAATGGCAAGCAATATTTATTAATAAAAAGGTTAATATGATCAAAATCAATTCTCTCACCTATGAAATAAGTTATTAAGCATTAAAGTTGACTGTTTTGCAGGTTATGGAGGATAGGAAACAACGTTATTTGTAAACAAACATATTTTATTACTTTTCTCTCTCTCTCTTTTTTTGGATATTTTACCTTTATTAAGCATTACATGTTATGCGGCTCCGCTCGCTCAAGAAGATATCAAAACCCTAGTCAATCCAACTCGCTAAAATTAATAGGATTCCATTAATTTTCCCAGTAAGAAACCAATCCCTTTTACTTTGTCAGGAACATCGCGAACTAATTGTAAAAGACTCATTTTTCTCACTAAAATAAGCAGAGCTTTTTTATAAACAAAAGCTAATTCACTGTTGAAGGTTACTTTACTCCCAGCAAGAACGAATGCAATTGGTCATCAGAATCCTCCAATAGGAAGGCAAAGGAGTTATGCGCATGCGCTAAATCACTGATACAATCACTACTGCTACTTCAAAAGTAACTAGATGTGGTCTTCGCAAAAAGACCCAAAATTTCAATTTTCAGAACCCATACATCATGAAAATAACGGTGGTTCAAATTTGGATATGTATGTCTGTTCGCGCTCTCCTTAACTAAAAAATGATCATATTTTGATGAAATTTGGTACAAAAATCTTTCGTGTAATTTGAAATGTCAAGTTCGTTAACCAGCAGAAGCCGTTCACCGGAACATGGATTTAGGGGCAAAATTCGTGCGACAATAATCGTAACGCTTACCCTTTCGAGTTCATATGCTTACAGGTACTCGTTTTATAGGTTCATTAACATAGGAAAACGAATGAAACCATTTTTGAAGCGATATCTGTAACAGTTTACGAGAAACTTCCATACGGATACTTTTTCTACACTAATTTTCAGTTTGGGTATTCAGAAACGATTGATTTAGTTGAAACTTGTTCCAGATGTTTGAAATTCATCTAATCTAAGATAGTTAATTTTTGGTTCCGTTTGGAGTTAAGGAAGTACTATAAATAAAATATTTCAATAACAGGCATCAAAAGTTTTAGGATTCTGTATATTTTCTAAAATATCTCGAAAACGGTTGGGAAATGGTGGGCAGTGGAAGGTCATTCGAAAGCTTACTAAATTCTCTAAAAAAAAGGTTCTAATGTAATTTTCGATTGGGCGATGTCAATGGGAGAAATAAGGACTTGAAACTTCGAAATTGCTCTTTTGACTGGCAATTGTTGCATATTTTAATTTCATTTAACCATTAGCGTATATAGAAAATAATTTCGGGGGGGGGGGGGGCTGGGAGCACCTAGGCATTTGGGGTGCAGGGAAAATTTTAAATATTTTAGTGTAAAATAGTGGATTTTAAGGTCCTCTGGACACCAAGTAGACCAGGGTAAATGTAGAAGACATTTTTCTTTATTATAGGCTTTTTTAACATGGAATGTTCATGCATTTAACAGTAAAAGAAGTACTTTTCTAAAACAAGGTATGAAAATGTGTAATAGTGTATCCAAGAGTGTATTTCCTTCTCCTCTCCCCTTTCCCATCTCACTTCATCCCCTCCTCTTCCACGCAGTTCGGTTGAAAATTGTCTGCTTTCAACAATCAGTAAAGTGTTTGCTACTCATGCTAAAAAATAGTTATTCAGATGAAACTTGTAGTAAATTTAATTATTTTTAAACTTTATATACACAAATTTTCGCTAAAATCAACTATTTTTGAAATATTTGAAAAAAAAAGTAATAAATGTTTTTGTTTTTTCGGCTATCAAAAGTTCTCTTGAGGTCGGCCATGTTGGACAACTTGGTCTTTTGACATTCATACTAATATGTACAAACTCCTACCCCACCTTTTGCAAGGTAGGCCTTTTTTCCATACCTATTGACTGGACTAGAAATGGAATAAAAATGAAAGGCAACATAACATAAATAAATACTTTATTTTGTTGGAAGATACAATAAGATAGAATAGAATACAAAAGCACAAAAAAAAAAAAAACTCATTACAAAAGTATAAATGATAGATTTGAGCAGATTTATTATACAATAAATGCTCATACTCTTTTTTCTTTTCTTTTTTTTTTGGTTAAACAATGTAAATGTCGACACTTTATTGAGAATTCTAACAAAATAATAATTATGTTATTTTATACATTTTTCTTAGACGTAATTATAAGATTCAAAACAGTATTATTCTTATTTCATGAAAAATTTTAAAACAATGGAAACAGTAATGATTCGTATGAAATAAATTAGTAAATAATTCTACATTTTCATATTTTTCTCAGAAAGATACAAAGGAATTAATATATTATAATTAGCATGTAACATGTCAAATATTCTTGTATAAATTGCTTAATCATGAACTAAATCTTTACAAGTTACAAGCTTCTTCGTAATATTTAGAATTAGTGTGGAAAATAGAAGCGTTGAAGACATTTCCGATTGTTTCACCTAAGAAATTTAAAAACATTATTCAGCATAAAGGTAAGATCAAGTTGTTTGTTATTAATCCTTTAATTGGTCTAAAAAACCTTATGGCACATTCTTCTTTTTTCATTAACAATATTTTATAAAAAAAATATAATACAGTGAAAATTGTTTATAACGCCATAATTTATAGTGGTGAACCGGTTATAACGGCAAATATGCTGTCTGAACTCATCATGTAGGATATCAAATGATTTGTCTACGTATGGAGAACCAGAGAAATATATTTGATATATTTAGAAACATTTAGACGCACATAGGCTAGGTCAAATTTGTATACCAGCTGCCTGACTATATGTATGTTCCTTATACAAATCCACACCGTTTGATCGATTTTGACCAAACTTGGCAAATAGGTGGGTCTTGATCCAGGGAGTGTATAGGCTAGGTCAAAATCGTCAATCAGCTGTCTGTCTGTCTGTTTTTCCATTACACAAATCCACACTGTTTGTCTGAATTCGACAAAACTAGGCAAACAGGTAGGCCTTGATCGAGGGAGCATCATAGGCTGGGTCAAAACCTTCTATCAGCTGTTTGTCTGTCTGTTAGTTCCTTATAAAAATCCACACTGTTTGACCGATTTTGACCATACTTGCATGTTATGTTGTTTGGCCTTTGATAAAACATTTATGTTTTATGGAGAAAAATGTTCAAGTGGGAAGCATTCTAAAGAAAGGCGAGAAATAAGGACTCTGTTAGTTGCAGCCAATATGACAGGGAAAATTATAGTAAATGGCAAATTAAAAATCCTCGCCACTTTAAGAATATTCCTCTGCAATATGGGAGTTACCGAAAATCTTGGATGACTTCTAAATTGTATAAAGAGATTGTAAAATGCGAGAAAGAGCTGAAGAAAACTAAAAAAAAGAAAAAAAAAAAGTTACTCCTTTTGGATAATTGTCCCACACATCTGGATCTGAAGTCACTTAAATCAATAAAATTCCTGTTTCTGCCTGCCTATACCACATCCTTGTTACAGCCTAAATACCAGCGTTAAATACAATGTTTGTAGGTAAACTTCAGAAAACTTCTAATCCTCAAAATCATAGATAATATTATACAGGGGAAGTGGTAAAGTCCTAATGTAAATTTGTTAGAAGCTATATTATTGGTTTCAAAAGCTTGGGCGCCAAACATCTTATATTGAATCCTTTTCTGAAGGTTCCTTATTTTAATAATTTTATTTTCCAATAATTTTCATTTTAATTTAAATTCCTGACAAACAAAATTTATTTTGACGAAATAACCCGATGTAAAGTTGGAGATTTGTTGATAACGACAATTTTCAACGGAAGATGTTTCGAAGTGATTATAACGTCTATCGCTTATAACGGCAAGACTTGTTCGGTCCCTCGGTGGACGTTATAGACGATTTATACTGTATAGAGATTATATAAATCAGCGATTGTCACTGGTTTAGATATTGTATGAATGTGTTTGTAGCTGAATATTAACATAGATACATTACCTGCCACAACAACTCCCACATGCTGGTGGTGGCCCAGGGGGCAATGATCCTAATCCTCGAATGTTGCTTCCAGGTCTCGGAGGCCTAAACATTTGATATTATTCAAGTTATTATCATAACACCAAAGCCACCAGGTACAAGGCATAGGGGAAAGGTGCAAAAAAATATTGCACAAAAGGAGTTTTATTCAGAAGCCAAACTATCTTTAATGTAAAATTAAGACTATTTTACAATGAATAATAAATAAGGCAGACACTTTTCAGGGGGTTAAAATGTAAATAAAAAAAAAACCCAAAGTACCTAGTTTTTTTCCCCTAATATTAAATGAGTGCTTTATTCACGCTGCCATTTAAAGCGGGACAGCTGTACAAGATCATGTGTGCAAGAACCAATGAGAGTGCAGAGAACAACCACAACTGCCCAGATGATCGGTGCTCTCACTCATTCATACGCAGTGGATTGCAGTCTATCATAGGGAACATTTATTGGAGCAATTCTTGATCACTTCTTAGAGCTAGCTGGTTAAATACTATTAGTTACATTAGTCAAATATTCTCGTTCTAAGTGTTTGTCAGAAAAACATAAAATATTAAAAAAATAAAGTCTATCACATCATCCCCTACCAAGTCAAACTCTCGAATATGAAAATCAGTACTTTTCAAGAGAGTAAGATAAAGCTTTAATAGTGGTTTCAAAATCAGCGCCTTTACAAAAGGACATTTTTAAATATTTTTTCTATGTATATTTTTAAAAATTTTAAGGTGAAATTACGAACAAACTGTTTACTGATTTTTTAATTGCCAAAAAATCATATTCGTGAGTTTGCATCTTGGTGCCTATAAGTGATTTTTCTTAGATAGCCGTTTCAAATTATTGAATGTGGTATTTTCGATAGTTTTCTGATTCTGATAGACTAACTGTTTAAATATTTACACTTTCCAAATTAACGAATGTGACACATTCGACATTATGAATTGTACTAATTCTATAGTATTAGTGATATCTACAAATTAAAATAACGAATATACCATCTTGGTTAGGTTGCCAAGGCAGTTTTTGGTCTCAAAAGTATAACGATTAAGAAGAAACTAGCGAATGAACATATTTGATACATTGACAAAATAATATATTGAAAAATAGTCACATTAGATACTTTATTTAATGCATTTCCGGCAATTCAAGTGGGGCTAGAGTTTCGAGAATTGGTCACAAGCCCTATCATCCGCAATGCAAGAGTAAAGTATCAAATTTGAAAAACGAGATTTTCCATATTCGATAGTTAAGACATGGTAGGGACGATATTATTCCTTAACAGACTCAAATCTAAAGAATTCTAAGAATATTATAGAGAATTTTTTTATAACCCATCATCTCACACTTATGAATCTATGGCGGTAGACACTAGGCCATGGGAGACCCCATTAGAGAGATATTATATTACTTAAAGCTAATATTTGCTTCTCGCATACAGACCTTGGACCACCCCCTCCTCCTCCTCCACCACCCCCTCCTCCACCTCCTCCGGCTCCCCAACCGCTGCTTTTCCTGAAGTTGTTGTTTGCTTTAGGTTCTTCTATTGGCAACATTGTCTGGAAACTGGAAGGAGAAAAAATATTGCAATTAATACTAAATATCTGTTTCTCAAATATAATTTAGGGCTTAAAGACAGAACATATGAATAAACAAACCACAAACAAAGAAGATAAACCAAACAGAATTTGACCTTTCAAATCAGAGAAAGGATTTTTGTACCAACTTTTATCGGATCAGATTTAGGGAAGCTAGAGGGCAAACATTGAATTTGTATAAATGAAACCTTTGTTGTGTACTGGTGTAGTAGAATAATATATATATAAACATCACATAACCACATAGTGACTCGATGCAATTCCTTTGTTGTGTACTGGTGTAGTAGAATAATATATCTATAAACATCACGTAACCACAGAGTGACTCGATGCAATTCCTTTGTTGTGTACTGGTGTAGTAGAATAATATATCTATAAACATCACGTAACCACAGAGTGACTAGATGCAATTCCTTTGTTGTGTACTGGTGTAGTAGAATAATATATCTATAAACATCACATAACCACAGAGTGACTCGATGCAATTCCTTTGTTGTGTACTGGTGTAGTAGAATAATATATCTATAAACATCACATAACCACAGAGTGACTCGATGCAATTCCTTCGTTGTGTACTGGTGTAGTAGAATAATATATCTATAAACATCACATAACCACAGAGTGACTCGATGCAATTCCTTTGTTGTGTACTGGTGTAGTAGAATAATATATCTATAAACATCACATAACCACAGAGTGACTCAATGTAATTCACCTCCAAGAAGTGCATCGTTAAATAAAATAAAAATAATAATAAAAAAAAATTAATATTAATTACAATGTAGTGAATTTTTACATTGACTAAATATCAAGATTTACCATTGTTTACTTATATATATATTGTTACAATTGTTTATAAACTTATTTCAGGAAATATATTTAAAAATTATTAGGTGTTCAAATACTTGTTTTTTCATTGTACTTATGTCGGAGATGCACAAAAAACTTTCAAAAATTGAACAAAAAAGTTCATGCAGAAATACTTGTGAAATATGTGACCTACAAAGGTCAATTTTGAATACAATAATAGGCCTCAAGAAAACAGAATCCCATAACCCACATCCAGTAAGTGAAAAAAAGGATATTTTGCTTAGTTTAAAATAGATAAAATATAAAAACCGTTTACACATATTCTTCTGATTAATTAATATACTTACAAAGCAAAAATCATGTTCACAAATCCTTCGAGAATGGCAAGAATTTTTTTAAGGCCCCAAGGCTGCTCCTTATAAACAGTTCCATCTGTAGGAAAATAGAGATGGATAAATAAAAGGAAATTACAAGTAGAAATCTTCAACAAGTCTATAAGGTTCTATGAAGAAGTCCGTAGTACTGGTACGAGTATATACAATCTAGGTCTAGATTCAGGAGATCTTCAACAAGTCTCTAATATTCTATGAAGAATTCCGTAGAACTAGCACGAGTATACATAATCTAGGTCCAATTTCAGGAGATCTTCAACAAGTCTATAAGATTCTAAGAAGTTCGTAGAACTGGTACGAGTAAACACAATCTAGGTCCAATTTCAGGAGATCTTCAACAAGTCTATAAGATTCTATGAATAAGCCCGTAGAACTAGCACGAGTAAACACAATCTAGGTCCAATTTCAGGAGATCTTCAACAAGTCTATAAGATTCTATGAATAAGCCCGTAGAACTAGCACGAGTAAACACAATCTAGGTCCAATTTCAGGAGATCTTCAACAAGTCTATAAGATTCTATGAATAAGCCCGTAGAACTACTACGAGTATACACAATCTAGGTCCAATTTAAGGAGATCTTCAACAAGTCTATAAGATTCTATGAATAAGCCCGTAGAACTAGCACGATTATACATAATCTAGGTCCAATTTCAGGAGATCTTCAACAAGTCTATACAATTCTTCAGTTATTTCTCTTGTTTTATCAAGAGATATCCGACAAAATTAAAGAAATGTTTTCATTAGAAGCTATTCGATTGGCATGTGCCAACTCATTGAATCAGTGCACCGTTCCTGGCAACCATCTCATTAATCAACATGGTGGAGCACACGAGAAGAGGGTGTCTGTCCATAAAAATATTTTTTAAAGCAATTGATAGTACAACCCACCTTGTGACGTCAGCATCCCACCACAAAGTTCAGAGCAATTTAGAATGCTTGTAACTTTTGTAGAATCTAAAATAACAGCTTCTTTAGAACCAAAAAATATATGAATTCAACTTTAATCCTGGGAATCAAAGAAATTATTAAGACAAGCTACTAATAAGAGAATTATCATTTACATGTTGTCCAATCAGATTGTAAAATGACCGAACCAGGATGACAAAACTGCTTGAAAGGTAAACTTGTGTCCTTCAAGTTGTAAAATGACCGAACCAGGATGTCAAAACTGCTTTAAAAGTAAATTCATGTCCTTCAGGTTGCAAATTGAGAAAAACCAGGATGTCAAAACTGCTTTAAAAGTAAACTCACGTCCTTCAGGGTGTAACATGTCCAAACCAGAATATCTAAACTGCCTTAATTATGTTTTAAGACGTATTTTCAATCTATATCAGTGAGTAGAAAGGAGTAAAAATATAGCCTAACCATTGCATATCCACAAAAGAAAGTAATATTTTCAAACGTTCAGTTACTAAATGAAAAAATAACTTACGAGTAATATGTAAAAGAAATATACTCACCCCTAGATACAAACACCATTTTCCCCTTAAAAGAAATATGATGAAGTAAACCTTTCAATGACAGAAGCAGCCAACATCCATTCAGCAATGTACAATGAAAACAACAAAGAGATCCTTGTTTCTCTACTATAAATAAGAAATAAGTCAGACTTTCACCAAAGAGGTATGCTACTAACTCTAAGGACAATCAGATAAGTTATATCTTTATTTGTCAATTATACAATACATACAGTATTTTTTATAATTCGTTTGTTTATGAATTAAAGTCATGATTTATCAATAGGGGAAAAAAGCCCATTGGCCAAAACCTATTAGCATGAAGTGTTAACAGATGTTTACAACTTGTTTATGTGTGACTATTTACAATATTTACATTTTACAGTAGATCTCTTGGCCATTTGCGCTTAAGGCGACGGTGAGGGTTACCGGGAATGGTGGATGAAGATAAGTTATTAATTAGGGGATTGTCGTGACCAGGCAAGCGGGAGTGGAAGTTAAGGTATCGGGTTTTGGATAGCGTTTGGACGAAGGGGATTTCTAGGTCGTTATGGATAGTGAAGTTTGAAACATAGAATGGAGCATTGACTATTTTACGGAGTATTTTGGATTGGAGAGATTGGATTCTGAGGATATTGGATCGCTTGGCACACCCCCAAACAGATAAGTTAACTCTGATAAAGTAAAACCACATTCATCTCAAAGTATGGAACCTATGATAATTTATATGAAACACTAATATCCCGTCTCTGGATTCAAATAGGATCCTTCTAAAATTTTTCCTGGGTGTCTTCTGTTTTTACAACTTGTTCAAAATCTGTCTCTGAAAAAGTGAGAAATTTGGATATTTTGATTATCATTTTAAATGTGTTCATGTGATGACAAAATGATCTATCTTAGCTAAGGCTGGAATTGTTACTGGAGTGACGAAAACACCGTTTGTCAAAATTCTCAATTTATGGGTTGTTGTTAAGCATAAAGTCCAATTCGAGAGACTGTCTTATATCTGCACTATCACTATGTGTCTTGAGGTACCTAGTGGTTATATGCACTTGGCAATGATCAAACAGTACCAGAAAGCCCTGGGACAGCATTGTTAGTTGCCACGCAGACCTCATTGTTAGTTGCCACGCAGACTTCATTGTTAGTTGCCACGCAGACTTCATTGTTAGTTGCCTGCTTAAAAACAGGCTCGATTGATTTTACTATAATTCATTTACGTATATAACTAGGGCAGAGACGGCTCTACCTCCCTCCTCCCGAAAGTTTTATTTAATCGGTAAAAATGTGTCATAAAAACCTCAAAAATAAATTAAATAAAATCACTTAGTTCAGATTTGTTTTGGGTGTAATAATTTTATGTTCTAGGTTGTTAGCTTTAAACGGCAATTCAATTGTAGAGATGGCTGGGAGTGGGATGAGAATTGCTTACTGTGTGTGTGTTTGTATATACATATATAGTTATATATAAAACCATTCAGGGTATTACAAAATGTTAGTACTAAAGTTACGTTTACATTCTGACAAATCCTGGAGTTATGCCTTCCTCGTTATTGGACTATATACTTAAGCCGCAGTCAGGCCTTTTCTCTGTCGTTCCTCAATACTGAGCTTCTTGAAAGGAACGTAGTCCGCTACTTCCTTGTAGTTCTCGCTGTTAACCAGGATTAGGCTTACAAGCTTTTTTTTTTTTTAAAGAAGTTTTTTTATTTGATTTTATAAATCTTGGATTTCGGTGCTTTGAAAATGGAACAAAGCCTGCGAAGAATCTTTAGATCTAGATAAGGAAGTGACTAAATGTTAGATTTGCTCTTCATAGCATACGATACTTTTATCTTACCTTCTTAAGAACCACACTAAATATGGAATTTCTTGCATCAGCATTCTCTCCTTGCACTTTTATCTTAGAGAGCAATAAATTCAGAAGGTGTGATTTTTACTACTTTATATAAATACCAGAATTTTATTGTCGAATTAAATAAAGCTATTAATCATGGATAATACTGTGATAAATGTAGAATTGTTCCTCTTAGGAATAAGCTCGTTAGGAAGGAGGTTACAACAGCTGTTTTAGTTTACTACCTTTCAAATTCTCTCTCTCTCTCTCTCTTTGTACACATTTGTTATTTTCGCTATTAGTTATGTTAGTGGCACACTTTCTTTAAAACCAACTTTCCGTGTTGGTTATCATTTTTGTGAGACTATTTAGTGCTAACAATTATAAAACAGAAATGATTATTTTCATGTTTATTCATTCCAAATGGATTACTTTTCACTTTGTGTCTTGCTATAAAAACCTTATATTTTACGAAGAGAGAACATGAAATCAAGCGCGATACAAAAAGAATTTAAGTATTTTTATAAATAAAAATGAAATAATTTATTTTGTAATGTGATTAAGAATTGCATTGAAGTGGAAATGGCACATAGTAGTGGTACATCTTCAAGAAGAACAGATGGTTCGATTACATCTAGAAGTTTTGTTGATTCGGATTGGGAAGCTAAAGAAGCGTTACGGCAAAGGGAATTGGAAGAAGCAAGAGCTCGGGCTGCTCAGATGGAGAAAACAATGAGATGGTGGTCGGATTGTACTGCCAATTGGAGGGAAAAATGGAGCAAAGTTTGTATTAACTATTACTATTATCCATTCAATAGTTTATTTATTTAAATTTGAAGGCCCATTATTATTAACTTAAAATTAAAGTACTTCATCATTTGATAAACTTAATGAAAATAAAAATTTTCATTTTTAATTTATAAAATAAGACCTGGAATTAATGATAATCTGTCCTTGTTAGATTTTCTAATCTAAACCTTAAATATTCCTTATTCTATGGGAGTAACATTTCTCTTTTGTACATTCAGATGCAAGATTCGGTACTTGTTCATAAATGCAGGGCCACTATGTTTTCTAGTCCAAACAAGATAGATGCGTTAATTCTGTTCTCTATCCGATAATCTACATTGTACTGAATTTCCACTTTAGAGAAGGCCAGTTTCCAACACTCTAAAGTGAATCATAAATTCAATTTCATGGTCCCAGAATCTAGAGCACACAGAGACAATAGAGCGATTATGGGACAGTGCCCAATGGTGAAATAAAAACATCGCGGAACTGCTATAGCCTGTTCAAATAGACGGAAAAGTTCAATTCCACATTCGTGAAATTTTGAGGGAAATATTCCCGACTGTTCAGGAGTACTTCAGTCGTCCAGAAATAAACTTATAAGGTGAGTACGTTATTACTTGAGTGTGCCTTTAAGGAATTGTATGATATTGTTTAGAAATTTTTTTGAAATTAAATGGCCTCCCATTAATGAACAAGCACCCGAGATTCTCCTACCTTAGTTTAAAAAACTTTTTCATTTTATTTTCCTAAACATCCATGCTAGTGAAAAATCAAATTTTGTGACTAGATCACTTCATCGTTTATTCAATAAACAATTATATGAGTAACTAACTCCACATTTTTGTTGGTATCACAACCTATTATTTTCACTTAAATTGTGTTGTTTCATGTTTTGTTTTTTGATTAGATTGTAGCGTGTAAGCCAGCTGTCACTTGAAAGTGAAGGTTACACGCTTATATCCAAAATACACTATAACTCTGGAATTTTTCTCTAAAACTCCTCCCCTAGTTGACTTCACCTTTACTCTCCAGTGTCAGCTGGCTCATATCCAGAAGACACTAAAACTCTGGATTTTTTCACTCAAACTCCTTCCCTGGTTGACTTCACCTTCACTCTCTAGTGTCAGCTGGCTTACACGTTCATATCCAGAAGACACTAAAACAGAAAATTATTCAGGGCTGTTGTAATTACTTGTTTGTTATTTATACCAATTAGAAATATATTTTCTGTATGATAATGCATTCATATATATTACAGGTTAGGAATGAACGAAATAGAGCTCGAGATGAAGCAAAATTATTGCGCTCTAAATTAGACTCTGCTTTGAAAGATGCTGGAACATATAAGCGAGAAAAACAAGATTTGGAATCCCACAATGAACAAATGCGTAAAGAACTCGAAAGAATACACCTTCTTCTTTTGAAACATGCCGGTCAGTGGGATAATCAACTCTTAGAGGCTTTAGACACTGGCGAATCTGACACTCCTAGAGAAGGTAAGATCCATTGTGACATTTTCTTACTCTTTATGCTTGTTCACTTAAAAGAAAATAGGATTTTGGTGTGGAAAGGTGTTTATTTTATGCTAATTACCTCCAATTATCACTACCTGATAATTATTTTATTTTTGCTCATTGAAATTGATTACACAAGAATACTTGTACAGTTGAAATAAAAAGTTTGCTCTGCTTTGATGGAATTTTCTAAACCTCACCGTAGGATAACCTATTGGCTTTTCAATAATTTGACTTTTTATGTATTTCTCTAAATAAATTAAAAAGAAAATAGATATTATATTTACTTTTTATTTATTAAAATACATTAATTTGTGTAACAAAAAGAGTGAATTATATTTCCAATATCTTGTGGAATGCCTCTTTTTTGCACAATGGAAAAACTTTCATACAGGTGTGCTGTATTTGGTTAAATTTACAAATTATTCTACGTGAATACCAATCATTTCAATTTCCGTAATAGTTTTGGTTTTAGATTCTTTATCGATGAGAAATTAAAATGCACCAAAGGCCAACTAATGAACTTCTAATGTCGATTTAAAAATGACGGATGAAAGTTTGGTAGATTGTTAACTCTTTCTCCTAATGTCCACCCATAGCCTGAACTCGAGAACGAATCTTCTTAAATAGTTTCATTTATAGATAGGAATATGAAGCATCTTTTAATCCAAGAGCTGGTAACTACACGTTTCATGAAATGTTTTATGCACCTTGAAATTTTGCTATAGTGCCTCTCTCGGGTAGATAAGAAGGGAAACATGTGTTGGCTAGACTTACTATGGAACACCAGGTACTGCACAAAGGGGAAAGGTACAAAAAAATATTGCCCAAAAATAGAGTTTGATTCAGAAGCCAACTATTAATTATGAAAAAATTGCAAACTAAGACAATTTTAAAATTAATAATAAATAAGGCAGGCATTTTTAAGGGGGTTAAAATGTAAATTAAAAAAAAACAAAGTACCTAGTTTTTATTTTTAATATTAAATGAAGTGCTTTATTCACGCTCCGATTTAAACAGTGTCTTCAATAAACATATTTGAAAACATATCACGAAACATAAAAATAAATGTTGCCTATAGCCATAAAAGTGAATGAGAGCACTGCGCAGTTGTGGTTATTCTCTGAGCTCTCATTGGTTCTTGCTCACATGTTCTTGTACAGCTGTTCCGGTTTAAATGGCAACGCGAATAAAACTCTCATTTAATATTAGAATAAAAACAATTACTTTTTTTTTCTTTTTTTTTTTACGTGTTATACCCCTTTAAAGTGTCTGCCATATGTATTATTCATTGTAAAATTGTCTTAATTTTACATTAAAGATTAAAGATAGTTGGCTTCTGAATAAAACACTATTTTTGGGCAATATTGTTTTGCACCTTTCCCCTATGCGCAGTACCTGGTGTTCCAAGGTATGTCCAGGAAACACATACCTTACCTTACCTTCTTATGTACCCGTGATGTACATTATAGCAAGATTTCAAGGTGCATAAAACACTTCATGAAAAGTTTGTTACCAGCTCTCCGACTATTTTCATCTATTTAATCTATAATATTTTTGTTCATTAGAAGATTCAGTTGAGACTATTGTAGTTGATACAGATGAAAGAGAAGGAGAGAAGGACTCTGCTGTGGATGTTGGAAGTGGTGAAGAAATCAGGCTAGAGATAACGACCGGAGATGGGAGCAGTGAAGATACAGAAGCTCTTTATCAGAAACTCTCAATGCTCCAATTACGACTAGACGAAGCAACCAAAACCTTACAAGCAGAAAGAGAGTACGTTTATACATTTAAAATATACACACACACCCATATATATACTGAGTTACTGGTAAGTTGACCCATATCCTTCTCAAGGTGATAGATCCAAAGTTACCCGTTTCCATGATGTTTAATATTTTAGGCTTTTTTAAAAAAACAGTCACTGTTGCTTAAGTTGTATGTATTTGTTTTATTTCAAGCATTTGAGCTGTAATTTCTTATTGTTTTTGTTGTCCTTCTGGATTCTGTCATGAGGTCAACCTAATTAACTAAGCGGGTCTAAATCGTTCGTTAACCAGCAGAAGCTGTCCACCAGAAGATGGTTTTTGGAGCGAAATTTGCAATAAAAAAATCGTAACGCTTATGTTTTCAAGTTCATATGCTTGCAGGTACTCGTTCTATAGATTTCTTAACGTAGAAACACGAATGAAGCCATTTTTAAAGTGATATCGGTAACTTTTTTTTAGAAAAGTGGAACAAATGTTTTGTAACTCATTTAAACTTTAAAAGTGTTTGTTCTGTTGTTGTTAAACAAACACAAAACACACAGGGTTTTGTGTTTGTTTAACTCACTTTTTTTTCTTATTCTTTTTTTTTTTATTCAGAAAAACTAGCATTTTAGTATAAGAAAGCAAGAAAATGAGACACTTTCTGGCAATAATGGTTTCCTAGAGCGAACGTTGAGATGGCGGGCGAGTCATTTCCGATTAGGAGACTGTCAGTTTCCTGTTGTAGTGCCTTAAACTTCCTTCTCTTTAAGGTTATAATATTTTTATAAAAAGATCAAACACTACCAATAACTGCTTCTATTCCTGCTAATTGCACTGGGGATAAGAACGGAATTTTGCTAAAATGATGCAGATCCTAGGAGTTGGACTTTATATTTAATATTGGAGAAAAACTTTTACATGGTCCTTCCATCATTTCCCCCCCCCCCAATCTCACTCACTTTTCCTCTCAAAATAAACTGTTATATTCACGTGGATAAAATGAAAAGTGTAATCTTCATATTGTTTTGAACAGAGAGAAAGGTCAGCTCGATAGACGTGCCGAAAGAGCCGAAGCAGAAGCAACAGAATTACGAGAACGTTGTGAAGAACTTCGAGCTTCTCGGCAAGACGCTGTTCGAGAACTTCTCGATATACAGGATCAATACAAAGATGCTGTCGCCCTTATTCAGGCCGATCTTCTTGATGAGGCAACTTCAAGGGAAGGAATGGACCGGAGATTAGCTGAACTTCGAGCCCAGGTATGCCACTATCGCTATCCGTGCTACTCCCTAGTTCAATCAACACTGATTTTTGGTAAAAAGCATAAATAATTAACTTTCCGCTATCATTAAACATGATAAGATGTAAGAAAATCCATTCATTATACCTACTTGATAAGGTAGGATTATACAAACATTTCTTCCATCTCCTCTTTTATTTTCATTATCCCACTCGAAGCTTAACGACATAATTCCTTTTTGTCTTGTAGAAATAATTCCTACACTAAGATTTTAGTCGGAGAAATGGTAATGCACTTTTCATGAAGTGTTTTATGCACCTTAAAATGTTGCTATAATGTACCTCTAGGGTAGATAAGAAGGTAAATATGTCTTCGCTAGTCTTACCGTGGAACACCAGCTACTGCGCATAGAGGAAAGGTGTAAAAAAATATTCCCCAAAAATAGTGTTTTATTCAGAAGCCAACTATCTTTAATGTCAAATTAAGAATATTTTACAATGAATAATAAATAAGGCAGACACTTTTCAGGGGGTTAAAATGTAAATAAAAAAAACCCAAAGTACTTAGTTTTTTTTTTAATATTAAATGTAGTGCTTTATTCATGCTGCGATTTAAACCAGGACAGCTGTACATGATCGTGTGAGGAAGAACCAAAGAGAGTTCAGAGAACAGCCACAACTGCCCAGATGATCGGTGCTCTTACTCACTCTTACGCAGTGTATTGCAGTCTATCATAGGCAACATTTATTTTCATGTTTCCTGAAACATAATTAAACCCCCAAAAAATTGTGTGCCCTTTTATAATTATTTTCAATTATGTTTATTGAAGACGCACTTTAAATAGCAGTGTGAATAAAGCATTTCATTTAATATTTTTAAAAAAACTAGGTACTTTGGGTTATTTTTTTTATTTACATTTTAACCTTAAAAGTGTCTGCCTTATTTACATTAATCGTAAATTTACATTAATGATTATTATTAAGGCAATTTTACAATGTATAATAAATAAGGCAGACACTTTTGAGGGGGTTAAAATGTAAATAAAAACATCCAAAGTACCTAGTTTGGAGGGAAAAAAATAAAAATAAAAATAAACATATTCATTCATTCAATAATTTTATGAAAACGTTTTCTTTAGGCTTTTATAGACTTTATTCCATCATTAATTTTCATTCCTCATAAAAATATATGTTCCTTTTCTTTTTAGTTGGAAAGACTTCAGGCTGAAAACGCTGCGGAATGGGGGAAGAGGGAGCGACTCGAGACAGAAAAACTAACACTTGAAAGAGAAAATAAGCGATTAAGAGCCGAAGTGAGAGATATGCAAGAAAGGCTGGAAAGAAGGAGCAGGCCTCAAACTGCTGCAGACACTGATCTCCGACATCTACAACAAGAACTTGCTGATAAAACAAAGGTCCTTCTAATATTACACATATCAACTTTATAGTGATTTTAATTGGTAGAGGGCTGCTACTCTCTTGGAATAATTAGTAGTAGGAACGTCCTATTGGCTTAAGTAGTAATAGTAGGAACGCCCCACTGGCATAGGTAGTAGTAGGAACGTCCTATTGTCATAAGTAATAATAGGAGCGTTCTATTGGCATAAGTAATAGTAGGAAAGTCCTATTGGCATAAGTAGTAGTAGGAACGTCCTATTGTCATAAGCAGTAATCGGAGCATCCTATTGGCATAGGTAGTAATAGGAATGTCCTTTTGGCATAAGTAGTAGTAGGAACGTCCTATTGGCATAGGTAGTAATAGGAATGTCGTATTGGCATAGGTAATAATAGGAATGTCCTATTGGCATAGATAGTAGTAGGAATGTCCTATTGGCATAGGTAGTAATAGGAACTTCCTATTGGCATAAGTAGTTGTAGGCAAATCATATTGACATAAGTAGTAGTTAAGCCCTCTTGCTTGTTTATAATTTTAAAATGTTACAAATAATATTTTTAATTATATACGGTAAACTTCCTCTAATCCGGCATCCTATAGTCTGGCATGTTTCATAATCCAGCACGGCAGGGGTGTCAAAGCCAAACATGAAAAGTGCGCCTCTTCAGTTCTTATGCATCAATTCCCCGATATTCCCACCCCAACAACCCTGTGGTGCCCGATGGGATTGTAGAAAAATTCCTGGAAACCCGCTCTGTGATCAAATACGTACTATTTTGTTGCCCTTTCAGTTTATAGTTTTCGCTTAGCTGAGACCATCTTCCTCAACGGCAATTAAAATCATTTTACATTAAATTGGTTTTAGCCTTATAGTGTACATGTCGTTAAATTTTCATCTCTATCATTTTTTTTTTTTTTTTTTTTTTCATACATCCGATAATCCGGAATATTTGATAATCCCCAGTATTCTTCAAGTCCCGATCGTGCCAGATTAAAGGAAGTTTACTGTACTTCTGTTTTATTAATCACTTACGTTGCAACGTTTATAAAGTAGAGTAATTTTTTTTGTTGACTTTAACAACCTATCAATACTTAGGCTATTAATGCCGGGCTGTCTATGGGTTACCGCCCAATTATAATGCCAACAGCACTTGGTCGGTCACCCATAAGTAAAGTAACTATTCCTCTATTTATAGTTAAATAAATTAAATATATTTTAAAATTTGTTCCAGGAAATTGCTGATTTGAAACACTCTCAAAACAAATTAAAGAAAACATTAGCTGATAAAACTACAGAATTGGCTCACAGTACACGACGTGCTGAGCAGTATGAGAACGAAGTAAAGAGGCTTCGAGGAAGAGTTGAAGAGTTAAAGCGGGAATTGGCTGTGGCAGAAGATGAAGTGGATTCTGCAACTAACAATATAAGGCTAGTTTCCACTACTAACATTCAAACTGAAGTAGACTCTGCAACTAATGACATAAGGCTAGTTTCCACTACTAACATTCAAACTGAAGTAGACTCTGCAACTAATGACATATGGCTAGTTTCCACTACTAACATTTAAACTGAAGTAGACTCTGCAACTAATGACATAAGGCTAGTTTCCACTACTAACATTCAAACTGAAGTAAACTCTGCAACTAATGACATAAGGCTAGTTTCCACTACTAACATTTAAACTGAAGTAGACTCTGCAACTAATGACATAAGGCTAGTTTCCACTACTAACATTCAAACTGAAGTAGACTCTGCAACTAATGACATATGGCTAGTTTCCACTACTAACATTTAAACTGAAGTAGACTCTGCAACTAATGACATAAGGCTAGTTTCCACTACTAACATTCAAACTGAAGTAGACTCTGCAACTAATGACATAAGGCTAGTTTCCACTACTAACATTTAAACTGAAGTAGACTCTGCAACTAATGACATAAGGCTAGTTTCCACTACTAACATTCAAACTGAAGTAAACTCTGCAACTAATGACATAAGGCTAGTTTCCACTACTAACATTTAAACTGAAGTCGACTCTAGCGCTACTCAAACTTTTGTCTATTTTCAAAACCACTATTTTTATTTATTAAAAACTTTGTTATGAGATATTACCATTTAAATTAAGAGCTATATTTTAACCGCGGATAAAGCCGTAGACCATTTCTTCTTTCTAATCCATTCTTGCAGTATGACTGAACATACTTTACTACATATATATGCAGTCCAAGACTTATCCTGGCCCCCTACCCTCATACCGAAATAATACTGATAGGAAGTCTTAACGAGAGGCGTTACATTGAGATTATTTGACGAAAAATTTATTTCACCACAAATATAATAAAAATTATTCATCATATTTACACATTTTTGTGGCATTTTTACAACTTTTACACTAAAAAATTACTCTTAAACCGGAAATTCTGTATTAATTAACGGAGAAACTATATGAAACTCACAATCACAGCAACAGTTACTATGTTTAAGACTTACAAACCCCACCTCCCCCCCCCCCCAAAAAAAAAAAAAAAAAAAAAATTCCCTCCAAATTAAAAATGATGACTATAAAAATGTCATTTGTTTGGTGAATATTTTTAGCACGAAACATTTTCATAGTTGCCCAGTTTTCTTTTTTCTTGATGTAATACTTTCAAATTAATGTCTGCTTATATTTGTAGAAAGTTGCAAAGGACAAATGATGAGCTACAAGAACAAGTCGAAGGACTACAAGTTCAGATTGAGCATTTACAAACGAGGTAAATATATATTCTAATATTCTACTACATAAACATTTACAGATTTACTACTTATATTCTCATCCCGCTTATTTTTTTGTACCATTTAAAAAAGGAATACAATTTTCTTTTATGCATTATTTGTTCTTTAATTGAAATGTAAATTAAAGTAAAAACGTTGTTTTTGTTGTAAGTAATTGTTAATTGTTATATAACATTTTTGAATTGCACATTTCGATAGCACAAGAAAAATGCTTTGCGATGATATATTTGTGTTTCCACTTTGCACTCTATATGAGGCGTGTAGATGCAAAGCGCTTCTATCCAATTTATGGCTCATCATGTTTCTTGCGAATCTGTCCCAATCCTACCTACTTGATACCGAAAAATCACCAATGTTATAATGTAAAACAGTATAATGTACAGTATTATACTGTTCTATATTATAACGTTGGTGATTTTTCGGTATCAAGTAGGTAGGGTTGGTACAGATTCGCAAAAAACATGATGAGCCATAAATTGGATAGAAGCGCTTTTGCATCTACACGCCTCATATACAATACTTATTCACAAAATTACCTAAGGCCGGAAAATTTTGCATATAACTGTATATGTATAATATATCCATATAAATATATCCTTTGCAAAAATGTATATTTTGATCAATTTCCAGAAAAATTTCAAACATATTACATGCTTGGATTCATATTAATTTCTATTTTGAACTTTTAAAGAAGTAGTTTATGTGTGGGATGTTCTATTTTTTAATTGTTATTTCAACATTGTAATCGAGATTGTGTTTATTTGTTGCTTTCCTCTCGGAACTCTGGTAATGTATAGCTCTGAATCTGTTAAGCCTCTACTTCAAATAGAAAAAGAACAAATTCAACAAGTAGAAGATTTATGAAATTAATTCTGTGTTGTTTTTTTTTTTAATAAATCAATAATCCCGTTTTTCTTTATTTCTATTAAATGTTATTAACATGGAAAGTCTTGAACATATTTGAATTGTTTTTTTCAGAATCCATCAGCCCATTTTTAGAAGGCATATTGTTCCATTCTTTGGAAAGACAATCCTTTCAATGTAATTAAATGCAAATGTAGTAAAGAAATACTCTTTTACGGCAGTGTATAACATTATTTATATTATTATTCTTTTATTCATGATGTTTTTTTATTTAAATTTTATTGTATAGAGCCAAATAAATTTCATATTTTAATTTTTATAATTGGGATTTATATGTAGGAGTGTTTTAGAGAATAGGAAATGATAAGAGCATCTGTTGGAATAAGATTCCATAAAGCCTAAATAGTCTGTAAAGTATTTCATGAATCACGCCACTATTTTTATCATCAACTTTTCTCTCCTACCAAGTATTTTTATATACACCTTTTGTCTCTAGTAGTAGAGCTGTAGTGTATACACACACACAGTAACTCATATTAATTGAAATATATAATATAATTATGTTTCGATTGTGTTCATAGGATGCGGAATTCAGTCGGTTCACACCGAAGTCAGGAAGATGACCAAAGTGATGAAGACACGTATTAAGAACATTCTAAACTATTTTGTGTTTTCTCTCCACCATTTCCACCTGTCAATTATGCTCAAAGTTTTTATTGGGCCTTTATTAATTCATTATTCTCTTTTAGTTTGGCCCTTTATACAAATATTTGATGTGTTTTTCTTACTTCTTTAGTGCCGAATCAAAAAGAAAAATTTTCTAGGAGATATTTTGGCTAATACTCAGTTTTTTTATATTGTTATTTATTTTTTACATTCTCTCACTGATTTTTTTTTTTAAATCTCACTGATATTAATGAATATTTTAGTTTGATTTAAGGGAATATATTTTTTATATGATTTCCTTGTAACCATTCCATTGTTTGGTCCTTTCTCATCACAAATAGTCCAAGAGCCGGTAACCGAACGTTTCATGAAGTTTTTTATGCACCTTGAAATTTTGCTATAGTGCATCTCTTGGGTCGATAAGAAGGTAAATATGTGATGGCTTGACTTACCGTGGAACAGCACGTACTGCCCATAAGGAAAAGGTGCAAATAAATATTCCCCAAAAATAGTGTTTTATTCAGAAGCCAACTATCTTTAATGTAAAATTAAGACTATTTTACAATGAATAATAAATAAGGCAGACACTTTTAAGGGGGTTAAAATGTAAATTACAAAAAAATCCAAAGTAACTAGTTTTTTTTTAATATTAAATGAAGTACTTTATTCATGCCAGTGTTGGGCAAAAATTATTCAGAATAATGAATAACGATTAATGAATAAATGTATTATTTTATTCATGAATGAAGAATAATTACTTTTATTCATTATTCGTTATTCTGTGGATGAATTTTATGTTTTATTCACAAATTATTCGAATGATCAATCAGAATAAACATATTTTAGTGAATAATGATAGATTTATTATGATGTTGGCAGCCAGAAATATGTATATATATATATATGAGTGTTTAAGTAGGATTAATCAGTAGACCATCTAGAAAAAAATAATAACGAATGATGAATAATGAATAACGAATAATTCTGTGAATAATTCATGATGTATTGTGCAAATAAGATAATTCAGTGAATTATTCATCATTCACTAAAAATTTATTCGAATAATCATTCGAATAATAATTTATTCGAATAATGCCCAACACTAATTCATGCTGCCATTTAAACTGGGACAGCTATACATGTGAGCAAGAACCAATGAGAGCATAGAGAACAACCATAACTGCCCAGATGATTGGTGCTCTCACTCACTCTTACGGAGTGTATAGCAGTCTATCATAGGCAACATTTATTTTCATGTTTCCTGATAATTAAACCCCGAAAAAAGTGTCTGCCCTTTTATAATTATTTTCATTATGTTTATTGAAGACACTGTTTAAAATCGCAGTTTGAATAAAGCCCTTCACTTAATATTTAAAAAAAAAAACTAGGTACTTAGGGGTTTTTTTTGTATTTACATCTTAACCCCCTAAAAAGTGCCTGCCTTATTTATTATTCATCGTAAATTTACATTAATGATAGTTGGCTTCTCAATAAAATACTTTTTTTGGGCAATATTTTTTTGCACCTTTCCCGTATACGCAGTACCTGTTGTTCCACGGTAAGTCTAGCCAACACATATTTACCTTCTTATCTATCCAAGATGTACATTATAGCTAAATTTCAAGGTGCGTAAAACACTTCATGAAAAGTGCGCTACCATTTCCGACTAATATCTTAGCGTAGGAATTATTTCTACAAGACAAAAAGAAATTATGTTGTTAAGCTTCGAGTGGGATAATGAAAATAAAAGAGGAGATGGAAGAAATGTTCGTATAATCCTACCTTATCAAGTAGGTATAATGAATGGATTTTCTTACATCTTATCATGTTTAATGAGAGCGGAAAGTTAATTATTTATGCTGTTTACCAAAAATCAATTTCTCATCGATTTCCTACTGAGGTTAAATCTATTTTCATGTCAATATGTAATGAATAGGGAACGGATGTTCATCTAAAATAAAATTCAAAATATGTACATATATATTTAACTATTTATAATGAAATATGTAATAAAAAAATGAAAATATGTAGTAAAAAAATACCAAAAACACTATAAAATATTGAAAATAAAAGCATAAATAATTAGTATGAACTCTGAAAATGGAAAGAACAAAGGTTGGAAATATATAGAACAAAATTAATATAACTCAATAACATATTGAAAAATAAAGTATAAACAAAAATTAGGAACTCATTTTAAAATGGGGAAAAAGAAGTTGAAAATTTCTACAGATGAACAATATTTTGGAAAATTGCAACAACACGCATTTTTAAATTGTCAAACGTTAAATTACGCGTAGGGTCACTGATCAGCCCCATTTTTTTCTTCTGGTATTTGCATAGAAAACTAATCGACACTTCTCCAAGCGTTTCGTCCAATGGGCCATAGCCCTGCCACCTTTGCTTCATGCAATTAGAAGAGACATTATTTTTTCCCTTTATTTTTTCAATTACAAAATAAAAAGAATATCAAAATATGTATTTATGGCCGAATATGTATAAATATGGATTTTTGACAAAATATGTAAAATAAAAACATGTATAAATGCTTTAAAATCACTTAAAACGTGCAGATTTACGATTTAAGAATAAGAAAAAAATGTGTAAATAAAATAACATCCCTTCCCTAGTAATAAACAATACTAAGAAAAAATAGTAAATTTATTAGGAATATATTCTTCATTCAACACCAGGTACATTTCATTTCTTCTAAACAAGCTTGGATTTGATTTAAATCTAATTTAAACGAGTTTTTCAGCTGATTGATACAAAAAATGTTGATATTTAAAATATGTATAAGGAAATATCAATGTAAAGATATAATTATATAAAGGTCAATAAATAATAGTGAAAATTTATAAAATTATCAACTTATTAACCCCTTGATGGCAGCTGTCGAAGAGTGTTCGAAAGTGGCGCCTCTTATCAAGTGGTGGGCGTCAAAGGGTCTTAAACACCTAATAGTGCTCCCTTAATTCAGTCTGTGTTTGTCTCGCCACATTGAAACAACTCCTTAGTTGTTCCTAGCCATTATAATGGGGTTCTCTTCAAACCTGACCGGTCCGCCACTGGAATTTTCTATTTTTCAATGCACAACCAACTTTTTCTTACGAATCGCTATTATTGTGTTACAACGGAAAAAAAACACATTTTTTTGTAATTTTCCCATACAATTCGGATCTTTTTTTATAAAAAATGATTATGTGCATACTATTAATTTAAATATTTGAATTAATTAATTTCCGATGTTCAGGCATCCACGAATTACATTCTTCATGTTTTCTCAGTGTGATTAGTACTGAACACCAGTTGTAAATAAATTGAAAAAATGTCTATACAAATCAAAATTAACATTTATTATTATTTTTCTATGAAAATTAATTATTATTATTATTATGTTTTTATAGAAATGGAATGCTTGAAAATCGTAAGCTGGGGAAACGCTTTTATTAGTACGTATATCCTTGAGTTGTGAAAGGGTAATTCCCAGGTAACATATTTTATTGCCTTGGTAATATATCCTTTAGACCGAAAAGCTATTCAGGTATATGAAAAAGCCCTTCGTAAAATATTATACTTTTCTTTGTTTTTGGGAACACAAGGACCTTTCACATGACAGATCTAAAATCTGTTTGATAAATTGTCTCTCACATCCACATATATGCTGTACCCTATAATCCCCTTCCCCGCAGTAGCTAAAGGTTAAAAATATTTGTAAAAAATGTTTATTTATTTTTAAGTATCTTCCGTCACGAATTTCGCCGATTTTTATATTTTTCACTAGTAAATAGTGACTTTCAAACACCCGCTTGGAAGCGATTCCCTTTCAAATGGCGGCTGTCGAAGGGCGTTCAACAGGCATTCTTTACTGTTCAAAAATTTTCAAATTGGTAAAATTTGTCTTGATACATCAAAGCATTGATTAAAGATAACATTTATGAAAAAAAAAAAAAAAAAATCAGCCAGGGGAAATGACCTTACGTCATACGGTTTAGCGACCAAAGTGTTAAAGTGGTTCTAGATGTTTGCGAGACCCTTTTAGCGGAAGATTCACTTACGCTCCATTAGGCTGTATCTAATTTCAGGCTCCTCAAGAGGCATTTACGGATGCAAAATAAGTTGATAATTTTCACTTTTATTTTTTCACCTTCTGGTTTCATAGGAAAAAGTTATAAGAAAATAGAAATTCTCTTCTTTTTAGTTTGATTAATAAATGTTTTTAAATGTGACAGGTTATAGGATTTTCTATAAATATGTATTATCTGTTTTTAGCACTATTCCTAAACTATTAACATTATTTGAGCCTTACACTTAATTGCTCTTTGTTCCTTTATTTGATGTTTTTAGTTCTTATTTATTAGTAATTTTCTTGTTAATACATTTTTCCAACTTTCCTAACTAAGGGTGCGTTTACATCTGATATTTATTGCGGGATATTTATCTCAGACAGAAATTATGACTAACGTAAACTGCGAACAATTCATGTCTGAGATATATATTTCTATCCCGACACTTCTATACCATCAGGTGTAAACAATGATTATAAAGAGAAGAATTTAATGTCAGGGATAAATATCTTGGCTACTAGCTACATTGTCGACACTTCTATCCCAACGGATGTAAACACTGATTATTTGCTGGTACAGAACACAAATGTATGTATGTAAACAGGCCATACATTTATCGCCAACTATACCAAATCCAGAACTGTCGTATACATATCCGTGACATAAATGTCTAGCTATTTCTGTCAGTATGTAAACATTCAAGGGAATATCTATCCGACTCCTGAGATATACATATTTCCTGCGAGAAGTGTCAGATATAAACGCACCCAAAGACTGCTCCTATATTGGACCCGTATTTCTCCCAATCCGATTTCATTTGTCCGACAACGGCCGACATGAGTGCTTACATTGGTCCCGACCCGATCCGATCCGATTTAGTCACTGATCATCAGTTATGACCTCTTAGTGAAGTGAAAATGAGTGATTGATCTAAGAAATATCACCTAATAAGCATAGAAACCTTTGATTAGGTTGAATGTTGGAGATATGAAGGAGGAGTTGAGAGGCCAATCAATCTTCCGGACGTATGTCGGCCCCGATAAAATAAATCTTAGTGTAACAGTTAATTTTTAACTGTTACACTACGATAAGAGAAGCATTAGTATTCATATTTTAAAATTATTTATAAAAAAGGTAACTAGATAGAAGATTATAAACATTGGAAAGTTATAAACATCTTTCCGCGTTATTTATTCAACTAGGGAAACAAAAATGTGAATTGACAAAGTTGTTCAAAATTTTATTAGCTTTCATTTTTTAAAAAAATGCACTGAAATAGGTGAAGATGTAGAGGCTGTAGACGTTTTCGAAACACAATATGTGGTTTGCCTGATCAATCGGAAATCGGTCTTGAAACAAACAAGTTTGAACGGCCGTGAATCGGTGGCCATCGGATCGGATCGGGTCGGGAACAAAGTAGTCACCTCTATTGAGATGCACGTATTTGTTGTCCTTCCGACAGTCGGTGGCTATCCGATTGGATAGGGTCGGGATTAAAGTAGACACCTCCATTGAGATGCATGTGTTTGTTTTTCTTCCGACAGTCGGTGGCTATCTGATCGGATTGGGTCCAATATAGATGCCCCCTAAGTCTTTACCACTGTACAAATTTGTTTTTATTCAGTTTTATCTTGTTTTACATCACTTTTATAATCCTCTATTTATTTTTCTAATGTAGCTCACTATATACTAGTCGTAATTTTATTCAGAGAACTTATTATTAATGGAGATTAGTTAAGATAATTACGCACTTCCTCATAATATTAGCAGTGTTTTATAATTGCATTGCAATATCTTTTTCACTTTTATAAAATGATTTTAATATTACATTTATTTTGTCTATATTAAGCCAAAACATAGTTATGCTAAGAAAATATAGCAAAGTATTTATTTTTTCAGTTTAATTTGTTTATTACTTTAAATTTCTGTTTACTTACAATTAGTTTGAAAAAAGATTTTGTTTATATAAAAATTATGTTAAAAAAAGAAATGTTTATAAAGTTATATTTTTTCTTTCACATAGAAGAGATGGTTGATCCTAGAGTTTAACCTCAGTTATAATAGCTAAAAAAACTACAATCTTAAATAAACATTATTTTTATTAATGCCAATGTTACAAATATATTTTCAAGCCTAAAACAAAAATGCACAGAAAAAGTTCCATTTCATATGTTATTTTTATTTTTATATTGGTACTTTTGTTGCCCATTTTTGTTTTATAGCCCCGAGGAAGGCTTGAAAATCAATTCGTAACATTGGCTTTAATAAAACTCATTTTTATTTAACCCTATGGGTAGTGAATTTGGCAGCGCTCCTGTGTATGGTAAAGTATCGAATAAGACCATTTTTCAATATATTACTTCGTCAACAAACGATATGTACCATTTTTAATATTGCATTTTTTCTTCTCGTTTTACTGTGCATCGACATCTAGGCCATTAGCGTCTAGTATTGCATATTTAAGCCAAATTTAGGCACCGAATTATAAAATAAATTCGAAATATATATTTATGTAGACAGGTGGTCCAGCTGCAGGTGCCTTTTTAGAAACATTTATTTTCTTAGTACAAACACAAGTTCCTGCCCCTGAAACGAAAAATAGTTGCCTTCTTTTACTTCAATTCAATGAAAAACAATGAAACAAATGTTTGGCTAGCTGAGAATTGAAGGTTTTCTAGGAACCCTCGAGCTGGTCTAGCTCCTGCAAGTTCCGAGATATGTCACTCATTCCTCTCGGAGACCGCCTGATTGGAGAGAGTGACCGATAAGAGAACGCTATTGTATATAATATGAAAAATTTCCGGCTTCAATTTAAATGAAAAATATGTAAAAGTATTTGAATTATTAAAGCATAACTGCATCAAAGTGTGCTCATAAAATTAAGGAGAGATATTGATGGGAAAATGGGAGCTGGAAAGAATATTAAGAAGTAGTATTATTGCAGTAGTGAATCTATATTCTACATACTGTCAACATGTTGATGTCTAATTGTATGTGTTTACATATTATACATGTTATATTACATAATTAACATAGATGTTCCTAGTTTTGAATACAGATTCATTTCTTCTATGACTAACATTATGTCAATCTGTTTTTCAAAATGAACGTTACAATACATTACCAAATCCATTACAAACTTCACAAAAAATTTAATTTAAATTCGTTTATTCACTACTCTTTCGAGTTCAGCCAAAAATAAATAATTGCAAATATATAAATAAGAAAACAACTAAAAAAATATCACTCTTATTAAATACATATTGTTTCTTTAAATTTATATGTATAAAACTATATACAAATTATGTACATATGCAAATGTAATACGAAATTAATAAAAATACTTTTTTCCACTGAAATGAATACAATTTTAACTTTTTGATTTATAGAATATTTTTGCTAGACGTTGACAATGCAATATAATATTCTCATTTCTTTGCACAAACTGAATACCTTTAGTAATTTATTCCCTCTTCAGTTCTTGTCCTGATCGAGACCAAATCACAGAAAACATCAAGTACTGTTTAAATTATTAGGGGAATATATTGAAAAATTGAGTGTTTGTTCTCATTTGATTAGGGGTTTTCAGGCCAAACATGGCGTTCCATCTGGTTTGACTTGAGGCTTCGGGCGACAGATCTTCGTTCTTCCATTTGATCCTGAAACTGCAGTGCAAGTAAAAGCAAAGTACCCACAGCTCGAAGATTTTGTGTAGTAAGTGTGTGCATACTTCTTCGAAGGATCATTTTTCACCTTTAACAAAAAAAGTTCACAAGTTATCATATGCCATTAGATTGTAGTATTAATTTCATTGAAAAAAAAAAAAAAAAAACTTGTTGAAAAAAATGAGTTCCGTAATAGGTCACAGAAGCCCAGAGAGGCAGATACTATATAGGTATCTAATTCTTGGCCAGACAGCACATTATGGAGATATTGTGGTCAGTACTAAGCTCCAGCTGCCTGATTTCCCCCTTTATATGTACCCATTAGTGTCTGTAACTTCTTTCCCAAAATTTTTTACCGAAACATTTTTTGGTACTTCAGAAAACATTCTAGGACACCAGAAAATTGCTTTTAAAAATATTGTCTAAACTAGTAAAAAATAACAAAGATTATATCGTCCCTACCATGTCAAACTATCAAATATGCAGAAACATGTTTTTCAGATTCGAGATTTTGCTCTTAGATTGTGGACGATACGGCTTGTCAGAAATTGTCGCAATTCTAACCCATTTAGAATAGCATTTAAAAACTTAAATAAAATATCAAATAAGACCATTTTTCAATATATTACATCGTCAATGGATAGGATTTGCATATTTGATAGTTTGACATGGTATGGACGATATGTCATAGTCCAACGCTAGATGGGAATTCCCAGAATTGTGAGACCTGGAGAGATGTGCGTCTACTATCCCGCTAGGCACCAATGGGTTAAGTGCTGGACGAGCCTCGGGGCGGTCTGGGACCTTGTTTCCGACTCCCCCCCCCCCTCCGACAGAATAAGATAAAATTGGTCCTCCAGATCATGAGTTGAGTGTTCTACCACTGAGCCAAACTACCTCCCACTATTACAATGACATTGATTGATCTCTTAAGCTAACTGGAGCTACACAGTCCAGGTAATAACACACCTGAAGAAGCCAAATGAGCTTTTGAGGAAAATCTTATTAAATTTATTATTGTAAGTAGCACCGCTGAAAATAGAAGCAGTATGCAGGCCTCAAAAACAGCTCAGTCAAAGCAATGAAGGCAACAACTTGAGCTGTACAATTCTTTTCTTTTGGACAAAAGCTGCATTATTTTTGGTCAGTTCTACTTAACAGGAACTCAACTTCAGATTAGACCTTTTGAACTGAATTGGTTAACTATTTTCTGTATACACATTTCTATTACAGGGGTTTTAAAAAGCTAGTGATTATTCTCAAGGACTAATATGCAGGCTTCAGATCAAAGAACAAATTAAAATAATAATAATGAAATAAACTGAAGGCTTAGGTATTTTACTCTTTGAGCTTTACACTTTTTTTTTTTTTTCAAGGAAATCACTTATCTTAAAAATGATGAATTTTGCAATGCTCTGGTTTGCCAAAGAAAGCAAATCATTTATGTGAATAATTTATCATCCCACATTTTCTCTCGACAGCAAAATATATTTTTAAAAAACACAGTTATTATATTAGTGGGGGGAAATAATAAAAATAATTGAATAAAAGTGTTTACCTGACCAGTTATGCTGTTAGAAAGAGTAACAAAGTTACTCCTTACAGGGCTCGCTGGCCTGAACGTTTCCATGGATTTGAATCCCGCAAGACGAACATTTCCCGAACCAGGAGTAATGACTACAGTCTGAGTTTGAGCTTGACCACCTCTTTCTGCTTCTGCTAGAGTCTTCTGTCCAGCTACGGATGCGACTCTCCCTCTAAAGCCTGGTGGGATCTTAAAACCCCCTGAACCTGGTACTTCACTCCCCGGTTCCAACACGTCCCCTGCTTTTACTGAATCTTGTATAATTGTTGTATCATGCTTTTGGTCAGCATGGACTATAACTTTTTGCGTTTGAGTAGGAGGTGATGATGTTGCTCCTGATCTAGTAGCTAAAGCATCGTCTTCTTCTTCTTCATCTTCGTATTCTTCATCGTCATATTCGTCTTCGAGATCTGGAGGAGTGAATTTTGTCGGTGTTTTCTGCTCGTCTTCTCTCAACTGAGGCTGCTGTGTCGGATTTATTTGAAGAAGTGGGTTCGGTGTTGTAGTGGAAGTTGTTAAAGATTTATTTGCCGGAGATCTAGTGAAACTAGTATAATTCACTTTTCGATGTGCATAACTAGTATTGAAGAGTGGTGAAAGAGGCTTTGAAACTCCAGAAGACGCTTGTGCTGCCCCTCTGTATGATATGCCGAATTTATAAGATCCTTCTATCTGGCTTTGGCTTTGACCCGAGAAACCGCTGCTTTGGGCAGATGCCATACCCCCTCCTCTGAAAGGAGTTTCTTGAGTATCTACTTTCCCCTCATAAGGTGTAAAGCCGATTTGAGCTTGACTGGATGTATGGCCTGGACCTCGGGACTGTGCATCAGCTAGGCCACCAGAAGTACCTGTTTCAACCTGAGAATTGGTCGCAAAACTGCTTCCAGACGTTTGCCCTTGTGACATAGTTGCTCCAGTATCTTTGGCAACAAGTACCTGGGTTTGAGTTTGGCTTTTGCCAGCTCGTCCTTGTGCTGTGCTTTTGGCACTTGTTTCGCCCCCTTCGATTTGACTCTGAGCACCTTTATCTGCATCACTAGTTTGTGCTTGAGCTGAGAATGTACCAGTTCCTGAATATGTTCCAGACACCTGAGCTTGTGCAACACCGTTTCCTACTTTACCCTGTGATGAGGCTAAAGCTTTTGTTTCATTACCTTCATAGAAAACATTACTCTCTGCTTGGGTATCACCTCCTTCCCCACCTCCTATATCTGTAGGACAAGTTTGTCCTGGGATAGGCTTACATTCACCTGCTGTAGGTTTTTCACTACCAGGCTGTCCTTCAGGTCCTATCCCTGGATATACTATGCCTGGCCTTCCAACTCCTCGATAATCTGTACCAGAAATTTCACCTGGTTTGGGAATCCCTGGGTATCCTTCTGATGGCTCTCCAGGACTTCCAGCACCTGGGTAACCCACTCCAGGCCTTCCGACGCCAGGGTAACCCACTCCAGATGGCTCTCTAGGTCTTCCGATACCTGGGTATCCCACACCTGATGGCTCTCCAGGCCTTTCAACACCTGGGTAACCCTCTCCAGGCTTTCCGACACCCGGGTAACCAACTCCAGGCCTTCCAACTCCTGTGTAACCCTGTCCAGATGGTTCTTCGGGCCTTCCAACACCTGGATAACCACCTACACTTTGCTCTCCTGGCAGTCTTGTTCCAGGATATCCCACAGCTAATAGCTCTCCAGGCCTTCCAGCTCCTGGGTAACCCACTCCAGACGGCTCTCCAGGCCTTCCAGCTCCTGGGTAACCCACTCCAGACGGCTCTCCAGGCCTTCCAGCTCCTGGGTAACCCACTCCAGATGGTTCTCCTGGACTTCCAACTCCTGGGTAACCCACTCCTGATGCCTCTCCAGGCCTTCCAACCCCTGGGTAACCCACACCAGATGGCTCTCCAGGCCTTCCAACTCCTGGGTAACCCCCTCCAGAAGGCTCTCCAGGCCTTCCAACGCTTGGGTAACCCTCCCCAGACGGTTCTCCAGGCCTTCCAACGCTTGGGTAACCCACTCCAGACGGTTCTCCGGGCCTTCCAACGCTTGGGTAACCCTCCCCAGACGGTTCTCCAGGCCTTCCAACCCCTGGGTAACCCACTCCAGATGGCTCTCCAGGCCTTCTAACTCCTGGGTATCCCACTGCAGACGGTTCTCCAGGCCTTCCAACACCTGGGTAACCCACTCCAGATGGCTCTCCAGGCCTTCCAATCCCTGGGTATCCAACTCCAGATGGCTCTCCAGGCCTTCCAACTCCTGGGTAACCCACTCCAGATGGCTCTCCAGGCCTTCTACCTCCTGGGTAACCCACTCCAGATGGTTCTCCAGGCCTTCCAACACCTGGGTAACCCTCCCCTGATGGTTCTCCAGGTCTTCTAACTCCTGGGTAACCCAATCCAGATGGCTCTCCAGGCCTTCCAACTCCTGGGTAACCTACTGCAGACGGCTCTCCAGGCCTTCTAACTCCTGGATACCCCATTCCTGACGGTTCCCCAGGCCTTCCAACACCTAGGTAACCCTCCCCTGATGGTTCTCCAGGTCTTCCAACTCCTAAATAACCCTCTCCAGGCCTTCCAACTCCTGGGAAACCCACTCCAGATGGCCCTCCAGGTGTTCCGACTCCAGACGGTTCTCCGGGCCGTCCAATACCTGGGTAACTCTCCCCAGATGGTTCTCCAGGCCTTCCAACTCCTGGGTAACCAACTCCAGATGGTTCTCCAGGCCTTCCAACACCTGGGTAACTCTCCCCAGATGGTTCTCCAGGCCTTCCAACTCCTGGGTAACCCAATCCATAGGGTTCTCCAGGCCTTCCAACACCTGGGTAACCCACTCTAGATGGCTCTCCAGGCCTCACAGGATATCTAGTAGTCAATGGTTCTCCAGGTCTACTTAATTCTGGATATCCTACACCTAAACGTTCTCCAGGCATGCTAATAGTATGATAACCAACACCCGGTGGTCCCACAGGTCTACCAGTCCCGGGGTATCCGATACTTGGTTGTACTCCGGGACTGCTTATGCCCTGATAGTCAAAACCGGGTGGCCCTACAGGTCTTTGTACACCCCCTGGATACCCTGCCTTTCCATATTCTTGAGTAGAAATACCCGGAAACTCCAAATATCCACCATGTGCACCAGTTGGTTTGCCGGACGATGGATATAGTGGGTGATAAGTGGATGTAATTTTTCCTTTCCCAGTTGTCCACGTTGAAACATCAAATAATGTTGTTGTTACACCTGGGACAGCAGCAGCTGGATGTATAAACGTTCCTCGATACTCCCCTGTTCCAGAATATTCTCCTGGCCTTCCAAAACCTAGTTGCTCACCAGGTCTCAACACTCCTCGATATTCTCCTGGCCTTCCGACTCCTGGCTGCTCACCAGGTCTCAACACTCCTGGATATTCTCCTGGCCTTCCGACTCCTGGCTGCTCACCGGGTCTCAACATTCCTGGATACTCCCCTGGCCTTCCGACTCCTGGCTGCTCGCCTGGTCTCAACGCTCCTGGATATTCTCCTGGCCTTCCGACTCCTGGCTGCTCGCCTGGTCTCAAAGCTCCTGGATATTCTCCTGGCCTTCCGACTCCTGGCAGCTCGCCTGGTCTCAACGCTCCTGGATATTCTCCTGGCCTTCCGACTCCTGGCTGCTCGCCCGGCCTCAACACTCCTGGATATTCTCCTGGCCTTCCGATTCCTGGCTGCTCACCGGGTCTCAACGCTCCTGGATACTCTCCTGGCCTTCCAACTCCTGGCTGCTCGCCTGGTCTCAAAGCTCCTGGATATTCTCCTGGTCTTCCGACTCCTGGCTGCTCGCCTGGTCTCAACACTCCTGGATATTCTCCTGGTCGTCCGACTCCTGGCTGCTCACCTGGTCTCAACGCTCCTGGATATTCTCCTGGTCGTCCGACTCCTGGCAGCTCACCGGGTCTCAACACTCCGGGATACTCTCCTGGCCTTCCGACTCCTGGCTGCTCACCCGGTTTTAACACTCCTGGATATTCTCCTGGCCTTCCGACTCCTGGCTGCTCACCGGGTCTCAACACTCCGGGATACTCTCCTGGCCTTCCGACTCCTGGCAGCTCACCGGGTCTCAACACTCCGGGATACTCTCCTGGCCTTCCGACTCCTGGCTGCTCACCCGGTTTTAACACTCCTGGATATTCTCCTGGTCTTCCGACTCCTGGCTGCTCATCTGGTCTCAACGCTCCTGGATATTCTCCTGGCCTTCCGACTCCTGGCTGCTCGCCTGGTCTCAACGCTCCTGGATACTCTCCTGGCCTTCTGACTCCTGGCTGCTCGCCCGGTCTCAATGCTCCTGGATATTCTCCTGGCCTTCCGACTCCTGGCTGCTCGCCCGGTCTCAACGCTCCTGGATACTCTCCTGGCCTTCCGACTCCTGGCTGCTCGCCCGGTCTCAACGCTCCTGGATACTCCCCTGGCCTTCCGACTCCTGGCTGCTCGCCTGGTCTCAACGCTCCTGGATATTCTCCTGGCCTTCCGACTCCTGGCTGCTCGCCTGGTCTCAAAGCTCCTGGATATTCTCCTGGCCTTCCGACTCCTGGCAGCTCGCCTGGTCTCAACGCTCCTGGATATTCTCCTGGCCTTCCGACTCCTGGCTGCTCGCCCGGCCTCAACACTCCTGGATATTCTCCTGGCCTTGCGATTCCTGGCTGCTCACCGGGTCTCAACGCTCCTGGATACTCTCCTGGCCTTCCAACTCCTGGCTGCTCGCCTGGTCTCAACGCTCCTGGATATTCTCCTGGCCTTCCGACTCCTGGCTGCTCGCCTGGTCTCAAAGCTCCTGGATATTCTCCTGGCCTTCCGACTCCTGGCAGCTCGCCTGGTCTCAACGCTCCTGGATATTCTCCTGGCCTTCCGACTCCTGGCTGCTCGCCCGGCCTCAACACTCCTGGATATTCTCCTGGCCTTCCGATTCCTGGCTGCTCACCAGGTCTCAACGCTCCTGAATACTCTCCTGGCTTTCCATAACCGAGATATCCCCCAGCCCCTACCTGCCCTTGATGTCCTCTTGCGTAGCACTCTTCATCACAGTCACCACTGGATGACTGACTCTGAGCTTGCCCCATGCCTGTACCACCTAAAATGAATATCTCATTAGAATGAAGTTTACTGTCAAATATTTATTGTGAAATAACTTTTCTTGAGCTCAATGCTCAAATTGTGTTACTTATATTTTTATTTGTGCAATCTAAAACTGATCCTTTTGTGAGACTTTAATTCTAAATTGTAGTTTTGTTATCACATACAACCTTTAAATGGGGCAAAGTGAATGTCTTTTGGGTAAAACTTATATTTTATTTTTCTTCTTTATTTGTACGTGTATCTTATGTACTAGGAAAATTACCTGGTAATTGAATGTTAGGTACAGTAGAATACTTGCATTCAATTTAATATTTCAGTTTTCTAAATTGTGAACGTCTTTGCATTACTTAACTGACATGACTACTTTGCTCATAGGGGCTAATTTTAAATATTATGAATCCTTGAATTTCCTAAAGATTCTGTGTTCGACGAATCGGGGTCCGGACAGAGTTCTGTGCTTAGTGTATTTCTGGACAATGTCTGTAATTCATCTGTTGGTAAGGCTGCATTAAGAATACTAGATCTAATAAACTTAATTTGAATGAGATTAGCGGCAGGTGGTTTCAGATGTTGCCCATGCAACGATTTCTATATCGAAGAAGGGCAGAAGGCATTAGAGGCCTAGATGTTCATGAGCCAGTCACTTCTGTTTACTTAGTTAAATTAACATACTTACAAACCACCTGCACATACTCACAAACAACCAGGGCTTTCACTTATACAACCCTAGATGACTAAAACAAAGCCATTAAAAACAACCGTTCCTTAATATAATTCTGTACATAAAGAAGGGTGGAGGGTTTTTATTCGCTTTTTGGTTCCACTACCTCAGGAGAGAAGACTTCCACTCTAGATAGTAGGTGAGACAAGGTAGTCCAGTAAGGAAAGTTCTAAAGAGGACTTTTTAAGGAAATATGAAAGTCCGACGCACATGAACTATTTCATCTTAGCACGGTTCCGTTCATATGCCTAGTGTAATTTTGTAGACACAGAATAAAAAACATTTATTACTTTGTTTAGATCAATCATTAAACACCTATTCCAAAGAAACCTCAAAGAAAAACAGGATTGTCTACAAAACACAGGAAACAGTATCCTAAGCAGAAATTACTCCTTCTGCCTTCTAGGAAGACACTATTACAAATATGTTTCTAATTTACTTAATTAAAATGTTCATAGCGCAGTTCCTCACTCCCTCCAGATAGGGTTATTGTTTTTCTAATTGCATTTAATAGTAAAATTAGTATTTTAATAAAGTAAAGTATGAAAATAAGAAACGTATTGGTAATAGTGTTTCCCATGGAGAATGTAGAGAATGTGGGGGAGTCATTTTCGCTTAGAATACTATCAGTTTCCTGTTGTAACGTCTTAAAATCTTCCTTCTCTTTGTGATGTCATTTTTGCTTCTCCTTTGCTAATGACACTAGAGATATGAATGGAACCTCGCTGAGATGACGCAGTTCCTGTCGAGTTGGAATTTTTAGTGTTAAATGCAATTAAAAATACTAAAATACTCCTATTACTAAATCTAAACGGCTAAAGATAACACCTTAAAAAGGCCTTCATTCGTTTTCCTAGTCCAAGAAACTTATAAAACGAGTACTTGCGAGCAAATGATTAACGATTTTTTTTGCGCAAATTTCGTTCCGGTGGACAGATTTTGCTTGTTAACAAACTTGACCTTTTAAATTAGACAAAAGATTTTTTGTACTAAATTTCATCAAAATTAAATCTTACTGACTTATATATATACCCTATCCTCCCAGGAAGACACTTCTTAAGATTTGACCACCAGGCAAGACCAGTTTAGTTTGTAAATTATGTTGTTGTTTTCTCCGTTTAATCAAGTCCACACTTGTTTTTCTTGTTTGTAATAAGATTACAATTTTTTTTTTTTTTTTTTTTTTTTTTTTTTTTTTTTTTTTTTTTTTTTTTTTTTTTTTTTTTTATGTTTTTTTCTTTTTTTCTTCTCTTGTTTATGCATGTATGTTTTATTTATTTCCTTTTATAGCCCCTATTTATTTAATATTTATTTAATTATTTATTTGTTTATTTTAAACTATTTAATTATATTCCCACCCCCTCTGAATATTGTATCATTGCTCCAATCTCTCATCCTCTTCTTGCTCCAGTATTCTACAATCCCTCCGTAATCACTGTTTTATTTTTATAATTTATGTACATATGTACTTATGTTTTATTTTATTATTTAAGACTTTACTGATAATTTTTGTATTTGTTTTTTGTTTTGCTTTTGTTTGTTCTTTATTTATAGTTATATTTTTAGGTTCATCCATATATATTTATCTTTATTCTTGTGGGACGAAGTCCCAGAATAAAGTATTTTTTTCATTCATTCAAAATCGGACCATTTTTCACTGAGCTACAGCACAAACAGACAAATATACATAAGTTAATGTATTCATTATATATATATATATATATATATATATATATATATATATATATATATATATATATATATATATATATATATAGTCCCTATGGAGGGGAGGAGGAACCGTGCTAAAAAGAGGACAATGGTTAAAATACATCCAAGCGACTTATAATTACTTTTGTGATAGAAATTGTATTTTTGTGTTTTATTTATACTATATAAATACGTGGACTTACTGACTGTTGCCCTGGATTGGTCTGGAGTAGCAACAGCTTCTGCTGTACCTGTGCGTTCCTTTCCTCCTCCTTCGTTAAAAGCAATGTACTGGGTTTGTGTTTGGCCTCGGTAGCGTTTCTTGGTTCCATTTGCTTCTCGTCTCTTCCTTCGTCCACATTCCAAAACCACCTCCCATCCTTTCAGCAACGAAATCTGCCAGGAAGTAGAAATATTTCATTACAGTAATTCTGTAAGCCATATATTCTAAAAGCTACATGACCTCATCTTTAAGGATGACAGAAATTTGTGAAATATTCTGTCAGTTTGGCAAAACCCAATGAGGTATTCTCTCTCAAGAGGCTTTCTGCAGATATTTCCTGTGACTATTCTGGGAGTAAGATAAAATCTCTTTCGGTTTAAGGAAATTCCATCAAGAGAAAAGTAATTCAATGAGACTGGACTGACTCTGGATCAAGCCTCATTGTGTTGACTGTATGAGACTGGATTGACTCTGGATCAAGCCTCATTGAGTTGACTGTATGAGACTGGACTGACTCTGGATCAAGCCTCATTGTGTTGACTGTATAAGACTGGAATGACTCTGGATCAAGCCTCATTGAGTCCACTGTATGAGACTGGACTGACTCTGGATCAACCCTCATTGTGTTGACTGTATGAGACTAGACGGTCTCTGGATCAAGCCTCATTGAGTTGACTGTATGAGACTGGACTGACTCTGGATCGAGCCTCATTGTATTGACTATATGAGAAGCATTTGGCCAGACTCACTTCATTTCCTGCAGTTGACAAAGCAGATACTGAATGGAAACTACAACCGTTCAAACTGAAATGTGTTGCTCAAAATCAGGTGCTTAGCTTCAAATGAAGAAGCTAGATACAAGACTCCTTTATCTTCACTCAGTACTGTATTGACTTATCCTACCAGGCAGTCGAGGAACAGTCAGAGAATAAGAAGCTCAGTAGGACAATGTCCATATCCTGCGAGTCATTTAAAGATCTTTGCAATAACTATTCCTTATTTTTGAATATTCTTACTGATCCTTGGCCTACAATTATAAAAATTATTTCTTATATTTTATATAAATTATTTTAGGGCAGATTACCATTGCTGTGGAGGTACTAAAGTTGAAAAGTAGAATTATGCAAATGAAACACACAGAGACAGTTTTAGCACAAACATTTACAATAATGTTTATGCACTATTATTTGTAAGGACATGAAAACAAATTTATACTTAAACAAAAACAAGAACTAAACATTGACAGTTACGCATGCGATAACCACACTCATTTACACGAACAGAACCTCTGAGGAATTATCTTATGTCTAACATTACATTCTGGCCAGGTTGCCTGAAACAAGTATTTGATCCTATTAAATATTATTCCCAATTTAAAGAAATAGCAAGAGGTATTTATAAAGGAGAGAGAAAGATGGAACAATTACTGACAAGAGAACATCCCCAAGTCTCCTGAGCCGATTTTGATGAAACACATGAAAATAATCTATACATATTTTTTTCTATAGGCCCAATGGCACGTTTAAGGGGTGAAAGCACCCTTCCAAAATTCTCCTCAAATATTCTGACAAGGGGAGTAAATAGTGGTGGGGTCATCGATTTGGTCCACATTTTTTTTTTTCTGGGGAATCTACATAAAAAAATAGTCGAGCTTTCCATCCAATATACCTTAGGAGCTGAGAAATAAAATAAAATAGGTTGAAAATGATTTATTTTATATAGCGAGCTTAGAAAATGATATCGACATGATTCTTTTGCCAATTCGTTTCTTTTAGAGAGTAGATAAAAGAACAAGGGGTCACCCCGTGTGGTGTGTCATTGTTATCTCTAGTGGCAGGAATGTTCTCATCTCACGGCTCGTTGGGAAAATTCCTGGCCACACCCTGGCTGTCGGCGCTAAAACATGTCGATGCACCGTAAAAAAAAAAAAAAAAAAAAAAAAAAAAAAAAAAAAAAAAAAAAAAAAAAAAAAAAAAAAAAAAATTAAGAACAAATACAATCGTTAAACAATCATTTATATTTCGTCAAATAAATTCACAAATATTATTATTTTCACGTGTTTAACCCTAGAATACTAATGTACGTCTCCGCTACGTGTGCTTCAAAGGAAAATCGGTTGCCGCCATTTTGTTTTTCATAGTTTCAAGTTCCCCCTCCAATGTAAGCCTCTAGTGTTTAGTTAGCCACAGGTTGCCGTGAAGAGAACATCGTTACTGCGCCGTATTTAGTGCTCTCCACAATGAATAAGGTAAGTCATTACGTCTTTAATACGTACATTAGTTGGTGTAGAATATTTTTTACACGTCGCTGAAGCGTACATTAGTAATAGTGTGTTATCATTATACACGTCGCCACTACGTACGTTAGTAACACCGTATTATTGGTTTTTTTTTATAAGCCAAACTAAAACCGAGAATTCGAAGTTTTAGCCTTAATTTTCGTTTTGAATTTGTTTATTTCCAAAAAACACACATTACTTGGTTGGTGTTTGCATGTGCGTTTAACGTTTCAGCGATGTTTATTTCAATCAATAGTTACTGAATAAAAATAAAATCATTTCAAATGATTTCCAAAAACGAATTAATATTTCCTCTGTTCTATATTTGGCCATTCTCAATTTCCTATTTGCTTATGGTTTTAACTAGATAATAAATTGTTCTAGGGTTCAGTGAAAACTTACTCCACTCTAGAGGAAATTCTTGAAGTCATGCGTGAGCTAAGTGACGAAGAACGTGAAGCTGGAGAAGAACGTGAAGCTGGAGATAAGTTAGAGTACATTGAAAATTCTGATGACTCTGATGAAGACCCCACTTATCAACTTGAAGAAGAAGAGGAAATCGAAGAGCAGATTCTGGAAGAAGTTCGAAAAGATCATCCTCCTCCAGAAAAAAAGGAAAGGAAGAAAAGCATGGCTCCGAAAAACCCCATTGCTCATGAAAGTCAATCAAGTCAATCCGTAAGTAAATATTTTGTTTCACCAACTAAACATGAATTCGTTGGGAAAAGTGGTATGAAATGGTCAGTAGAAACGAACGATTCAATATCTAAAGTTCCAGCTCGAAATATTGTACATGTGAGACCGGGTCCAACTAAAGTTTTTGAACCAGATTTGTTGCAATGTTTTCAAACCTTTTTCTCTAAAAGTATAATAGATGAAATTATATTGAGAACAAACCAAGAAATGGAAAGACAAAGAGAGAAATACAAAATTTCTAACAACACTCTATGTAATGTAACTGAGATTGAGCTTGATGCTTTTTTTGGACTTTTGATATTATCTGCGGCGTTAAAAGATAACCATTTATCAACGGACCTTTTATTTAATACTGAATACAGTGGAAATAAATATAGAGCTACTATGTCAAAAGAACGATTTCATTTCATTGTAAATTGCCTTCGCTTTGATGATTTTGAGACAAGAATGGAACGGAGGAAAGAATCAAAATTCGCACCAATTAAGTCGATTTGGGAAAAGTTTATATGTAATTGCAAAAATAATTATAAGCCGAGCTCCTACTGTACAATAGACGAACAATTGGTAGGATTTAGGGGCCGGTGTCCGTTTCGCGTGTACATGAGCAACAAGCCGAACAAATACGGTTTAAAAATCATGATGCTTTGTGACAATAGCTCCAAATATATGGTGGATGCTATTCCATATCTTGGAAAAGAAAGTGAATCCACTAAAGGAAATGTCCCTGGCTACTATGTGGAAAAGCTAGTCGAGACGATCAAATACTCCAATAGGAACTTAGCTATGGACAATTGGTTTATGAGTATTCCACTGGCTCAAAAACTGTTTGATGAATATGAATTAACCGTAGTTGGGACCATAAGGAAAAATAAGAGAGAGTTGCCAGAAGAATTTGTTGATTTAAAATTTGAACAAAGGGGTGTTAATTCTTCATTTTTCCTAAGCTCTGACAACATAACAATCGTTTCTTACAAACCAAAAACAAACAAGCTAGTTACCATGGTATCGACAATGCATCATGGAGCTTCAGTCAGAGAAAGTAGTGCTAAACCGGAAATTATACACACATACAATGAAACAAAGGGTGCAGTAGACACATTTGATCAAATGTGTCAAAATATAAATTGTGGAAGAAAGACGAGACGATGGCCATTGTGTTATTTTTACAATATGTTGAATATCGCTTGCATAAATTCGTACGTTATTTATGCTCATAACTTTTATCGCCAAAGAAAGTGTAATCAAAAACCTTTGACAAGGATTGAATTCATGCTACATTTACACGACCTACTAGCGAAACCTTGGCAGTACCAAAGATTATCGATACCAACAATGTCAAATGAGCTGAGATTGGTTATAAAACAAACTTTGAAAATAGAAGACGATCGCTCTACACCACAACAGGTAAAAGAAACGAACAAGTTTGGGAAACGGTCATACTGTTATATCTGCCCCTATACTAAAAGGAGGATGACAAAGTCATATTGTGGAATCTGCAACTTCGCAATATGCGGCGAGCATACAAATAAAATGTGTCCTCAGTGTGCGCACAACAAAAAGTGATTTTTTAACTGTTTTAATATTTTTTTTCTATTTCTGTATCATTTTTGTATATCAATGCTATGTGAAATGAAAATTTTGCTACTTTTTTAAAAATTTAAAAATTCGGAAATTGATTGCTCAACTTTTTTAATACTTTTATTGTTATATCGACCTTTTGTTTCACTTTTTTTTGATGATTATGTTTGTAATGTGCTTTGTGAAATAAAAAATGTTAGTTGTAAAAAAAATTTGCCTTTTTATTTTACCTTAAAAAAAAAAAAAATATCTTGAGTACGTCACCAATACGTACATTAGTATTAAACAACTACTCTGGGAACGTTAGTATTCCAGGGTTAAGAAATACACAAAGTTTCATATAAATCGGCTCCGGACACTTGGATCGTTACATTGAGTTAAAAGGAAGGGGAGGGAGTCTAAAATACAAAGTTGAAGCCTAAAATCGGCCATGCCAGTGTGACAAAAAGCGCGCGAGAAGGTGAATTTTTTAATATTATTGTAAACAAACAATGAAATTAAACGAATTTATATATCCTATTCGTATAAATTTGTATTTACATATATGTATGTATAAATATAAATCAATAAGAATATGACATATATATTCGTTCAAATTCATTGTTTGTTTACGATCATATCAGATTCAAATTTTCGCGCGTTACTACTGGTACTATTGTCACACTGGCATGGCCGATTTGAGACCTACACTTTTTTAGCATTGGAAGATAGATAACACTCCCTCCTCTATCTACTAATTCAATGGATGGTTACTTGTGTGAGGAGATAGTAGAAATAAACAATGAGAATTACCTTCTGTCCTTTTCCCGCCTTTAAATCAGCTGTAGAAGCTTCTAAGCATTTACCGCTCATTTCATCCCTCAGTATATTGTAGACCTGAAAAATTATAATCCATTAGCAAATGATTCTTCGTTAATAATAAAATATTTAAATTAAATTCATTAACAAATAAATATCAAGCACATTTTGGCACTTTTCCTGGATCCCTCTGTAAGAAGAAATGAACATTGTTATCTGTAGTACATTGTTATCTCTGTAGAACATAGTTATCACTGTAGTACAATGTTATCGCTGTATTTCATTGTTATCTCTGTAGTACATTGTTATCTCTGATTTTGATGAAATTTGGTACAAAAATATTTTTCTTAATTTGAAAGGTTGAATTCGTAAACCAGCAGAATCTGTTAACCGGAAGATGGGTTTTGGAGCGAAATTCGCGCGAATAAATTGTAACGTTCACGTTTTCGGGTTCATATGCTTGCAGGTACTCGTTTTATAGATGTCTTAACGTAGAACAACGAATAAACCCATTTTAAAGTGACATCTGTCCCCGTTTTGAGAAACATTAAAACACCTCGTTTTCCAAAGTAATTTTCAGTTTGGTACTCATAAACGATTAATTTAGTTGAAACTTGGTCAAGACGTTTGATATTCATCTAAACTAAGGTAGATTTTTGGTTCCGTTTGGAGTTAAGGAAGTACAAGAAATAAAATATTTCATTAACAGACTTGAAAGGTTTTGGGATTTTGGTATATCTTTGGGTACTCGCATGGTGAAGAGGTAGAGGTAGAGGTAGAGGGAAGAGGTACCTCTATGTAACACAAACACATTGTTTGTAATGGGGGCTCGCATAGTGAAGAGGTAGAGATAGAGGTAGAGGGAAGAGGTAGAGGGAAGAGGTAGAGGGAAGAGGTAGAGGGAAGAGGTAGAGGTAGAGGTACCTCTATGTAACACAAACACATTGTTTGTAATGGGGACTCGCATAGTGAAGAGGTAGAGGTAGAGGTAGAGGGAAGAGGTAGAGGTAGAGGTACCTCTATGTAACACAAACACATTGTTTGTAATGGGGACTCGCATAGTGAAGAGGTAGAGGTAGAGGTAGAGGGAAGAGGTAGAGGTAGAGGTACCTCTATGTAACACAAACACATTGTTTGTAATGGGGACTCGCATAGTGAAGAGGTAGAGGTAGAGGTGTACCGCGCGGGCCTCCTAGAGGTTTTTCCCGCCCGCTTTTAAAGACAAACTTGTTTGTCTTTTCGAGCGGTCTAAAGCGCGGTCTTTGACGTTGCTTCTCCGTGATTGGTCTATTCAAGTCCTTTACTATCCCATTCCACCCTCTGCTGCACTTGTGGTCGTTTGTGTAGTATTTTCACTCTAGAAAATTTGAGATTAGTGTTTTGGGATTGTGAATAACTATTAACGGTAGTGAAATGAAAGAAGATTTAAATATCGCGGTGCATTAATTATCCACCATTTACACGCTGTCGGCATGTTATCACTATCTTCACTACTGTCACTTAATATTGTAAAAAAAATTAACTATCCTAACAACCTCACCTCTTGCAACACAGTTGAAGACTGTCCCTTAAATCATGTGAAACTGGGAAAGCTGCGCGGTATCCCTCTTCACTATGCGACCCTCCCTGTATCTATGCCTCTACCTCTACCTCTACCTCTTCCCTCTACCTCTACCTCCAATTCCTCACCATGCGGCTACCCGTAGGTAGCCGCATATCTCGAAAACGGAGGGAAATCGTGGTAAGTGGAAGGTGGAAATTCGAAAGCTCACTAAATTCCTTACAAAAAAGGTTCAGATGTAATTTTTGATGGAGCGATGTCAATCCGAGAAATAGATGCTTCAAACTTCAAAATTGTTAGTTTTTTTTTTTTTTTTTCAACAGGGTTTTGTCACTTGCCAAACGTTTTAATTGGTTATTTTTTTTTTTTTTTTTTTTTTATTTTTTTTTATTTTTTTTTTTTTATTTTTTTTTTTTACGGCACATCTACATCTAGGTCATTAGCGCCGACATCCAGGGTGTAGCGAGGAATTTCACCAGCGAGCCGTGGGATGATAAAATTATTGTTTTTTATATTATAAAGTTATTATTTTTTTAATCGCAATTAATAGTAAAATTAATATTTTAATAAAATAAGGAATGAAAATGAGAAACGTATTGGTAATAGTGTTTCCCTTGGCAAACCTTGAGAAGGTGGGGGAGTCATTTCCGCTTAGAATACTATCAGTTTTCTGTTTTGGAGCCTTAAATCTTCTTTCTCTTTGAGATTCATTTTAAATTTTTCACGAAAGATCAAAACCTACCACCAACTGCTTCTACTACTTAGCTAATGATACTAGGGATATGAACGGAACCGCGCTAAGGTGATGCAGTTCCTGCGAGTCAGACTTTTGTTTTTCTCTTAAATTGCGAGGTTTTCAAAATATCTCCAACAAAAGCTGGATTTATTTTTTGAGTTAAATACCATTTTTATTTACCTACACAAGCGTTTACTCGAAGAGAAGGTAAGCCAAAAATGGCGGCAGGTCACCACGCAGTACACTCGCTGCGCGAAAATTGGCAGTGTGCGGCTCGCACAACGAAATCGGCGCGCCGACTGACTAGGCTCGGCGGCGGCGCGCAACTCAAAACCATGTCTACTCCGGACCTAAATTACCAATTTGTACTTTTTAGCGCGGTTCCTCCCCCTCCCCTCCATAGCTTATAAGGTTGACCTAATGACGCAATCCGGAAGTGTATATAAATCGATGAACCGATTTAGTTTATTTTTACAACACAGGATTGTGAAGATGAATGGTCTGAGAAGGTAACGAGGTGTATACACCTGATTAGCTCACACGGCCAAAAACCTGATTCAATCACTCTCTAGTTAACAGGTTAGACTGATCTAAAGTCGAGAAATGAGAGGACGGTGAGAAGCTCTCGACTGCTGGAGAAGTCTACGGTACTTCGATCCCGTCTTTCCTCAAAGTTGTACGCAAGTCAAAGGGTCACATAACGCAGCTGCTCTCGACTGCTGGAGAAGTCTACGGTACTTCAGTCCCGTCTTTCCTCCAACTTGTACACAAGTTAACGGCTCACTGGTCCAGCCGCTCTCGACTGCTGGAGAAGTCTACGGTACTTCGATCCAGTCTTTCCTCCAACTTGTACGCAAGTCAACGGCCCACAGGTCCCAGCCGCCTTCGACATCTGAAGAAGTCTACTCTACTGGTGGTATTCTGAAGGCGTCTGTAGCCCTCAGCTTCTAATTATGAAGGCGCATTCAGTGGACGGCCCCTGTCGCTCATAGCCGTTTCTTCCGTAGCGTGCCCGCTTGTGTACGCATCCTCTGGACGATCACCCTAAGTGTTGTCACAGATAATGGACTTCTATCTAAAATCAGCACAGCCTTCGTGGTTGTCCGTCAAGCTAATCGAAAATTCGTTAGTCCGTTCTAAAATAAGCCAAGATGTAACGTATAGACTTCCTGAATGTAACAATTCACGATGAATAAAATTAGCAAATATTAGCATGACCTACTAACATCTTAAATAGCTCTATTCAATATTCTACGATATATATTTCAAAAGTCATCTTTAAAAATTCTTTAAGAATATATTCAACATGAAAATTATAAATATTTAAAAAGTTACGTACCACGTCTGAAGTGTCTATGACGAATGTACCATCCAACTGTGTGCAAACCTAAAGCATAATATTTATAAACACACATATATATATATGTAATGAATTACTAAGACCAACATTAACATTAAAAGAATAAAGATATTAAATTTAAAAGTAATATTAAAACCAATGGCTTTTCTTTGGAAAAAAATAAAAAGCATCAGCCCTACCCTGGCTAAAAAAGGGTGGTAACCTATAGATAACCCGTCCCAAAATTCTTAGTTAATAATAATGCAAGTTAAAATTTGAATAAACAAACTTAATTTTTTCGCCTCCCGTTCTCCATTTCACGCTCTATCAGCCTCAAAATTGGGTCGATATTATTGAAATTCGTCAAAAAATTCCTTGTCTAATTTTGAAAGGCTAAGAACTCCGGGATTTCTACTGGATTAACGCGAAATTAATCCAACCACTTACGGTACTACTAGAATAGGCAAAGGTTTTATAGTTATTTCCAAGTGTCGAATTGAGTGGAACAACTAGCAATGAAACATCTTCAAATTTTGTTATACTTGGAGTAGAGCAAGTATAATAACATATCTCGAAAACGGAGGGAAATCGTGGTAAGTGGAAGGTGGAAATTCGAAAGCTCACTAAATTCCTTACAAAAAAGGTTCAGATGTAATTTTTGATGGAGCGATGCCAATCCGAGAAATAGATGCTTCAAACTTCAAAATTGTTAGTTTTGTTTTTTTTTCAACAGGGTTTTGTCACTTACCAAACGTTTTAATTGGTTATTGTTTTTTTAATCGCAATTAATAGTAAAATTAATATTTTAATAAAATAAGGAATGAAAATGAGAAACGTATTGGTAATAGTGTTTCCCTTGGCAAACCTTGAGAAGTTAGGGGGAGTCATTTCCGCTTAGAATACTATCAGTTTCCTGTTTTGGAGCCTTAAATCTTCTTTCTCTTTGAGATTCATTTTAAAATTTTCACGAAAGATTAAAACCTACCAACAACTGCTTCTACTACTTAGCTAATGATACTAGGGATATGAACGGAACCGCGCTAAGGTGACGCAGTTCCTGCGAGTCAGACTTTTGTTTTTCTCTTCAATTGCGAGGTTTTCAAAATATCTCCAACAAAAGCTGGATTTATTTTTTGAGTTAAATACCATTTTTATTTACCTAAAATTATTTTATTTTCCGCTCTTTTCCAATCAAATAGCACAACACACAAGCGTTTACTCGAAGAGAAGGTAAACATTCATACTTGGAGTAGAGCAAGTATAATAACAAAGTCCTAATCGCAGGAAATGCGTTATCTTAGCGCGGTTCCTTTCATAATCCTAGTGCTATTCATTAGTAAAGGAAAAGAAACAGCTATAGGTAGGTTTTGATCTTTCGTGAAAAATATAAAATAAAATCTCAAAGATAAGGAAGTTTAAAACACCAAAACAGGAAACTGACAGTATCATAAGCGGAAATGGCTCACATGCTTTCTTAACGCTCGCCTAGGAAACCACTATTACCAATAAGTTTCTAATTTCCTTGCCTTATTTTACTAAAATACTAATTTTACTGATAAACGCAATTTTAAACTAGAAACAACCAATTTAAAAGTCCGTCCCCCAGGAATAAGTGCATAAAACTTCGAAATTGTTAATTTTGTTCTTTTGAACGGGTTTTTGTCTTTGTTTAACTCACTTTTTAATTGTTTGTGCTTTGTTTTAAATTGCATTTATCAGTAAAATTAGTATTTTAGTAAAAGAAGGCAAGGAAATGTGAAACGAATTGGTAATAAGTTAAGAGTGGCTGTGGCTAATCATGAAGGCATATACATACGTTTGTTTTTAATTCCCCTATCTATATACCCTTCCTCATACTGCAACAAGTGAAGTTATCATTATTTCTTATTTAATAGAAAATATTTAACCCACGAGAGAATGGAATTTTATTCGCCATGAAGTACATATGTACGATTGATTTTAACAGTAAAATGAATTTGCTAGTAAAACAAGATACTTAAAATGACAACGAATTTTTTGTTTGGAATAGAGCCTTCTGAGCAGATGTCGAAGAGTGAGTTTTCAATACATAATTCTATTGACTTATTCAGCCTTCCTCAAGAATGAGGGAGAAGGGGAATTAAGAATTATCCGCTTCTGTGTAAATTGGCTACTGTCAGTTTCAAGTGCTTTGTGATGCCTAATCTATCCCATTCCTTCCAGATGTTGTTGACATTTTTCACAAAATACTAAAAAAAACTGTAAATTTCTGTTCTAAGCTTTCGAAATCTCACTAGGAATAAGAACCGCACTAAGAACACCCAGTTCCTGCAAGTCGGACTTTTTTTATTTATTTATTTTTTGGTGTTCCACTTCATGACGGCTTACACCTTACATTTCCTGTTAATTAAGTACGATATACAAAAAACACACAATTATACAATTATATATATATATATATATATATAATAGTATAATTGTGTGTGTTTTTACATTATGAATATATTAATTGTGTATGCATTTACATTATACATTATGGTCATTATTAAATTATAAATTATTATTACCTATATAATTTCACGTTATACATTATTAGTATTAATAATAAACATTATTTATTTGTATATACCAAAATGGCTACGTTGAGATTTACAGCGTTTCTAGCTTTGTTTACATATAAAGTTTAAAAGGCTATGTTGAGATTTACAGCGTTTCTAGCTTTGTTTACATCTTAAAGTTTAAAAGGCTATGTTGAGATTTACAGCGTTACTAGTTTTGTTTACATATTGAAGTGTAAATAGCTGTGTTAAGATTTACAGCGTTACTAGTTCTGTTTACATCCTGAATTGTAAATGGCTATGTTGAGATTTGCAGTGTTACTGGCATTTTACATTTTGAGGGAATTTTACAAATTAAGAGCCTTCAGGAAATATATGTTCTGATATCTTATGAATTAATTCTTAGACAATTCTACAGTAATATATATATATATATATATATATATATATATATATATATATAAAATACGTACATTTATGATGAGCAGGATGACGGTGGAGAGAGAGTGCTGGTTCATGTCAGGAGGACGGCCGAGATCTGAATGCGGTCTTTGCTTTGCTACTGGACGGGTGGTGGGGCTTCTACAGCCCTGCCTCCTCAGCTTATCGGGAATTCGCTACTCAGTCGCCAAATTTCAGATTTCGCGATAAACACCGAAATAGTTTTCGGAAAATAGTACATAAAATAGCAAAGTAATATTTATTATTGAAGGGAATGCAATAATCTACAACCCTATAACCGTTATTTATTTTTTGGTTGCATCGTTGAATAATTATCCGGTCAATAAGGGGGGAAAATGTTCGGCAAGGGAGTTTTTTTTCGCCAAAATGACAGACTTTCAAGTGCGGATATTTCGAAAACTAAAGATATCTCGAAAAACTTTATTAAGTAGAACTTGTAGGAAATTTAATCAGCTTTCATTTGTTATAGAATGGTCATGTCGCTAGGACGCAGGGTTTCCGAGATATAAGTGAAAACCCGACAAATGGGACCTTCTAACCCCCCCCCCGGAAATTTAGAATAGCATTCTTTTGGTGAGATAGACATACTTACATTCATTCATTTTTACGTTTACTATCAAGTCACGTCTTATAATAAATTTACTCAGCTTTCGATTGGTTTCACTTCCTTTCTAGTAGAACCACCTGGGACGGAGCTACAACGATTATTCTTCTAAAAACCACGTTCGGTGAGAATTCGGAAAATCGTCAGAGAACATTTTTTGTTCCCCTAAAGATCCTCCACAATATGACTAGACATTTACGGGACACCCTATATATATATATATATATATATATATATATATATATATATATATATATATATATATATATATATATATATGGATGGAACGGCATTTCTCTCCAGCGGTGGTATTCCTCCTCACTTCTTCCTGGAATATTTCGATGGGTTCATCTCCATCTTCTTCAGCCAGGGGAATGGGGTTCATTCCCTTAGCTACCACCGAGAAAGAAACAACAAACACCTGGCTGAAGAAGATGGAGATGAACCCATCGAAATATTCCAGGAAGAAGTGAGGAGGAATACCACCGCTGGAGAGAAATTCCGTTCCATCCAAAAATACTATCCCAGCGACGAAAAAGAACATCAAATATAAATATATATATATATATATATATATATATATATATATATATATATATATAATGAATTACTAAGACTAACTATAAATTCGAGAATCGATGGAGGATGAAAAAAGAAAGAAAAACAGTCCTTTGGCATATATCTCGTATTTGCTTCGTTTCCAAGAAAAGAAGCAAACAACTATAAGAAATTATGAAAAGGCAGTCTTTCATAAGGCATATATAAAAATAGTTAAAAGTATATGTTTTATCCCCAATCCCCTTCACTCTCCCGACCCCAAGAATATAGGAGTGAATATGCCTCTCATTTTGTGAGAAATAATGAAATAGGTCCCCATTTTGGGTCTATCCTCGCATTCCTTAATAAATTGTCGTAGTTTTTGGAGGAAGTCTTTTTGGCACAAAGATTGCGAAGCTGATTCCAACTCGACGGTTGTACGCCCACTATGGAAGAGCCGTCCGACTATCCATGGCGTTGGATAGGACCTGGTGGACCGGTAACTTGGCCGGCTCGATCTTCAGACCTCACGCTCTTGGATTTCTTCTCATGTCCATTGGCTCAAATGAGTGCCTAATCCGTTGCATCGGAAGGGTTTGGAGACTGGAGACTCGAAGAAATAACGTTTTTAAAATGGTTAATTACTGCAGGGAGAAGTAATCACTACACCGAGTCATGGCAAATTTTTTTTTTTTTTTTTTTTTTTTTTTTTTTTTTTTTTTTTTTTTTAAATAATACGTTTATTTAACATCTGTACATTTTAAAGTACATTGGTTAAGTTTGCTCACAAATATGATTAATGATATATACAAAAGTTGATTAATACAACTGACAACAAAGTAAAAAAAAAAAAAATAAATAAATAGAAAAAAAAAATAAAAAAAAAATAAATAAATAAAATAAAATAAAAAAATAAATAAATAAAATAAAATAAAATAAAAAAGAAATAACAAAATAATTTAAATGCAAATATATGAATAAATGGTAACCATAATAAAATAAATGAAAATAACTAAATAATAAATAAGTAAAGACGAAGAAAAAATAATAATAATAATAATAACAAATAATAATGATAATAACACTTATGGAAGGAGCCAATCAATATTGGTACTTCCTAGTTTGGAATATATTGTTTCTCCACTAGTCAGTTAGCTGGTCACGAGGACAATGTCTCTTGAGCCTTCTAGGCGGGTTTTGTGGGTGGGTTTGGGAGGAAAGTGTTTGTGCTCTGGGATTGGGATGGAAGGACAATTTGGAATGAAAGGTTAGGAATCGGGATTTTGCCAGTTCTTGAACGAAAGGGATGTTTAGGTCATTATGAAGAGTTTTATTGGAAACGTAAAAAGGAGCATTGACTATTTTGCGAAGGACTTTGGATTGGAATGCCTGTATTCTCTGTATGTTAGAAGTTTTAGTTGTTCCCCAGAGTTCAAGTCCGTAAGTCCAAATAGGTCGGATTATGGTCAGGGCAAATATGTACTGATTTATTATAATCCCGCTGATTTTTATAAAGGCTCGGCGTGTTTATTTGCAAAGTCCGGGTCAATACCTTCCTTATGTTATTGTACTTGTTTGAATATAATTGAGGCATGGGATGTTTCATTCATATTAATAGTTTTGAGATGTGTAAGGATTGTTGCTGTATGTGGACTGCTATCAGTAAGTAATTCGGTCTTGTCATATGGTAAGTCTAGATTTTGACGCTGTCGGCATTCTGTTAGTGTGTGTTTTACGGTTAGTTCGCTGTTACATATTTTGCACGCAGGCTTTTCTTTTTTAGTTATTAAGTATTTGTGTGTTATTCGTGTGTGTCCAATTCTGTGTCTAGTTAGTACTACTTCAACTCTTCTATTTTGTCTGTGGACAAGAGCTGAACAGGAGATATGGACTCTTACGACGACTAGTTGGACCTACTTCAAAGCTTACGACACACAACAAACTCACTATTTACAAAACTATAATCAGACCTATCTGGACTTACGGACTTGATTTATGGGGAACAGCAACACACTCAAACATACAACGAATACAAGCATTCCAATCCAAAGTCCTTCGTAGAATGGTCAATGCTCCCTTTTATGTCTCCAACAAAACCCTACACAACGATCTAAATATCCCCTTCGTAAAAGACCTCGCAAAATCCCGTTTCCTAACGTTCCATTCCAAATTGTCATCCCACCCAAATCCTAGAGGTCAATCCCTTTCCACTCGTACCCATCCTAAAGACCTATCCAGGAGGCTTAAGAGACTTTGGCCCCGTGACCAGCTACCCTAAGAGCGGTTAAAAATGTCAAAATATAAATGCTAGCATACATTAGGAAGTGCCAATAATGATTGGCTCCTTCCATTTACTATTAACTGTAATTTAAATAAGACGAGCACAATTAATTATTGTACTATATAAATTGTACAGATTTTAAATAAACAAAAATAAATAAATAACAAAAAAAAATTGTCTGTGACTGGAAGGCCATTCCGCAGTTTGTTGTTGTAGACAGGTTTGTCCAGTCGTTTTGCCATTTGTTTGTGATTTGATGTTTAGCCTGTCTCGTAAGGTCTTGGTAAAAAATGTCTAGAGGTCGGATTGTTAAGTCTTCAGAGGCCAATTTTGCTTGTTCGCCTGCAGTAGGGATGGGCGATAGACGATAGTTACTATCGATATATCGATAGTTCATGACTATCAATAGTAGCTATCGATAGTCATGGATTATCGATAGATTTTTTACTTTTCTTCTAGATTTGAAGTTCTGAGCATCTGGAGGGCTGTGGTTTAAATACTGACACGAGAGGTGGCTCGTACCGATACTGGTAAGAAATTCCTTGATTCGTTGGTAGCCAGTGTAACCTGCCGGTTGTTTCCTTATGAAACTAGAACCATTCCTGCTTTGGCGACTCTGTTGAAACCTCGGTAGAAGAAGAAGGCATTTTTGAACAATTGCAATGCTAAAAATGCACACGTGTCTACCAAATGCACACATGTAGTTACAAAATGCTTTAGCTTCCTTTAAAAACGCTGCTAGTAGTTTTCAAAGAGAAAGCACTCTTGATTCCATTGGCTGCTTCCACATCTACACCCGAAATTCAAAAACTAGCTACGACTGAAAAGAGAAGCAGCATTCTTGTGCATATTCAACGCAAAAAATATGAAGATACAACGCTGGGGATATGCACAGGAGATTTAATTAAAACAATTCAAAATTAATTTCAGCAACATCCACTGCCGAACAAAGCTTGTCCGCTTTTAAAGCACTTTTTTGTGTCTCTTGATTTTTTTTTCTTTGGAAAAGCTTTTTATATTAAATAAATGCGATTTGCATTTAAAACATTTTTGCAATGTTATAAACATACCTAATATTGCAAGTAATAGATAATTCAATTCAATAACATTAAATTCTTCATTTGACACTATCTAATAACTATCGATAGTATCGATATTTTTTAACCGATAGTATCGGCCTATCGATAGTGCTGAACTATCGACTATCGCCCATCTCTAGCCTGCAGTCTTGCCAAGTCCTAAGGTCTTCCTGGAAGCCAATATATTGTTGTATGTATTCCTGATGTTCGAATGTAATGAAGTCAGCCGGACTAGTGCCGTCTGGACTGGTTGGAGTAAGTAGTTAAGGATCTGGCCTGAATGCGATCTGAGTGGTGCGTCTGTTGGTGCGAACAGGGCATGTCTTAATAACTTGGGAAGTGTCTAGATTAGAAAAGACAGAATTGGAGCAGCTGCTTATTAATAGATGCTATTAGCCTCTTGAAGGAATGGTTCGATGTCTTGGCCATCTCTATTCATCCTCGCAGCTGTCATAGGCACCGGATTATCTCCAGTGAAACGTAGTTCCAATATATTGGGTTATCCGGAAAATAATGCAGGGTTTTGGTATAAACATTTAAAAAATAAAAAAGTATTTTATAACAGTACTTTTTATAAGCGCGGTCCTCCCGGGAGGAACCGCGCTTATAGGGCTGACCTCATAACGCAATCCGGAACTGCCGACTAGAAAAGTTTACATTTCAGAACGCCTAGAGAACGAAAATAACAGTGGTTGACATATATATATATATATATATATATATATATATATATATATATATATATATATATATATATATTTGTCAGATCGCTCTCTAGCTAGATTTAGATGAAATTTGGTACAAAAATCTTTCGTCTAATTTGAAAGGTCAAGGTTAACCACCACAATCCGTCCACCGGAACATGGTTTTTTGGGCGAAATTTGCGCGAAAAAAGTCGTTGCGCTTACTTCATATGCTTGCAAGTACTCGTTTAATAGGTTTATTGGCCTAGAAAAACGAATAAAACCATTTTTAAGGCGATGGCGTTAACCGTTTTCGAGAAAAGTGAGTTGTTGCATAAAATGTTTGGTTTGGGTACTTACAAATCATCGGATTCAGTTAAAATATTTTCTGAATGTTTGAAATTCATATAAGCAAAGATGTTTAAATTCTGGTTACGTTTGGAGTTAAGGAAGGATTAGAAAAAATATTTTATTTATAGGCAAGAAAGGTTTTAGGAACTTCGTATATTTTCCTTAATATCTCGACAATGGTTGGAAATGTTGGTAAGCGGATATTATTTCAAAGTAGCGAAATGCTACAGGGTTAAACAAACATTATCAGCCAAGTAATAGTAGGGTATATCACTTACGGACCCTTTCTGGACGCTATCTAGGGATGTGTCGTCCTTCGAGGATCGGTATCGCGGTCCCACAACTAACCTAAGCTGTCATAGACACTGGATTATCTCGAGTGGAACATAGTTCTGATATAATACTCACATATATCAGCGAAGAATTAGTAGGGCATATCACTCACTGACCCTTCATTGACGATATCTAGGGATGTAGTGTCGTCCTTCGAGGATCGGTAGGGGTCCCAGAACTAACCTAAGCTATCTTAGGCCATGGATTATCTTCCGAACATACTTCTGATATAATACACACATGGGGTCTCCCGTGGTCTAGTGGCTAGCGCGCTAGATTCATAAGCGGGACATGGCGGGTTCGATCCCCACCAGCGACAGGAATTTTCTCATCTTAGGGCTCACTGAGTAAATTCCTGGCTGCTCCCTGGATGTCGGCGCTAATGGCCCAGAATTGTCGATGCGCTGTATAAAAAGAAAAAAAAATTACACATACATTAACCAAACAGTAGTAGGGCAATCACTCACGGACCCTTCATTGACGCTATCTAGGGATGTAGTGTCGTCCTTCGAGGATCGGTAGGGGTCCCAGACCTAAGCTAAGCTGCAATAGACATTGGATTATCTCGAGTGGAACATATTTGGGTCAATTCACGTCAAATCGCCACGTCCGTGCCATCATATCGTCGATACAAAAGCAAACTAACGAATATGAAGATCGCCACTTTCAAGAGTGGAAATAGTTTTATTTATTACTTTACTTTTAGACAGTCAAATAGTCGGCAGATTCGACCTTTTGACAGTGGAACATAGTTGGGTCAATTCACGTCAAATCGCCACGTCCTTGCCATCATATCGTCGATACAAAAGCAAACTAACGAATATGAAGATCGCCACTTTCAAGAGTGGAAATAGTTTTATTTATTACTTTACTTTTAGACAGTCAAATAGTAGGCAGATTCGACCTTTTGACAGTGGAAAATAGTTGGCTCAATTCACGTCAAATCGCCACGTCCGTGCCATCATATCGTCGATACAAAAGCAAACTAACGAATATGAAGATCGCAACTTTCAAGAGTGGAAATAGTTTTATTTATTACTTTACTTTTAGACAGTCAAATAGTCGGCAGATTCGACCTTTTGACAGTGGAAAATAGTTGGGTCAATTCACGTCAAATCGCCACGTCCGTGCCATCATATGGTCGATACAAAAGCAAACTAACGAATATGAAGATCGCCACTTTCAAGAGTGGAAATAGTTTTATTTATTACTTTACTTTTAGACAGTCAAATAGTAGGCAGATTCGACCTTTTGACAGTGGAACATAGTTGGGTCAATTCACGTCAAATCGCCACGTCCGTGCCATCATATCGTCGAAACAAAAGCAAACTAACGAATATGAAGATCGCCACTTTCAAGAGTGGAAATAGTTTTATTTATTACTTTACTTTTAGACAGTCAAATAGTAGGCAGATTCGACCTTTTGACAGTGGAACATAGTTGGGTCAATTCACGTCAAATCGCCACGTCCGTGCCATCATATCGTCGAAACAAAAGCAAACTAACGAATATGAAGATCGCCACTTTCAAGTGTGGAAATAGTTTTATTTATTACTTTACTTTTAGACAGTCAAATAGTAGGCAGATTCGATCTTTTGACAGTGGAACATAGTTGGGTCAATTCACGTCAAATCGCCACGTCCGTGCCATCATATCGTCGATACAAAAGCAAACTAACGAATATGAAGATCGCCACTTTCAAGAGTGGAAATAGTTTTATTTATTACTTTACTTTTAGACAGTCAAATAGTAGGCAGATTCGACCTTTTGACAGTGGAACATAGTTGGGTCAATTCACGTCAAATCGCCACGTCCGTGCCATCATATCGTCGATACAAAAGCAAACTAACGAATATGAAGATCGCCACTTTCAAGAGTGGAAATAGTTTTATTTATTACTTTACTTTTAGACAGTCAAATAGTAGGCAGATTCGACCTTTTGACAGTGGAACATAGTTGGGTCAATTCACGTCAAATCGCCACGTCCGTGCCATCATATCGTCGATACAAAAGCAAACTAACGAATATGAAGATCGCCACTTTCAAGAGTGGAAATAGTTTTATTTATTACTTTACTTTTAGACAGTCAAATAGTAGGCAGATTCGACCTTTTGACAGTGGAACATCGTTGGGTCAATTCACGTCAAATCGCCACGTCCGTGCCATCATATCGTCGATACAAAAGCAAACTAACGAATATGAAGATCGCCACTTTCAAGAGTGGAAATAGTTTTATTTATTAATTTACTTTTAGACAGTCAAATAGTAGGCAGATTCGACCTTTTGACAGTGGAACATAGTTGGGTCAATTCACGTCAAATCGCCACGTCCGTGCCATCATATCGTCGATACAAAAGCAAACTAACGAATATGAAGATCGCCACTTTCAAGAGTGGAAATAGTTTTATTTATTACTTTACTTTTAGACAGTCAAATAGTAGGCAGATTCGACCTTTTGACAGTGGAACATAGTTGGGTCAATTCACGTCAAATCGGCACGTCCGTGCCATCATATCGTCGATACAAAAGCAAACTAACGAATATGAAGATCGTCACTTTCAAGTGTGGAAATAGTTTTATTTATTACTTTACTTTTAGACAGTCAAATAGAAGGCAGATTCGACCTTTTGACAGTGGAACATAGTTGGGTCAATTCACGTCAAATCGCCACGTCCGTGCCATCATATCGTCGATACAAAAGCAAACTAACGAATATGAAGATCGCCACTTTCAAGAGTGGAAATAGTTTTATTTATTACTTTACTTTTAGACAGTCAAATAGTAGGCAGATTCGACCTTTTGACAGTGGAACATAGTTGGGTCAATTCACGTCAAATCGCCACGTCCGTGCCATCATATCGTCGATACAAAAGCAAACTAACGAATATGAAGATCGCCACTTTCAAGAGTGGAAATAGTTTTTTTTATTACTTTACTTTTAGACAGTCAAATAGTAGGCAGATACGACCTTTTGACAGTGGAACATAGTTGGGTCAATTCACGTCAAATCGCCACGTCCGTGCCATCATATCGTCGATACAAAAGCAAACTAACGAATATGAAGATCGCCACTTTCAAGAGTGGAAATAGTTTTATTTATTACTTTACTTTTAGACAGTCAAATAGTAGGCAGATTCGACCTTTTGACAGTGGAACATAGTTGGGTCAATTCACGTCAAATCGCCACGTCCGTGCCATCATATCGTCGATACAAAAGCAAACTAACGAATATGAAGATCGCCACTTTCAAGAGTGGAAATAGTTTTATTTATTACTTTACTTTTAGACAGTCAAATAGTAGGCAGATTCGACCTTTTGACAGTGGAACATAGTTGGGTCAATTCACGTCAAATCGCCACGTCCGTGCCATCATATCGTCGATACAAAAGCAAACTAACGAATATGAAGATCGCCACTTTCAAGAGTGGAAATAGTTTTATTTATTACTTTACTTTTAGACAGTCAAATAGTAGTCAGATTCGACCTTTTGACAGTGGAACATAGTTGGGTCAATTCACGTCAAATCGCCACGTCCGTGCCATCATATCGTCGATACAAAAGCAAACTGACGAATATGAAGATCGCAACTTTCAAGAGTGAAAATAGTTTTATTTATTACTTTACTTTTAGACAGTCAAATAGTAGGCAGATTCGACCTTTTGACAGTGGAACATATTTGGGTCAATTCACGTCAAATCGCCACGTCCGTGCCATCATATTGTCGATACAAAAGCAAACTAACATATATAAAGATCGCCACTTTCAAGAGTGGAAATAGTTTTATTTATTACTTTACTTTTAGACAGTCAAATAGTAGGCAGATTCGACCTTTTGACAGTGGAATATAGTTGGGTCAATTCACGTCAAATCACCACGTCCGTGCCATCATATCGTCGATACAAAAGCAAACTAACATATATGAAGATCGCCACTTTCAAGAGTGGAAATAGTTTTATTTATTACTTTACTTTTAGACAGTCAAATAGTAGGCAGATTCGACCTTTTGACAGTGGAACATAGTTGGGTCAATTCACGTCAAATCGGCACGTCCGTGCCATCATATCGTCGATACAAAAGCAAACTAACGAATATGAAGATCGCCACTTTCAAGAGTGGAAATAGTTTTATTTATTACTTTACTTTTAGACAGTCAAATAGAAGGCAGATTCGACCTTTTGACAGTGGAACATATTTGGGTCAATTCACGTCAAATCGCCACGTCCGTGCCATCATATCGTCGATACAAAAGCAAACTAACGAATATGAAGATCGCCACTTTCAAGAGTGGAAATAGTTTTATTTATTACTTTACTTTTAGACAGTCAAATAGTAGGCAGATTCGACCTTTTGACAGTGGAACATAGTTGGGTCAATTCACGTCAAATCGCCACGTCCGTGCCATCATATCGTCGATACAAAAGCAAACTAACGAATATGAAGATCGCCACTTTCAAGAGTGGAAATAGTTTTATTTATTACTTTACTTTTAGACAGTCAAATAGTAGGCAGATTCGACCTTTTGACAGTGGAACATAGTTGGGTCAATTCACGTCAAATCGCCACGTCCGTGCCATCATATCGTCGATACAAAAGCAAACTAACGAATATGAAGATCGCCACTTTCAAGAGTGGAAATAGTTTTATTTATTACTTTACTTTTAGACAGTCAAATAGTAGGCAGATTCGACCTTTTGACAGTGGAACATAGTTGGGTCAATTCACGTCAAATCGCCACGTCCGTGCCATCATATCGTCGATACAAAAGCAAACTGACGAATATGAAGATCGCAACTTTCAAGAGTGAAAATAGTTTTATTTATTACTTTACTTTTAGACAGTCAAATAGTAGGCAGATTCGACCTTTTGACAGTGGAACATATTTGGGTCAATTCACGTCAAATCGCCACGTCCGTGCCATCATATTGTCGATACAAAAGCAAACTAACATATATAACATGTATTTCTGCTGAGCAATGTTGTTTTTGTTTATGAATTCTTCAGTAAGTCACAACATTCTCCAATAAAGTGGTTTTTGCATTATGAACTTCTAAATGTATCTTCAGTAATATTTCTCTCAATAGTGTTTGTTCTCCAAAATTACTAATTTTATGGCCAAAGCTCATATTCACTAATGATATGTATCTAATGAGTTTACTCATGAAATGTTTTTTTTTAATAAAATAACTCAATCGATCCAAAACCACTTGATTCGTGTCAAATGTAAAATTAAATTCTTATCTTCGTGGACGGCGGAAGGTGAACAAATAAAATCTTCAACACTCAGTATCACCAACTTTATTTCATCCCTACATGTTTCACACCTTTATTGGTGCCTCTTCAGGGGAAAGACGTGGCCGTACTGGTGGAAGGTTATCCTCCTCAGATTGAGGCTGTATGTTTTATTTTTGTAATTTTTTCCCCTGAAGAGGCACCAATAAAGGTGTGAAACATGTAGGCATGAAATAAAGTTGGTGATACTGAGTGTTGAAGATTTTATTTGTTCACCTTCCGCCGTCCACGAAGATAAGAATATTGAGAAAAGGGTCAGTTGAAGAATAATTGTAAAATCAAATGAAAAAGATACTAAAAGACTACTATAATCGACCAATACCGTTACCACAAAAAAATTAAATATATTTATTTATATTGGGCCAATCCATTAGAAATCACCCAAATTGCATAAAATCTGTTACTCGACCTTTTTGATTTTCCTAATTTTGTTACCAGTTATTCCCCCCAATTCTAGGTGAGTTTAAAAAGTTTCCTGCAGTAAAAAAAATTTCTGGCTCATGTTTTGTTTTTTTTACTGAAGAAGTCTAATATATAATTATGCCCACATATTTTTACTTTATTAAATTTTTTTTTTGTATCGATCTTAATCTTAGGATTCGATTCTTGGCCTTTGAAGAAAGGGGAATTACCTAACACTTCATATTTTCCTATGAAAAAGAGAATAATACCCTTCTTGTTAGTCTAGTTTTTTAGTGAATTTTTTTTTTTTTTAACTTTTCGATTCTCAAAACTTAATTATTAGTTTACTTTTTATAAATCTAGTTATATAATATAAACAAGGAGACTTGTCATTTATGTTTCCTAAAATAAAAAAAAATAAAAATAGTTTTGCTCTCCAACTTGACTTTCGGAATGCCGTTTCAGTGCGATAATCCAACTAGAAATCCTTGAAAAGAGATCGTTGCCCTCGGAATTAATCGGAGTTTCGATCATAATGAGTTATAAAACTACATTTTTAAAATAAAAAAAAGTTTTTATTGTCAACTTTTTGGCTAGAATTACAAGTCTTCATCAGGACTATCAGAAGAGAAGGAGTTAATAAAGGCATGGAATTCCAACAGAATCATTGTCTAAAAAAAACATTTCTATTTTAAAATGTATTTAACTTTTATCATTCTATTTCCTAAGTTTAATACATCATTATGACATACTCTTTATTTAGTAGTTATTGTACATGTAGTTGTACTAATAAAAAAATTTCCGAAGAAATCGACCCCTCTATATATATATATATATATATATATATATATATATATATATATATATATATATATATATATATATTTGTCTGTTCGCTCTCTAAATAGAAGACGAATGGTCCGATTTTGATGAAATTTGGTACAAAAATCTGTCGTCCAATTTGAAAGGTCAAGTTCGTTAACCAGCAAAATCCGCCCACTGGAAGATGGCGTTTGGGGCGAAATTCGCGCAGAAAAAATCGTAACGCTTACATTTTTGAGTTCATAAGCTTGTAAGTACTCGTTTTATAGGCTTCTTGGGATAGAAAAACGAATGAAACCATTTTCAAGGCGATAGCTTTAACCGTTGTCGAGAAAATTGGAAAAATAGTTTTTGAATACCGTTTTTGGTTTGGGTACTTAGAATAACGGGATTCAGTTGAAACATTATCTGCATGTTCTACTTTCATTAAAACTAATATGTTGAAAGTTATGTTACGTTTGGAGTTAAGGAAGGGTTAGAATAAAATATTTTATGAACAGATATGAAAAGTTTTGGAAACTTCGTATACTTTCATTAATATCTCGAACACGGTTGGGAAATCGTGGTAAGTGGATTGAAACTATTTGAAAGCTTACTAAATTCTCTACAAAAATGATTCTAAAACTATTTTGATTAGGTTATGTCAATCGGAGAAATAAATGCTTAAAACTTCAAATACGTCTGTTTTGTTCTTATGAACGGGTTTTTGTCGTTCTTTTTGTAATTTTTGTCTCTTTCCCTTGGTTTTTTATTGCTTTTTATTTTTTTAATTTCTGATGTTGTATTTGTAAGGAAAATGTATGTGTGTGTAAAACAGGATAGGTAAAATGAGACCAATTTTCTGTTGTCAGAAATAATGAAAAGTTTTGGTAACTTTGTATACTGTCCTTAATATCTCGAAAAAGGTTGAGAATTTGGGAAACGGAAGAATACCATTAGAAAGCTTACTAAATGCTCTACAAAAAAGGTTCTAATGAAAGTTTTGATTAGGCGATGTCAATCGGAGAAATAAGTGCTTAAAACTTTAAAGTAATTGATTTCGCTTATTCGAACTGTTCTTTTTGTCTTTGATTTTGATACATAAAATTATGGGATTCAGTTGAAACATTTTCTGCATGTTTGAATTTCATCAACACTAATATGTTAAAATTTTGGTTGCGTTTGGAGCTAAGGAAGGATTAGAATAAAATATTTTATTAACAGACATGAAATGTTTTGGGAACTTCGTATACATTCCCTAATATCTCGAAGACGGTTAGGAATATTGGTAAACGGAGGGTTACCATGCGAAAGCTTACTAAATGTTCTACAAAAAAGATTCTGAAACAATTTTTGATTAGGCTATGTCAATCGGAGAAATAAGTGCTTAAACTTTGAAGTAATTGATTTCGTTAATTCGAACGGTTCTTTTTGTTTGTTTTTATTCCTTGTTACTTTTTAATTGCTTAAAGGTGGATAATGTATTTGGCAATAAAACAGATTAATTAAAATAAGAAAAACAATTCATTGTTAAAAATATATCAGGCTGTACCGTATGAAATGTCAGTTTTGGATTTGTCGATTTCCTTCAAATGTCTTGAAACTGTCGAGGCTCCTACTCCGAGTTCTTTGGCATATTCCCTAGTGTTTTTAATTGCTTATAGTAGTCTAATGTATTTGTCAATAAAACAGGATACGTATAATTAGAATCAATATTTTGTTTGTTAGAATTCGAAGATGCCGTATGAATATCTAGATTACAGTACTGGTGTTGATTTCATTCTTTAGAATTATTCTTGGTATTCCCTATTTTCATCTGTTACCCATAGTTTTTTATTGTTAGTAGGTTTTTCTTATTGATTATAGAATATTAATCTATTTGGCTATAAAACAGGATATGTAAAATTAGTGACCATATTTCGGAGATTTCTGAGCGAAATACTTTTAAGATTTTCTACCACCACGAACGGCTTTTTTCCTCTATTTTTATCCACTAGATAGGCTTTATTTTGCATATTATTCTATATAAGTTTTATTCAGCAGGGGATTCTGATGAAATGTTGTGTTTTTGCTGTGGATTTTAAATACGATGTATCTAAGATTGGATAACATTAGCGAGTCTACATAGTTAAGAACCGACGACGGAGGATAACTTCTTGCTATGATTTAGTCTACATATGTATATTAAGTCCTAAATCCAAAAAATAAACTTCACAACGGTCAGATACTATGGGCGAATATAGCAGTTCAATGCCCGTACAAGGGGGCCGCAGGAAATTTACCTGCTAAGAGTTAATCCTCAAGAGCTGTAAATATACCCCAGGTATCTGCCGAGACAAATACAAAGCCTAGGCGGAGAGCACCCCAAAAACTCAGATCCAAACATAAGGTTATATACTAAATATTCATAAAGACTACTTAGTTGTAAACCGATTCATCAATTAGCAATCAATAGTTTTCAACAAAGGTTATATACTAAATATTGATAAAAAGTATTTAATTAGAAAAAAAAAACAATATTCCACAAGACTTGTTTTTGGTCCATTTGTGTCTACTCCATAGACTTAATTAGGTATATTATTCTATTGTAGTTGGGCAACTAAACTTTGTTTTATTTTGTTAAATAAAGTTTTTTTTTCTTGACTTGTTATTCGTCAAGACTTTTATTTATCCTTGTGTATTTACTAGATAGGTTTTATTCGGCATATTATTCTATATAGGCTATATTAGGCAAGGTATTCTACTCAATCTTGTGTACTTCTTCTTGATCCTTCTGTACATGGGCGTATATAAAAACAATTTCGGGGGGGGGCTGAGACCATTTCCAGGGTATGGAATACTAAATATTTAGAGCTTGGAATAGTTTTAGGCAACTAAAACGCTATTACACGTAAAATAAAATATGTTTTATGAACTAAATGATCATATTTAATTTATTTTTAAGGGTTTTACGATAAGTTTTTATCATCAATTCAAAATTTCGCGAGGGGCTGCAGCCCCCTCAGCCCCCCCCTCATATACGCCCATGCTTCTGTATCCTCTAGAAAGGCTTTATTAGGCATATTTTGTATTGATTTATAGAGCTTTGCTTTAGAATGAGAGCCAGATTCTGTAATTTCCGCTGCTGTGTATAAGTATAAGTATATAAGTATAAGCTACTGTCGGTGTCCCTGACGGCTTAATATCACTTTTATTCGAGATGTTCGAGAGGATTTTGACAATTTTCACGAGATATATATAAAAAAAAAAGTTTATTTATTTTCTAAGCTTATCAAATGGCACTAGGGACATGAACGGAACCGCGCTAAGATGCTGCAGTTCCTGCGAGTCGGACTTTTTCATTAGTTAGGTTCAGTAAGTCACACCTGAGAAATCACAATTACCACATGCATCATAATTTTTTTTTAGAATGATCAAACAATGTACTAATTATGTTCAAAAAATAAAAATTGTGTTTTTGGCGGAAGAGGCATATTCACTCTTATATTCTTGGGGTGGGGAGAGTGAAGGGGATTGGGGATAAAACATATACTTTTAAATATTTTTATATATGCCTTATGAAAGACTGCCTTTTCATAATTTCTTATAGTTGTTTGCTTTTAGCGCGGTTCCTCCCTCCCTTCATAGCGAGGAACGCCGCTTATAAGGTTGATCTCATGAAACAATCCGGAAGTGCCGACTAGAAAATTTTGCGTTTCAGAACCCCTAGAGACCGAAAATAACGGTGGTTCAAATTTGTATATATATATATATATATATATTAGACATGCGCGCCGAGGCAAAATTTGCCGGCGGCGGCGCGCTGGACTAAAATGGCCGGCGGCGGCGGCGCGCGCGGCGTGGGCTATTCTTTTAACCCCCAATGGAGATGTAAAAATTTTAATCACAGTATATGTATATATTTATATATATATATATATATATATATATATATATATATATATATATATATTTGTCCGCTATTTCACAGGCTTAAAAATGTTCAGATTTTGAAGAATGTTGTTACAATAACCGTCTAATTTGAAACGTCAAGTTCGTTCACCAGTAGAATCCGTCCTCCGGGGGGTTTTGGTACGAAATTCGCGCGAAAAAAATCGTAGCGCTTACGTTTTCGGGTTTATATGCTTACAGATACACGCGTAATATATTCCGCGATAACGAATGACATAACAAATGAAACCGTTTTTAAGGCGATATCAGCAACAGTTTTTAAGATAAGTGGAACAAATGTTTATGTAGCTCATTTTCGGTTTGGGTACATTAAATCGTGGGATTCCATTCCCTCATTGGAAATATGGGAAATATGTTATGTCCACATAAATGGTTATAAAGTAATTTTCGACTGAGTGATGTCAATCGGAGAAATATAGACTTAAAACTTCTAAAGCGTTTGCTTTGTTCTTTTGAACGGGGTTTTGTTTTTGTTTAACTCGGTTGTTTTAAATTGCAATTATCAGAAAAAGTAGGGTCTCCTCGTTGTCTAGTGGCTAGCGCCTTAGATTTATAAGCGGTAGATTGTGGGTTCGATTCCTACCGGCGGCTTGAATATTCTCATCCCACGGCTCGTTGGTAAAATTCCTTTCTGCACCCAGGATGTCGGTAATGGTGTAGAAGTACGTATTCCTTTACTAATAGCTTCTTGATCTGACACAGGAACAGGATACACTCCCCCTAGTGGGAGATAGCGCTCCTCGCGGCGGCTTTGGGAACCAACGTCTGGCGGGCTAATTCTAATGAAACAGGGTTTAAAGTAAAACCTCCTTTCCAATAGACCGATTAACTTCATTTGTACAACACTTCTTTCTCATGAGATACCCACGACGTATACCGCGTTTCGTTACAATACAGCAGAAATTACGACCGGTATGAGTATATTAGAACTTTAGGTCCGGAGTAACCCCCCCCCCCCCCCTAATGAACCGATTTGGTTTATTTTTACAGCGTATTTCTCTCTTTAGATCAACATAACGAATACCGAGTTTCGATGAAATATAACAAAAACTACGGCTGGCATCGTCAAATTAGTGTTTTGGGTGCGGTGTAAACCCCCTCCCCCTCCCGGTAGACCGCTTTTGGAGGTTAACGAACTCGTTCAATCGTTTGCTAATTGAACGCTGTATACCATGTTTCGTAAAGAAATAACAAAAACAAAAACTCTGGCCGCTATCTTGTCCAGATAGACACAAACACACACACACACACACATACACATATATATATATATATATATATATATATATATATATATATATACATATATACATACATATCTACTAGGTGGTACATTTTTCAATAATTCCGTCATGAGTGCAACCTCAATAGCTACTTTCCTTCGGAGGAAAATGCTAAAAGATAAAAAAATATCGATAGCTACTATCGTTAGTCATGAACTATCGATATATCGACGGTAACTATCGACTATCACCCATCCCTACCCTCAATCGGCGCGCCGACTGAATAGGCTCGGCGGCGGCGGCGCCGCTAAAACCCGGCGTGGCGTAGCGGCGCCGGCGCGGCGCGCATGTCTAATATATATATATATATATATATATATATATATATATACATATATACATATATATACATATATATATATATTTGTCTGTTCGCGGTTTTCTGGCCCCCCTAATGGTCCATTTTGATGAAATTTGGTACAAAAATCTTTCGTCTAATTTAAAAGGTCAAGTTCGTTAACCAGCAGAATCCGCCCACTGGAAGATGGCGTTTGGGGAGAAATTCGCGCGCAAAAAAATAGTATCGCTTACGTTTTGAGTTCATAAGGTTGTAAGTTCTCGTTTTATAGGCTTCTTGAGCTAGTAAAACGAATGAAACCATTTTCAAGGTTTTCGAGAAAATTGGAAAAATAGTTTTTGAAGACCGTTTTAGCACTTTCCTCCGAAGGAAAGTAGCTATTGAGGTTGGACTCATGACGGAATTTTTGAAAAATTTCTTCAAATCTTTATCGATCCTACCTAGTAGACACCGAAAATGACCCCCGTTAAAATTTATATATATCTATATATATATATATATATATATATATATATGCATATATATATATATATATATATATATATATATATATATATATATGTGTGTGTGTGTGTCTTTTAACACGATAGCGGCCAGAGTTTTTGTTTTTTCGTCACGAAACTTGGTATATAGCATTCAATTAGCAAACGATTGAACGAGTTCGTTAACCACCAAAGTCGGTCCACCGGAAGGGGGGGCTTACCCCGAACCCAAAACACTAATTTGACTATGTCAGCCGTAATATTTGTTATATTTCAACGAAACTTGGTATTCGTAGTGGTAATATAGAGAGAAAAGTGAGCTATAAAAATGAACTAAATCGGTTCATTAGAAGGGGGGTTTACTCCGGACCCACAATACCAATTCGCCACTACCAGCCGTGATTTTTGGTATATTTCGACGAAACTCGGTATTCGTAGTGGTAATGCACAGGTGAATATGTGTTGTAAAAATAAACTAAATCGGTTTATTAGGGGGGGGGGGGGGTTTACTCCGGACCCCTAATACCAATTCGCCACTACCAGCCGTGATTTTTGGTATATTTCGACGAAACTCGGTATTCGTAGTGGTAATCTACAGGTAAATATGTGTTGTAAAAATAAAATAAATCGGTTCATTAGAAGGGGGGGGGGGTTTACTCCGGACCCAAATTCCTAATATACTCATACCGGTCGTAATTTCTGCTGTATTGTAACGAAACGCGGTATACGTCGTGGGTAACTCATGAGAAAGAAGTGTTGTAAAAATGAGCTGAATCGGTCAATCGGAAAGCGGGGGTTTAATTTGTAATATATTTCAATAGAAAAGCCAACCAGACGTAGGTTCACAAAGCCGCCGCAAGGAGCGCTTTCTACCACTAGAGTGACTGTATCCTGTTCCTGCCTTAGATCAAAATACGATAATATGAGGTTTTTTGTATTTATTACGTAGTGTAATAGGTACCATGTGTAAACATAACTCTGGAAGCAAATTAATAATTGATCAGTTACTCATTACAAATTTAAAAGAGAACTATTCATGTTTTTATTTTATTTATGTAGGATATTTTAAGCAAATTGTTCTGGAAAGCAGTCTACACTACCCAAATACTGAGGAAAGTGCCCAAATACTAAGGTATGCAGCTCCTGCGTGACGGACATTTTGGTTTGGGTACTTAGAATCATGGGATTCAGTTGAAACATTTTCTGCATGTTCTACTTTCATTAAAACTAATATGTTGAAATTTTTGTTACGTTTGGAGTTAAGGAAGGGTTAGAACAAAATATTTTATTAACAGACATAAAAAGTTTAGATAACTTTGTATACTTTCCTTAATATCAAGATATTCAGCCTTTTTCGAGAAAAAGGTTGAGAATCTTGGTAAACGGAAGATTGCCATTAGAAAGCTTACTAAATGCTCTACAAAAAAGGTTCTAGATAGTGGAGGTAGTGTTATCTATCTTCCAAAGCTTACTAAATGCTCTACAAAAAAGGTTCTAGATAGTGGAGGTAGTGTTATCTATCTTCCAAAGCTTACTAAATGCTCTACAAAAAAGGTTCTAGATAGTGGAGGTAGTGTTATCTATCTTCCAAAGCTTACTAAATGCTCTACAAAAAAGGTTCTAGATAGTGGAGGTAGTGTTATCTATCTTCCAAAGCTTAAAAAAGTGTAGGTCTAAAATCGGCCATGCTAGTGTGACGCGCGAAAATTTGAATCTGAATATGATTGTAAACAAACAATGAACTTAAACAAATATAATTATCATATTAGTATTGATTTCTATTTATAAATATAAATGAATGCAGTTTATAGTTTGTTTACAGTCACATTCAAAAAATTCACCTTTTCTCGCGCTCTTGGCCACACTAAAACGGCCGATTTTAGGCTTCGACTTTATCGGTTTAGACTCCCTCCATTCCCTGGATATCGATAAAGATTTGAAGACATTTTTCAAAAATTCCGCCATGAGTGCAACCTCAATAGCTACTTTCCTTCGGAGGAAAGTGCTAAAACGGACAAATTCAATATGTCGAGAACGGATTAACATAGAAATCAGGGGCGTTCTCATTCGACTCAGAACAAAAACATACATCAAGTTCAATTGTTGAAATTGAAATTTTAAAAACGATTAAAGAAATAATGAGGAAATGAAAAGCTATTGGCACGATAAAAAATTATTCCCACATTCAAGGGGGATAATAAAGAAAATGGCTGTTTTTAAGAACTAGATTTTACCTATAAAATTATTCCCACATTCAAGGGGGATAATAAAGAAAATGGCTGTTTTTAAGAACTAGATTTTACCTATAAAATTATTCCCACATTCAAGGGGGATAATAAAGAAAATGGCTGTTTTTAAGAACTAGATTTTACCTATAAAATTATTCCCACATTCAAGGGGGATAATAAAGAAAATGGCTGTTTTTAAGAACTAGATTTTACCTATAAAATTATTCCCACATTCAAGGGGGATAATAAAGAAAATGGCTGTTTTTAAGAACTAGATTTTACCTATAAAATTATTCCCACATTCAAGGGGGATAATAAAGAAAATGGCTGTTTTTAAGAACTAGATTTTACCTATAAAATTATTCCCACATTCAAGGGGGATAATAAAGAAAATGGCTGTTTTTAAGAACTAGATTTTACCTATAAAATTATTCCCACATTCAAGGGGGATAATAAAGAAAATGGCTGTTTTTAAGAACTAGATTTTACCTATAAAATTATTCCCACATTCAAGGGGGATAATAAAGAAAATGGCTGTTTTTAAGAACTAGATTTTACCTATAAAATGTGATTGGTTATGAGAAGAATGCCAGGATGACAAGGCCTAAATTTAAAGGTTTAATAAAGAGGCTGCTAGTATTAAGGTAGGTAAATGAAGAATTTGTGAAATGATGATATAATTAAAGACACATTTAGGTCTCAGGAATTGATCATACCAAGGTGTTTTAAATTAATTCATGTATTATCTGAATAACGTAATTATTAATTTTTCATATCGTTTAAATGGACTTTTATTTAATTTAATGAAATCTATATATATAAAAATCACGTGTCTGTCTGTTATTCTGTTTGTTTGTTCCTTATACAAATCTACACCGTTTGACCGATTTTGACCGGACTTGGCACACAGGTAGGTCTTGATACGAGAAATCTCCTAGGCTAGGTCAAAACAGTAAAATTTCAAAATTTGGTCAAAAAGTCAAAAGTTTTGTTCTAGAAAAATTGGCTACACTGAACCATTCAGATTGTGACGGCCATTTTTAATCGACTACTACTGGCCTCAGTCGTCTGTTAGATGAACTGCTGTTGTGCAGGCGTCTGCCGGTATGATGATGAACTAAAACCAATTCACATCGTTTGACCAATTTTCGTAACTGGGCATAGACAACTAGGTATCAAGTAGAGTAGATCTTGATACTGGGTGAGTCATGGACAGAAAGTAGGTGTAGCATGGCACACTGGGTAACAGCTAGTATTTAATATAATTAAACACTATTTGCCGGGCTCGCCGTTTGGGGGCCGACCCGATGCCAAAAGTTGGAAAATAACTAATAAAGTTAAAGAATATATCGTCGATACGACGATATTTATTTATTTTGTTAATGCTCAGCCTCTATGGCGAAAAGCATATAATCCTCAGTGTGGGCCGATGTAGGTGCTGCACCAATCGATGCCACTCCAAAAAATCATCCATGTGAGTAGGTATGTTAAGTTGGATAGATTTAAAAACAAATAGGTTGAAAATAAATGAGAAATAAAAGAAATAATTATATACCTATATATCTATAAAAAAAAGAAATAAAATAAACACTGAAATATTTTGTTATTAATAGGAGATGGTAATAAAATGTAAAGCATAAATCATTCTGTATCGCTGTGATTTTATTGTAAGAAGAAGTGAATTGGAATTCTTAGGATTATGTGACCATTTGCCCCAGGTTGTATGTGAAGTCTATATTTTGTCGAAAATGTTATTGTTTTTCAAATAGGTCAGTATTGTATCAATATATTGACTGCCTTCAGAAAGTATATCTGTCACGTCATGTGGAATGTCCAAGTTAGTCCGTAACCGACAGTCTGTTAATATATGTTTTACAGTAAGGTCTGTGTTACAATGTTTACATTTTGGTTTGTCAGTCTTTGTCATCAGGTACTCATGGGTTATGCGTGTATGGCCGATTCTTAGCCTCGCAAGGACTACCTCTTCTCGGCGTGAATTCCTGTACGATGATGACCAGTCCGAAATAGTGCGTTTAATAGTCCGTAGTTTATTGTCAGTCTCAGTATGCCAGTCAAGTCGCCATTTGTCTAGTATAATTTTGCTGATATGTCTAGTAATGTCATTATGAAATAAATCAAATTGTTGGTATGTCTGTTCTTCTGTCACAAGTCGAGCATGTTTATCAGCAGTTGTGTTTTGACCGAGGTCTTGATGTCCAGGCAGCCAAGATAGTGTTATATGTTTCTGTCGTGTCTGTAAGTACGATACGACGATAAAGAAAATGCAAACTAACGAATGTGCAAATCACCAATTTTCATAGTGGAAAAGCATTTATTCATAACTTTTTTTTGGACAGTCAAATATTCAGCAGATTTGACCTTTTGATAGTGGAATACTTTCCCATTAATAGAGTGAAGTCAGATTGAAGAATTTGCCGTAAATAAGTCCAGCAGAAATTAGTAAAGATTGACAATGAAAGATGCATTTTTTCATATTCGTTAGTTTGCTTTTGTATCGACGATATATGTAAACACGACTGTTCGATGTCGGACTCTCGACGTTGAAGTGGGGAAATAAAGGTGCGGTGGGGATTGGCAAGGGGGTTAGAGGGAGCGCCTGCGCGCTGCCTTATTCTTTTGTTTGCGGCGGAGCAAACAAAAGAACTGGACCGTTGAATCGTCGGAAGAATTCTATTAGATGCAATTTATTGAACTGAGGATATTGTAATACACAAGTGCTTTAACTGACAGAAAGGTTATGGATGCAGAAGTGCAGTATTGAAATAAAGCAAGAAGAAAATTAATTTGAAAATAATGGGCTTGTTGATGTTGCCATGGAGGAGAACATTTCTTCTTTTATGGGCTGAATTATTGTATTAAACAAACGAAGTTGAAGAATATGAATAACATTTAGGTGAGGATAAATTGTGCGTGAAATTATGAACATATTTATTTGTTGGTGTTCCGCCTCATGGCGATGAACACAATTATATGTTTATTCAGGATTTGCAACATCAAGTCAGTCGGTTGCGCCATTTTCAGTGAGAAACAACTCCATGAAGCTGTTTTTGTACAGCTGAGCGACCTTGAGCGGCGTGTATCCTTCGGTGCTGTTGCAATTAATACAAGCCCCATGTTGAACCAGCTTCTCTCCGACCCTGATATACCACACAGCCCCATAGGCGGAAGCATAGTGTAGCGGCGTCCAGAGGTTGGTGTCCGTGCTGTTCACGTCGAGTCCTTTCTCGACCAAGAAATCTATACAGCCGGCGCTGTTCTTCTCAGCCGCCAAGTGGAGCAGTGTTATGTTCTTCTCGCCCCATCTCTGATGGATGTCTGCGCCGAATTCGGCTAACACTACTGCACCTTCTGGGTAGTTGTACTCCACTGCAAGCCTTAATGGTGTTTCGTCACCCAAATCCCTAAAAAACAGATATTCGACGAGTAAATATTAAATATAATTGTATTTGCAAAAAAAAAAAAAAAAAAAAAAAAATTAGCGCATTGACTAATTATATTAACCCCTTAAACGAATAGTTGAAAAACATCCAACTACACACAACCAACTAGGTAGCAAAAATACGTGGTATATATATATATATATATATATATATATATATATATATATATATATATATGTGTGTGTGTGTGTGTGTGCGCGCGCGCGCGCGCCTGGTAACACCCGCCAGAGTTTCTGTTTGTTTTTTTTTTTGCCACAAAATGCCAATTTCTTTAGCATTTTCCAAACAAACTATTGAACGAGTTCGTTAAGCTCCGAAATCAGTCCACCTGGAGAGGGGGTGGGTTACTCCGGACTCAAATTACTAATTTTCCCATACAGGCCGTAATTTTTTAATGTTGCAACGAAACTCGATGGACCTCTTGAGCATCTGAAGAGAAAAAGTCCGTCTCGCAGGAACTGCATTATCTTAGCGCGGTTCCGTTCATATCCCTCGTCTAATTTGGAAAGATTAAAATAGAAGCAGTTATTATTTTGGTTCCACCAGTCTTTTTTTTTAATTAATTATTATAATGGCGTGTCAACCCTTAAGGTCACTAACGCCATTCCTGTGTGTAGTAAAGTCTTGAAAGGTCATGATTTACAATCTTACCTGGAAGGGTCGGCTACACTAGAAACGGACCCGCTAGTTACAAGGTCTTGGAATCTTGGAAATCTTTATTTCTAACAATAAATTGTTTTTGTTATTTTACTTAACCGGTTTTATTGTCAAATACATTATCCAACTATAAGCAATTAAAAAATAACAAGAAATAAAACAGACAAAAAGAACCATTGTAATAAACGAAATCAATTAATTTAAAGCTTTAAGCACTTATTTCTCCGATTGACATCGCCTAATTAAAACTTTCTTCAAAACCTTTTTTGTAGAGCATTTAGTAAGCTTTCGAATGGTAATCTTCCGCTTCACAAGATTGTCAACGGTTTTCGAGATACTAACGAAATTATACAAAGTTACCAAAACTTTTTTTGTCTGTTAATTCTAACCCTTCCTTTCCTCTAAACGTAACAAAAATTTCAACATATTAGTGTTGATGAAACTGGAACATGCAGAAAATGTTTCAACTGTATCCCATAATTCTAAGTACCAAAATCAAAGACAAAGAACCCTCCCTTGGAAGGACGCTAGGCAGTTGAAAAGCTATATCTTGGAAATCCATATCTCTAACATTAAATTGTTTTTCTTATTTTTCTTAACCTGTTTTATTTTCAAATACATTATCCATTTATAAGCAATTAAAAAATAACAAGGAATAAAAAACAAACAAAAAGAACAGTTCGAATAAGCGAAATCAATTACTTTAAAGTTTTAAGCTCTTATTTCTCCGATTTACATCGCCTAATCAAAACTTTCATTAGAACCTTTTTTTTAGAGCATTTAATAAGCTTTCTAATGGTATTCTTTCGTTTATCAAGATTTTCAACCTTTTTCGAGATATTAAGGAAAGTAAACAAAGTTACTAAAACTTTTTATGTCTGTTAATAAAATATTTTATTCTAACCCTTCCTTAACTCCAAACGTAACCAAAATTTCAACATATTAGTTTTGATGAAAGTAGAACATACAGAAAATGTTTCAACTGAATCCCATGATTCTAAGTACCCAAACCAAATACGGTATTAAAAAAATATTTTTCCAATTTTCTCGAAAACGGTTAAAGCTATCGCCTTGAAAATGGTTTTATTCGTTTTCCTAGCCCAGGAATCATATAAAACGAGTACTTAGAAGCTTATGAACTCAAAAACGTAAGCGTTACGATTTTTTTTTGCGCGAATTTCGCCCCAAACGCCATCTTCCAGGAGGCGGATTTTGCTGGTTAACGAACTTGACCTTTCAAATTGGACGACGGATTTTTGTACCAAATTTCATCACAATCGGACCATTAGGGAAGCCAGAAATGAGCGAACAGACAAATATATATATATATATATATATATATATATATATATATATATATATAAATAAATATATACATGTATATACAAATTTGAACCACCGTTATTTTCGGTCTCTAGGGGTTCTGAAACGCGAAATTTTCTAGTCGGCACTTTCGGATTGTTTCATTGTATCAACCTTATAAGCGGGGTTCCTCCCTATGGGGGAGGGAGGAACCGCGCTAAAATGTGTTGTGAAAATAAACTAAATCCATTAGGGGGGGGTTTAACAATTGCATTGTAACGAAACTCGGTATACGTCGTGGGTAACTAAAGACATAGCTACGCTTTAAAAATAAACTAAATAGGTTCATTAGAAGATGGGGTATACTCTGTATTATGTTCAAATTTAATTAAGCCACCAAACGTGGCGGACGTTTTAGCTCATTCTTTGGTACGTCATGCACACAATTTATGATATTTTTCCTGAATTTATTGTATTAATGGAAATATATATATTTTAATTTTTTTGCTAGGCGGAAGGTCAAAGAATAAAAACTTCACTACACCGTTACACCAACTTTATCCCTACATGTTTCACACCTTTTTGGTGCCTATGCAGGGGAACAAGTTACAAATGTAAAACTTACAGCCTCAACATGAGGAGGAGAACCATCCACCAGTAGGGCCACGACAAGAATGATCATGGACTGAAAGAATCCATTAGGCCGGCATATAGTCAGCTGATCGATAATCGACATGTCATACGTTTAAAATTAATTTACAGAAGAAATATAGTCTTAAAAATTAAACCCCTCTAATTAAAACATTTTTTTTTATTTGACCTTCTGCCTAGCACAAAAATTCGAAGAGTACGTAAAGGATCAGCTGAGCAATAATTATTTATTTTAATTTCATAAATAATGTGAGATTTTACTTGAGATCAGCAGGTAGCCCGGCCTGTAGAAGTCCTCGCAACGACCCGCCGAACTTACCGAAGACTGCCAAATCCAAGTATGATCTTCCGTTAATTGCCATCCACGTCAAGTTGGCGTGGTTCTCTACAAGCAGACTAACCATCTCTGATTTGTTGGAATAGACCGCGAAGTCCATCGGGGTCTGGTTGTTGCAGTTCGGTTTGTTGACATCCGCTCCCTTAGATATCAGATGCTTTACAAGGTCAGCGTCGCCTGCTATTATTGCACTGTCGAGTCTAGTCAATCGGCACATTGGGTAGTCATCGTCTTCGTATAAGGACCCATGCTAGAACAAAGCATTCCTTCATAAACACCGATAGCAAAACATTTTGATTAAAGTGCGCATATCACACTAGTATTTCTAAGGTGACACAACTCAAAATAAAACTCAACTGAAAATATGTCACTCTTGCCTATGAAGGGGGAATAGCATTAAGGCCCTCTGGTGTACAAGCTCTGACGCTAGTTACATACAGTTTTGACGGTTGATTCAGGGCCGCCACATCTCAGAGCCGGGCCCAGGACCAGATCACGGGCCCTCAATTTTCAGAGCAGGGCCCCCAATGCTCAGAGCCAGACTGAAAATTCTAGTACTTTGCTATAGGACTTTGGACATTTTAAAATTATTTTCATCTTGAGTTTTCAGCAAAATGAGAATAAAAGCCGACAATCGGTGCAGCAAAGGTCACTTTCGGTACTTGTAGTTTTAATACGACTCCTAATGAAATATACTATTCTGGGACTGCACTTGTTTTGTCGTTTATGTACATTAAAAAAAATTGTTCTGTATGCACTATGGGTTACTAGAGAATGTATTTTTATGCCTCTGCCCTCAGTTCTTGCCTTCTTCTATGCAACAATCCTAATAGCCGACTAAAAAAAAAATATTGATAAATTTGACGATTATTATGTGCCTTTAAGAGATGTTTAAATGGTCTAAAGTTCCCGCAATCATTTTAGACAAAAGATGCAATGATTTTAAATAGGAAATAGGCAAAGTGGTACAATGTTACCCCAAGAGAATGGGTAACTTTTTACCACCTTTTAATTGTGGTTTTCTCTAATTTTATGGTAATTTTTGACACTATTTAATTCTATCATTGATAAGAATAACTTACTCTCGGGATTTCAATGTGGATTCAAAAGAAATCACTCCACTTCAGATCACATATTGAATCTGGAGAGTGAGATACTGAATGCTTACATTAACATAGAATACCTGATAGCAGTTTCGTTAAACATTAAAAAGGCGTTTGACTGTGTTTGGTGTCGACCTATAATTTCCAGAATTGTCGAATGGGGAATCCAAGGGAAAACGTTGAAAATAATAATTGATTTCCTTTCGGAAAGAACCTTCCGAGTGAGGCAAGGTAACATCTGACCCAGAAGTTCAGGAAAACAGTGTCCCACAAGGATGTGTACTGAGCACTACTTTATTTAAAGTAGGAATAGATAACCTTAAAGATTATGTACATAATCTACCAAAGATTATGTACGACCTCCTCATATACCAGAAATCAACATCCTTCCAGATTGCTGAAAATACAATTCAAAACACAATATATTCCTTGGAAAAATTGGAGTAGAACTAATCGTCTAATGTTCTCCATTGAAAAGACAAAATCCATAGTATTTAAAAGGAGAAGACAACAACCAATATCCCAAATTACACTTAACCAAAAGATAATACCTAACACTACAACTCTAAAATTTATTGGTGTCATATTTGACCAAAAACTGACTTGGCTACAACACATAAAAGCAACGGCAGATAAATGTAAAAGGTCCGTAAACATCCTGAAAATAATCAGTACAACAAAATGGGGAGCAGATAGAAAGACAATGCTAATGTTTTATCACTCCTTCATAAGATCGAGACTAGATTATGGATGTGTGGCATAAGGATCAGCCAAAAGTAGTTCCTTGAAAATCCTGGACACCATACACAACACAGGCCTTCGTCATTCGATAGGAGCTTTCAGGAGTAGTCCTAGTGTTAGTTTGTATGCAGAAACAGGCAAACCTCCTTTACATATCTGTAGAGATATTCTTGTAGCTTCCCTGATGCATAAATACAAAGCACTAGACTACTCTCCATGTCATCAAATAAGTATTGACAACCCACTTTCAGAAATATACTCAAGACGACCACAAGCACAAAGACCATTCAGTATTAGATACAGAGAAATACAACATATTTCAAATTATTTAAATTCCGAAATACTAACATGCGGCACACTACAAAAAGCTCCCTGGCTTTAAAAAAAAAATTATTAACACAACATTAGCAACATATAATAAGAGTGATCCAATGTCAAAATTAATCTATAAAAAGAATTAAGAAGCCTTTATTACTGAAAATGTCGGAAAACTCTTTATCTATATACTCATGGTTCTAAATCAGATGAAGGTGTGGGAGCAGCAGCTGTAATAGATGATCAAATCATAAGCAAGAAAATCAACGATAACTCTAGTATCTTTACAGCTGAACTCCATGGCATCCTCATCGGTCTGAATAATATACCCGAAACTGACTAAACAGACATAGTACTATTACCTGACTCTTTAAGCGCATTGAAAGCACATATACAACCCATCCAATACTAACAGAAATTCTAAATAAGACACAAATCCTAAACAGAAACACAATACACTGGCTACCTGGACATGAAGAACTTGGAAAAAGCTCAATTGCCGAGTATCACACAAAAAATGCTGTCAGACTTGTGACTTACGAAGAAATAACTGCAAGAGACTTAACAACAGCTATAAAATCTACCATAAAACATCACTGGCAATACTTATGGACCCAACTAACTGACAATAAACTTCGGACCATGTAAAAAATACGGTTGAGGAATGACCATCCAGTCCTCACGACAATAAACGAGAAGAAGTTGTCCTAGCTCGTTTACGGATTGGACATACTCGACTTACCCACGAATTTCTTATGACAAGCCACCAAAAACCAATATGCAACATACGTATACGTAAAAATAAAAAATCACCTTCAATAACTTTCGTAATATCATCTTAATACGAATAAATTCATAATTTATTAGCGAATTTTATTGTGAATAAATTTGTATTCACAAATTATAATGTGAATAAATTTTTATTCGTATATTTTAATGTGATTTTTTTTGTAATCACTTGATTTTTTGTCAATATTCACATTTTTTGTGATTATTTACAATTTTTTCTGTGAATTTATTTTTATTCACAGAAAAATTTGCGAATAAAATTTTATTTGTATTTTTATATTTAATATATGTGAATAAAAATAAATTCGTATTCACACTTATGAATACGAATTTATTTATATTCGTATTCACAAATATATGAAGTACGAATTTATTTATATTCGTATTGACAAATATATGAAGTACGAATAAATTCGTATTTTTATTTATAAATAAAATTATGCCCAACTCTGATACTGACCTACCTCAAGAATACAGGACTATACAACCTTATTTGATGAACGTCTGCAATGTTGGTTATAAGATATTATATTTCCATTGATACTAAGCAGGTGAACACTTCCAACACCAATAACCATGCTGATTTCCTGGGATAGCTAAGTTCAGAGGATACTGTTCTTTGTGTTATCGCCATTTCCTGGGATAGCTAAGTTCAGAGGATACTGTTCTTTGTGTTATCGCCATTTCCTGGGATAGCTAAGTTCAGAGGATACTGTTCTTTGTGTTATCGCCATTTCCTGGGATAGCTAAGTTCAGAGGATACTGTTCTTTGTTTTATCGCCATTTCCTGGGATAGCTAAGTTCAGAGGATACTGTTCTTTGTGTTATCGCCATTTCCTGGGATAGCTAAGTTCAGAGGATACTGTTCTTTGTGTTATCGCCATTTCCTGGGATAGCTAAGTTCAGAGGATACTGTTCTTTGTGTTATCGCCATTTCCTGGGATAGCTAAGTTCAGAGGATACTGTTCTTTGTGTTATCGCCATTTCCTGGGATAGCTAAGTTCAGAGGATACTGTTCTTTGTGTTATCGCCATTTCCTGGGATAGCTAAGTTCAGAGGATACTGTTCTTTGTGTTATCGCCATTTCCTGGGATAGCTAAGTTCAGAGGATACTGTTCTTTGTGTTATCGCCATTTCCTGGGATAGCTAAGTTCAGAGGATACTGTTCTTTGTGTTATCGCCATTTCCTGGGATAGCTAAGTTCAGAGGATACTGTTCTTTGTGTTATCGCCATTTCCTGGGATAGCTAAGTTCAGAGGATACTGTTCTTTGTGTTATCGCCATTTCCTGGGATAGCTAAGTTCAGAGGATACTGTTCTTTGTGTTATCGCCATTTCCTGGGATAGCTAAGTTCAGAGGATACTGTTCTTTGTGTTATCGCCATTTCCTAGAATAGCTAAGTTCAGAGGATACTGTTCTTTGTGTTATCGCCATTGAAGCGGGACACAATAAATAAATAAATTGGTATGATCAATTCCTCAGACCTTAAATCCTTTATTTATTTTATAGGAGTCTTTACATGGATGGTATAAAACATTGTATAGAAAATGGCTTCTTTATATTTAATAAAGAGTTTTATAAACAAATTATGGGTTTGCCAATGGGAGGGGTGCTCAGTATTAATTTATCGGGAATTGTTTTAAATAAATTATTTAAATCAACAATTAATAGTACAAACATTAAGCCAAAGGTTTTCCTAAAGTATGTGGATGATTTGTGTTACATAATAAAAAAAAAGAGATGAAAGGGTGTTTTTTCAGGCATTAAATAGTTTCCATAATAAATTAAAATTTACGAATGAATTTGAAACAAATGATAAATTAAGATTTCTGGATATAAATGTAATTAGAAATTAAGGTTGTTTACAAACAGAATGGACACAGAAAGAAGAATCTAGTAATAATATTCTGAATTATTACTCATGCCATCCAGAGCATATGAAAAAAAAACTTGCTTAACAATTTTATTTTAACCCCTTCAGTTCCATTGTCCAGCCGGCTGGACATAACTTCTTTACTTTGTATCACACTGCCTATGTATTTTTCTTCCACTTGACATCTAATATAAATTGATTTCATTCAATTTTGAAAGGTTATGTGTAAAATCTTCTCTGCTCCACCACGTGGAGTCATGGATTCTAAAAGTTATTGACTTTTCTTTACATATTTAGTCCAAATGGTTTCCTTTTTAGTGGATAAAACTCCTCCAAATTTAATGTACATGATCTTTTTAAAGGTTGAAATTTCAATTTTATCAATAAAGTTTGTAATAAGGTGTCTACGAATTTTTGAAAATCCATGTCCAGTATACTGTACATGGGAAGTCAACCCTCATATTTGATGTAACAATCTTTTTTATCTATTTTTCAAATATTTACTGTTATATTTTGTTTTCATGTTGTCAGAATTGTTTTTTTGAGTACCATAATAATCAATAACTTTTTCTGAATGGTATGGGCTAGAAGGCGCCCAAACTATTCAAAAATATCATGTGTCCGTTCACATGATTTTCAAAAAATATATTCTTATTAGTTTTATGTTTTTTTTTTTTTTTTTTTTTTAAATAATCAAATATCTCTTTTTGAGACTAGACTGTAAATATTTCAATTTCATTAATTTTCATTATTACTGTGCGCTGACAACAATTTCATGTCTAAAATTCTAATCTATTTTTACAATATCTTATGATATTTGAGCTTTTACAATAATATTTCCTAATAATTTTTCAAATTTATTTTTTCTGAATTAATTTATTTTAAATTGGTAATAAATTACTGCTTTAATTATATATTTTTTTTAATATTTCAAAATTTTGAATATCGGTTTTCATCCACAAATCGCATTACTTGAGAACCAATGTCCAGTATACTGGACATTACATAACTCATGTCAGGTAAACCATAAAATTCTGAAAAAAAATCAGGAATCTTCACAAGAGCAATACACAACTATGGCAGGAAAATAAAAAAATGTTATCAAGAAATAAAAATTCGGACCTGAAGGGGTTAAAAGCAATGAAGATAACAAATGTAGAAAGGGTAAATAACATAAAACCTGAGATATATCAAAAGTTCCTTGATAATTTCTACCTCAAAAAATTGATTAAAATAGTGTGGGCTTGCAATGAGGAAAAAATTAGAAAAAATGATAATATGATAGAAATAAATAAATAAAGGATTTAAGGTCTGAGGAATTGGTCACGCCAATTTAACCTCGAAATAAGACTGACCTCAGAATTCTTTCCTTTTTTGGGGGGAAAAAGGATTATTTTTTAAAAAACATAAATAAATAATGTTACAAGAAATATATTTAGACTAATGGTGAATCTTTTAAATTTAACTTGGAAAATATAACATTATAATTGCTCTTGTATTGGCAGTTTAATGCTAATCTGTGGTACAATTGTCTGTAATATTGTGCATTATGGGGAACATTAAATTACTCACTGCGAAAGAGGTGAAAACGAGAATCGCAGAAAGAAAAGCTACTCGCAGAGCCATTTCTGTAATTGAGAAACAAAAAAAAAATTAAGATAATGAAAAACTAAAATTTAATAAAATGTTATCACAACGAACACCTTCCTGTACCTTGATGAAATCCGGTTATAAATAATTTAATTTCATATTTATTTTCCTTTTGTAGCAATCAAATTATTTTATTTGCTGGATTGTGTCAAGTTTATGGCCGGCGAAGAAAAGAATAATTAGTAAAGATGGAATGGTTGGGATTCGGCTAAATAAACCTCAATATGATTTTTGTTTTAAAAATCTATATTTCGGACGTTTCGGCTACTCATTGGTAGCCTTCGTCAGCTAAAATGACAAAAAAGAAATTAATACAGAAACAAACAAGAAAAATTTATAATTGTATCTTGTTTGTTTCTGTATTAATTTCTTTTTTGTCATCTTAGCTGACGAAGGCTACCAATGAGTAGCCGAAACGTCCGAAATATAGATTTTTAAAACAAAAATCATATTGAGGTTTATTTAGCCGAATCCCAACCATTCCATCTTTACTTATCACCTCGACGGCTAACTATCTAATCATCATGAAGAATAATTAGTGTTTGATCTTATAGGGTAAGTGTTCCTGTTTCCGACAATGAAGCAGTATTCAACAGTCACGCATTTAATTTGGAAAAGTAATCGTTTGGTGATTTTTTACCTATAGGTAATGTTGTATAGTAGTACTATACATATTCGAGTCAGGCGCATCTTGAGAAGTAGGAACAGATTTCACCGGTGGTACTGTCTTCACTTTAACCAAACCACCCCACTCCTCCGGAAAAGTCAGTGGAGCCGCGGAATCCCGGGGAAACAAGCGACGCCCGGGGGTGGTTTGGTTAAAGTGAAGACGGTACCACCGGTGAAATCTGTTCCTACTTCTCAAGATGCGCCTGACTCGAATATGTATAGTACTACTATACAACAGGTAAAGGTGTGTTTTTCTCCAAAAAAGGGTCCAGAATGACTAACAGGGCTGAAATCTGTTAGTCATTCTGGAAATACCCGGATGCCCAGTATGTAATTTATGTAACATCTCTTTTTTCAAAGATTGAGGCACAAGAATTCTGTCTCCCCTAAAAATCAAACCCTTAACAACTGTAAGCTCATCCCGAAACTCAAAATACGGCCTCACTACAACTACAATATCTTTATAGTACCTGGGCCAACCTCCTATAATATATTTCTTTAACTGGGAGAACACAGCATCATTAGTAGAGTGAGAAGCAATGAGTTTCCAATTTTCCAAGGTCACCGGTAAATGTTTTATCAGGAGAGACACCTGTTGGTCCACATCACCTAAGTTAGTTGTAATATCACAACCAGAAGGCATAAAATCCCTACTCAAACAAGGCACCCCACACCTGACACCAACCACGGGGTGGTTTGGTTAAAGTGAAGACGGTACCACCGGTGAAATCTGTTCCTACTTCTCAAGATGCGCCTGACTCGAATATGTATAGTACTACTATACAACAGGTAAAGGTGTGTTTTTCACTATATATGATAAGGCCGGGTTAAGTGTGTTCTAGTGGAAACCTTAGTGTGTTCCCGATGCCCACCGGTGCTGTCGATTCTGTTAAGGAGGTAAGTGAACACAGTTTTGGGCAAACATTATTCAGAATGATGAATAAAGATTAATGAATATGATCACAAATTACGCGAGCATATCACCTTGCTGTTGTGCAGCTCCGAAAAATAAATAAATAAATGTATTATTTTATTCATGAATGAAGAATAATTACTTTTATTCGTTATTCTGTGAATGAAGTTTATGTTTTATTCACAAATTACTTGAATGATCAATCAGAATAAACATATTTTAGTGAATAATGATAGATTTATTATGATGTTGGCAGCCGGAAATATGTTTATATATGTGTTTGAGTAGGATTAATCAGTAGACCAACTAGAAATAAATAATAACGAATGATGAATAATGAATAATTCTGTGAATAATTCATGATGTATCGTGTGAATAAGATAATATAAACATTTGAATATATTCATCATTCATTAAAAATGTATTTGAATAATCATTCGAGTAATACTTTATTCCATTAATGCACAACACTGAGTGAACATATTATTGTAGTCTCTCTCTTGCATTATTGGGAATAACATTGTTATTGGCATAAGCCAGTGTTCGACAGGGTGTGTCGGAAGCTGGTGTAACAGATGTCGAAACCTTCGGTTGATTTTTTTTGTAATTAATTTATTTATGAGCACCCGCAAGGTGATGTGCTAAAAACAATTATACAGATACTTTTCTAGTTGTAATTAAAAAAAAAAAAAAAAAAAAAAAAAAAAAAAAAAAAAAAAAAACGTAAATTCTTAAGAATAACAGATCCCAAAAAAAAACAAAACATAAATGTGAAATAGAGGCCAAGTTCCTCCCCCACAAAGAAACACTCCCTTCCCTAAAAATATCCCCTCCTAAAACCCCCCAAAAACGCCTTACCATCCTAGACTCCAAAAAAGTAGTATGAGTTAGTGTATTGAGTGCACCATATATTCAACCAAAAATATTTGCCAATACAAGAGAAGATACAAGAAAGAAATGTCTAAGTTCATTACTTGGAAGACCTCATATTTACTTACTAAGAGCAGTAAAGACACTTCAACTGACCTTTAAAAACACCAATAAAAATACTTATATCCAGTTACTAAAATATCACTTTCCTCAACCAGGTATATTCTTAAACTTGGCAATGTTTTATTTGTACCGAAATTATCTTTAAAGAGAAAACTAAACATTGCCATGTTTAAGAATATACCTGGTTATTATGGCTTGTAATTTAGATGGTTCGATTTTGAAAAACTTAGTATCTGCTTTCAAGTATATTATGCAGTTAACCCCTACGACTTTATTTACTACATTTAAGAAAGAAGTCACAACTGCTGTTGTTAAGATGCGTCGAAATGTTTCTTAAAACATCAAATATAGGTTCTCGTTACCAAGAGAATTCATTTGATACCCCACATGATGGGTTTCAGAAGTAATGATGGCTTTCCGAAGGAACAAAAAGTACAAAACGTCATAGGTAATATGACAATTCCGTATCAAGACCTACCTGCGTGCCAAGTTTGGTCAAAATAGGCCAAACGGTGTGAATTTATGTAAGGAACAAACATACAGACAGACAGCTGAAAGACCTTTTTTATCTAGCCTAGTGCATTCCCCGGACCAAGGCCTACCTGTGAGCCAAGTTTGGTCAAAATCAGTCAAACGGAGTGAATTTGTATAAGGAACAAACAGTCAGACAGACAGCTGATAGAAGATTTTGACCTAGCCTATGATTCTCCCCGTATCAAGACCCATCTGGGTCCAAAGTTTGGTCAAAATCGGTCAAACGGTAGGGATTTGTACAAGGAACAAGCATACAGACAGACAGCTGGTATATGATTTTGACCGAGCCTATATGCGTCTAATTGTTTCTTAAAACATCAAATATAGGTTCTTCATACCGAGACAATCCATTTGATACCCCACATCATGGGTTTCGGAAGGAATGATGGGTTTCCGAAGGAGGTACAAAACTGGCACGCCCACGCCCCGGAAGCGGAGTCAAACACAACTTTTCAGGATTTTTCGTTTTTTTCCTTTAATAACACCTTCATATCTATCGTCATGCAAAATTTCAAGTCTCTAGCATCATGGGAAGTGCCTAATAATTTTGATGAGTCAGTGAGTGAGTGAGTGAGTCCTATAAATCACGATTTTCGATCGCATATATCTCAGAAACTATTCGATGTAGAATTATGAACATTTCTAGTTTTACTCACATCTAGTAGTATAATACCTGTGTAAAATTTCATACCTTTATCTTTACCTGGTTGAAAGTTATGAGAGGGTAAAAATCGGCTCTAATACCTCCTGTAATATACACACAGTATGCTTAGGCCGGAACTAGGCCTGGCGCACTACCGTGCGCCAAGATAAAATACATTGGAACAAGTCAGTTCATGTAGTTACAAATAAGGTCTGTTTACAATTTCTTCGTGAAAGAAGTTGTAAAATAAGAAGTTGTTTAGTAATGTCGTTGATACTGTGAATAAGGTATATACAAGATTTGATAATGAACAAAATTACTAATAGTCCGAGAGCTGGCAACGCACTTTTCATGAAGTGTTTTATGCACCTTGAAATTTTGCTATAATATACCTCTTAGGTAGATAAGAAGGTAAATATGTGTTTCCTGAACATAACTTGGAACACCAGGTACTGCGCATAGGGGAAAGGTGCAAAGCAATATTCCCGAAAAATTCCCACAGAAGCCAACTATCTTTAAGGTAAAATTAAGACAATTTTAAGGGGTATAACACGTAAAAAAAAACACACACACACAAAAAAAACTTAATTGTTTTTATTCTCATATTAAATGAGAGTTTTATTCGCGCTGCCATTTAAACCGGAACAGCTGTACAAGATCATATTAGCAAGAACCAATGAGAGCGCAGAGAATAACCACAACTGCGCGGTGCTGTCATTCACTCTTACGGTTATGCGCAGTGTATTGCAGTCTGTTGCATCATATTCATCATTTATTTTTATTTTTCCTGATAATTAAACCCACAAAAGTGTCTGCCCTTTTGTAATTATTTTCAAATAATTACTGAATTATTCTCAGCGTTTACTGAAGACGCTGTTTAAATCGCAGCGTGAATAAAGCACTTCATTTAATATTAAAAATAAAAACTATGTACTTAGTTTTTTTTTATTATTATTATCATTTTAACCCCCTTAAAAGTGCCTGCCTTATTTATTATTAAGTTGAAAATTGCCTTAATTTGTCATTTTTTTCATTAATAATTGTTGGCTTCTGAAAAAAACTCTACTAATGGGAAATATTGTTTTGCACCCTTCCCCTAACCTACCTGGTGTTCCAAGGTATGTCCAGGAAACACATATTTACCTTCTTATCTACCCAAGAGGTACATTATAGCAAAATTTCAGGGTGCATAAAACACTTCATGAAAAGTGCGTTGCCAGCTCTCGGTTTATAAGCAACATAAGAATCGGGAAAACGAGAAAGGCAGTAACTCTTGAGAGAGGAAAATATATCAGTGCTAGAAATGTATCTGTATAATTGTTTCGAGCACATCACCTTAGTTGCGGGTGCTCATACATAAATGAATTAAAAAAAATATATATATATATCAGTAACAGAAAAGGTGAATAAATAAGTAGAGAAGAAATAAAATAATAATAAAATAAAATAAATATAAAATAAATTAATAAAAATAATATTAAAAAATTAAAAAAAAAAAAAAAAAAAAAAAAAAAAAAAAATATAGCCAAAAGTCAGAAATAAGTCCGACTCGCAGGAACTGCATCATCTTAGCACGGTTCCTTTCACACACAAACAGTAATTACTTTGTTTAGATCATTCTTAAAGTAAACACATATTCCAAAGAAAAGCAAGATTGTCGGCAAGGGACAAGAAACTATCCTAAGCGAAAATTACTCTTTCCGCAGTTCCAAGTTTCGCTCTACGAAGACTCTACTACGAATATGTTTCTAATTGACTTAACTTGCTTTACTAACATATCCATTTTAGTGTTAAATGCAATTAAAAACACTTACCTACTCATTTTACTGTTAAATGCAGTTAAACAAAATACAATTGTACAAGAAAATTAGAACGTAGTGTTATATTTTAATGTACTACGCCACATACGACCACAAAATATAATTATATTTCTACTATAGCATTTGGCTTTATGACTTCCTACAGGTAAAATATCTGTCAACTCTTGGTTTATGAAGTGCAATAAAAGCCTACCTGCCTGGTAGCTCGACCCAGGCAGGTGTCTGACCCTGAGCGTTCTCTTTCACATTCTCTTTCAGCAGGAACTGTGTCATCTTAAGATGTCCATAACTTAAAAAATAACTAAAATTTTTTTGTTTATTTCATGAAAATTGCTAACACCCACAGCTTAGAAGCGGAAATTCCTCAATCTAAAGCAAGACTCAAAGTCAATTCAAAATACAAACACGCTTTTCAATTACTTGTCATGTTTTATTGAACCAAATGCAATCAAAATAACAGCAAGCAATTAAAAACTAAGGCAACCCGAGAAAAACAAAAAACAATTAAAAACGAAGGTAAACAGAGACAAAAAAAGAGGAGTAGATACAATTATTAGTTTGTTTTGATCTTTCGTTGTAAATTAAAAATATCTTTTCAATTTTCTTATCTTGTTTTACTCCTACTAGAAGAAATAATAAAATATCAAGAAATAAAAACAGACAAAAACAACCGTTCAAATAAACGAAAGTTTTATGCACTTATTTCTCCGATTGACATAGCTTCATCAAAAAATTCTTCACAATCTTTTTGTGGAGCATTTAGTAAGCTTTCTAATGGTAACTTTCCGTTTATCAAGATTCTCAACCTTTTTCGAGATATTAAGGAAAGTATACAAAGTTACCAAAATTTTGTATGTCTGTTAATAAAATATTTTATTCTAACCCTTCCTTAACTCCAAACGTCATAAAAATTTCAACATATTAGTTTTAATGAAAGTAGAACATGCAGAAAATGTTTCAACTGAATCCCATGATTCTAAGTACCCAAAACAAAAAGTCCGACTCGCAGGAACTGCATCATCTTAGCGCGGTTCCGTTCATGTCCCTAGTGTCATTTGATAAGCTTAGAAAAGAAATAAAGTTTTTTTTTTTATATATCTCGTGAAAATTGTCAAAATCCTCTCGAAAAACTCGAATAAAAGTGATATTAAGGCGTCAGGGAGACCGACAGTAGCTGACTTATACACCGAAGCGGAAATTACACAATCCGGCTCTCATTCTAAAGCAAAGCTCTATAAATCAACACAAAATATGCCTAATAAAGCCTTTCTAGCGGATACAGAAGCATGGACGTATATGAGGGGGGGGGGCTGCAGCCCCTCCCGAAATTTTGAATTGATGATAAAAACTTGTCGTAAAACCCTTAAAAATAAATTAAATAAGATCACTTAATTCATAAAACATATTTTATTTTACGTTTAATAGCGTTTTAGTTGCCTAAAACTATTCCAAGCTCTAAATATTTAGTATTCCATACCCTGGAAATGGTCTCAGCCCCCCCCCCCCGAAATTTTCCCAGCCCCACCCGAAATTGTTTTCTATATACGCCCATGTACAGAAGGATCAAGAAGAAGTACAAGAAAGATTGAGTAGAATACCCTGCCTAATAAAGCCTATATAGAATAATATGCCGAATAAAGCCTATATAGAATAATATGCCGAATAAAGCCTATCTAGTAGACACAGAAGGACAAATAACAAGTCTTGACGAATAACGAGTCAATATATAGAATAATATACCTAATTAAGTCTATGGAGTAGATACAAATGGACCAAAAACAAGTCTTGATGAATCTTGTTTTTTTTTTTTTTCTACTTAAATACTTTTTATCAATATTTAGTATATAACCTGTGTTGAAAACTATTGATTGCTAATTGATGAATCGGTTTACAACTAAGTAGTCTTTATGAATAATTAGTATATAACCTATGTTTGGATCTGTGTTTTTGGGGTGCTCTCCGCCTAGGCTTTGTATTTGTGTCGGCAGATACCTGGGGTATATTTACAGCTCTTGAGGAATAACTCTTAGCAGGTAAATATCCTGCGGACCTTATGTTTGTACGGGCACTGACCCCACTCCCTATTCCCTCATAGTATCTAACCGTTGTGAAGTTTATTTTTTGGATTTAGGACTTAATATACATATGTAGACTAAATCATAGCAATAAGTCTACCTCCGTCGTCGGTTCTTAACTATGTAGACTCGCTAATGTTACCCAATCTTAGGCACATCGTAATTAAAATCCACAGCAAAAACACGACATTTCATCAGAATCCCCTGCTTAATAAAACATATATAGAATAATATGCCAAATAAAGCCTATCTAGTGGATAAAAATAGAGGAAAAACGCCGTTCGTGGTGGTAGAAAATCTTAAAGGCATTTCGCTCAGAAATCTCCGAAATATTGTTACTAATTTTACGTATCCTGTTTTATAGCCAAATAGATTTATATTCTATAATCAATAAGAAAAAACTACTAACAATAAAAAACTATGGGCAACAGATGAAAATAGCGAAAACTTAGAACAATTCAACACCAGTACTGTAATCTAGATATTCATACGGCATCTTCGAATTCTAACAAACAAAATATTGATTCTAATTATACGTATCCTGTTTACTGACAAATACATTTGACTGCTATAAGCAAGTACAAAAATAACGAGAAGTGAAAACAAAAACTGCGGGAAACACAAAAATAGATCCGTTTAAATAAACGAAACTCCATTTCTTCAAAACATTTTTTGTGGAGAATTCAGTAAGCTTTCGAACTGTTATATTTCACTTGCCTCGATTTCGAGATATTAAGGAAAATATACGAAGGGGGCCTAATAGATATTCAAACGGCATCTGAGAATCCCAAGATTCCGCAAAAATAAAATATCGTTTCTAATTATACGTATCCTGTTTTATTGGCAAATACATTTGACTACTATAAGCAATTTAAAACACTAGGGAATATGCCAAAGAACTCGGAGTAGGAGCCTCGAAAGTTTCAAGACATTTGAAGGAAATCGGCATATCCAAAACTGACATTTCATACGGTACAGCCTGCTATATTTTTAACAATGAATTGTTTTTAATTAATCTGTTTTATTGTCAAATACATTATCCAACTATAAGCAATGAAAAAACAACAAAGAATAAAAACAAACAAAAAGAACCGTTCCAATAAACGAAATCAATTACTTCAAAGTTTAAGCACTTATTTCTCCGATTGACATCGCCTAATCAAAACTTTCATCAGAACCATTTTTGTAGAACATTTAGTAAGCTTTCGCATGGTTACTCTCCGTTTGCCAATATTCTCAACCTTTTTCGAAATATTATGGAAAGTATACAAAGTTACCAAAACTTTTTATGTCTGGTAATAAAATATTTTATTCTAACCCTTCCTAAACTCCAAACGTAACAAAAATTTTAACATATTAGTTTCAATGAAAGTAGAACATGCAGAAAATGTTTCAACTGAATCCCATGATTCTATGTACCCAAACCAAAAACGGTATTCGAAAAATATTTTTCCAATTTTCTCGAAAACGGTTAAAGCTGTCGCCTTGAAAATTGTTTCATTCGTTTTCCTAGCCCAAGAAGCCTATAAAACGAGTACTTAAGCGTAAGCGTTACGATTTTTTTTGCGCGAATTTCGCCCCAAACGCCATCTTCCAGTGGGCGGATTCTGCTGGTTAACGAACTTGACCTTTCAAATTGGACGACGGATTTTTGTACCAAATTTCATCACAATCGGACCATTAGGGAAGCCAGATATGAGCGAACAGACATATATATATATATATATATATATATATATATATATATATATATATACACACAAATTTGAACCACCGTTATTTTCGGTTTCTACGGGTTCTGAAACGCGAATTTTTCTAGTCGGCACTTCCGGATTGTTTCATTGTATCAACCTTATAAGCGGGGTTCCTCCCTATGGGGGAGGGAGGAACCGCGCTAAAAAGCCTGTCCCTCAGGCACTAGCTCTCTCTGTACCTAGTGGCTGGGGAATAGGGAAAAGGGTCCCTCAGGAACTAGCTCTCACTGTACCTAGTGGCCGGGGAATAGGGAAAAGCATCCCTCAGGAACTAGCTCTCACTGTACCTAGTGGCTGGGGAATAGGGAAAAGGGTCCCTCAGGAACTAGTTCTCACTGTACCTAGTGGCTGGGGAATAGGGAAAAGGGTCCCTCAGGAACTAGCTCTCACCGTACCTAGTGGCTGGGGAATAGGGAAAAGGGTCCCTCAGGAACTAGCTCTCACTGTACCTAGTGGCTGGGGAATAGGGAAAAGGGTCCCTCAGGAACTAGCTCTCACTGTACCTAGTGGCTAGGGAATAGGGAAAAGGGTCCCTCAGGAACTGGCTCTCACTGTACCTAGTGGCTGGGGAATAGGGAAAAGTGAAAATGGTTGGATGACCGGTGCCACCTTTTATGAGTACTTTACATCGTTTTTCGAACCTTGGCTCCAGAAGTAAATCATAAAAACTCCAGTCATTGTGTTTGTAGATGGTCACACATCACATTTGACCTATCATCTTAGCACATTTTGCGAGGAAAAAAACATTATACTAATTGCGTTACCCCCTAATACGACACATTTTTTACAACCGATGGATGTGAGTATTTTTCACTCTTTGAAAGAGTCCTGGAAAACTGAAGTGCATGAGTGGAGTATTGAACGTGTAAGGATTGGTGCAAACCCTGTTTTAATGAAAATTGACTTTAGTGGCTTATTAAAAAATGTTTTAGATAGAAAAGTTACAAAATCTATAGTTTCCAATGGTTTTCGAAGATGTGATCTTGTCCCATGGAACTCTAAAGCAGTCTGCTTTCCATTTGAACCCCACCACGTCACCAAAAAAAAGTCAGCTCTCGAAGACAAGACACATCTTAATTTTGGAGGAATACATAGGAACAGAAAGAGTGAAACAATTTAGGGAATTAACCGTTCCACTAAGAAACGAAGATAAGTCCCTTTTTCAGGTCTGGAAGCAAATGGACGATGACATTAAAACACCCGAGTTATCTCTACCTGGAACAATTAGCAAGCTCAATGTTGATGATGAAAAGCAGCCTGAAAACAATCAGGCTACCTCAGAATCTTCGAATCAAAGCACAAGTCCTTGCCCACAACCCTTGTCAACAGTAGAGGACATTGTACCACAGACTATGACGATCGAGGATGATGATCACAAGGGAAAAATCCCCAGACTACCAACAACATCGAACGTCCCTGTCAGCATTCCTAGTATCTCAACCGATCTCAATGTAGAGAAAAGCTTTGTGCGCAGTCCATTTAAAAATGCATTGATGTGGCCAGGGGGGCAAAAGAAAGAAAGATATTTCAAGAAACAACCAGGGATAATTTTGGGGACCCTCAAGTCATTTTGAGAATCCCTGGGGCATTTCCGGGCGAATTTGAGCAGCTTTTGACCACTTCCGGTTTCACTTCCGGGTTCTCAAAATGAGTTCTGGGTAACCTAAATTACCCGTGGGCCGTTTCCGGATAAATCTGGACAACTTTTGGCCACTTCCGGTTTCACTTCCGGGTTCTTAAAATGGCTTCCGGGTCACCAAAATTACTCTTGGACAGTTTCCGGATGAATCTGGACAACTTCGGACCACTTCCGGTTGCTTACAATTACTTCCTGGTCACTGCCGGTTCACCTCCGGTACTTCAGGAAACGACCCAGGGATGAATATAGGACCGGAAGTAAGCTAGATTAAGGAGTGTCAGAGTGTGACATTGTCTGTGAGTGACAGGAAGTGAGCCAGATCGAACAGGAGTTACCCAGTGATAGGCATGAGTCGACCGGAAGTAACCGAAATTGACGTTCATGTGATCGGAAATCCTGTAGATTGAAGCGGAAGTGGAACAGGAGAGAGGTTGCTCAGAGCAGACCGGAAGTGAACTTTGAGATGACAAAATTTTGTAACTATAGCTTAAGCTATTAGCAATTACGATATTTCATAAATAGATTAGCGGTTAGCGCACTGCCGCCGCTAACCGCTAATTATTAGCGCTGGCTTTCTACAGTTTCGCTAAATTAGCGGAGAGGTATCAGCTTTTAGCGCGCGCTAACGTTTGCCCAACTCTGTGTAGAACTATCTTAAAGAAAAAAAAAATTAAAGAAATTGAAAATGGGACAAGAAAAAAAGGAACGGGCATTGATGAGAGCTCAAAAGAAGAAAGAGAAAGAAGCCGAGAGCACAGAAGAGAGAATAGAAAGAAAATTAAAAAGCTAAAGGAGCTGACAAAAATGAAGAAAATAAGGGCTAAGACAAAGCACAAAGAAGAAACATCATGTGATGAAGAAATATGGTCTGAGTCCCTCTATGCAGATATGAGCGAAGATAACGTATGCATTGAAGAAGATAATGACTCTTTAGCTGATATTTCAATCAATGGAGAAGACTGCATTGGAGAGAATCCTGGAGTGATTTTGCCAGTGTTTGAAACTATTGGCTCCCCGATAGAGACAGTCGTAGCTTCAGACAATAATAACAACCTTCCTGAACTTACAGATGGCATGGAAGTGTCAATAAACAACATAGATATCGCAAATTTAGCTGATTGTGACATAATGGAGATTGATAGAGCTCTGATGAATGACGAGGTCTTGTTTCGAGATTTGTCGGAATGCATTGACAAACACAGAAATTCTGACAAACTTTCCCTTTGGAGAAAGGATATTTTGTAGTTTTGTAACATAAAGGACTCTTAAGAAGAGGATGGCCTGTCAAATTGTGAAAGTGACTGATCAACAACAAGCAGTAGTGAGGCAGCTTCATTCCTGCAACAGGTTCAAAACTGTATTTGTAGCCAAAGATAAGGACACACTGCCAGTTCTGATGTGATTGCAACAAGACTGAAGCCAAGATGTTATCAAGACATAATTTATCCTATCATTTACTAACTCAAAATGTTCTGCTTTTTCATTTATTTTTTACATAGTTGTTTCCTTTTAGCGCGGTTCCTCCCTCCCCCATAGGGAGGAACCCCGCTTATAGGGTTGATACAATGAAACAATCCGGAAGTGCCGACTAGAAAATTTCGCGTTTCAGAACCCCTAGAGACCGAAAATAACGGTGGTTCAAATTTGTATATATATATATATATATATATATATATATATATATATATTTATATATATTTTTATATATATATATATATATATATATATATATATATATATATATATTTGTCTGTTCGCTCTCTAGATAGAAGACGAATGGTCCGATTTTGATGAAATTTGGTACAAAAATCCTTCGTCCAATTTTAAAGGTCAACTTCGTTAACCAGCAAAATCCGCCTACTGGAAGATGGCGTTTGGGGCGAAATTCGCGCAAAAAAAATCGTAACGCTTACGTTTTTGAGTTCATAAGCTTCTAAGTACTCGTTTTATAAGATTCCTGGGCTAGGAAAACGAATGAAACCATTTTCAAGGCGATAGCTTTAACCGTTTTCGAGAAAATTGGAAAAATATTTTTTGAATACCGTTTTTGGTTTGGGTACTTAGAATCATGGGATTCAGTTGAAACATTTTCTGCATGTTCTACTTTCATCAAAACTAATATGTTGAAATTTTTGTTACGTTTAGAGTAAAGGAAGGGTTAGAATAAAATATTTTATTAACAGACAAAAAAAGTTTTGGTAACTTTGTATAATTTCGTTAGTATCTCGAAAACCGTTGACAATCTTGTGAAGCGGAAGATTACCATTCGGAAGATTACTAAATGCTCTACAAAAAAGGTTCTAAAGAAAGTTTTAATTAGGCGATGTCAATCGGAGAAAAAAGTGCTTAAAGCTTTAAATTAATTGATTTCGTTTATTCCAATGGTTCTTTTTGTCAGTTTTATTTCTTGTTATTTTTTAATTGCTTATAGTTGGATAATGTATTTGACAATAAAACTGGTTAAGTAAAATAACAAAAACAATTTATTGTTAGAAATATAGATTTCCAAGATTCCAAGACCTTGTCACTAGCGGGTCTGTTTCTAGTGTACCGGACCCTTCCAGGTAAGATTGTAAATCATGACCTTTCAAGACTTTACTACTCACAGGAATGGCGTTAGTGACCTTAAGGGTTGACACGCCATCATAATAATTAATTTAAAAAAAAAGACTGGTGGAACCAAAATAATAACTGCTTCTATTTTAATCTTTCCAAATTAGACTAGGGATATGAACGGAACCGCGCTAAGATGATGCAGTCCTGCGAGACGGACTTTTTAGTTTATAATTTATTTTGTTAATTTTTCCTTAACCATTTGTAAAAAATACGATATGTATTGGTTCAAATAAATATTGATTGATTGATAATAGTTCTGATCTGTTAGAAAAACCTCTAACTCCAACGAGTATTGGCACTGAAGGAAAGTTCTTATTTAACAATTCCATTCCAGTTGATTAAGGCTTACGACTTTATATATACTTTAAGAACTATTTTTGCACTGAGAACGAATTTCTAGTCTGATTTTAAGACTTATGCGTAATATTTGAAATACTGTTCAGTGATATGTATTAAAAAATTTATAAAAATTAGGGTTTATTTTTATGTGAGATATTTAATTGCAATTCTATTTTACTACCTACATACTGAAACATGATCTCTAAGGGTAGGTAATTTCAATTTTTATAACTCTTGAGTTGCTTAAATAAATAAAAATGTTTTAATTGAAACGTAGTTGTCGTGAACTATTATTTACCTGTCTTGAATTTATTACCCGATACTACCTCATAAACCATGGCAAACGGTGGGTGTCAAACACTGGTTTTAACCCCTGTCGGAAACTGGGCATCGCATGTATATCGAAATATTTATGATAAACCCAATACTGTGTATAGAATATGTCTTTTGTAATGCTTCCTCTATTCCAAATAAAGCCGAAATGTTGTTGCGAAGCCCCCTCAGTGTTTGAATTTTATTGGGTTTAACCTGAAGGCAACACTAGACTGGATCCAGCTCACTACATTTCTAGGCATCCTGTGGCTAAAGAAATAGAAACAGTTATACACCCATGGGTATAGTAGAAAATAGACAAATGTGTTTGTGTATATATATATATGAATGAAAGACCCACCTCATGAAGAACACCACTCAAAAGGACGAGCTGCTCTCTGCAACTGAAGTTGTGCCAAAGGCAGATATATCGATAGATAGAATGACATAATAAAAATATTCTGATGCGTCAAGTGGCTCAATGGATGAAAGTTTGACATTTGGATAAATACTTCTGATAATTAATGATGATAACGAGTAGATAACATCAATCCGTGATAAGTTTTTATAAACATAACTCTGATATGGCTCAAGTGTTTTTATTGCTCTAAGGTTTTAATGATTTTGCCAATAAAACCCGCTTGGCGTTTTCTTAATTTAATTCACGTAGCTCCGATAACTTTATCATGCTGACTACTTGTGCTTCACCACGGCCGATAAGAAGTTTTTATTTTACGTTAAATAAGATACGATCAAAATTAACGCTACTACATAATTTTGTACAGCTTATTAGTACACGAACTTTAGAGTTACCCAGGAAACACCATGTGGAGGAAACCGTGTTTGTTTACGTTGGGGAGTAAAAAACAAAATGAATAAAATACAACAACCACTTAAAAAGTTAGGCAAACAGAGACAAATACACTTTGAAAAGAATAAAACTAACAACTTTGAAGTTTTAAGCACTTATCTCTTCGATTGAGTTCGTCCCACCGAACATTACAACAGAATCTTTTTTGTAGAGAATTTAGTAACCTTTCGAATAGCCGCCTTCCACTTACTACGATTTCCCAACAATTTTCCCCCATATAATTGTTATCTCCAAACGATACCAAAGTTTAAATATCTTAGATTAGATGAATGTCAAATACCTGGTACAAGTTTCACGTGAACCAATCATCTTTTCTGAATACCCAAACAGAAAATTATTTTGGAAAAGTATTTCTATCAATTATTTTCGCAAACAGTTACAGAAATCGCTTTAAAAATGGTTTAATTCGTTTTACTACCTTAAGGAACATATATAACGAGTACCTGCGTTCCGATTTTTTCGCGCACATTTTGCTCCAAAAACCATGTTCCAGAAAACGAATTCTGCTGGTTAATGAACTTGACCTTTCAAATGAGAAGTAAGATTTTTGTACCACATATCTTAAAAATTGGACCATTTTTGAGCCGATGAGGAACTTATTAATAATTCAAACCCCCCTAAATGTACTTAAGCATTGGAATATCAAAAAACTTTCTTAGCAAGTGATTAAATTCTAAAAGTAAGTTCTAAGTCCGTGTAAAATTTCAAATTTTTGTGTCAAGTGGTTCGGGATTTTAGCGCGGTTCCTCCCTCCCCCATAGGGAGGAACCCCGCTTATAAGGTTGATACAATGAAACAATCCGGAAGTGCCGACTAGAAAATTTTGCGTTTCAGAACCCCTAGAGACCGAAAATGATGGTGGTTCAAATTTGTATATATATATATATGTATATATTTATATATATATATATATATATATATATATATATATATATATATATATATATATATTTGTCTGTTCGCTCTCTAGCTCGAAGACGAATGGTCCGATTTTGATGAAATTTGGTACAAAAATCCGTCGTCCAATTTGAAAGGTCAAGTTCGTTAACCAGCGAAATCCGCCTACCGGAAGATGGCGTTTGGGGCGAAATTCGCGCAAAAAAAATCGTAACGCTTACGTTTTTGAGTTCATAAGCTTCTAAGTACTCGTTTTATATGATTCCTGGGCTAGGAAAACGAATGAAACCATTTTCAAGGCGATAGCTTTAACCGTTTTTGAGAAAATTGGAAAAATATTTTTTGAATACCGTTTTTGGTTTGGGTACTTAGAATCATGGGATTCAGTTGAAACTTTATCTGCATGTTCTACTTTCATTAAAACTAATATGTTGAAAGTTTTGTTACGTTTGGAGTTAAGGAAGGGTTAGAATAAAATATTTTATGAACAGACATGAAAAGTTTTGGGAAGTTCGTATACTTTCATTAATATCTCGAACACGGTTGGGAAATCGTGGTAAGTGGATAGAAACTATTTGAAAGCTTACTAAATTCTCTACAAAAAAGATTCTAAAACTATTTTTGATTAGGTTATGTCAATCGGAGAAATAAGTGCTTAAAACTTCAAATACGTCTGTTTTGTTCTTATGAACGGGTTTTTGTCGTTCTTGTTGTAATTTTTGTCTCTTTCCCTTCGTTTTTTATTGCTTTTTAGTTTTGTAATTTCTTATGTTGCGAAAATTTTGTGTGTAAAACAGGATATGAAAAATGAGGCCAATTTTCTGTTGCTAGAAATAATATAAATTTTGGGAACTTTCTTTAATATCTTGAAAACTGTTGAGAATTTTGGTAAACAGAAGAATACCATTAGAAAGCTTATTAAATGCTCTACATAAAAGGTTCTAATGAAAGTTTTGATTAGGCGATGTCAATCGGAGAAATAAGAGCTTAAAGCTTTAAAGTAATTGATTTCGCTTATTCAAAGTGTTCTTTTCGCCTGTATTTTATTCCTTGTTATTTTTTAATTGCTTATAGTTGGATAATGTATTCGAAAATAAAACAGGTTAAGTAAAATAACAAAAACAATTTATTGTTAGAAATATAGATTTCCAAGATTCCAAGACCTTGCAACTAGCGGGACGGTTTCTTGTGTTGCCGACCCTTCCAGGTCAGATTGTAAATCCTACCTTTCAAGACTGGTGGAACCAAAATATAACTGTCAGGGTTCGGTCACTGCTACTTAATAAAACTACATTTTATCGTAAAAATGGTTTTATTGTGCCGACGTTTCGGCTTGAACTTCAAGCCTTCATCAGGGCTGTAAATACAAGTAGGACATATTTAACACTAATATATGCACATATCTATGTAAATATATATATATATATATATATATATATATATATATATATACATATATAATATATATATATTTATATATATGCATATACACATACACATATACACGCACACATATGTACATATATATGCCCACATACCTACACATATGGGGTATGTATTATTAAGTAGCAGTGACCTAACCCGGACAATCCCTACCTTGCATCATCAACGGTCAACGATCTCCTCTCAACAAAATAATAACTGCTTCTATTTTAATCTTTCGAAATTAGACTAGGGATAAGAACGGAACCGCGCTAAGATGAGGCAGTTCCTGCGAGTCGGACTTTTATTACCTCAGATGGACCATCACACCATCAGAAGGGACAAAATCACAGTTTATTTCTAGTAATTCAAGGACTCCCATCATAGTTGAAATTAAGCTCAATTAAAAATAATACTATGAAATAGATAATGTACGGTAACAGCTGTTCTGTTATCGTCCTAGCAACGCATGCTGCCTAGGCGTGCATGCTATAACTAACTAAAACTTTAACCCCCTCTAAAAATACTTAAAAAAAATAAACATTTTGATTAAAAAACACTCCTGATGGAAGACTGTTGGACTGAGATGCCTCATATACCTAATGGTTAAAACTAAGAAAACACTCATAGAGCCCCCCCCCCTTGTGTTTTCTTTATTAATTTAAATACTCAAATTAGTTTATATAATTCTTGCTACTTTTGTTTTTTATTTTTTCTTCATTTTACTTTTTTCTTAATTTAGTTTTTGGTGTTCTTTTTTTTTTTATTTGTTTTGTTTTTTGTTTTTTTTTACTAGACTGAAAACACTTCCTTCGTCATGAGCTCATCACTAAAATTGCGAAGCTCAAAATAAAATAAATAAATAAATATTAAGAGGAGGGATATTTAGAGTCTAGTGTCTCATCTTCAACACTCTGAAAGCACAAAAATTTAGTAAAATTTGTGTCATTTTATTTTTATGTGTTTAACGGTTTATCCACTATTAGCCTATTAACGCCGGGCTATCTACAGGTTCCCAACCTTTTATAATGCCAACAGCACGTAGTCGGTCACCCATTCATGTACTAGCCACACCGGAAGTTGCTTACAGCGGAGATCTACGGGAACCGGTGTATTCAACGTGGCTATGGCCGTTGCCTTGAGTCATATTCTTGTCAAAAATAAATATTAAAAACCTTATAAAAACACTTATGAATAAAACGTATATTAAATTTAAAAAAAAAAAATCGTCTAAACAAAACAATATACTAGAGATGACACCAGCGTTGCACAAAAACTTGTAGTTGTTAGCTACATCTGCTCACAAATTGTTAAATATGACGAGGAATAGAACTCAAATTGTAGATGAAGTATTAAGTTAGTTAATAAGATTGTGCATATTAAAACATGCATGGGATTCGCCTATAACTCACTACTAGACCAACAAGATTTCAAACTTTTCGGCACTTACCTTTGCTTGACTAATGTATTAGCCAGTCTGTCCCCAATTTTCGTAAACGTCAAATGCATATTTTAGTACCCAAAGAAAATGAATATCGATGATCTCAAAAAATGCATTCAAAAATTAGGTATTTACTTATTAGCTTCAATGCAGAAAGAACCAGCTCAAAGAGATCTGGATCAAGGCATCAATTGAGTTTTTGCCAATATGGCGACGGGATTATCAACGATTTGGGGTGACTTGAGCTTTGATATAACCTTTAGCGAGCGAAAACGCGTGGCACTTATATTAATAGCATAATTGCTATGCATTTCCGCTCGCTCAAGGTTATATCGAAACCTTAGTCAATCCAACTCGTTGATAGTATTGATCAAGGATGGTTTTTCGGAGGATAGTATTTCACAAAATATAATTGATGTTAATTACTCGCACCAGCAGAATATGAACTTTAAAGCTGCAACAAAGGTAATTATGCTTCCCTCAAACTATGTGTCTGTTAGAAGTCCAAATTGCTTATTACAGCTTCTCAAATTACACTTCTAAAAGGCCCGTGTAATCAAATACAGTAGCATATCATGTAAATTGGTACATCTCCTTTGCTTCGGTAAAGTATTGCGTTCCTGTAAAAATGCAATAGCGTATTTTTCAGTCTTAGGCATATCTGAAAGATATTTTCGCAGGATAGACGTGAAGAAGCGCACAAACACGAAGTAAACGTAAATACAAACAACAACAAAAAAAAAAACCAATCGCGTGGGTTATCAATGCACTAATGAATTGCGTTATAAATAGAAAGGGAAAAAGATGGTTACTATTAACACAATAGCCAATAGAATTGCTGATAGGAATTGACCAATGGAAAAGCGTTATCCATGATCCAGATTTCTGAACGAGACCCACATCTTTAATCTGCGTTGACGCTAATACGTAAATACCCATTTTTATTTTAAAAAATGAATTGTTAATTGTTCTTCACAACCTATTGTAAAAGACGTGTTTCTATTCTCCTCAAACTTCCCTCTGCACAAGGAGAACAATAGATGTTTTAGCTGAGGGAATTAATGTATTTTATAGCCAACATAATCCCTAACCAGGATATGTACCTACTGGAATTTTGCTTAATTGTATTTTTAGTTTGAGTATAGATCTATTTTAAATATGATACTGGCATCTGTGAACTATCGGGTAACTTTGTGCCAAAAAAAAAGTGGCCCAAAGTAGCCACTTTTTTGTAGTAGGTACAAAAAATAAGTTTAAATATTATGAACAACGAAATTAAATATTTTGACATTAATATTTAACTTTTTTCTCCATAATATATAAGTTACCAATACTATTATTTTCATTCTCAATTTTTTGAGAAAATTACATAAGAAAACAAAACGTGGACAACGCCATAATCATTCGGAACATTTGGAAGCTATTAGGTCAGAATAAATGACTCAAAAAAGCCTGAAATGTTTAGGCATTTTAAATTAATTTTAATCTGATCACTGATTTTAAGCTTTTTAATACACACAATATAATAACATCAACATGGGCGTATATAAGGGGGGGGGGCGTTGTTATAATATAGACTTATTCTCAAGACTGATTGTGTCAATTTAACCCACTTACTTCCCAACAGGAATAGGCAATATCTGGTCTTGTACATACCATCAAATACATAAGCGAGCCCACAGCTTCTCTATATCGAAAATTAGTTGTCTTGATGTTACTGTGCTCCTTTTCGTTATCTATGTCATCCTTTAAAATTGGAGTGGTAACAGGTCGACACTCATCCATCTGGAATGTTTTAAGAAGCCTCCTAATGTAAGAAGATTGGCATATTTTGATACCTTCCTTGCTCCTGTTAATCTCCAATCCAAGATAGAAATCAGCTAGTGTAGTCTTGATTTTGAACTCTTGTTTTAATTTGTCTAAGAGTTCCATTGCTTCTCTTTCATCCGAAGCAACAATTAATCCATCGTCAACATACAAACATAACAAAGTCTTTTTACCATTTACATCTTTGATAAATAGGCAAGGATCTGCTGAGCTAATTTGAAAACCAATGCTAACTAGGAAGTTCTTTATTTTCTCATTCCAACAACGAGGAGCCTGTTTGCGTCCGTATAGGCTTTTATGTAATCTGCAAACCTCCCCTGAGTTGTCATTGAAGCCTTCTGTTTTTTAAATATAGATCTCCTTGAGTTCTCCGTTTAGAAATACAGTTGATACATCAAACTGATGAAGACTAATATCTTCATTAGCAGCAATACTGATTACTGTTCTGACAGTGGTTCCTCGGCTTCCTCACTGTTCAACGCATTGTGCAAGTGCAATGGCTTCACTCCCTTCAACGATGTTGACATAATCATTCATAGCTTTAGGTTTATTCTGTGCCCTCAGATTAACACCTCTTTTCTACACTACATCTTCTACTACTAGGTCTTCATTTTCTTCTTCTTGATATTCCTCAAATTCTTCTGGATTCTCTTCTTCTTCCACAGGTATTTCTTGAGATTCTCCTTCATTTCCCTTATGTTCTTCTGGATGTTCTTCATAATTTATGCCAATACCTTATCCTTCAATTGGATGAGATGAAGATTCTTCACATATCTAATTAGCTTATTATTTGAGAAGACTCTGTATCCATTGTCTCCATCATATCCAACAAGTACTCCTTGAGTTGCCTTTTTATCAATTTTTTTTTCTATTTTCTCTAGGCACATGGACCCAACATTTGGATCCTATAATACGAAGATTTTTGCTTTCCGGTTTATACCCATCCAATATTCAAATGGAGATTTTTCATTTTCTGATGATGGACCCGTACAATTTAATATATAGGCAGAAGCATTAATCATTTCTGCCCATAGCTCCTTAGGTAAAGACTCTTCTCCTGCATGAGTGCATGAGGTCTCTTGCAGTTTCTATAATAGTGCGGTTTTCTCTCTCAGCGCATCCATTTTGTTGTGGTGTGTATGGCATAGTGTATCTGATTTCAATGCCTTTTGATTTGAGTAAGTTTTCTACTCTTTCATTTTTAAACTCTCCGCCATTGTCACATTGAATAAACATTATTTTATGACCTAACTGGATTGCTTCTGCTAAAAATTCCTTCAATTTTTGAAAGACTTCATCCTTAGTTCTAATAAAATAAACTTTTCTAAATTTTGAAAAGTCATCCTTAAATATCAAAAAATATTTAAAACCACTTTTCGAAGGGATAAAAGGACCGCATACATCAGTGCTTATAACCTGACATCCTGAACCTGAGTTTTCAGCTCTTTTTGTTTATGCAGCCCTCACAGAGTTAACTATCAAGACTTAAGTCTAAATTAAGTTCCCTTTTAATTACTTCCTTTACATGCCGTTTATTTTGATGGCCCATCCTTTCATGATATAGCTGTAATAAATTCTGGTCTTTGATAGAAGCAGATACATTGTTATTTGCTGATTTACAGCTCTCTGTTGTGGGTACTACTCTAACGGCTAGTTTATAGAGACCACCTCCAATTTGGCGATTCCCTGACACAATAGTTTCTCTATCTTCAAATAATTTACAGCTAACTGCAGTGGATTCAAATTTACTCTTTGGTCTGTGATCTTGAGCTACTAAAAGTGAAAAAAAGATTCTTAGAAATACCTGGAACTACCCAGACATTAGTGAGCTCAAATCTCTTCCAAAGGCCTTTAGATGCAGCTTCAATTAAAATAGATCCCTTGCCAAGCGCCTTGACTGGAGAGCCATCAGCTGTAATAAGTACGTGGACTATCTGTGATTTGCATCAAAATAAAAGGGCTATTCCTTCAAAATGGGTTTTCAGCAAGAAATACAAACCTTATGGAAATTTAGAAGATATAAAGCTAGGTTAGTGGTAAAAGGATTTGCTCAAAAGAAAGGTCAAGATTTTGGAGAAACGTTCAGTCCAGGTGCTCGTCAAACGACTGTCAGAACAGTAATCAGTATTGCTGCCAATGAAGATATGAGTCTTCATCCAGCAGTAAAGGATTTGAATTTATAAGGAAGGGATTTTAAAATTTTACATATTAGTAAAATATCTTTGTTACCAGCAGGTTGCTTATCAATTTCCTCTCGCAACTGCTTCCATGCATTGGCAATTCTAGTAATAAATGCAACAGCATTATCTTCTGGCATCCACTTACTTTCAAAAAATTTATTATATAAATCAAAAATTCTGTCTTCTGAGAATGTATCAAAAATTTGACAAAGTTCCAACCACATATCTCTACTAGACTCATGGCGTCTCACCTTTTCAAACATCTCCTCTGTCATGTTATTAGATATAACCAGCAATGCTTGGTTTTCAATTGTATTAAATTTAGCTGAATCTTTAACATAAGCATTCGCAGCTTCTTTATCAGTTCTATCAGCAGGTTCTGAAGGACACTTGTAAGTTCCATCTATTATTTCTATTGCCCTGGGTATAATTTTTAATCCCATTCTTATTTTCGCCTTCCAGTTTTCCCAGTTGCTCTTTCCTTCTAATAGAGCAATCTGAGGAATAATAATCGATTTGGACTCCATATTTTTTTTTTAAAGAAAAAACTTACCTCAGAGCATTCACTTCTTCAAATCTTCATTTATTTACTTTTCTTCGGATGTTCCTTATAACTCCATGCTGGACCCATAACCTGTTTAGGTATTTTAAATGAATTTTCATCTGATCACTGATTTTAAGCTTTTTAATGCGCACAATATAATAACATCAAAAATAAAGTAGCATATGTTTTTTTAGTAGCTAGCTCATACTTAAGAATAGAGAAGTTGGTTCCCAGGTGTAAGTCAGGTAACATTCATTCGGAAACTAAATTTAACGACTGTTTGGAAGCTATTAGGTCAGACTAAATGACTCAAAAAAGGCTGAAATACATATTTTATAGTCAAAGCACTATAAAAAAATAAGCTAAAAAACAAGCACACCTCTTCACCTTTGCATTCAACTACTTTCAGTCAAGAAGAGGAAATAGCTTTTGCTAGCCAAACAGAAAAACTAAGTTAATACGTCTTACGATAGACGAACTTGATTTGCCTTATACTATTAAGGGCCCCCCAAAAGGGGGGGGCACCCATCTTGCTAGACAAGGAAAAATTGTGAGTCATTTTAAAGTCAAAATTGCCGGGTCCTGATTTGACAAAATCTTTTTTAACAAGGCGTCCACAGTTAACAAAGGTTCCCTTCAAACGTTAAAATGATTCGTGCCGCGGTGAGTGAAGATACAATAAATGAATTTTTGAAAATGGCGCTATTGTGGATTGCATGGAACCTAATAACCAGGGCTGGAAATGGCAGTAAAATAATTGGTGTGACATTGTACAAGTTATACAACCTCCAAAACTACCAAAAATTTTCTGTAAATATTGTACAGCCAAACATATAAAGTTGTTTCTAAGCCTATAGATTACATTATGTTTCTATAACTTTCCACAAGAACATTTTTATCACGACTAATATTGTTTTTTTTTTTAAGTAAAAATTGATTTGTCAATTATGTACCCCTTCAAAAGAAGCCTGTTAATTGAACCCAAGAGTGTATTACAGTGCCTTTTTATAACAATATTTGGTGTGGGACAATGTAACCCAAACTAAGGGCTACTTTAGCCCCAATTTAAAAATAATAAAAAATTCAAAAAGAGCGTATAGAATATAATTTTAATAATATAGTCTTAAAAAGGAAGATTATAACTACCTAAAAATGCCCTTTTAATGTTTATTTTATAATGTTAAATATTCTTAACAAAACCTGAAAGAAAAAATGTTATAAAAGTGGGACAAAGTAACCCATGTTTACGGTAATAATATTAAAAAAAAAAAAAATACTTTGTTGATTTTTTTTTTTATTTGCATTTTAACCCCCTTAAAAGTGTCTGCCTTATTTATTATTCATTGTAAAATTGCATTAATTTCACATTGTTGGCTTCTGAATGAAACACTTTTCTAGGGACAACCATATTTTTTTGTACCTTTCCCCTGTAGGGGAATTAATGCGCAATTTTTTCACATTAATGATAGTTGGCATCTGAATAAAACATTATTTTTGGGCAATATTGTTTTGCACCTTTCCCCTATGAGCAGTAGCTGGTGTTCCACGGTAAGTCTAGCCAACACATATTTACCTTCATATCTACCCAAGAGATGTATTACAGGAAAATTTTAAAGTGCATAAAAAACCTAATGAAATTTGCATTACCAGCTATTGGATTAATAGTGAAGAAAAATTTATGATTAATTAAATAGTGTTTTAGTTACACTATTAAAAAATGTCCCAAAAATGTGAACAAACTTTTTGACGGACCTGTTAGAATTCGGAGGCAGTACCTATTCTAAATTGATATTTTCTTTCTTCCGTTTGTTCGTCTCTCCTCTTCTGTTGTTATGTTTTCAACATTGGTGAACACATTAACTTTATTTTATTAACTTTTGAAGATAATCAATATATTGCTTTCTTCTCGCTGTGTCAAAATAAATATGTTTTTGATCTACCTTTAAATATAACCTTGTTAAAAAATGAAACTAAATTGGAAATATCACAACGAATAATGTTTTGTTTTACTGAAATCTATTTTTGTCTTAACATTCATTTATACAATTATACATTGTCAAATTTTTATTTTTTTTTCCTTATAATGACATCAAAATATTATATTAGTTATCCCATCACAATTAATGTCTCGGTAGTTTTAATTTCTTATTTTCTAAATCTACAGAATAAACATTTTGTAGAAAACATTTATTAACAGGAAAAATGTCTCATAATTTTTGTTTGTTAGGTTTTCCACTAACTTTTATTTTAGGTCTCTTCTTATATAATATTTGTACACATAAAAACAAATAAATATTTAAATGTATTAACAGTTTATATTCTTAATTCTTAGAAACTTCTACTACATTTCGTTAGTAAAAATTATTAATTTTTCAATAAATATTTAATTCATAAAGCTCAGAGAAAATAAATTAACTTTAGAATGGAGTATTGTGTATTTGTGCAGCACTCGGTATCCCTGCAGATTTACAGGAGTCCAAGGCCATAATTTTATTTTATATAATCATTTTAGACTAAAATAGCTCATATGTATAATATAAACATTTATTTCTCCGCCATTTCGGGAGAAAACTCTCAAGACAAGATTCATTTAGAATTTTACACTCCTTGAAGCATTAAACAGGTCAATATTTGATCTAAAAAAACAACACTCAGACCAATTTGGTCTTTATGGGGTATTTGGGGTCGCTGATTACGATGATACAACAGCGAACAGATACAAGGTCATTTCAAGGTCGAATAGAGAAAAAAACATAGGAAAAATCTGAAGAAATTCTTGTGTATGTTTTGGAGGTCCCTGAGTCCGAATCCGTAGTTTCTTTGATTTTTACACCTTTTCTCAGAGCTCATTTGAAGGTCAAATCTCAAAAAATGCATTCAAAAATTAGGTATCTACTTATTAGCTTCAATGCAGAAAGAACCGGCTCAAAGAGATCTGGATCAAGGCATCAATTGAGTTTTTGCCAATATGGCGAAGAGATTATCAACGATTTGGGTTGACTAGAGTTTCAATATAACCTAAAGCAACCGAAAACACGTAGCACTTATGTTAATGACACAATTGCTATTCGTTTCCGCTTGCTCAGGGTTATGTCGAAACTAGTCAATCAGACTCGTTGATAATATAGATCAAGCATGGTTCTTCGGTGGATAACGGACCGATATGCAATTTAACAGTGCTTCCTTTGTTTCGGTCAAACAAACTAGGAAATCGCGTAACAACAAACAAAGAAAAACCAATGTACAAATGAATTATGTTCTAAATAGAAAGGGAACAAGACGTTGCTATAAACACATGGGCCAATAGTATTGCTCATAGGAATAGACTAATAGAAATGTGTTAAAACTAATACGTAAGTACCAAAAATTAATTTCCTTTGGGGAAGTGCGAGTCGAACAAACTACGGGTTCGGACTTAGGGACTTTAAAAACATGTGCATGCATTTTTTCAGATTTTTCCTACGGTTTTGTTCTCTATTCGACCTTCAAATCACCTTAAATCTGACGTGATGACGGTTAATCAACCCATTCATTGTAATCAGCAACCCCAAAAACCCCTAAAGGACTATACCAGTCTGAATGTTTTTTTTTTTTAGCTGAAAGTTGACCTGTGTTATTTAGAAATGGATAAGCTGTCCTTTTAAAAAGTCCATTTCTTCATTAAGACGTTACACATCAAATGTACACAATGAGTTTCACATTTCACGCCCTTCACTACACTGAACACACTTAGTCACTGGGCCCACATTGTTTTTAATTTAGTAGCTAAATTGATCATGTTGAATCAGTCTAGGGAAACCATAATAATTGCATTATATTTAGAAAAATGTTCAAACAAACTTTCTTGAAACAGTTCTTGCAAGTCCTTTTTAGTTAACTCTTTATTATAAAGTGTTTTTTTTTTTTTGTTTTTTTTGAGAGAGAGAGACAGAGAAATTTTAGATCAATATCCTTTATAGAGAAAGTTTCTTCGAGACCTTAGAGAAGAGGTCTCCTAAGTGGGGTTTGCATACTTTGAGAGATATATAAAAAAATCTAAGAGAAATGCCACATTTATCTCCAAAATACTTGATGCCGTCTCAACTGCATAAAAATGTAACCGAAACACAAAAATTTGTGGAAATCATTTTTGTAATTGTTGACCCTGCATTGTTTTCATGGTTAATGGTAATTTTAGTCAACCAGCAGATATAAATATTAAGGGAACAAAAAACAGTAAATAATTGTCGCCACCAGCTTTTTAAAACGGGGTACACCTTTGCTCCTGCATGTATATATATATATATATATATATATATATATATATATATATATATATCAAACAAATTTTGATGTCACTACCTAAGAGGAGAAATGTATTAATTGGAAGAAACAACTTTGAATTAGTTTATCTCCAAGAATTTTTTTTATTTCGTCTTTTTAAAATTTAAGAGAAAAAAAATCTTTGACTTGGTACTAGAATTACTGTTTTTAATCCATTTTCTTTAAATATTCATATAAACCAGATTTGTACAATACAAAGTAATGTTCACAATTTTCTTAAATTAGCATGATTTAATATTCTGGAAAAAATTGTATTTTAATATAGTGATTGATTCAACAAGATCAATGTAAGAGCCACTGTTTTAGCACTTTATTAAACACAAACCGTATAAAAAGTTATTTTTAACCGATCGAGGCAAAATCAGAGCGTTGTCTGTACCCCGACCGTAGTCCTGGCTCATTTGGCCCGAGGAGGAGGAGGTGGCGGAGGGCATTTCCCAAGGCTCGATGTGGAAACAGCTCGCTCTAGAATCTCACCCCAATATTTCTCTTCAAGATCTCTGCTCAACGGTGCTGGTACTGTACAGCATTGCGCTGGGCTTTTCTTCCCCCGACATAACACCTGAAATACAAATAAGTATTGTAGGAATTATAAAAAGTTTTTTTTTATAATCTACTTCAGTCCAACAGCAATCAGAAAAATTGAAAATGAAAAATATGTTATTTCACATTCGATACTTTGCATTCGTATCAACAATATGTTTAACCTCTGGTGTGTATAAAGCAGGGGTCAAAAATAATTGTTAACTTTTATTTTAAAAAAAATATTTATTAAACTTTTACTTTTATTTTCATTCTAAAAAAGTAAAAGTTATAAAATAACATTTTTTTTTTAAAAAAAAGTTCTTTTTAATTGTTATTTTTCAACTTAAAAAATAAAAGTTTTAAAGTAATTGATGTTGTGTTGGAAATACAGCTATTTAAAACCATTAGTCACTTAACCCTGGATTGACAGTGCCATTGACATCTAAGTTAATGACACCGTGGGGTAAATTTCACCCCATACTTTGAAAATATATAAAATAAATAAGTTTCAATTTTTTCTTTTGCTTTTTTATACGAAAACAACGTACAGAACAGGAACATCAAAAATAAATTCAAACAGGAAAAAATCTGCAAAATATTAATTAAAATTCACAAAATAGCTAGGAAATCCTAAAACTCAATATTCTTAATTGTCCTGAAAAAAAGATTACTAAACAGAAAATATGTTTTACGAACAATAAACTAGAATTAGCGAAAGCCATAAAAAAATAGGAACTTACAAAATACAAAAATACAATTTTCTGTCCAATGGAGACCCGTTAACATTTAACACATTTTAGTGATCGGTGAACATGGCCCTTCTACACACAGAACATAGCGTTTTCGTCGTCCTAAATGTTTTCTGTTACAAAATAAACATTTCAAGGGTTTGTCCAAGTTAACGAAAGATGTTGAAGGTCCATCAGGACTTGATTAATCTTCCGAAACAACAAGCATCAGTGACTTCAGTGGTTTTGGTATGTTCTCCAGTTACGCACTAACTGTCACATGAACATTCACCAGTTGGTAGTCCAAATCAAAGAGAAAATCTTTTCTGGGCAGTTTTCAGGCCATTTTGTCACTTGGAAAGCCGCAACATGAAAGTAATCGACCCGTGAAGATTTATCAGATCAGCGAAAAAGACATACGTTAACTACACCGTGGGGTAGAAAATACCCCATACACAACTCGCGACCTTCTCATGCAGCGATTAGCTGACTACTGGTTTTGTTTATATTAGGTCAAACCAGATAATGCACTTCCGATTATTTAGGAAGAAGGAGGGAGTCTCTACAATTTACAGAATTTAAGAAACATGCCATAGAACAAAGTCTGGGATATTTTTCACCCCATGGTGTCAATCCAGAGTTTATCTGAGCACAAGGAAATACAGAGCTTACATCAGTGTTGGGCAAAAATCATTCAGAATAATGAATAAATTTGATGTTTCATTCTGAACAATGAATAAGTTTTCGTTCATTATTCAGCGATTCCATGAATAACGTAAATTTCTATTTTTGTTTATTTATTTTCATGAAATATTTTGTTAAAACAAGTGATTAATTTTAACAATCTTTTCAAATAAAAATGTCTACGTTCATTTTAATTTTTCTTGCTTTTAATAAAAATTATTTATTTAAGTTATATTGTTTACTGAATTTAGAAAGAATATCACTTTGTTGTTCCATGAACCACATTATTTTAAATGTATAAAAATAATGAATGAAGAATGAAAAATAATTAATTATTCATCAAATAAAAAACAAAAATTAATGAATAACTCAATAAATTCATATTCAATTCAAATTTATTGAATAAAGAGCCAGTCCTTTATTCATATAGTAAAAAAATAAATCAGTGGATGAATAAATTAATCAATAAATAAATTCTTATTCAATTAAAAATTATTTGAATGATTATTGATTAAAAGATTTATTGAATAATGAGCCAGTCCTTTATTCATATAGAAAAAAATAAATCAGTGGATGAATAAATTAATCAATAAATAAATTCTTATTCAATTAAAATTTATTGAATAATGAGCCAGTCCTTTATTCATATAGTAAAAAAATAAATCAGTGGATGAATAAATTAATCAACAAATAAATTCTTATTCAATAAAAAATTATTTGAATGATTATTGATTAAAAGATTTATTGAATAATGCCCTACTCTGACTTACATAGATCTATTAGAATCCCCGAAAGTTGTATACATACATTTTTTACATGTCTACATTAAAAAAATGTGATAAAATTACTTGCCTTTGTTAAAAATAGTTCTTTACTAATCCTTCTGAAGTTGTTGTTCATGAGCCAATAAAGAAATGGGTTCCAGAAGCTATTGCTCAGTGCCAACCAGGTCACAATGAAGTCGAGGAACTCTGGCATCTGAAACAAGCAATTTAATTCATAGGATAATGGAAAGTAATTCAAGGACGTGAGTTCAAATCCTGAGCAAGCACTAAACATTTTTATCTTCTAGTGTCTTCGTTCATTCGTTCACCTCTCTGACCAACCCAGCCTTTAGTTAATTATTAATGGGTACCTTGGTGCTTATGACCCAAGCAGTCGAAGCACCAAAGGAGAAAATCAGGCGGCTGGAGCCTAGTACTGACCACACTATCTCCCTAGTCGGCCGAATGGTCATGAATCAGATTAATCTATAGTATCTGCCCTTGTGGCCTGTTACAGGACTGATATAAGGAACACCAATTTAACAGGAAGGGGACACAAAACAATGAACACTAGAACAAAAGAAAGAACAACTAATGAAATTGCTTATAGGGATGAACCAATAGAAATGCGCTGATAATGGAAATAACTTCATTTGAGCTGTAATTTCATGATCTGGATCACTGACTGGGAGCCTGAACGGGAGCCAGCTCTCGAGATATTTTATCTGTACTGTTGATAATAATAATAAATGAAGCAATTAATGAAATGAATTTCTCACCTTAGTCCCGGTGCAGGCTACTACAACTTCCTGTATAGTCCAAGGTGTAACCATGACGATAAAACCTAGTGACATAGCAGCCATTGTTCTTGATGCATTAGCACTCAGTCTCCTTTCATGGGCAAACATCTAAACAAAAACAAATAAATAAAATAACTTCTTTTAATGTTTCATAGCTATATTATCAATATACATCCCCCCTTCAAATAATAAACAAGAGAGGAAAAAATTGTATAATGTTATTAAAGTGAGTATACAGTGACTCATAACATTATCCTCTGATTTGAAAACAATAGTTACTCTATGCAACTCAAGACAATGATATCTCTGTAATAAATTTGTTAATTCAGCATTAGAACTGATTGTAATATCCCTAAAAGCAGAGGATAATAAAATATTATATAATATATTTTTAAAATCTATTGATATATCACCATTTGTGAAATGTATCATTCCTTCCGAAACCCATCATGTTTCTTCATCTTTATTCATAGGCCGATTTCAGAGCTATATTTTTTAGTAGTGGGAGATGGATAACACTCCCTCCATTATCTACTAACTCAATGGTAACTCCACAGTTGAATCGACCCATGCAAAAAGAGCTTCAGTCCTTAATCAGTAGTTTTGAGACGAGAAAAAACTGTCTACATCCTTCATTTGTTTTATTATTGTGCTATTTTTTTTTGTCTGAGTACCCCATACTGGCACAAGTTATATATGAAACATTAGTTATTACTGACAAATGCATTATATTATTAAATCAGTCCAAGGCTTGGACTGAAGCTCTTCTTGCATGGAACAGCCTAAGGAGTACCTCCTTGCAAAATATAAGGTCTAATATAATGTAAAACACATTGTAGGATATATTGAGTAACAGTTTATTATCAATGGTACAATATGTAAGAAATATTTGCATGATATAAAGTTCATACAATGAGTAATGTAATGCTTAATCGTCTTGAACTTCTTCATCTACGTAGTAAGGTCCATAAGTTTCCGGCCTGGGATAGAAGGAAAGGTGAAAGAAAAAAACTGGTTTTACTGTTTTTCAATATATTCTCCTTTAAGTTCAACACACTTAATACAACGCTTTGTTAACATTTCTATACCAATAAAAAAAATAATTTTCTTCTTTGTTAAAAAAATGTTCTTCCACTGCTGCTTGGAGCTCTTCGTCGTTGTTAAATCGCCTTCCACGTAGGTCAGATTTTAAATTTGAGAAAAGGTAGAAATCGCTAGGGGCCAAATCTGGGCTGTAGGGTGGATGAGAGATTTCTTGGAATCCACAGTCCTTCACAGCGGCCTTGGAAATCAATGCTGTGTGGACAGAGGCATTGTCGTGAAGGAGGCGGACACCTCTGCTTAACTTCCCTCGCCTCTTTTCTTTAATGGCGTCTCGTAACCGGTGAAGTAGGGCTGCATAATACTCACCATTCATTGTGGTATTCCTTTCTTTAAAATCTATCAGTAGTATCCCTTTACAGTCCCAAAAAATTGTGGCCATTACCTTTTTTGTTGACTGCGTGACTTTTGCCTTTAAAGGAGGCGCTTCTCCTCGTCTTCTCCATTCCATGGACTCTCTTTTGCTGAGTGGGTCATAATATAGAACCATTGTCTCATCCCCAGTTACAATTGAGTCCAAAAAATTCCTTGGGTCGCCATTATACTCGCGTAAAAATTCATTGCAGCAGTGAACTCGTTCCTGTTTTTGAGCAGCTGAAAGAATTTTTGGAACCCATCTTGCACTAACCTTGTTCATATGCAAATGTTCTTTGATGATCCTCAAAACACTTGTTTTTGAAAGCCCTAACCTCGCTGCTATTTCCTTGGTTTTTAGTCGACGGTCAGACAGCAATTCAGATTCCACAAGTTGGATTGTTTCAGAAGTGACAGCTTCCAATGGGCGACCGGGACGTGGGTCATCTTCTAGACTTTCTCCCCCTAACTTAAATAATTTTGCCCATTCTTTCACTGTGGAATACGAGTGGGAGGACTGCCCGTATACACAATCCAAGCGCTCTTTAATTTGCGCAGGAGTAAGACCCTCTTTACAAAAGAATTTAATTACTGCACGGTACTCGAGTTTGAACATTGTAAAAATGGGGAGTTTCCTTCAAGGCTGGACACTGACTGACAAGACTGAGGAAGTGCGGGTGATGGGTATGGAGTGAGCAGACATGGACCTGCATAGGCTTGCAGGTCCCGGCACGTTTGAAGGAGGGGAAGCAGGACAGGCCGGAAACTTATGGACCTTACCTCGTATGTTTATAGTTGTTGGCCAACCCAATATTTCATAGTAAGAATTCTTGTGCTCTTCTGAAAAGTATGGCATCAACTTCTTAAAGTCTTCAATTTTTTTTCTGCTTGATGGGGACCTTCCCTCCTGGGTAGGCAAAATTGGGAGGAACACTGGAGCCTGAAGACCTTGGCGTAAACGAAAGGTATGTGCTACAATGCCGTTAATGGTTTTTTTTGCTACATGTGTTTCTATGGCAACAATGTGTTGGACTAAAGTCCTCTTAACATAGAAATGTGTAGTGACCTTCAGAGACAACGAATCCATCACTAACTCATATTTGGAAAAAAATGGACTGAAGCTCTTTTTGCATGGATCGATTCAGTTATGAAGCTTACCTGTTAGAATTTCAGCAAACAATCTTTTTTTGTATAAATCAGTAGTTTATGATTAAGTTAAAAGACAATGGATTACAACACTTTGTTGTGGAGATCAATTTGTTAATCCCTGAGCTAGGCTTTTCTGAGCTTGCAGTATTTTACAATGCGGACAGGTAATGTGGTAAGGGCGGGGCGAATATTCATTATAGAGGCTAAATTTTAACTTGTTTAATCTTGATATTTTTTCTATAGCCTTCATCGGGTTATTTATCATTTTATATGTGTACAAAAAAAAGAGAAGATATTTGAGCAGTGAATAAGTTTTCGTTATCTTTTAAATTATCCCCCGCCGAGCGAGATAAGGATGGTGTATGTAATGGCTGGGCTGGAATGGGGGAGAGAAAGGGTTTAGGTATAATAGGCTGCGAGGGCTAGGGTGCATATTAACATGAAGGGATATTCTAAGGCCAGCGAGGTTATGGGGGATTGTAAACTCTGCAAACCTCTATGGTGGAAAAGGTATTCATAACCTGTTTTGTACTTTATTTTGAGAAAGGCTTCTTAAAAATAAACAACTTCTACAATGACATCCTGAAGAAAAGGCGTCACAAAGCACAGAAAACCTGCGGTAGCGGAAATTATTCAAGTACTATTAGAAAAGTCCGTCTCGCAGGACTGCATCATCTTAGCGCGGTTCCGTTCATATCCCTAGTCTAATTTGGAAAGATTAAAATAGAAGCAGTTATTATTTTGGTTCCACCAGTCTTTTTTTTTAAATTAATTATTATAATGGCGTGTCAACCCTTAAGGTCACTAACGCCATTCCTGTGAGTAGTAAAGTCTTGAAAGGTGACATACATGATTTACAATCTTACCTGGAAGGGTCCGCTACACTAGAAACAGACCCGCTAGTGACAAGGTCTTGGAATCTTGGAAATCTATATTTCTAACAATAAATTGTATTTGTTATTTTACTTAACCAGTTTTATTGTCAAATACATTATCCAACTATAAGCAATTAAAAAATAACAAGAAATAAAACAGACAAAATGAACCATTGGAATAAACTAAATCAATTAATTTAAAGCTTTAAGCACTTTTTTCTCCGATTGACATCGCCTGATTAAAACTTTCTTCAGAACCTTTTTTGTAGAGCATTTAGTAAGCTTCCGAATGGTAATCTTCCGCTTCACAAGATTGTCAACGGTTTTCGAGATACTAACGAAATTATACAAAGTTACCAAAACTTTTTTTGTCTGTTAATAAAATATTTTATTCTAACCCTTCCTTTACTCTAAACGTAACAAAAATTTCAACATATTAGTGTTAATGAAACTCCAACATGCAGAAAATGTTTCAACTGTATCCCATAATTCTAAGTACCAAAATCAAAGACAAAGAACCCTCCCTAGGAAGGACGCTAGGCAGTTGAAAAGCTATATATCTTGGAAATCCATGTCTCTAACATTAAATTGTTTTTCTAATTTTTCTTAACCTGTTTTATTTTCAAATACATTATCCAACAATAAGCAATTAAAAAATAACAAGGAATAAAAAACTGACAAAAAGAACAGTTCGAATAAGCGAAATCAATTACTTTAAAGGTTTAAGCTCTTATTTGTCCGATTGACATCGCCTAATCAAAACTTTTATTAGAACCTTTTTTTTTAGAGCATTTAATAACCTTTCTAATGGTATTCTTCCGTTTACCAAGATTCTCAACCTTTTTCGAGATATTAAGGAAAGTAAACAAAGTTACTAAAACTTTTTATGTCTGTTAATAAAATATTTTATTCTAACCCTTCCTTAACTCCAAACGTAACCAAAATTTCAACATATTAATTTTGATGAAAGTATAACATGCAGAAAATGTTTCAACTGAATCCCATGATTCTAAATACCCAAACCAAAAACGGTATTCAAAAAATATTTTTCCAATTTTCTCGAAAACGGTTAAAGCTATCGCCTTGAAAATGGTTTCATTCGTTTTCCTAGCCCAGGAATCATATAAAACGAGTACTTAGAAGCTTATGAACTCAAAAACGTAAGCGTTACGATTTTTTTTGCGCGAATTTCGCCCCAAACGCCATCTTCCAGTAGGCGGATTTTGCTGGTTAACGAACTTGACCTTTCAAATTGGACGATGGATTTTTGTACCAAATTTCATCAAAATCGGACCATTCGTCTTCTATCTAGAGAGCGAACAGACAAATATATATATATATATATATATATATATATATATATATATATATATATATATATATATAAATAAATAAATAAATATATACATATATATATATATATATATATATATATATACAAATTTGAACCACAGTTATTTTCGGTCTCTAGGGGTTCTGAAACGCGAAATTTTCTAGTCGGCACTTCCGGATTGTTTCATTGTATCAACCCTATAAGCGGGGTTCCTCCCTATGGGGGAGGGAGGAACCGCGCTAAAAAGTCCGATTAGCAGGTACTGCGTCATGTTAGCTCGGTTCCGTTCATATCTCTAGTGCTATAAGTGAAGGAATAGTAGAAGTTATTGGTGGGGTTTGATCTTTCGTGAAAAATATAAAATAAAATCTCGAAGAGAAAATAGATTTAAGGCTCTACAACAGGAAACTGACAGTTTCATGGCGACTTCCCCCATGTTCTCAACGTTCACTCTTGGAAACACTATAACAATGTTTCACATTTTCTTACCTTGTTTTACTCAAATACTCCTTTTTTCTGTTAAATGCAATTAAAATAAGCAACAGCCAGTTAAAACGTTATGTAAAGAGACACAAAAACCCCTTCAAAAGAGCAAAACTAACAATTGCGAATTTTCAAGTCCTTATTTCTCCTTCGGACATTACATTATTTCTCCCTCAAAAATTACATCAGAAGCTTTTTTGCAGACAATTTAGTAAACTTTCGAAAGGTTTTCTTCCCCTTACAACAATTTCCCAACCGTTTTCGAGATATTGTAGAAAATATACGAAAATCCCAAATCCTTTACATGCCTGTTGATGAAATATTTTATTTCTAGAACTTCCTTGACTCCAAACGTAACCAGAATTTATCCATTAGTTGAATATCAAACGGCTGGAACAAGTTTCAACTGAATTAATCGTTTCTGAATACCCAAACTGAAAACTAGTTTGGAAAAGTAGGTAAGTGTTCCAATGTTTCTCGAAAACGGTACAGATATCGCTTTAAAAATGGTTTCTTTCCTCCGTATTTTTTATTTTTTTATTTTTAAGAAACCTATAAAACGAGTACCTGCAAGGATATGAACTCAAAAACATAAGCGTTACGATTTTTGTCGCGAGATTTTTGCTCCAAAAACCATCTTCCGGTGGACAGGAAGATGGTTAACGAACTGGACCTTTTAAATTAGACGAAAGATTTTTGTACCAAATTTTATCAAAATTATACCATTTTTGAGCCAGCTAGAGAGCGAACAGACATATATATTCACATATACAAATTTGAACCACCGTTATATTATTGATCCATGGGATCTGAAAAATTAAATTTTCGGGTCGGCACTTCCGGATTGCGTCTTGAGGTCAAAAGCGGGTTTCCTCCCTATGGAGGGAGGGAGGAACCGCGATAAAAGTTTTATTATCTCGTGACCTGTACGAAACGTGGGTATTTTCATCGGCACCTCTAGGTTGCATCATCATGCCGATAGGACTGAACTAGGCCAGAAAATATCAAGAACTTGGAATCGAAGGAAAGGGATCTTGAAGAATAAATCAATTAGAGAGAAGTAACATCTGCTAGGAATGATAGGCAATTACTTTAAGTTCGGAGGGCAAAAGTTCTCCAACTCTTGCTTTAACTTTTCCTCAATAGTTGAGACCTGTACGAATTCATTTGGATCAATATGTTAGTTTAGTTCTCTCTTCCATCTTAATGTCCAGACAGATATTCTTAAAGGGCTTTAACCAATAGAATATTGGTTGTTCTAGTCTAATATGCCTAACAATTGTATAAAACAAAACAATTACATCTTGTGAACAAATTTTTTTTCTAAATCTTCTGAGATCAATATCTTATTAGAAAGAACATTTATTTCACCAGGTAATTCAATCTACTACATATATATTTGTCAAATACCACTCACTCACTCACTGACCAATCATCGCCCATCCAAATCACTTGACAGAAAATTTAGAAATTTTGCATGGACACTCCCTTTAGAACGTAAACACTCGCTAAGAAAGGATTTTTTGATATTCAAATTTTTAAGTATTTTAAGGGGGGTTTGAATTTTTAGTTGGTTAGTGCAGGCAAGCCTAGGCAGCATGCGATGCTAGGACGATAACGGAACAGCTGTTACCGTACTATATCTATTTCATAATATTATTTTTGTTTGCGGTTCCCTTCAACTATGATGGCAGACCTTGAATTACTAGAAATAAACTGTGATTTTGTTCCACCTAGAGTTACGCTATACCTGGTAATAATATCCCGAATCCTTGCACAGCGTCCTCACCCATCTGCATCCCCAGTCAGAAAACTTCTTGGTAATACTCGCAAATATAATGGGTGTTTCGAAATGACATCTGAGAAACATACATTTTTAAATTTTATACAACGAAACCGATAACGGGTTATCTATAGGTTATTTGTTTGTTGGCATTGGTCCGGAGCGCCCAAGTGTCAAGAAACATTATACTTTGATTACTTGTCAATTGATGTGTAACATGTATAATGACGGGAACCATGCTATAATGAACTGCAAAAAATATATAGTAGCGTTAATTTTGATGATACATTATTTAACGGAATAAAAAAAAAAGACATATCTGCCGTGACATAGCCCGGGCATTCAGCTAGCATTAATATAAAAGACAAACATGAAGAAATGAACCTCATAAAAATAGAATATATGAAAATGAAAAAATACACACCGTTAAGAATAATAAAAAAAATCACTAAATAAAAAACTGAGATCAAATATTTAAATAATATATGTTTTTAATAAGATAAATTATATTTAGAAATAATGATATCAGTTGTCTTTAGTCTTAATATTTCATTAGTAACCTTTCTCTGGAAATAGAATTTTATCCATCAATAAGAATATGATATATATATTCGTTCAAATTCATTGTTTGTTTACGATCATATTCAGATTCAAATTTTCGCGCGTCACTACTGGTACTATAGTCACACTGGCATGGCCGATTTCAGACCTACACTTTTTTTAGCATTGGGAGATAGATAACACTCCCTCCACTATCTACTAACTCAATGCTACTATCGACTTTAAATAGCTGTATGACAACGGCCATCTTTAATTTATTTTATTGTATTTGTTTAGATGGACCCTGCCAGTGGAAGGTCTTCCTAGGTTGACTGAAATGAATTGTAAATAATTAAGGCCAACGGCCATAGCCACGTTGAATGTACCGGTTCCCATTGATCACCGAAGTTAAGCAACGTCGGGCGTGGCGAGTAACTGAATGGTGAGTGCATCCTCAATAGGTACTTTCCTACTGAGGAATGTGCTAAAACTAACTCCATCGTCAGTACCTACTCTATTTTCGCGTTGGGTACTAACAGTGGTTTAGCGTTTGACAATACTCACACAAAGGAGTACATCGGAATATGTAAGCGGTGCTGTCATCGGGCCTATAACCACATAGAAGATGTCACGATGTGGGAAACTTTAGAATACATTATATGATTGAATGAATTTGAGTACGCATATTACGGTCGCGATAGAATTTGCATATGAATGAAGTTGAAACAGTTTTCCCATTCAGGATAAGGAATAGACAGATTTACTCGACAGAATGATAACAGCTAGAAGCAGCTGATATTTGATAAATGCATTTAGTTGATAAGGTACGTTTGAGATGTAGGGGCGGACTTTTTGTATATATTATACGTACATAGACAACAATGACCCAAGTGATTGAGCTGCCTTTAAGAAAATTATATAACGGCTATTATACAATTTTGTGCAATATTTTTGTGCAGTGTGAGGTGGTCAACGACCATTCAGTATTTTTTACAAAAATATGCTCAAATTGTTTAGCAACATTTTTGCCAGTGTGAGGGCCCCTTAAGAAACTAGCTACATAGCATTCCTCAAGTACAATATCGTCGGTGCAAATGCAAAGTATTGAATGTGAAAATCGACACTTTCAAGAGTGAAAATACTTTTATTTTTTACTTTGCTTTTGGGCTGTCAAATAGTCGGAAGATTCAACCTTTTGACAGTGGCCACATTCCCCTTTCACTTTGTGAACTTAGATACGAGAGTTTGCCGTCCGTCTGTGCAAAAGAAATCAGTAAAGATTTAAAATGAAAAATGCGTTTTTTCACATTCGATAGTTTGCATTTGTATCGACGATATTGTACTTGAGGAATGCTATGTAGCTAGTTTCTTAAGGGGCCCTCACACTGGCAAAAATGTTGCTAAAAAATTTGAGCATATTTTTGTAAAAAATACTGAATGGTCGTTGACCACCTCACACTGCACAAAAATATTGCACAAAATTGTATAATAGGCAATGTTATAGTTTAAATTGTTCTTAGCTTTGGCTAAGTATTTAAAAACATTAGACACTATCTCCCTTGCCTCTTTACGTCTAATAGTCGGAGAGCAGGTAACGCACTTTTCATGAAGTGTTTTATGCACATTGAAATTTTGCTATAATATACCAAGAAGGTATATTGGGTAGATAAGAAGGTATATACGTGTTGGCTAGACATACCGTGGTTAAAGAGGTACTGCTGATAGGGGAAAGGTGCAAAGCAATATTGCTCAAAAATAGTGTTTTATTCAAAAGCCAACTATCATTAATGTAAAAAAAAAAAAAAAAAAGCAAATTAAGGCAATTTTACAATGAATAGTAAATAAGGCAGACACTTTTAAGGGGGTTAAAATGTAAATAACAAAAAAAAAAAAAAAAAAAAAAAAAAAACAGAGTACCTTGTGTTCATTTTTAATATTAAATGAAGTGCTTTATTCAAGCTGTGATTTAAACCGATGTCTTCAATAAACATGTTTCAAAATAATTACAAAAAGGCAGACATTTTTGTGGGGTTTAATTATCAGTAAATATGAAAATAAATGTTGCCTATGATAGACTGCGTGTAACCTTATGAGAGAATGACAGCACCGCGCAGGTGTGGCTGTTCTCTGCGATCTCATTGGCTTTTGCTCAAATGATCTTGTACAGCTGTCTCGATTGAAATGGCAGCGTTGATAAAACTCTCATTTAATATTATAATAAAAACAATAACTTTTTTTTTTACATGTCATCCCCCTTAAAATTGTCTGCCTCATTTATTATTCATTGTAAAATTGTCTTAATTTTACATTAAAGATATTTGGCTTCTGAATAAAACTCTATTTTTGGGAAATATTTTTTTGCACCTTTCCCCAATGCGCAGTGCCTGGTGTTCCACGGTAAGTCTAACCAACACATATATTCCTTCTTATCAACCCAAGAGGTACATTATAGCAAAATTTTAAGGTGCAAAAACCCATCCCTAGCCCTGAACGACGGATAATCATTTTTGACAGGGTTGAAATTACCAGTTTTTAAGGGAAGAAATATGGCAAGTGGATCAAGCACATTTCGAATAGAAACTCTAGGAACTATTACACTTGGAAGACAAATACTCTTGGCAGACAAAAATATGAATAGAATGTAGACAGTACAAAGTAGATTATAGAAATGGATAGGTAAATGTGAAGACGAGGGTCCTAGCAATGTTGGGCAAAACTAAAAACTAAAACTAAAATTAAAACTAAATTCACTTTTTGGAATAAACTAAAAATTGCAACCTAAAAAAAACTAAAACTAAAATTTTACTAATTAATGGATTTTAACTAAACTAAAACTAAAACTAAATCTTTGGGAATTGACTAAAAACTCAACTAAAACCTTAGTTTAGTTTAGTTTTACTAAAATAACATGAATTAAATAAATCATATGTTATTTCGATAATTAAGTAAATTATTAAAACTAATAGAACTTGTTTAAGAATAAAGGCCTATTGACGCTGCACCGTTCCCGGGTAGAGCCCGGGCCTCCACCGGACACCGACCGGGCCTCCGTGCGTGCTATTCCGACAGTTCCGTCCCGGCCGTGGTGTGTCGTCTATTTGTGCCTCAAAAATGTACTTTTCCGAAGAAGATTTAGCAGCAATTGCGATTCCACTTGATGAAGAGCAAAGAGAGAAGCTAGAAGAAGATTGGGCGTGCATAAGACTTGACATAAGCGTAAGCTGGAAGGAGAATTTGTCAAGCTGTTTAAAAAACGATTGGACGATGAAACTAAATTCTTTGGTTATTTTCGAATGTCCAAAAAATGTTTTAATGTTTTACTTCTTGAAGTACGGTCTCACAAAACAGAAGACACCATTACATGAGCGCATTCACCTACTGAGCGATTAGCAGTGTGTCTCAGGCAAGACATTAATAACCAAGTGAACAATTTATTATTACTGATAATTGAAATTATGTAAATAAACAGTGCTGCACAACTGAGAGAGGGAGCCGGGCCGGGCCGGGCCGGGAAAGAATGTTCGTGTCCCGGCACGGGCTCCACACGGTGTAGCCTGAACGAGTGCATTGAAAATGCTGGTGTGATTGTATCACCGTGTCCCAGCCCTGGCTCGGCATGGTCTAGCGTGAATGTTCTGTCTACGTTCTATTCATATTTTTGTTTGCCAAGAGTTTTTGTCATCCACGTGTCATAGTTCCTAGAGGTTTTACTCGAAATGTGCTTGATCCGCTTGCCATATCTTTACCTTTAAAAACTTCTATGTTTTTCTATATTGATGAATTGCTAAGAAAATATAATATGGACGAGTGCAATCCTGTGTCGACCCCAATGATACCTAGCCTAGTCTTAAACTCGAGCAAAATTCAGAAAAAGCACTTCCAGGATACCCTTATCAAAATCTTATAGGGTCACTCCTTTACTTATCTATTGGTACAAGACCAGATATTTCTTATGCATACATATGTTTTTTGATAAACTAAATTGGTAAACTAAAAACTAAAACTAAACTAAAATCACAAATGTAGGTCTCTTTTACTAAACTAAACTAATTACCTTACTAAAAACGGAGTCCACATGATTAATAATTATACAAATCTAAAACTAAAAATACAATATTAGTTTAGTTTTAGTAAGAGAAAACTAACGTTAGTTTAGTAAACTAACGTTAGTGGGGTCTCCCGTGGTCTAATGGCTAGCGCGCTGGATTCATAAGCGGGAGATGGTGGGTTCGATCCCCACCGGCGGCAGGAATTTTCTCATCTCAGGGCTCGCTGAGAAAATTCCTGCCTGCACCCTGGATGTCGGCACTAATGGCCAAGAATTATGTCGATGAGTCATAAAAAAAAACAAAAAAAAAAAAAAAAACTAACGTTAGTTTTGCCCAACACTAGGTCCTAGGCACCGATTATTTTTATATGTTGCACTATAACGTATTTTGATGCACTAAGCACGAATCCGTTAAAAAAAAAAAAAAAAAAAAAAGATTCGCTCTCAACTAGGAAAGTTGATAAATGGTGGTAAAGAAATACGATATGGTGCAAAATTTCAAAATAATCGGTGCCTAGGACCCTCGTCTTCACATTTACCAATGGAAATTCGCAAATGGCGAAACCGTCAGGGGAATATTCCCCTCCTAATTTCGAGAATGCGGAGTTGAACTTTTCAATTTAACTGAGCGGGCCATTCTAAGAAAACTGGAAAGATTCCTGTACCTTCAGAGATTAAGGAATTATACTCGAGAGAGCGGATGCTGTCTTTACCCCCTCTACCATATCGCGCTCAAAACCTTCACTGTTCTGAGTTCTGTGGTATCCGCTTGTCCAACGTACAGCTCTTTCAGGAATAGCTTCAGATATTCTTTACTAAAGAAAAATTTACTCCCTGTATTTCATTTGGACAATTCACAGGATAGTCTATGCACTCTTTGAACTGGTTAGTCAATTTTTTTTTAACTTTTACATAATCATTCTTCCAATTTTCTGGCATCTACTAAAAATACTGTTCCTATAAACTTAACTATATTGAAATTTAAGACTAATGAGCCATGTAGAAGTTTCTGTTCTTTCAGGTAGTGGTGTTTTTTTATTTGAAGGGCTCAGGGAAAGAAGGGGCTAAGTCACTTTTTACAAATTTTTCAGGAGAGCCTTTTTTAGATTTAAAGACTCAAAACTATATCAAGCTTCTTACTTAGATAGCATTTATTGATTTTATCAATGAAACTAGCTCATTAAGAATATATGTGGAGCTTTTCAATTTAAAGTTTTGTTGTTAAGGAGGCAAGTCCGCACTTTATTAATATACTTAATTAATGTTTATATAGAAAAGCAAACTTGTTTACTTCTATGTATTATTTGATTCAAAAGGTATTAGCAATATACATGTTGGCTACAGAGTTTTGGATTCAGTTTTCCTGGTGAAGCAAAGATGATAGATATTTATTGGCATATTCCTCACAAAATTTGGAAATAGGTCCGAAGAAATTTAGCCGTCCACACCGGAATTAAAACTGAAAAAAAAAAACTGTTTGTAGATAAGCTGCTAAGACAACCTTTTTCCTAACATCGACTGAAATCACAGCTGACTTCCCTCCTTCTATCCCAGTAGTGCTCAGATTTAGCCCTTTCTTTTCCTGGACAGTAAATTTTCTTTTGCTTATTTAAAGGGAAAAGCCTCGTTTTTTACCTGTGCCGTTTTTACGCAACATAGTATTCCTATCAAGCTACCAGATGCCGTGCTTAACTCAATTTCGATATTTTTTTACTTAGCCCCCTTTTCCCCTGTATCCTTCATTTTTTTATCAATTTTGTTTCATATTTTCTTTTATTCTTTTCCAGTATTTCTTTCTTTCCTCTTCTTTTAAAATTCTTATTTTTTTTTTTTTGCACCCCTGCTTACCCATTCATACAGCTTCATCTAGCAACAACTGATTTTTTTTTCTTTTCTTTTTTTTTAATTGTGGGTGCTCCGACTGCCAGTGTCATTAGCACCAAAAGCAGTAACTGATGTCTGACAAATCGAGTACAGTCAGGTGAAAACTCCATAAATTTATTAAACGACACCGAAATTGTTAAAAATGACTTTGGAAGACATTGCAGCATCAAAAGAAAAAAAAAAAACAATATTTTGGTTTAGAACTTTTCATTTGTCTTTACTTTTGGAAACTAAATCAGCCATTCTGTGATCTGTGTCTCGCTTTTCAAGTTTCGTGCTTGCCATTATTAGGCCACAAGTAAGTCAAAATTGTGGCATGTTTACTTTTTCGGTTTTTAAAAGACAAATTAAGGCTGTGGAATCAATTGGCATAGAAATTGATTGAAACAGGGTTTTCTATTCTCAATGTACAACGGTATGTTTTGGTAGTATTTACGTCACTACTTGAATATTTCTTTGTTGATTTTGGTGGAATTATTGTTATCATTATTTAAATCATTTATTAATTCGATATAGCTTGTTTTTATGTAGCTGTCTTAAAGCAACGGAAGCAACTGTAATAGGCCTGTAGTCGCTTGGCAACACCGGAATTTCCTTCTTGGGGACAAAGACTGTCCTCGCTCCAACTAAATGGGGAATGACTCTTGCCCCAGTAAGTACAAGTTGTAGAAGACAGCTCGTGCCTTCGGGGTGATGAGCTCCCAATGAGCAACCGCCAGACCATCAGGGCCTGGTGCGGAAGCTCTGTCCAGTTTATTGCTTAGGATCTCCTCTATTTGAATGGGTGTCCATATAGTTTTGATCTCAGGGGTCTTACATGTAACGTTATTATCAATGAGTGGACTCGAAGGATGCTCAAATATTGGTCGCCAGTACAGCTCCATTTCTTCCAGTGAATGTCTTCTTCTTGTTGGTTTGGTCCTCCTTCCAAAATTTCATTTACTGCTCTTGACTTATTGATCTGCCATAGTCTTTGAAGACGTCTGTCCTCCAACTGACAACGTTGTTTGGCATTATAAGGGAGAGGAGAAGGTCACAACTCACCAAACTATCCATCCTTGTTTACCAAGATATCCTTCCCCCCCCCCTCAGGACAGTGAGTCTGAAGCCACTCTGTAAGCTGATCATGGAGATTCGCGCCCCTCCTCGCCTCTTCTACGAGAAAGGAGAGAGCACATTCACCACCAGTTAGAGCCTGTGTTGCTGCAGTATCGATGAAGCTATTTCTCTCTGTAGGACCAACTACTCCTGCCACTGGCATCGATGGTTGATGATCTGCTAGTCTCAATTCCTCGATAGTCTCCCTTCTGCCTAATCCGCCACACCGCTCCTGCCGTTCTTTCTAGTAGGCCCTAATGTTTCATTGTCTGCCTGGAGTCCAGTTAATGCATTTTCAGCCTCACGCCGGGCAAGAAGCCGTAGCTCCTCCTCCCTCCATCGTGGCATTACAGCAGTAGGGATTGTGCTGTTAAAAACCTCCGGGTGTGAGCACTTAATGTGCTGACCTAGACCTTTATTACTTCTAAATCCTCGGTTGCAGGTACTACAGAGATACGCCTCGAGATTAAATTCCATAGTCGGTCGTGTCACGGATCCGTCCAAGTTTAGCCAAATATATCAGACAGGTTTTATTACCAACAGCGTGGTTTGTATCCTTTAGACCAGCTCTCCAACAGTTTGGGCAACATGGGTAATTCACAGACTTTTTCCACTCTACAAAAGAATGACCGTCTTTGCCACAGTGTCCACAGGTAAATGATTTCTGTAAACAGCTTTTCCCAATGCGTCCAAATCTCTGGCATTTAAAACACCTAGAGGCCTCAATATAGTCTCTGACGCTTCAGTGAAAGCTTCCAAGGTACACTCCACCAGCCTCCAAGAGAAGGGTCCTAAGCCGAGGGTTCACTTCTAATATCAGATTACAAAAATCTCCAGATTTTTTACCCGTTCTGAACAGAAATTTAAATGCAGTGGCTTGGCTCACATCCCCGCTGAAGTTTTTCCCCCTCAGACATTCAGTAAATGTAGGCGTGTCAAGGCTACTGCCGTCCACAGTCCTCGGTGCACGGCTTATGAGGATTCTAGGTTTCTGGAGGGGGTTTTCGCTTACTTTCACATTAAGTGACGCTAAGTCTGCATCCCCTAGTATTCTTCGTTTGTCCTCTCTATTCGTCCAGATTCTATTAATACCCCGCCAGTTCTAGTTTTAATGACTTATTAAACGACACCGAAGTTGTTAAAAATGACTTTGGAAGACATTGCAGCATCAAAAGAAAAAAAAAACAATATTTTGGTTTAGAACTTTTCATTTGTCTTTACTTTTGGAAACTAAATCAGCCATTCTGTGATCTGTGTCTCGCTTTTCAAGTTTTGTGCTTGCCATTATTAGGCCACAAGTAAGTCAAAATTGTGGCATGTTTACTTTTTCGGTTTTTAAAAGACAAATTAAGGCTGTGGAATCAATTGGCATAGAAATTGATTGAAACAGGGTTTTCTATTCTCAATGTACAACGGTATGTTTTGGTAGTATTTACGTCACTACTTGAATATTTCTTTGTTGATTTTGGTGGAATTATTGTTATCATTATTTAAATCATTTATTAATTCGATATAGCTTGTTTTGATGTAGCTGTCTTAAAGCAACGGAAGCAACTGTGATAGGCCTGTAGTTGCTTGGCAACACCGGAATTTCCTTCTTGGGGACAAAGACTGTCCTCGCTCCAACTAAATGGGGAATGACCCTCGCCCCCGCTAAGTACAAGTTGTAGAAGACAGCTCGTGCCTTCGGGGTGATGAGCTCCCAATGAGCCACCGCCAGACCATCAGGGCCTGGTGCGGAAGCTCTGTCCAGTTTATTGCTGAGGATCTCCTCTATTTGAATGGGTGTCCATATAGTTTTGATCTCAGGGGTCTTACATGTAACGTTATTATCAATGAGTGGACTCGAAGGATGCTCAAATATTGGTCGCCAGTACAGCTCCATTTCTTCCAGTGAATGTCTTCTTCTTGTTGGTTTGGTCCTCCTTCCAAAATTTCATTTAATTCCTGTAAATCCTTATCTGCTGAAATACCTGCTGCAGAATCAGTCACAGCCCCTGACGACATCCCAACAGTACTACTCCCGACATTAACGAGCCTAGTAACAAGAGTGACTAAAGCGTCCAAGCTTTTTTCCACAACCATAGCATTCTCCGAGGTCATGAGAGCGTTAATGCGTGGGTCATTTCATGTCAAAACGCCTAGTGCTATGTGCGTAATGTCTCAGATATTTTTCAAAATTTTTTCATGAATAGAGATGTATGAGATAATCTCAAATTAATTTCTTCAGATTTTTCGATCAAAAATTGAACTTGATCCGTTATTGACCGTTGGACTATGATCCGTTATCGACAAGATCATCACAACAAGTTGGAAGCATTCTGGTTGCAATTAATGCTCCAGATTTTGACCTCAAGGAAAGCCATTCTGTGGCCATTAAACTTAAACTTCAGGTCCAAGAACATGCAGGCATGTCAATTCACGTCAAATCACCCAATTTTAATATATGTCCGTGCCATCATATTCCTTTAATTCCTGTAAATCCTTATACTTACTATTGTTTTTGGGCTCTATGAACATAGAGCCACCGGATCTACGCTGCTCGATAGATTCTGAGTTGCCCATTCCAGTCCTACTGTTTGTTTTAGCTACTGCAGCAAATGTCGCCTCCTTGCTCTTCTTACCGCCCATACATGCGCTGTATCTCAGAACTGGAGATTCCGCTGAAATACCTGCTGCAGAATCAGTCACAGCCCCTGACAACATCCCAACAGTACTACTCCCGACATTAACGAGCCTAGCAACAAGAGTGACTAAAGCGTCCAGGCTTTTTTCCACAACCGTAGCATTCTCTGAGGTCATGAGAGCGTTAATGCCTGGGTCATTTCATGTCAAAACGCCTAGTGCTATGTGCGTCATATCTCAGATATTTTTAAAAAATTTTTCATGAATGAGAGATGTATGAGATAATCTCAAATTAATTTTTTCAGACTTTTCGATCAAAAATTGAACCAGGGAGAATTTGCAAAAACAACACTTTTGAAAAACATTAGTGTTTTACTTTTTTTTTTTCAACAAATCCGGCTGTTCTTGGTATCAAATTAAAGCTAATGCTTTTCTCTATCAAAATAAGCTATAATAGTGATATTTTAGGCAATAGTGTCATGCCACTCATCACGCAAAGTTATTTTTTATACTTTTTCATTGGGTAGGTTCAGTAAGTCATATCTCAGAAATCACAATTACCACATGTATCATACTTTTTTTCTAAAATGATCAAACAATGTACTAATTATGTTCAAAAAATAAAAATTGTGTTTTTGGCGGTTATGAAAAAAATTTTTTTTCTTAGGAAAAAGTTCACTTAAAATGTCAACTTCGTAAAATGTAAATTTAAAGTTTATCTGAGCTCATAGTAACTCAACACATTTGTTACAACCAATAAAACTGTAACCTATTATATTACAAGGAAATTTGACATTAATTTTAGATTATTCACTATTAGGTAACTAATTTTTATTGTTGAAAGTCATATCGTAGTTTCTGTAAATTTCGGATTCAGTTAATTGTGAACCTTTTCATCTATTTTGTAAGTCCTTCCTGATTCAGATGATGATAAAGGAACTGGAATATGTTTAAGTAGCTTTTCTTGCCATATTTCGGAATCTGTTTGCAGTTCAGCTTTATTTTCCAAACTAGCTATGCCCACGACTTCGTCTGCGTGGAGAGTGGACCGATTTATTTAATTTTCATAACATATTTTTTTATTAATATTTCCACAACGAATTCCGAGTTTTGTTGCAACATAATTCCAACAATATATTAATGAAAACCGCAACTAAATTAGATTAGCCGTTTCTGAGATTAGTGCGCACAGATAAACAGACAAAGATTCTAAAAATCATTGTTTTGATATAATATTGTGTTGATAAAGGCCCCCAATGGGATTTTTTCCCCATATATCTCAACAATTTACAAATTTTCCTGACTATCGTCAAGTGTTCTTAAACGAGCATGTTTGGAAAAAAATATCTCCTAATATTCTTATTTATTATTTTTTTTCATAACATATTTTTCTATTAATATGTCCACAACGAATTCTGAATTTCGTTGGAACATAATTCCAACAATAATTGTGGTCGGAATGGGCGAATAACTACTTTGGGTCCGTAGAACCCCCCTCCAACCAATTTTGCTGGTTAACGAACTCATTCAATCATTTGCCAGGGAAATACTATATACAAGTTTCGTGACGAAAAAACAAAGCTAGTGTGTAGACTGCGTTTCTACAAGAATTACATATCTTCGTACCTAAATGAAACTTTTGTTCAATTTTTTTTTTTTTTATGGAAGAAAAACAGTGTTAAGACCTTTACACACATTCTTTTTGTGTTACAGGACTGGATCACAGCATATCCTTTGTCGATCCTTAAAAATTGAAAGAAAAACATGCATATGTTGTTTGCATTTATTTTCTAAATTAATACATTTTGTTCATAGGATATAAAGTTCTTTTTTTCTTCCCCTGGTTCAGAATAATTTACAATTTTTTTCTTGACTACATTCAACATGAGTTGATATAGTTTTCTTCCAATTAATCACCAACTGGACACATTTGTATCTTATCAGATTCTTATCAGAAATAGTGTGTATGACTAAAGCTCAACCTTCCCTCAGTGGAATCTTAAACAAAACTGCACATAAATAATGTGAGAGTGAGAGAATATTGACTGGTATTTTTTTTCCAAACATGCTCGTTTAAGAAGCAGCTAATCCAATTTAGTTGCGGTTTTCATTAATATATTGTTGGAATTATGTTGCAACGAAACTCGGAATTCGTTATGGACATATTAATAAAAAAATATGTTATGAAAATTAAATAAATCGGTTCACTCTCCACGCGGACGAAGTCGCGGGCATAGCTAGTTTAGAAAATAAAGCTGAACGAATTGCAAACAGATTCCAAAATATGGCAAGAAAAGCTACTTAACATATTCCAGTTCCTTTATCATCATCTGAATCAGGAAGGACATACAAAATAGATGAAAAGATTCACAATTAACTGAATCCGAAATTTACAGAAACTACGATATGACTTTCAACAATAAAAATTAGTTACCTAATAGTGAATAATCTAAAATTAATGTCAAATTTCCTTATAATATAATAGGTTATAGTTTTATTGGTTGTAATAAATGTGTTGAGTTACTTTGAGCTCAGATAAACTTTAAATTTACATTTTACGAAGTTGACATTTTAAGTGAACTTTTTCCTAAGAAAATTTTTTTTTTTTTTCATAACCGCCAAAAACACAATTTTTATTTTTTGAACATAACTAGTACATTGTTTGATCATTTTAGAAAAAAATTATGATACATGTGGTAAGTGTGATCTCTGAGATATGAATTACTGAACCTACCCAATGAAAAAGTATAAAAAATAACTTAGCGCGATGAGTGGCATGACAATATTGCCTAAAGTATCACTATTATAGCTTATTTTGATAGAGAAAAGCATTAGCTTTAATTTGATACCAAGAACAGCCGGATTTGTTGAAAAAAAAAAGTAAAACACTAATGTTTTCACAAGTGTTATCAGAAAGTCAGTAGCCAAAATCATGCAAAAAACAAACATTTCAAAAATTCCCCCTGGTTCAATTTTTGATTAAAAAATCTGAAAAAATTAATTTGAGATTATCTCATACAACTCTATTCATGAAACATTTTTGAAAAATATCTGGAGATATGACGCACATAGCACTAGGTGTTTTGACACGAAATACGCAGGCATTAACGCTCTCATGACCTCAGAGAATGCTACGGTTGTGGAAAAAAGCCTGGATGCTTTAGTCACTCTTGTTACTAGGCTCGTTAATGTCGGGAGTAGTACTGTTGGGATGTTGTCAGGGGCTGTGACTGATTCTGCAGCAGGTATTTCAGCGGAATCTCCAGTTCTGAGTTACAGCGCAGGTATGGGCGGTATGAAGAACAAGGAGGCGACATTTGCTGCAGTAGCTAAAACAAACAGTAGGACTGGAATGGGCAACTCAGAATCTATCGAGCAGCGTAGATCCGGTGGCTCTATGTTCATAGAGCCCAAAAACAATAGTAAGTATAAGGATTTACAGGAATTAAAGGAATATGATGGACATATATTAAAATTGGGTGATTTGACGTGAATTGACACGCCTGCATGTACTATGACCTGATGCTTAAGTTTAATGGTCACAGAATGGCTTTCCTTGAGGTCAAAATCTAGAGCATTAATTGCAACCAGAATTCTTTCAACTTGCTGTGACGATCTTGTTAATAACGGATCACAGTCCGCGGGACTGATCGACTGTTCGGATCCGTGGCTAACCTTCTCCTGATCTAGGCTCAGAGACGCATGCACAATTTCCCTATCGATATCTTCCTCCGTTACTGAATGGGCTACAGTATTAATATCCGAGGTAGAATCTACTGTACTAATGTCAGCATGAAGTGACTTGGAATGAGAAGCCTTCATGATGCTGGTATTTCTGATGAGCTAGAGTTACTTAAGCTACAGCTAGTGTCTGATCGGGATTTCCTCTTCTTACGATTCCGTCTGCTACGACTGGCTTTAGACGAAGTAGTACCAACCTTACTCTCCATGGTCTTGCTTGGTCTCGCCTTGTCGTCTATTGTGGATTTGAAGGTAACGCTAGCCTGAGTCTTGGAACATTCAGAACAGCCATGAATGCAAGAACTGATACTCTGAGCAAGAGTAGCATTTGAGAGAGATTCACCAGCCATCCTTCTCGTTTGCATGCTAATTGCGACTTACAGATTCTATATCGGAGCGACAATTGATAAAAGAAATAGTTTCAGAAATAAATAGTATAAATAAATTAGGTATAAACTGTGTGATAAAATCCAAAGAGAAGTACCTAGTTAATCATTAAAAAACAAAAATAAAATGTAAACTACAAGAAATATGACCAATGGTCAAACAACAGGATAACATAACTGTGAAAATTAGATAAAACTTAAAATAACAGCTGGGGTAGAATGAAACTGAGGTAAATGCAAATTTAATAGAATAATAAAATAATAAACTAAATTAGAATTAAATAAACTAAGAAAATATTGAATTAAATACCAAATGGTCAGTAACTAGATTTAAAACATCAACCAAAGAATAAGCGTTTAATCAAGTGCAGTACTCAAGCTAATCAATGTTAGATGAGTATTGCTTTGTTTACAAAAAATAACAAAACCCAGAAAAATATACATCCTAAATACATATTCTTATTTAGCCCTTAAAAATAAAACAAAAAAGTAAATAAACTGTCCTTTATGACATCAGAAAGCTTATCAGGGTCAGTCCATAACATATCATCCAGGCCATGAAACCCATGTCCTCAGAATTGCCTGAAACTTTTTTTATTTGTTGAACTGGTCATTCTAATGATATATTCCAAATTTTAGTTAGATATCATCAATATTTTTTGAGTTAAGAATTTTTAAAGTTGCCTATAAAACTTGTTTTTGCTTTTACTGACGATTAAAGTCAGTGACTTTCATTTACTAAAAAAAATCATTACTCTGTTAATGTTAATGATATCTCAATGGGATTTTCACCAAAATGGTCACAATAATCTTTTGAATATGGGAAAAATATATTTACTATATGTTATTTTTCTGGTTGCTAAGTATATTTATTTAAAAACAAAATTTTAATTTAAAATAAATTAAAAACATAAAAATTTCAAAAATCGATAAAAATAAAAGGTGCTCCATAAAATCAAGTTCTTTTTTCATGGATACATTCTTAAAAGTATAAACTATTAGATTTTAAAAGAAAAACTCTGGGATTTCGCTGTTAAGTATTCTTAAATCAATAAAATAATATAAATTCCTTTTTTTTAATAATTACCTACTTAAACGTCGGGCGTGGTCAGTAGCTGTGGTCCCCCAAAATAAAAAAATTACCTATTTAATGATTAGTATAAGTGTACTGAAGCTACATTTACTATTACTTAGGTTAATCTTAATTTAAACTTATGTAAATAAACTATTTTTAAAGTTTACTATAAACTTAGTTTTGGATGTTTCCGAAATTTTAAGTAAGTAAAATTTTGGTTAAAAATGGTAAAAACTACGTGTTCCGGACACAGTCTTGGCTGAACTGAAACGTTCCTCCGGTTTTTGCCTAGAATCTATTATTGTTTCCTTTTTAACCAGAGTAAGCTTTATGTTATCTATTTTTGTACTATAAAAGCCAAAAAATGTCTGGCTCCTGGAGTACATTGAAGGTTTGCTTTTATTACAATCCGCTTGATAATTCCGCCAATACCGTCACGAGGGGACTTCCCATGACTGGTAGCAAAAAACACCATCAACAGTTTTTACTTCTGGATAATTAATTTCAGAAATGTTGTGACAACCTTTTGAGTTTCATAGACAAATGCCACATCATCTTCCAAGTCATCAGATACCTCACAGAGATCGGAAACGTTCAGTTCTTTGGTGTTCTTTGGTTCTTGTCTTGTATAGATCACAACTAGATGAAAAGAACAACTGTTGTTTGCAAAATGCATTTTGTAGCTACATGTGTGGATTTTGAGCATTGCAATTGTTTAGAAATGCCTTCTTCTTCCCCAGAGGGTGCAACAGAGTCAAAGCAGGAATGGTTCTAGTTTCATAAGGAAACAACCAGCAGGAAATACTGGCTACCAACGAATCAAGGAATTTCTTATGAGTATCAGTACGAGCCACCGCTCGTGTCAGTATTTAATACCACAGCCCTCCAGATGCTCAGAACTTCAAATCTAGAAGAAAAGTAAAAAATCTATCGATAGTTCATAACTATCGATAGCTACTACTGATAGTCATGAACTATCGATATATCGATAGTATCTATCGACTATCGCCCATCCCTATGCACACCTAGGCAGCATGCCGTTGCTAGGACAACAGAAAAGCTGTTACCGTAATTTATCTATTTCATAGTATTATTTTTGTTTGCGGTTCCCTTCAACTAAATGTGTTTCGAAATGACATCTGAGAAACATAAATTTTTAAATTTTATACAACGAAACCGATAACGGGTTGTCTATAGGTTATTTGTTTGTTGGCATTGGTCCGGAGCGCCCCTGTGTCAAGAAACATTATACTTTGATTACTTGTCAATTGATGTGTAACATGTATAATGACGGGAACCATGCTATAATGAACTGCAAAAAATATATAGTAGCGTTAATTTTGATGATACATTATTTAACGGAATAAAAAAAAAGAAAAAAAAAGAAGACATATCTGCCGTGACATAGCCCGGGCATTCCCCCCGAAGAAGAAAAGGGAAGAAATGAACCTCATAAAAATAGAATATATGAAAATGAAAATTTACACAACGTTAAGAATAATAAAAAAAATCACTAAATAAAAAACTGAGATCAAATATTTAAATAATATATGTTTTTAATAAGATAAATGATATTTAGAAATAATTATATCAGTTGTCTTTAGTCTTAATATTTCATTAGTAACCTTTCTCTGGAAATAGAATTTTATCCATCAATAAGAATATGATATATATATTCGTTCAAATTCATTGTTTGTTTACGATCATATTCAGATTCAAATTTTCGCGCGTCACTACTTTTTTTTATTGAGGTTAATTTCAACTATGATGGCAGTCCTTGAATTACAAGAATAATCTGTGATTTTGTTTGTTTGCTTCCTTTAAAAACGCTGCAAGTAGTTTTCAAAGAGAAAGTACTGGTACAGACACTATTGATTCCACTTTATTGGCTGCTTCTACATCTACACCCGAAATTCAAAAACTACCTATGACTGAAAATAGAAGCATGTTTAATGAAAAAAAAAAAAAAAAATGAAGATACAACGCTGGGGATAAGCACAGGAGATTCGATTATAACCATTCAAAACTATTTGCAGCAACATCCACTGCCGAACAAAGTTGGTCCGCTTTGAAATCACTTTTTTGTGTCTCGACATTTTTTTTCTTTGGAAAAGCTTTTTATAAATTTAAATAAATGCGATTTCCATTTAAAACCTTTTTGTAATCTTATAAATATACGTAATACTGCAAGTAATAGATAATTCAATTCAATAACATTAAATTCTTCATTTGACAGGTACGTACGGAATAGGGGAAGACACTATCAAATAACTATCGATAGTATCGATATTTTTTAACCGATAGTATCGGCCTATCGATAGTGCTGAACTATCGACTATCGTCCATCCCTAGGCATGCATGCTCTAACCAACTAAAACTTTAATCCCCTCTAAAAATAAAAAAAAATTGAATATCAAAAAATCCTTTCTTAGCGAGTGTCTACGTTCTATAGGGAGTGTCAATGCAAAATTTCAAATTTTTCTGTCAAGTGGTTTGGGCTGGGCGATGATAGGTCAGTGAGTGAGTAGTATTTGACAAATATATAGACGATTTATAAATAAATAAATATCAGGCATTGGTTACTTCTACCACTGTAGGCGCTGTATCCAGATTCATTGAGTTCAATACTAACATAAAATAGCAAAACTATTAATGTTTTTGGAATACATTTTAGCATTTTAGCAAATAAAATGTGTTTTATTGAATAAGAAAACTGACCGAAACCCCGACGATCTACGCTTCCTACTTTCGAACGGTCGACCATATCTTCTCTATTAATGTTTTTTATTGATATAAGTTATTTTAAGCAAATCATTCAGAAATACAGTGTACACTATCCACCTTCTGAGGAAACTGCTTAGTTATGCAGCTCCTGCACGACAGATTTGTTTAAAATAAATGTTGAATATCCAAATGTGTTCACGAATTCCGAGATATTTAGAATATTTTACTGAAAACTCATGCTAAGCTATTTTAGTGTTGTGAAATAGCTTAGGCGGACTGTTTTTAAATTGCATTTAATTGTAAAATTATATTCCCATGTAATTGTATATTATCTTGTATATCACATAAATGGTTAGAAAATTGTGCTAAGTGGAAGGTGATCATTCGGAAGCTTACTAAATTTTCTGGAGCAACTTTCGGTGGGGCGCTGTCATTCAGAGAAATAAGTGCTTAAAATGTCGAACGTGTTAGTTTTGTTCTTTTGAACTGGGTTTTGTCTCTGTTTAACTCACTTTTTTTCTTTCTTTTTTTTAAGAGTAAACTGAACCACTTCTATTCCTTTACTAATGGCACTAGAGATAAGAAAGGAAACGCGCTAAGATGACACAGTTCCTGCTAGTTGGACATTTTTAAACTAAAGTTCTTCTCTCTCTTTATTGGTATGTTTAGGCGAATTACTCAGAAAAATGGTGTGTTTTGGGAAATTTTCTTAGTTAAGCATCGTAAGCATAGTTCTTTTGTGCGGGTGGAGTTCTACCTCATTTCATGTTTTATTTATTTCTTCAGAAATTTTAGTTTTAGACCTTTAGCTATTGGTATAAGCTTGAAAAATGCAAAAACTTTCTAAAAGAGAAAAAAAGTCATTTCTTGTATTCCTAGCGAATTAGCTGAATTGAAAGTTCATGAAAGTGTGTGTTAAGGTTGAAAAACAAAGACGACGTTTGTTTGAGTGAGTAGATCTCCTCCTCCCTACCATCTCCCCCTCTCCACAGATCAATCCCCCACTATCTTGAGTTCTGTAATCCCCAGTCTTGCCTACAGCTCTTTCAGGACTAGCTTCAGATATTCTTTTCAAAGGAATAATTTGCCTTCTACATTTAATTTGTACATTTCACAGGATAGTCAAAACATTCTTTGAACTGGTTAGTGCATTTTTATAATATTTTAAATAATAATTCTTTTAATTTTATAGTGTTTACCAAAACTACTGTTACAATCAACTTAACTAAATTATCAGGGCTATATGAAAAATGAGTTTTATTGTTAGCCGACGTTTCAGCTTGAAATTCAAGCCTTCATCAGGGCTCTAAACACAAGCAGGACAGAGTTAATACTAACACACACATACACACACACACACACACACACACACACACACACACACACACACATATATATATATATATATATATATATATATATATATATATATATATATATGCTATTTTTCAAGCTACTTCGCTGGGAATTAAATGTGTTGTTCATTCGGCATCTGTCTCCAGCGGTCTTGCTCCTCCTGTCATCGCAATATTTCGCCGGATTCCTCTCCGGCTTCTTCAGGCAATCATTCATCCTTGCTGGTTGGTAAGGGAACCAATCATTCCCTTACCAACCAGCAAGGATGAATGATTGCCTGAAGAAGCCGGAGAGGAATCCGGCGAAATATTGCGATGACAGGAGGAGCAAGACCGCTGGAGACAGATGCCGAATGAACAACATATATATATATATATATATATATATACATACTAGTAATGATATATTACATTACAGATTATACATTTAAATTCAAGAAACCGTTATATTATTCAAAAGCCTGAGTAATTTATATTTCCAAGTTCCTGGAATATATAAGTATATATTATTTTTCATTCATGTGCTTCTAGGCCAGACTGACATACACCGGTTGTGGAATAAATGTACATATAAACAATATATAAATTAAAAACTTTTAATTAAAGGAAAATAATAATTATCTTAATAAAATGTGCGGACACTAGAGCCAGGATGTTGTGGAAAACGTTCATCTAGCTCTTCCCGCTAAAAGGTCTCATTCTTTGTCTCTCCCCAGTCTTGGCCCGACTCTTCGACACTGTTTTAGATTCTTGTCGGGAGAGCATCGGTCTGGTGTCTTTTGAGTAAAGCTTTTCTTTAATGTATTTAAAGACTTTCTTTCATAAAGTTTCTGGTGTAGCTAAATGCAAACAGTGTTAATAGAACTTGTATTCGTCGTCTGTATTGATTAAAGAAATGTTGCTGTGTGTCATGAATCCGGAAGTGAAGAATTCTGAAATCCCTTGAAGTGTCGTCTCAACAATTAAGGTAAGAGTTATTTTCTTGTATAAACAAGTGTTAATTAATTGAATTGTTTCGTGATATATTAGGTTTCAGAAAACTGTAAATACATAAATTGGATGTCAGAAAAGTTTGGGACACTCGTTTTGTTTTTCAGTTACTTGGGAGGAACCTTTCCTTCCTCTGAGATAAGAGTTCTCATTAGATCAAAATTAGCAGTCTTGGCAAATTAAGAAAAAATGTTTAAATGGACAAAAAATACGATTTTCAGAGTAAAATCCCAATGCCGAAAGATAACTTTTTGAGCGTGCTTCGATTCTTTCCTTTTTTATTGTTAAGTTTTTTTTGGTCCTCCTTTAATACATTTCAAAATTAAACCTCATTTTTAATCTTTATTACAAGAATGTACCTATGAAAAAAAAAAAAAAATTAATAGGAAAGAAAAGATCATTTAAGTTTAAAGTCGTTTTCTCGTTTTCTATGTTTTTCAAAGTTGTGTAAAATATGTCTTGATAGGAAAATCAGCTTGAGGCTGGAGTTTGGTGTGTTGGCATGAGCGTCATCACCAACTTTGAGCATGCACAGTGATGTTGACCACCTCTTTCTGATCCTGTATTATATATATATATATATATATATATATATATATATATATATATATATATATATATATATATATATATGTCTGTTCGTTCTCTCACAGGCACAAAAATGGTCTGATTTTGATGAAATTTGGTGCAAAAATAGTCAAGTTCATTAACCAGTAGAATCCGCCTACCGTTATGGGCGAAATTCATGTGATGACTCATATATACAGGGTGATTCAGGTCTAAGTAGCCAAACTTTAGGAGGTGATTGAAGACATAATTTCCAACAAAAAAGTTCATTTCATTTATGGTCCGATTCCGAAAGGAAAAGGAGCTATGTTAAATTTTCTGTTTTTTTAACGTAGTCATGTTTTTTAATGAATAAGAAAAGATTTCTCAAAAACTATTCAAGATAATTAAATTTTAATTATGCTATCATAAAATAGGCAAAATTTCCTTTAAAAAGACAGTAATTTAATTCACTAAAATCATGATTAAAAGATAATTTCTGGACGTCCAATAACGCACTTCTGTTTTTATCAATGAATCAGAGTTTTTCGCGATTTTTTTCCTCAGCCCCCTAACGGACTACAGATTCAATACTTACACGAAAACCTCTACATTTAATAAGCATTAAATCCAAGCAAATAAAGTGGAGGTTTATTCGGGGATAAATTGAAAGATATGCTCCCTTTTTAAAAAAAATGCGGAATGTAGTTTTGTTACTTTCAAATACCTTGTGTGAAAAAATTAAAAATTATTCATTTTTTAATGTCCAAACTGTGGGTACCCATTGTCCAGCCCAGAAGCAATAAAAAGTAACTGAAAGAAATGATTGGAGAAGTTTTTCATTTGGGAGATCTGTTACATTTTTTGTTTAACAAATTTTCATTGATTTATTTTTTACATGATGTTGGCACTAAAATATTTGCTAATATATTTGAAAATTTGCTAAATTTGCAATTGGACCTTTATGAACTTGGGCAGTGGATCCACCCACTGTCTAATAGCACTTCTGCTGTGTGCAGGACAGCAATCAATCTGGAACCATGAATCTATGCGCAAGGGGAACGTCTTCTAATGCAATAGGTCGGTCGTATTTGAATCGTGTGGAGGTTTAAAAATATGTTGAATCAATCCTGTCAGGAATCAGGATTGGCTGAAGAAGATATTCATGTAAAACATAAATCAATGACAAATTGAAAAACATGAAATGTAACAGATCTCTCAAATGAAAAACTTTTCCAATCCTTTCATTCAGTTATATTTATTGCTTCCGGAACGGACATTGGATACCCACAGTTTGGCCATTAAAAAATGAATAATTTTTAATTTCTTCACACAAGGTATTTGAAAGTAACAAAACTACATTCCACATTTTTTTGACAGAAGAGAGCCAATCGTTCAATTTATTCCCTAATAAACCTCCACTTCATTTTCATAGATTTAATGCTTACTAAATGTAGAAGTTTTCCAGTAAGTATTGAATCTGTAGTTCTTTAGAGGGCTGAGGAAAAAAATCGCGAAAATACTCTGATTCATTGATAAAAACAGAAGTGCGTTATTGGACGTCCAGAAAGTATCTTTTAATAATAGTTTTAGTGAATTAAATTAATGTATTTTTAAAGGAAATTTTGTCTATTTTATGATGGCATAATTAGAATTTAATTATTTTGAATAGTTTTTGAGAAAACCTTTCTTATTCATTAAAAATCATGACTACGTTAAAAAAACAGAAAATTGGGCATAGCTCCTTTTCCTTTCGGAATCGGACCATACTTGAAATGAACTTTTTTGTTGGAAATTGTGTCTACAATCACCTCCTAGAGTTTGGATACTTAGACCTGAATCACCCTGTATATATATATATATATATATATATATATATATATATATATATATATATACACACATAAATATTGTAACAATATTTTGCCACATATGTTGTGCGACATAAATGTTAAATTATTTATTATTAATATATTTATATTCAAATTTTATTTTTAATTTCCACGGCTGCTAAATATATTATATTATGAGGACTCTTATCTCAAAGGGTTCTGAAAATGAAAACAAATATCCTAAACCATCCTGACAAACAAATAGGAATTTAAATGTACCATCGGACCAACCAGTCAACTAACATTCACTTATACAGGAAAATAATTCTTACCTCAATTTTTGGAGACAGCTCACCAATATATTCCAGAATTCTTTACTTCCGGGTTCAAACAACACAGCAATTCTTCTTTCTTTAACCCATTCGATGCGATGCCCGAGTATACTCGCCGGAGAAAGTCGTGCACCAGAGGTGACGCCCGAGTATTCTCGTCACTGTTGTATCTCTCGATTGCGAGCCCTCTTTAGCCTTGAGCGTGTACAGAGTGCTCTAGCAGGAATGGGGGATATTTCCTGGTTTAACCCTTAAGTGGTAATATACAAATTTTGTACGTTATAAGTAATATGCGTCTGTGAGGTGTGTGCATGGTAAAAATGTTCTTGGGGAATTTTTTTAGTGAATTTTTAAATAATAAAGGAGTAGCTTACTATAATAATAAATAAAAAACATTTTCATTGCTACATTTAAAAATCACGTCTAAAAACAAGTAGTGGTTTCGGAATAGAAGGAGAAATATATTACTTTCGGAAGTAGAAAGAGAAATATAGGGAAGAAAATTAAGTAAACTATGTTTTAAATGGTTATTGTAGGTTTGCTGCGTACCTAAATTGTAGTAAATAAATCGTTTTATGTAATACACGTCATCGTTCATGTAAGATAATCATGAATATGATGATTAGTAACGAGCGCCTAAGGAAAACAATAAAATAAAATACGGGCGCATACGGCTGCCCTAGGAGAGCGAGTTTGGTCTGGCTGTGGGAATGGGCAGCTAGCCCACATCGCATCGAAAAGATTAAACAACAGACTACTACTTGCGGCAATAAACACCGATTGCATTGGTCGACACTACATACTTTGATAAAAAGAAACTCTTACACAGAAAAGGAGAGTGTATTCCAACTAGACTCAGACCCCGACTGCTGCAGAATGAGAGTTTTAACGGGAGAAGTTGGACGACAATGTCTCAAAACCTGGATCAAGTGGCTGTACATTATCTCAAGATTATTATTATTATCCTGTAAACAAAGCTTTTAATTAATTGATTGTACAAATAAACATTTATTTCAGAACTATGTATGTCAATTTGGATTAGAATTATATGAATGAAAAAACTATTTTTATTTACTTATTTCAGGAAACTCAAAACCATACCTTAAGTGGGCTTTTGAATATCCAACGACTTCTCGAATTTAAAACTTATTATTTACAATGTAAGGTATCATTACTATATATATATATATATATATATATATATATATATATATATATATATCTACTATATATTTGTCAAATACCACTCACTCACTCACTCATCTATCAACGCCCAGCCCAAACCGCTCGCCAGAAAATTTTGAAATTTTGCATGGACACTCCCTATATAACGTAGGCGCTCGCTAAGAAAGGATTTTTTGATATTCGTATTTTTAAGCATTTTTAGGGGGGTTTAAAGTTTGAGTTGGTTAGAGCATGCAAGCCTAGGCAGCCTGCGTTGCTAGGACGATAAAGAACAGCTGTTACGTTACATTATCTATCTCATAGTTTTATTTCTAATTGAGGTTAATTTCAACTATGATGGCAGAGCTTGAATTACTAGAAATTAACTGTCCCTCATAGAGTTTTAATTGCGTTTATTTTCTGCCTGTCCCCGTCAGATAGGCTTGCCATATTTTTGGAGAGTTAAACCGAGACACATTAATATGGGATGGGCATACCAAGGGGGGGGGATAAAAAGAGTACAAATTATAAGCAAAATGGTTGGTGAGTTTTAAGCCTAGCAACTAACGGGAAGGGGGAATCCTAAACTGTTAGTCTACCCAAACCTTAAAAATAAGAACGGAACTTTTTTTGCTACTTGATTTTCTTAAAACAATCTCTCAGCCAAATAGTAGTGTCTTGCAGCTGGCAGCGCTGAGCAATAAGTTCCAGCGTTTTACAGTTAGATTACTTCTCATTTCTTTGACACTGTGAGCAGTAGTAAAAATGTTAATTGTAGAAAAGTAACCGATTTAAAAAAAGAGATTCTTATAAACATGAATTCATTACTTTTTACATCTTACAGCCTTTTCCGGGACATTGATAAAACTGGGCGGGACACCGAAACAATTGCAAAATACCGGGACAGTCCCGGTCAAACCGTGATGTATGGCATATCCTTAGGTTTTCCAGGTGAGGTAATAATATCCGGAACCCTTGCACAGCCTCCTCCCCTATAACCTTGGTAATACTCGTAAATATATTGGGTGTTACCATATGACTTCTTGGAAACATAAACTTTTAAATTTTAACGCCCATTGAATAAAATATAGCATCACGGGAACCGTGCTGTAATAAACTGCACAGAATTGTATAGTAACGTAATTTTAATGAAACATTATTTAACGCAATAAAATAACTACTTATCTGCCGTGACGAAGCACGGGTATTCAGCTAGTATTTATATATATATATATATATATATATATATATATATACATTGTAATGAAATTTGGTCTATTTTTGATGAACATATTTCATCAAATTTGAAAGGTCAAGTTCATTAACCTCCTAAATCCATCTACCAGAACATGGTTTTTGGAGCAAAATTTTGCAAAAAAAAAAAAAAAATAAATAAAATTGTAACACTTTTATTTTTGAGTATGTATGCCTTCAGGTTCTCGTTTTATAGGTTCTCTAACGTATAAAAATAAATGGAACCGTTTTTCAAGCGGTATCTGTAACCATTTATGAGAAAAGTTGATACAGCTACTTTTCCCAACTTATTATCAGTTTGGGTATTCAGAAACAATTGATTCAGTTGAAACTTGTTCCAGAAGTTTGACATTTAATTTATCTAAGATTTTGTTTACGTTTGGAGTTAAGGAAGTATTAGATCAAATAAATTTTACTGACAGATATGAAAAGTTTTCGGATCTTGGTATATTTTCTAAAATATCTCAAGAACGGTTGGGAAATTGTGGTTAGTGGAAGATTACCTTACGAATGCTTACTAATTCATCTACAAACAAGGTTCTGAAGTGGTGACTTTGCTCTTGGATTGTGCGAGAGACAGGTGGCCAGTTATTGCCTGCCTATTCCTGAAAATCACACCTGGTGTCCAAAAGCAACCACGTACACTGATATGCGAGTAATTCCACTCTACTGTCTTGCCTTTCTTTTCGGTTATTTTTTTAAACTTAATATCACTTTTTCTTCCGATTTAGGGTCGACATTGTTAGACTAGAAGACGTCACCAGGATTTTGCAAGAGTTATCAGATGAAAAGAGAGAACGGAAGGTGATTGAAGAATTAAAAAATTAAATCTATAAACTATTCTGACCATGATTAAAATAATTATTTGAAATGAAAATTAGAAGCTTAAACGAATGCAATGAAGAGCCTGAAAGTAAAAGTATTTGTGAAAAAAAAAGTAAGATGTGTTCATTACGGAAGGGAAATTGTGTTACGTCGATCAAGTGTAAAATTTACGTCGGTTTGTGAAAATTTTATTTGTAAAGAACATTCAAAGACAATAATTAAATGTATTTTTTGTTAAGGTGAAGCTATAAAAGATGTGGAAGAAGATTAAATATTAAAGAGGAATGCATATTTTTTTTGTTATTTGTTTTATCAATATATTTCATTTTTTCTTAGATTAGATAACAGGTGCCCGGATAACCGAGGAACCGCACCGAGGCCTGCAAGACCTATTGTGCCACCCGACGTGTCGTTCTGTTATAATACCAGACCCGTGTCAGAAGTGAACCTCCTTAAAGTTGTAAGGTTCAGTTCTGATATCCCCGTTGGATCATCAATTATCGCCGTCCCGAAGTGCAGATATCTCTTGGCTGTTAGTGTCGTGCATCTACATACAATCTGGTATGGGGTTTCGTCATCTTCGGAGCATAAACTGCACCATGTTGTATTGGTGAGTCCCATAGAGTAGAGGTGTCTCTGTAGTTTGCAGTGCCCTGTAAGTAGGGCCGTTAGTAATTTTTTCTTAAATATTTAAACTTATTTGGGGTCTTTTTGCGAAGACCACATCCAGTTACTTTTGAAGTAGCAGTAGTGATTTATAACAGTTACTCGTACTCGCTGATAAGCTTATAGGTTCTTTGCTGGTTATCTACTACTTCTTGACTCGTTATCTACGGTTATAATTCATATTAGATAATGGCAAGCAATATTTATTAATAAAAAGGTTAATATGATGAAAATCAATTCTCTTAACTATGAAATAAGTTATTAAGCATTAAAGTTGACTGTTTTGCAGGTTATGAAGGATAACAAACAACGTTATTTGTAAACAAACATATTTTATTCCTTTTCTCTCTCTCTTTTTTGGATATTTTACATTTATTAGGCATTACATGCAATGCGTTTCCACTCGCTACCCTCCGCTCCGCTCGCTCAAGGATATATCAAAACCATAGTCAATCCAACTCGCAATTAATAGAATTATATTAATTGTAGCGACTCTAGTCTATCCAACTCGCTAAAATTAATAGGATTCCATTAATTTTTCCCAGTAAGAAACCAATCCCTTTTACTTTGTCAGGAATATCGTGAACTAATTGTAAAATACTCATTTTTCTCACTAACATAAGCAGGGCTTTTTCATAAACAAAAGCTAATTCACTGTTGAAGGTTAGTTTACTCCCAGCAAGAACGGAATCCTCAATTGGTCATTGGAATCCTCCAATAGGAAGGCAAAGGAGTTATGCACATGCGCTAAATCACTGTTACAATCACTACTGCTACTTCAAAAGTAACTGGATGTGGTCTTTACCCTTATTTGTAGTACTATTTCTTCATTTATTTGTAAACAAATAATAATAATATAATATATACAATTTATTTATTGATCCGCATCTGCTCAACTTTGAGCAAGTAAATGTAGGGGTGTCCAAAGTCAACCACGCGCCCGGTAGCATAAAGACTCTTAGCGTGCCTGGTCAAGGGTTAAATGAAGAACATGTGAAACACTGAAAACTGATTATTCGTTGTTTGGGATCAGGGGAGGCTTTGTGTGGGGTGAAAAGGGAGATATTGTTTATTGTTTATCAATGCTTATCAGTTTGCTTTATGTAAACCAACTCTTTTTTTTTTTTAAATCCTTTTAGATGACTTTACAAAATGAGTTATAAGAAGACAAATAAATGATATGTTTACTATTCAAAAACTTGTGCCAACCATTCAGATGGTCAGAAACAATTGAAGGGTTTGCTCTGCAAAAAGGAGGTAGGTCCATTCTATCGCTGTTGGGAGTAAACACCATCTTGTGCAAAAAAGACTGAAATAGGTAAAAATGAAATGAAAAATGAAAAATAGGGCACGAAAGTCACCAATTTGGAAGCCATGTCACGAAATTTTTCAATTCAAAGAGCTAAATTCGGCGAAGTTTCTGGAATTAATCTTTTTCCACTAAAACTGTGTACAATCCGGTGGACTGAAAACTCGCAGGTATTAGCTAGGGCTCATGTGATGATACCTGCCTTAAACTTATGTATAGAAAATGCTATTGATCATCCTCCAGTTGGTAGGAATTCCACAGTTGTGCAGAACCATGTTCCGGTGGACGGATTCTACTGGTTAACGAACTTGACCTTTCAAATTAGACGAACTATTATTGTACGAAATTTCATCAAAATCAGACCATTTTTGAGCCGGTGGGAGAGGGAAAAGAGAAATATATATATATATATATATACATACACTCATATACACACATACAAATTTCAACAACCGACATATTCGTGATCTATGGGATCTGAAACATGAAATTTTCGTGTCGCCATTTCCGGATTGCGTCATGATGTCAACCTCATAAGCCCGTTTTCTCCTTCCATAGGGAGGAACCCCGCTTATGAGGTTAAAGAGGTTAACCTGACGTCTTGGATCACTGAAATTTCTGAGAAAATGTTCCATTCTTTTTGCTATTAATACTCAACTTCGAGCATCGGTGTCTTCATCGAGAAAGTAGGTTGTAATAATATTTGCACTTTCGCTCTTGAACCGTAATGTTTGACACCACGCAAGACAGTGGGACGGAATGCCTCGAAAAATAAAAGTTTCTAGTTTTTAGGGTTTTTTCATCATTGGGTTTGCATTTTTAGAGCAGTTCCTCCCTCCGTACATAGGGAGGAACCCCGCTTATAAGGTTGACCTCATGATGCAATCCGGAAGTGCCGACTAGAATATATATATATATATATATATATATATATATATATATATATATATATTTGTCTGTTCGTGCCCTGGAGGCCTCAAAAGTGGTCCGATTTTGATGAAATTTGGTACATAAATCATTCCACTTTGAAAGGTCAATTTCGTTAACCAGCAGAATCCGCCCACCGGAACATGTTTTTTTTGGAGCGAAAGTCACGCAACAAAAATCGTTCCGCTTATTTCATATGCTTGCAAGTACTCGTTTCATAGGCTTCTTGGCCTAGGAAAACGAATGAAGCCATTTTTAAAACGGTAGCTTTAAACGTTTTCAAATAAAATTGGAAAACTAGTTGTTGAATAACGTTTTTGGTTTGGGTACTTTGAATATGGGATTCAGTTGAAACATTTTCTGTATGTTTTTATTTCATCAAAACAGATATGTTAAAATTTTGGAGTTAAGGAAGGGTTAGAATAAAATATTTTATTAACAGACATGACAATTTTTTGGAACTTCGTATACTGTCCTTAATATCTCGAAAACGGTTGAAAATCTTGCAAAGCGGAAGGTTACCATTCGAAAGCTTACTAAATGCTCTACAAAAAAGCTTCTGAAGAATGTTTTGATTAGGCGATGTCAATCGGAGATATAAGTGCTTAAAAATCTTTGAAGTAATTGATTTAGTTTATTCGATCGGTTCTTTTTGTATGTTTTTATTCCTTCTTATTTTTTAATTGCTTATAGTTGGACAATGTATTTGACAATAAAACAGGTTAAGTAAAATAAGAAAAAGAATTTATTGTGAGAAAAATAGCTTTCCAAGAGAGAGATTCGAAGACCTTGTGACTTATCAACTGCCATTTAGGTAAGATCACAAAACCTTTTCAAGAAAGGTCGAACCAATATAATAACTGTTTTTATTTTAATCTTTCCAAATTAAACTAGGAATAAGAACAGAACTGCGCTTTGATGACGCAGTTCCTGCGAGTCGGACTTTTTAATAGGTTGATACTATTTCAAAGGCATTTTTAACTTAAAGGATGCGTGCATGCCCAATGCTCTCTGTGGCTCAACTGCCCCCGGGATTGATGATTCAATTGACCCCTTATGACTTTATTGTACTTATTAGTAAATGAAAAATTAATACAATATTATTTTATTATTATTGAATTAGGGAATTATAAAGTATGAGTATATGAAACTATTACAATGTGAACTTTATAATTTTATTAAAAAATGTAAACATTGTTAAATAATTTGTAGCAGCCGAAAAGAAATTTTGCATACCTAAAAATAAAAAAATCGGAGTTTTCCAAAATTTTCCAAATTTTGGGAATCAGGGTTTAATATATTAGTGTCTAATTTTAAGAGGATGATTCATTTTTTTAACTTTTTCAATTTTTTAAGTAGACTGGTTCAATTGCCTCGTGGCTCAATGACACCCCTCTCCCCCTAATCTCTGATGCTGCGAAGAAAAGAATAAGACTTCCAAAAATGATTGCTTTGAAGACATCCATTATTTACATATCGTCGTTCAAATTTCACAACCGCGTAAGTCGATTTTTAGCAAAATTGACTTATTGGTATCTTTAGAATCCTTATTTTCTCCCATAACATAAGGACATAATGGTAATAAATATATTACTTCCGCGTAACCACGTAATCTCTCATCTATTTTAGGCATCCTCATCCATTCAGACAAGTTGCAAATTAAGTTAATAATAAGTTGCAAGTTATTATTATTATTGGTTTTATGCATCGCATCTTTGACGAATTGCATTTTTCCAAGTTACAGATCATTACAGTTTTATTGCTCTCCTGAAAAGTTAGGAAAATTGACACGTGGTTGTGAAATTTGAGTGACGATATATTTTTATTCTTCTTAAGTCATATTAAAAAATAAAATTTGTTGTTCTTTATTCATATTCGGAGGCCCGGTGGTTGTGATTGTTAAGGTGTGAGCAGTTAACACTCCGTGCCAAGGGTCGTGGGTTCGATTCCCACTATGAGGTGGCGGCTTTTCTTTAGATAAGAAGAAAAGGTATCAGCCCTATCCTGGCTAGAAAAGGGTGGAAACCTATTGATAACCTGGCCTAAACTTCTTAATTAATAGTAATGGACGTTCGGCGTTAATAGCGAAATTGTCAATGCTCCGTTAAACACACGGAAAAAAAAAATAATGGACGTTAAAATTTAAATTTATTAATATTCAGAGGATGTCATGGAGACTTAAATGTTGAAATTGAGTACACTTTAGGCCCAAGGCACACGGTGAGACTGTTTTGCAACTCCAGTTGCAAACCAGTTGCACGCGCAACTGTTTTGCGACCTCGGCAATGTATTTGAATGGGCAGGCGCACACGACGCAACTGGTTTTTGAAGATTTCAAACCAGTCTGAAACCAGTCACAGCCATATAGTGCCAATCTTTAAAATAATTTAAAACTTAAGGCCGCTTTTGAATAATTTTACATATTTTTATATATTAAAGCTTTTTATTACATAATTGTAAAATTAAATCCAAACTTTACCATATCATATATTTTAAACACATTTCAGTTTTATTATCTTAATTACAAAGCTTATTTAAAAAGAATTGTTTGCATTAATAATTTGTTGTAATTAGTTCAATTTAGAATATTTGTCTAAAAATAAATTACATTGTACTCAAAATATTTTAGGAGACTGGCAGCTTAAATAAAACATAAATATTATCAGCAATTTTCATATTTATAAATGTTAAACTATGAAAGTGTTTGGAAATTTTAAAGAAATGTGTTAGAGGTACTGGAATAACATTTCATTGCTTCTAAAAATGTCATCTCCGGATAGGATGTAAATACTCCCTATTGGAGTTGTTGGATTCAGAGTACATAAGTACAGCGTAAGTATTACATGTCATTTTAAAGGACGTATAAAGAACTAAAAATTGACCCCATCATGTTTCTACCGTAAACAGGAATGGAGCTATCATCGTGTCTTCACATTTTAAATTAATGTAACTATCCTATTTAACATATCGTCCCTGCCATGTCAAACTAACGAATATGAAAATCGCAGCAAATTAGGAACGAACATATTTTATCCATTGACGAAATAATACATTCAAAAATGGTCTTATTCGATGCTTTATTTAAGGCATTAAAGGCTATTCTATATAGAGGTTAGAGTTGCAACGATCTGCGACAAGCCGTTTCCCCCGCAATCCAAGAGCAAAGTCCCGAATCTAAAAAAGAGATTTTCCATATTCGACAGTTTGACATGGCAGTGACGATATGATGTACATTTTATAAAGTTTTATTAATTGTTTTAAATGTATGTAAAATTGTCAGTTTATAGATATCACGGTAATCCGTTTAAGTTACTAATGATTTTACGCTAAAACTTAAGGCTTTCTCTTCTTAAGTGAAATTATTTTCTTTTTAATGGGGGACAAAATTTTTACTTCAAGTGACGAAAAAGTCACGAAATTGGCTTTCACTAAAGTAGTAGACACCCTGACTAGGGAGATAGCGTGGTCAACACTATGCTCCGGCCGCCTGATTTTTCCCTTTGCAGGTACCCATTAATTAATTAACTAATTAATTAAAGGCTGGGTGAGCCTAGGGACGATCTGGGACCCCAAATCCAACCCTCGAACGATGGCACTAGAAGAATAAATCTTTAGTGCACGCTCGGGTTTTGAACCTGGGTCCTCCAGATCATTAGTCGAGTGCTCTACCACTGAGCTAACCTCGCCCCCACTGAAATAGGTAGGCTAATTATTAATTTAAGAGAGGATTCGAGTACTGATGATAGTAAAATAAGCGCTGACTCAGAAGAAACTGTAAACATTGTCATACCTTTAGGTAGAGTCCGTCGTCACTGGCATCGGTGTGAGTACTATGGACGAGCGCTTTCGATATAAACATATCTTCCTCAAGCCGGTGCTAAGTCAGTACTGAGTCTGGGTTGTCTTGTCATGGTATTTATAGTGGGGTGAAGTCAGTTTGTTTACGTCGTTCGTTAAGGGAATTAGTCGTTCGACTAATTGTGTGAACCATAAAATCCTTCAAAGAACTAAAAAATTAAAATTATCACACAAAAACCACAATTTTAATTATTTATTTGTGATATGCTTTATAGGAATGGGTGTAATTCAACATTACATCTCTCGCACCTATAGTCTGGCTTTTACAGAATGTACCTCTGCCTTATAGGATTTGAAATCAAGCAATTGAATCTTGCTACATTATAGATTTTCTAAGCAATTATCGCAGCACTGTCAATCATATTTAAAAACAGAGGCCACTGCCATTTGTTTCCACGGATTTTTATTCTGTAGTTTGCAACTCCATTATCATGCAAGTCTATTCCTTCCCAGTGTTGTAAAATACCCGGGTATTTATTCTTCAGGGTAAATACCCAGTTTCATAAATACCCGGGTATTTAAGGTATTTAACTTAACCGCGGCTTAGTAATCGAATATTGTAAAATGTCATGGATCTTGCCAGTTTAGAGCTATTGCAACACTGAGAAACTATTAAAACAATAAAAAATTATAAAATAGGATCACTGAGAGGTTAATAAATAATAAATTATTACCTGAAAATTTGCCATGGACCTTCAGACTACCAACAAAAAAAGTTCTTTGCCTGCATACTACTGTACTGCATTCACAAAAATGTAGCCTCAGCTAAAACTTTGGACTAGGATTATCTCAATTTCTCAAAACACAAATTACGTTACCTATTCATTGATCAAAAAACATGTACCTTTCAAGCCTCTCCACCATAACATGGGACTTATTTTATTATTTTCTTTGTCATTGTCTTCAAGACATTCCCAAACAAAGGATCTTTGCCATAATCCCTCTTGGTCCCTAAAGTCAGCTATGTCTTTCCAAAGATCAACTGATTTCAATCCCATGCTTCTGCCAAACTCACACACAAAACAAATGGAGGGGTTCTACAAGTCTGCAGCAAGATGTGCGTTTCCAACACCAAACTAAATGCGTTTCTTTTATTTAGTTAGCACAAGTTTTTCCTCCGTTTTTTGAAGAGAAGATTCTAGGATTTCTTGTTGAAGAGTTTTCAGTAATTATTAAATTTCTTATGAACCGTGTAGATCAAATGGGCATTTAACTGAATGGCAGTGATAAGTTCAACAATTGGATCAAAGATGTTAACTAGTTTCCTGACTCAGATCCAAAATACTCTGTCATCAAGAAGCTACCTTTTCATTTCTGGATTTCCGCTTCCTGTAATGTTGTTACTACTGTATGATCATAATTTCAAATAATATTAATAAGGATCACAAACCACTTAAAATGTTTTTGAACTATTATAATAAACATTAAACATGTTTTGACCCTTTTTTTAAATTTAAATAATTCCTTAATAATTATATAGGCTTCATTAAAACCTTTTTAAAATTAATTAACCTTCCCCAATGTAAAAGTAATCATGAAAATTCATAGATATGCATTAAGTTTAAATACCCATAAATACCCGGACCGACTTTTAACTTTCTTTAAAATATTACTGGGTAAATATAAATGTTTATTAAGTTTTTATGATAAAATGGGTGAGTTTCAGTCCTTGTTTGCACCAAAAAATATACAAAGAAGTTTTATCAAGCACAAAAACTGAAAATACCCACTTTTTGGGTATTTACCTTCCCTATGGGTAAATACCCAATTTATATTTACCTACCCACTGGGTATTTACCCGCCCCACATCACTGTTCCTCCCATGAATTAGTTTTTCTGACAGATTATATTAGGTTGGGCTACAATCTCTTTTAGCGTGGTTCCTCCCTCCCTCCATAGGGAAACAAATGAAACTATATTTAAGGCGATAGCTTTAATTGTTTTCGAGAAAATTGGAAAAATAGTTGTTGAATAATGGATACTTAGAATCATGGGATTCAGTTGAAACATTTTCTGCATGTTTGAATTTCATCAAAACTAATATGTTAAACATTTGGTTACGTTTAGAGTTTAGGAAGCGTTAGAATAAAATATTTTATTACCAGACATAAACAGTTTTGGGAACTTCGTATACTTTCCTTAATACATACCTTGAAAATGGTCGGAAATCTTGGTTAGCAAAAGGCTAACATTCGAAAGCTTACTAAATTCACTACAAAACCAATTCTGAAGAAAGTTTTGATTAGGCGAGGTCAATCCGAGAAATAATTGCTTAAAACTTTGAAGTAATTGATTTTGTTTATTTGAATGGTTCTTTTTGTCTGTTTTTATTCCTTGTTATTTTTTAATTGCTTATAGTTGGATAATGTATTTGACAATAAAACAGGTTAAGTAAAATAAGAAAAACAATTCATTGTTAGAAATATAGCTTTCCAAGAGAGATTCAAAGACCTTGTGACTATTGTCAACTGCCTTTATGCAGGGGCCTTTCTGGGGTGGGCGACCCATCCAAGTAAGATCATAAAAGCCGTTCAAGAAAGGTCGAACCTAAATAATAACTGTTTCTATTTTAATCTTTCTAAATTAGACTAGGGATAAGAACGGAACCACGCTTTGATGACGCAGTTCCTGCGAGTCGGACTTTGTTTCTTTTTTCTACTTATTTATTTTTTCTTATTCTTTATTCTCAGTCATGTATTGCCTGTATGGAACAATAATTTAGTTCCTCATTAGACAGGGAAAGAGGTGAATATGCATAGGCTTGTTTTCATTGGACTAACTTCACAGGAATGACCAATGATGTGTTAACACAACATTAAAGTAAGACGACTATTCTACAAACAATATATGAATTGAATAAAAAAATGTCGTCTTAACAATTAAAAAAAAAAAACTATGTTTTAAACAAGGAATATGATAATTTAATTGTAGGAACCCTTATTTGACTGAAATTAAAATTAAATTGTTAGTATTGAAAAGTAGCCAACTGAACTATTATTTTTTAATGGATTAATAAAAAAAAATACAACATGTTTTAAAAAATTAGAAATCTGAAATAATAAGCTATAAAAATAGAAAAATATTTGAACTTGTGAAAATAAAAATAAATATTGTTAAATTAATGTTACGTTTACGCATCAGTGGCCGTAAATGGGTTAATCTGTTCAGTTTTAGATCTAAGGCATTACAATTATCATTGTTTTAAGTAGCTAATAATATGAGCAATATTAAGTAGCTAATAATATGAGCAATATTAAGTAGCTAATAATGTGAGCAATATTAAGTAGCTAATAATATGAGCAATATTAAGTAGCTAATAATATGAGCAATATTAAGTAGCTAATAATATGAGCAATATTAAGTAGCTAATAATATGAGCAATATTAAGTAGCTAATAATATGAGCAATATTAAGTAGCTAATAATATGAGCAATATTAAGTAGCTAATAATATGAGCAATATTAAGTAGCTAATAATATGAGCAATATTAAGTAGCTAATAATATGAGCAATATTAAGTAGCTAATAATATGAGCAATATTAAGTAGCTAATAATATGAGCAATATTAAGTAGCTAATAATATGAGCAATATTAAGTAGCTAATAATATGAGCAATATTAAGTAGCTAATAATATGAGCAATATTAAGTAGCTAATCGGCGCTAATGACCTGGAAGTAGATGCGCCGTAAAAAAAAAAAAAAAAGTCCGTCACGCAGGAGCTGCATAACTAAGCACTTTCCTCAGAATTTGGGTAGTGTAGACTGCTTTCCAGAACAATTTGCTTAAAATATCCTACATAAATAAAATAAAAACGTGAATAGTTCTCATTTTGTAATGAGTAACTGATCAATTATTAATTTGCTTCCAGAGTTATGTTTACACATGGTACCTACTACACTACGTAATAAATACAAAAATCCTCATATTATCGTATTTTGATCTAACGCAGGAACAGGATACAGTCCCTCTAGTGGTAGAAAGCGCTCCTTGCGGCGGCTTTGTGAACCTACGTCTGCCGGCTTTTCTATTCAAATATATTACAAATTAAACCCCCGCTTTCCGATTGACCGATTCAGCTCATTTTTACAACACTTCTTTCTCATGAGTTACCCACGACGTATACCGCGTTTCGTTACAATACAGCAGAAATTACGACCGGTATGAGTATGTTAGGAATTTGGGTCCGGAGTAAACCCCCCCCCCTTCTAATGAACCGATTTAGTTTATTTTTACAACACATATTTACCTGTAGATTACCACTACGAATACCGAGTTTCGTCGAAATATACTAAAAATCACGGCTGGTAGTGGCGAATTGGTATTGTGGGTCTGGAGTAAACCCCCCCTCCTAATGAACCGATTTCGTTTATTTTTACAACATATATTTACCTGTGGATTAGCACTACGAATACCGAGTTTCGTCGAAATATACCAAAAATCACGGCTGGTAGTGGCGAATTGGTATTGTGGGTCCGGAGTAAACCCCCCCTTCTAATGAACCGATTTAGTTCATTTTTATATCTCACTTTTCTCTCTATATTAACACTACGAATACCAAGTTTCGTTGAAATATAACAAATATTACGGCTGACATAGTCAAATAAGTGTTTTGGGTTCGGGGTAAACCCCCCCTTCCGGTGGACGGACTTTGGTGGTTAACGAACTCGTTCAATAGTTTGCTAATTGAATGCTATATACCAAGTTTCGTGACGAAAAAACAAAAACTCTGGCCGCTATCGTGTTAACAGACATATATATATATATATATATATATATATATATATATATATATATATATATATATATATATATATATATAGATATAGATATATATAAATTTTAACGGGGGTCATTTTCGGTGTCTACTAGGTAGGATCGATAAAGATTTGAAGAAATTTTTCAAAAATTCCGTCATGAGTCCAACCTCAATAGCTACTTTCCTTCGGAGGAAAGTGCTAAAAAAAAATTATATTAAGTAGCTAATAATATGAGCAATATTAAGTAGCTAATAATATGAGCAATATTAAGTAGCTAATAATATGAGCAATATTAAGTAGCTAATCGGCGCTAATGACCTGGAAGTAGATGCGCCGTAAAAAAAAAAAAAAAAAAAAAAAATTATATTAAGTAGCTAATAATATGAGCAATATTAAGTAGCTAATAATATGAGCAATATTAAGTAGCTAATAATATTAGCAATATTGACATACTTTTATATTTATAATTTTTATTTTTTTCAGATATTAACGCCAATTTGAGGAGCCTGAGAACCCTGTGGAGAAGATCGTCGGTATTTATTTGTTCTTCACACTTCAAAGTTTCTGGAATTGTTGGCATTTTAAATATTTAATCATCTTAAAAATAGACTCTGCTGTTCCTGCTTGGATCAAAATATTGAAAAGTAAACGAAAATGGAAGATGAATCAGCTGTAAAAAGAAATGAGAGGATAAAGTGTATCCTTCATTTACTTAAAGCTGGAGATGAAAATATTAAGTTGCCTCCATCAGGGAACGATGATGTAATCTTGTGGGTTGGTAATACTGGAGGTGGGAAATCTACCATTTCTCAGTTTGTTTCCTATTTAAATGATACTTTGATATCCGTGGAAACCAGTCCAAATTCAAGAGAATACATTGTTTCTGATGTCAGCAATAGAATAAGTATTCAATCAATAAAATCAAAAACTATTTTCCCCGAACTCATTGTCAATGAGGAAACAAAAACTATTTTCTACGATTGTCCTGGATTCAGCGATACTCGAAGCGCTGTTTACGACATTGCTGCAACATGCTTCACAAAGAAAGTTGTAGACGCTGCGAAAAAAGTTAAGTTGCTGTTTGTTGTAAGTTATCCTTCGGTTCGGAAAGGCGTGGATAGACAGGATTTTATGTTGCTTTTAAAACATTCGTTGAATTTTGTAAAAAACATTGATAAATTTAAAAATAGTGTCGCATTATTGATCACAAAAGTTGATAATCATTACTACAAGACGGCTGATGGTAGTTTGAAGTTAGTTTCGGACGATATTGTGGTATCGTCCATCGCTGACTATCTTTTAGAAGTCAAAGAGTCTCTAAACGAGAAGATAAGAACTACAAACGATTTTATTGCTAACCCCAGGAAGTTTTATGAAAATGGGATAAAATTTATTGACATACTTCTGGAAATGGATGGCACCTATTATAAAAGGATTGGAATTTTTAGAAGACCTGATGAAGCTGGCCCACTGTTAAATATTGATTCCTTGAAAAATGAGAAGAAAGAAATAGAAAGAATAATTTATGAAAATATAATTTTTTCTGAGAAATGTGAAGATGATTTTGGCTACAGTATATCAGACGATTCTAAAAATCATGTGTATGATTTGCAAACTTCTCTGAATGAATGCATAACTGTTGAAATTCAACAGATTGTAGAAAAAATTGACAATTATTTCAGAAGTATTGAGAAGGATAATTCCCATGACATTTACTATTTGCTAAGTAAGTTTAAATTTATACATAATATTTTTACAGAATTTATTTGTAATCTCTGCAGCGACGTTTCATCTATAAAACATTTTATAATGAATTACGATGAACTGGATATTGATATTTTTGAAATGAATTTAAAAAATATTGAAAATTACAAATCGTACATGAACTTCTTAGAGCTTGTTAGTGATAAAAAAACTCTCAAGAGATCAGAATATATGAACGTTTTTTCCAATTTAATGACTTTTATTCGTGTTTCACAGAATTGGTACTACTTTCTTGTTGATTTATATTCAATTTTATCAAACTACTCAATTCAAAAAGATATTTCAGAATTTGATGTTACTAATCTAATAGAACTGTGTTTGAATAATAAAATTGATGTATTAACTAATAGCACAACGTTCAAAGAATTTCTACATTTCATTAATGAAAGGATACAAGAACGAAGCTTTGAGCCCTTGTCCATTGAATCAGGGTTTTCTTTAAATAGAGAAAAGGTTATTTCTTTAAAACATGTTTTAAACCACATCAGTTACAAACCTTTAAAAGAACAGCCTTCCGCAGACAAAATAGTAATTAAAGGAGCTTACATTAACTTGGATACCCTTTTTGTTAACTCTTTCGATAAAAAAGTTAAATATATTGAAATTTATGCAACAAATAAGGTTTTTATCAGTGAAGATATTAATAAAACTGGCAGTAGAACACATTTATCTATCATCAGTCCAGTTTGGGAGGTTATTGGGGATCGGAAAATAGTACTTGATGGAAGTCCTGGTTCAGCGTACAATGAAATTAATAATTGTAGAACAAATTGCAACGGAAATGCAGGTGCACCTGGTAAAGCAGGAGGGCCAGGCGGGAATTTCTTCGGTATTGCTGGGAAGGTCTGTGGAGGCTTTCTAGAAATCACTGCAAAAGGGGGGACAGGTGGTCCCGGGGGAGATGGCAAAAGTGGGGAAGATGGCACCAAAGGCGAGGATGGTCCCCCTCCCTTTGAAATACAGATTGTTCTCAGTAATATTGGTCTGATACAACAATATAATGGATTTGAATATATTGTAAAGGAGATCATGAGAGTTGGTTTACCGTTTGTGAGTGGGCATGTATACGAATATAGAGGTTTTGGAAAAAAATCCACTTCCGGTTGTGACGGAGGGAATGGCGGAGTAGGAGGAAAAGGTGGTTTTGGTGGGGAAATTAGAGTTATAGATCTAAGTAATAGTGGTAAAATTTCTTTTTCTAACTCGAATGGGGAAGATGGACCTCAAGGTAGAGGCGGCGAGGGAGGCAAAGGTGTTGAAAATGGCAGAACTATCACTGCATTGACTGATGTAAAAAAATTGTTTTTTTATGAGATTAATTCTATTGAATGGAGATGCGTTAAATATGAAAATGCAGAAACATTTAGTAAACATGGCAGTCGTGGTGTTGATGGAGTTAACAAAGTAGGATGGGAAGAACCAGAAATAGGAGAAAATATGGTGGACTATTTCGCAATTGTGAATAGTTATAAAATCTGGGCAAGCAAATCTCTTAGTTCTTGGATTGGAGATCCTTCACTTCCTGCTTTTATTCAAAACATAGAAAGATTTTATTGTCAAAATGAATCCAAAGAAATGCAGCATGATTCTGAAGGAAGTCGAGATAAATTGGGAAAAAGTCAAAATGAATCCAAAGAAAGACAGAACGAATCTGAAGGAAGTCAAGATAAATTGGGAAAAAGTCAAAATGAATCCAAAGAAAGACAGAACGAATCTGAAGGAAGTCAAGATAAATTGGGAAAAAGTCAAAATGAATCAAAAGAAAGACAGAACGAATCTGAAGGAAGTCAAGATAAATTGGGAAAAAGTCAAAATGAATCCAAAGAAAGACAGAACGAATCTGAAGGAAGTCAAGATAAATTGGGAAAAAGTCAAAATGTATCTAAAGAAAGTCAAAGTAAATTTCAATAAAAGTGACTGTAAAAGTTTTGTAATTTGATTTATATGTAAAATATTATCCTTGTATTGTGCTTTATTTTTGATTTTGTTCAATAAAATATATTTGAAAATGAATTATTAATATTTGAGTTTGAAATTCCACTTGTACTGGTTTTAGCCATATTTTCCTGTAGCTAAGAACCGAATCTTGCTTCCAGGTCCCTTCAGGCACCCCTGAAGTACATCAATCCTTGGCCCACCTAATGGTGAATCAAAGTGAACCCTCAGGAATCCTTTGCACTGAGACCATCTATCTCCATATATATATATATATATATATATATATATATATATATATATATATATATATATATATTTATTTATAAATGTAAATGAAATATTTATTTTATCTGTTTTAGGCCTCATTGGCGTAGACGCGAAACACTTTAATAAAAACAGTATTTAGAAACTATATCACTAATGGTGGACAATAAATAATAAAATGAAATAAATTAAGCTAAATTAAATTATAAAATTATGATATAAAAATGATAAGGGATTCACATCTTTAGTGATACCATAATACAGATTATAAAATAAATATTTCATTTGCTTAATGGTAAAATTGTTTCACTTAAATTTAACTGTAAATTATATATATGCATAGACACATACACACGATGTAAATAATGGATTTTTTTTTATTATTTCTCACAAATACATTCACTCTAATGAAGGCGACTTACCGAACCACGATCAGCCATTGGAACCGGCAAGGCCTGCAAAAAAAGAAGGATAATTTGTTATATCAAAATTTTATTGATAACTAAGGATGATTAATCGTGGAAGGTTCTCAAAGGTAAATGCTGTAATGTTTTATTATTTTAATTTCTCCTGAGGAGGCGTCAAAAATATGAGAAACGTGTCGAACATAATAAAGGAATAGTGAAGGAAGGGGTGTGGTTATTGAAATTTGTCCTGCCACATCAAGAAGGTGTAGATTATTCGGGGTTCGATCATGTGTTCAATAAAAACTGAATTTTTAAACGTCTAATTGAATTTTATACAACTTCTTGGCTTAACATGCAAGCCGAAATGTCGGCTTAAATATTTAATTTTTTTTACGGCGCATTGACGTCTGGGACAATAGCGCCAACATCCAAGGAGAAGTGAGGAATTTTCTCAACGAGCCTTGAGATGAGAAAATTTTTGCCGCCGGTGGGAATCAAACCCACCGTCTCCCGCATGAGAAACTAAGGCGCTAGCATCAAGACCACCGGGTACCCCGTTGGCTAAAATAAAACTCATTTTTGCTATAAAATGTAAGTCCCCCCAATAACCTTGATAAGGCCCCTCCCAAAAACATTTTGCCTATGAAAGTTATATCATAGTATTGGGCCGAGTTTTAGGCTCTCAATACCTTGTCAAGAACCTAATAATACCCCATGGGCGTATATAAGGAGGGGCTGCAGCCTCTCCCGAAATTTTGATTTGATCGGTAAAACTGTCAGAAAACCCTTAAAAATAAATTAAATAAGGTCATTTAGTTCATAACAAATATTCTATTTTGGGTGTAATAGCTTTTTAGTTGGCTAAAACTCTTCCAAGGTCTAAATTGTTAGTATTCCGTACACCGGAAATGGTCTCAGCCCCCCCCCGAAATTTTCCCAGCCACCTCCAAAATTATTTTCTATATACGCCCATGTAATACCCTCTCACTTATTTGTTCAATTACAACTTGGCCAGTTTTTGGTAGGGTCCTGCAACTAGGCCTCTTTTTTTCGACGTTAGTTGTTTGGGGGATATCAATACTTTTTGTGAGTGAATTTTGAGTTGGCGCCGTCAATGTTGGGCAGGAGGAGGATGACGAGGGGACGTAAACTATGTCCTATTATTCTCTCCAGTGATGTGAAATACCCAATTTTATAAATACCCGGGTATTTAAGGTATTTAACTAAACTGCGACTCAAAGTAATCAAATATTGTACAATGTGATGGGTCTCGCGTGTAGAGCTGTTGCAACACCGAGCAACAATTAACCCTTTAACGGGCACATTTCGCTAGCTATGTTGGAATTTTTTAAATTTATATTTGGGAGTCTGGGGGGCATCTATTTACTAAATATGAACCCAGGATGTTAAAAAAAAAAAAAATTGTACCCATAAATACGGGGTTGGCCGCTAGAGCAGCCCTTGCCCATTCCAGGCATCGGGAATCCCCGATATGTAATGCCCGCGATACGTCGTAAAGCCGGTTCCAAGTCGCAAAGATCCCGAAAATGAAAATGGTTCATTCGATGGCATTACCCTAAGATTGGCAGGCTTAAAAAAAAGAAAAAAAAAATTATAATAATAGTATAATGCTAGCCCAAAATATCATTTCAGACAGAATTGAGAAAAACATTTCATTAGGAATGCCAAAAAAAGTATTTCTTTCCTTCCAGTCTGACGAGAGTAAGGTTCTTATGAGACGAATTAATGAATAACATGTAAGCGATATACTCATTTCAATTAAAATCAATTAATTCCTAATCTAGAATGTATAAAAGAATTATTACATACTTTGAAACGATTTCCGGATAAGATGAGTGATCCAGATAACCAATAATGCGCGGCCAACACTGACACAAGACGAGTGCGGGAATGGGCAAGGACCGCTTTAGCGGCCAACTTTGTCATATCTCGGCTCCTCGGGCCCAAGACCTCCAAATACTATTTTTTGGCATACCCCGGCATTGGTATTTGGGAAAAAACACACATTTTGCTCTTTTTGACCGGATAACTCTTTAACGATAAACCCAAAATGCCGTTTATAGGGTTGTTACAGCATTACATTCCTTTCAAAAATATATAGGTATAACTTTACTATTTTATGTGTTTTCCTTCAAACGTGAAAACAGTTTTAATGTTCATCGTGATATCTGGCGATAACTGTCGACCGATGAACCTTTCAATTTTTCACCATTTCCAGTGAATGTATTGTCCAAAATATACTCCATTGTGTAAATATAGTGAGCACTGGACGTATAAATAGCACAAAATATATAATTTTGGGCCCATGTAGTCATGTCGCTAGGACGCATGCTTTCCGAGATATAAGTGAAAACCCGAAAAATGCGACCTTCTAAACCACCCCTCCCCCCGGCACAAAGGCCACGAGGAGGACTTTTGATATGATCACCTCCTATCCAGCCCAAACAACGTTACGAAGTCAAAAAGTTTGTTCCAAAAATTTCCATCTATAACTGTTCGTTGCCTGGACTGTATCTCAATTTCTCAAAACACAAATTAAGTTACTTACTCATTGATCATTATCTTTATCAAAGTTTGTTCTAGCCTAAGGCTAAGGTAAAAAAAGAACAAAAACAAAACACAATTACTGACTGTAGTCAACGGCCATAGCCACGTTGAATACACCGGTTCCCGTAGATCACCGAAGTTAAGCAACGTCGGGCGTGGTCAGTAACTGAATGGGTGACCGACCACGTGCTGTTGGCATTATAAAAAAGGGCGGCAACCTGTAGATAGCTAATCAAATTTCGTTTTGTCATATAGCTTTTGCGTCTCTATAATTTCAGGCTTAAATATTCCGTGGGCATGTATAGAAAGACCCCAGACTGAAATTAGCTGCATAAGTCAGATGCGCGTTATCTCTATGTAAACATTGGAATCAAATCGAAGATAAATTTTTTTTTCTGTACTCAAGTCAGTGTTGACTGCAAAAAATGTCTGAAGTGATCCGAGTGAAAAGTCGTGTCCTAGTTGAAATATTGTAATTACAGGTTTCTAAATCAACAATATCAAATGTTATTGAGCGCGTTTGGGTGGTTTTTGACCACTGTTCGCCGCGACGATTCATTTGATACCTCACACGATGGGTTCCGGAAGGAATAATGGATTTCCGAAGGAAGAACAAGGGTTTTTGCCTTTAATAACACCCTAATGTTTATCATCCTGCAAAATTTCAAGTCTCTAGCTTTTCGCTTGAATTTCCGGGGGGGAGGGCTGGTACTATTTCCGGGGTATGGAAAACTAACAATCTAGAACTTGCAATAGCTTTAGGGAACTAATACGCTATTTTTTTTTTTTTTTTTTTTTTTTTTTTTTTTTTTATTATTATGGTGCGTCGACTGCTATGGCCAATGGCACCACTAATACGCTATTAAACCTAAAATGAATTATTTTGTCTTTAATAACAAGGGGAGGACCTTTATCGACCCTCTACATTTGGTTTGAATGGGGTAAATTTTCTTTGAAATATGGCCGGATTTTTGAATCTGTAACAAAATTCTAAGGGTCCAGGCTTAGCGAAATTTAAAATTCATTTTTTTTAATCTTCCCAAAATTTAAATATAGGGTTTTTTGAATGTGCTAAAGTCAAACATGACATCCATTTTTAATTCAAAAATTGTTTTACATACTCGACTCTATAGAAGTCATTATTTTACCAAAATATTTCTTATACCTACCTTTAAAAAGATATCCATTATAAAAAAACAAATTTCTCTGAGGATGGACCCTTAAAATTTTGTTAAAGATTAAAAAATCCGGCCTTGTTTTAAAAAACATTTACCCGATTTAAACCAAATTCGGAGGGTCGATAAAGGTTCGAAAGTTACATATTTTCGTCCGATTGGGATGTTTCTGTGTTCGGGAATCGACGTTATATGCAAAAACATTTAAATTTGACTTTTATTTTGAAAACCATTTCTCACTTCCCGAGATAATATAATTCGAAGAAGTAGTCTTTCTTCTTTTCAAAAAGCCCAAGGACGTAAAAGTTGGGTTATTTCAAGGCGAGATATTAAATTTCAAAACCTACAGAACCTACACTTTTCGCTTACAAATTTTCTCGCTTTAACAGGACCTTTTTGTAGTTAAGTACTACACATACAAAAATACTCGTTTAAATCGGTGAGGGGCACGTCGTGCACTACCCTTGTAGTCAGTCCCTTAACAGGCCACGAGGGCCCGGAGGGGCTGATAGTATCAGCCTGATACAGTAGAGGTATCTGATTCATGACCATACGGCACATTAGGGAGATAGTTTGGTCAGTAGGATGCTCCGGCCGCCTGATTTCCCCCTTGGCCGCTTCGACTGCTGCAGTCATTAGCACCCAAGGTACGCATTATTAAATTAATTAATGGCTGGGTTGGCCTAGGGACGGACAGGGAGGCCGAATTCAACCCATGAACGAAGAGAATACAAGAAAAAATCTTTAGTGCTTGCTAGAGATTTGAACTCAGGTCCTCCAACTTATTAGTGCAGTGCTCTACCACTGAGCTAACCTCGCCCCCGCACTCCCCTTGTAAGTAGTCTTATTTAATTTATTTTTAGGTGTTTATGACACATTTTACCGATCAAGTCAAAATTTCGTAGGGGGGGGGGCTGGAGCCCTCTCAGCCCACCCCCTTATATACGCCCATGCCCCTTCTCAATTCTGCCATATATAAAAATTGTGAGAAATAGGTTCGCCATCTCATAATAAGAACTAATAATGGCTTTACTCGTCTTAATAAAGTTGAGTAAAAAAGATCCGAAGTATTACTACCCCGGGATAGACTCAGTGGAAGAGAAGATTAAACAGTACACAATGTCTTGTTGAAATAGTCTCGTTGGAATTACCCGATCTCTAGATCTGATTTAATCTAGTTTCTCTTTGGATTCTACCTCTCTGCCTTCTCATTGTCTTCCCCATCTTCTCTTTCTATCTCTCTCTACTCAATGGGGAACGTCCAATCTACTCCACGGAGGAAATAGATATCCTCTCCGGTATAAGCCAAGAATAGGGCTGTAATCTTTTGGAGGGTATTACCTTTTTATCATCTCGCCATCTATATCTTCAATAGTATCCATTGGACAAGAAGTCCTTTAATAGACTTTATCTGAGTACTTCACCTCCAATATAATAGGCATATAAGTACGAATCGCAGGAGCTGCGTCATCTTAAGGCGCGTTTCCATAAGGTATTCTATTAACGGTACTTATCTACTAGTTACATCGACAAGTGGGTCTCGTTCAGCGATCCGGATCATTAAAAGAGAACTCAATGGAAGTTGTGGCAATATGGCGCATGGGCGTATATCTCTATATATAAAAATCACGCGTCTGTCTGTTTGTTCCTCATAAAAATCTACACCGTTTGACCAAACTTGGCACACAGGTAGGTCTTGATAAGAGAAATGTCCTAGGTTAGGTAAAAATAGTCAAATTTCAAAATTTGGTCAAAAGGTCAAAAATTTTGTTCAAGAAAAATTGGCTACACTGAACCATTCAGATTTTAACGGCCATTTTGAATCGACAGCCATTTTGAACAATGTCTCAAATTTATTTGTTGATGTTCTTGATAATTAGAATGATGACTTTACATCATTATATAATCATGTAATGCAGTTTATTTCAACAGTCACTGTCTAACTAAGGAGCGCTGGCTATTCTTTAAAAAGTGCTATCTACTCGCAGGCTCTGCTACTGGCCTATGTCGGCTGTTAGATGAAGTGCTGTTGTGCTGGCCTCTGCCGGTATCATTATGAACTAAAAAAAAATTCACATCGTTTGACCGATTTTCGTAACTGGGTATAGAAACTAGGTATCAAGTAGATCTCGATACGGGAAGAGTCATAGACAGAAAGTAGGTGTAGCATCGCACACTGGGTAACAGCTAGTAGGAAATAATTTCGGAGGGGGCTGGAAAATTTTCGGGGGGGGGCTGAGACCATTTCCGGGATATGGAATACAAAATATTTAGAACAGTTTTAGCCAAATAAAACGATATTACATCTAAAATAAAATATTTTTTATGAACTGGGTAATCTTATTTCATTTATGTTTAAAGGTTTTTTGACATTTTTACCGATCAAATCAAAATTTCGGGGGGGGGGCTGCAGTCCCCTTAGCCCCCCTTATATACGCCCGTGATATGGTGACCGAAAGACCATGTATTAATATTATCATCGAGTTGGATTGACTAGAGTTTCGATATAACCCGTAGCGAGCGGAAACGCTTAGCAATTATGCCATTAACATAAGTACTACTGGTTTCTTAGGTTAAATAACATTAGCAATTATGTTAATTGCATAATTGCTATGCGTTTCCGCTCGCTACGCTCGCTCAAGGTTATATCGAAACTCTAGTTAATCCAACTCTTTGCTAATGTAGATCACTGGGCTTTCGGCGGAAAAATGGGCCGATATGCAATTTAACTTTGCTTCAAAAGAGTACTTTTTCAGTCGTTGGTAAATCCCAAAAACTCATTTACCTATCCGAAAGAACAGCATAAAGAATACTACAACACAAACAACACTAAGAAGTGAAACAATAAGTATAACTTGTAAATAACACAAATCTAACTGTAAGTGAACACATAACGATGACAAGAACGGAAGAAAGAACAGCCAATGAAATTTCCCATAGGAATGAACCAATAGAATCGCTTCATTTGAGTTCTCATTTCATGATCCGGATCCCTGAACGAGACCCACTTCTCGAGATCGGTGCAACTAGTACGTAAGTACCCTAGTTACATGGACGATACACTTTTCGGTCATCTTACAAAACCCGCTTATGAGGTTGACCTCATGACGCAATCCGGAAGTGCCGAATAGGAAATTTCATGTCTCAGAACCCGTAGATCACGAAAAGAACAGTGGTTCGTGGTTTTATATGAAATTCAATCCAATAGAGTGATTTTCACATAAATCCCCTTGATTTTGTTCGTTTGGTGCAAAGGAAGTGCACGTTTTGAACATTCTTGCTTAGGCAAATTTTTGCAATGTAAACAAAGAAAATATAAAGTTATTGGAATATAAACAAAGGTTATTAATGTTGTTTTCCCCCACAGATTGGTTTAGTTTGTGTTAAATTCTCAATGATTAAGGACCTCTGATGCCAAACCAACATTTTCGTCTTGGTCGAAGCGCGACTTAAACCGCGCGTTGAATCAATGTTATTTGAGGTGAAGTAAGCATCAGTGAATATACAGTGCAGCGATGGTTCCGAAAATGCCGACTGGGCGATTTTGATTTCGAAGACAAAACAAATGTCACAGATGGCCATCTGTTGTTGATAACGACGAACTGAGGCTTTGGTAGCAGAAAAACATCGCAAAGCTACTCGGAACATTGCGCGAGAAGTTTTGACCACTCAAGAGTTGTTCGCAATCTGGAACGAATTGGTGGCCAAACCAATGCAATACAAACACTAACGTATATAGAAACTAATTGGGGGGGGGGGGCCTGAGAGCACCTAGGCATTTTGAGGGGGGGGGGCTGAGAGCACCTAGGCATTTGGGGGGGGGGGGGCTGAGAGCACCTAGGCATTTGGGGGGGGGCTGAGAGCACCTAGGCATTTGGGGGGGGGACTGAGAGCACCTAGGAATTTGGGGGGGGGCTGAGAGCACCTAGGCATTTGGGGGGGAGCTGAGAGCACCTAGGCATTTGGGGGGGGGGGGGCTGAGAGCACCTAGGAATTTGGGTGGGGGGCTGAGAGCAACTAGGAATTTGGTTTGTAGGGAAAATTTTAAATATTTTAGTGTAAAATGGTGAGTTTTAAGGTCCTCTGGACACCTAGTAGATCAGGGTAAATTTAGGAGACATTTTCATTGTTATAGGCTTTTTTGCCTCCCCCCATTAATAAATTAATAGATGTGGGTGATATCCAGCATGTTCAGTTGTATTGAGCGAAAAATTACTTTTGCTACAGGTACATACATAAATTATTCAATTATTTAATAAATTTATATGAATACGTTAGTTGAATCGATCCATGCAAAAAGAGCTTCAGTCCATAATCAGTAGTTTTGAGAAAACGAGAAAAAACTGTCTACACCCTTCATTTGTTTTATTATCGTGCTATTTTTATTTTGTCTGAGTACCCAATACTGACACAAGTTATATCTGAAACATTGGTTATTACTAACAAATGCATTATATTATTAAAATATAATAATAGTGTTTGGACTGAAGCTTTTCTTGCATGGAACAGCCTAAGGCGTACCTCCTTGCTAAATATAAGGTCTAATATAGTGTAAAACACATTGTAGGATATATTGAGTAACAGTATATTATGAATGGTACACATGGTGAATGGTGATACGTAAGAAATATTTGCATGATATAAAGTTCATACAATGAGTAATGTAATGCTTAATCGTCTTGAACTTCTTCGTGTATGTTTATAGTTGTTGGCCAACCCAATATTTCATAGTAAAAATTCATGTGCACTTCTGAAACGTATGGCATCAACTTCTTAATGTCTTCAATTTAGTTCTGCTTGATGGGTACCTTCCCTCCTGGGTAGGCAGGATTGGGAGGAAACACAGGACCCTGAAGACCTTGGCATGAACGAAAGGTATGTGCTACAATGTCGTTAATGAATTTTTTTGCTACATGTGTTTCTATGGCAACAATGTATTGGACTAAAGTCCTCTTAACATAGAAGTGTGTAGTGACCGTCAGAGACAACGAATCCATCACTAACTCATATTTGGAAAAAATGGACTGAAGGTCTTTTTGCATGGATCGATTCAGTTATAAAGCAATAAAGTAACTTTATTTAGGCGAAAATAAATATATAAAACAAATGAAACGATAGAATATATGCATTTTACTAGAAATGATACAACCTGGCGCAAGTTTGCAACGAGGAAAACTTCAGACTCCCAAGTTTTGGTTAAATGATAACAATTGACAAGACGTCACAAGTTTGCGAAGACTGAACCTAACAATAACTATCTCCCTTCGTTTAGGGTTTACTTTGAATTGGGAGTTATCTACTACCAACAACTTTGGTGGTGTTTGCATCAAAACTGTGAGTGTTTTTACTGCAGTAATAAATAAACTTAACTGTATTTCAACCTTGATTACATACAAAACGTTAAGAGGATTAATATAATAATAGCATTTGAATTATTGACACTTTCAGAGGGAATTTAGTAATTTTTATTATGAAATTACTCAACTGTAAATATCCTCTTCTTTTAATAAAGCCTTATACATAAATAAATTGCTTCAATACTTCTTTTACATAATTGTATTCATGTCGACTAGTTTCTTGGCCTCTCATAACAGACAAACATTTCTTATACAACGTAGTCGTCATTTATAACATCGTCAAAAACTAACAAAAAATGGTAAAAATGCAGTTTCACACCCTCCGAACCGATTTCTTTCAAATTTTGCACAATAACGTATTTTGATGCACTAAACACGAATACGATAAAAAAAAAAAAAACGTTGGATTTAACTAGGAAAGAAGTTATTAAGCACTTAAGTTCACTGTTATGCAGGTTATGAGAGCTAATGTAAACAACTAAATTTGTGACGACTTTAAGACATAAATGACGACTTTAAGGCATACATGCTATGCGTTTCCGCTCGCTCAAGAAAATAACAAAACCCCAGTCAAACCAACTCGCTAAAATTAATAGAATATAATATTAGGCACTAAAGTTAGGAAGGTTATAAAACTAGGCGTCATCAGCGTATTTGTAAACACGCGCATGCGCAGATATGTAACATTGGGAAACAGAGAACTCTCATTTGAAATGTTCAGAAACCATTTATTCGAAAATATGGTTAATTTTAACAACCTGTCGCTTAAGGGCATACGTGCTATGCGTTTCCGCTCGCTACGCTCGCTCAAGAAGATAACAAAACCCCAGTCAATCCAACTCGCTAAAATTAATAGCTCTCATAACCTGCATAACAGTGAACTTTAGTGCTTAATAACTTCTTTCCTAGTTAAATCTGACGGTTTTTTTTAACGTATTCGTTTTTAGTGCATCAAAATACGTTACTGTACAAAATTTGAAAGAAATCGGTTTTGAGGGCGTGAAACTGCATTTTTACCCAAGTTTGCGAAGACTGAACCTAACAATAACAATGTCCCTTCGTTTAGGGTTTACTTTGAATTGGGAGTTATATACGAGCAAACTTTGGTGGTGTTTGCATCAAAACTGTGAGTGTTTTTACTGCAGTAATAAATAAACTTAACTGTATTTCCACCTTGATTACATACAAAACGTTTAGAGGATTAATATAATAATAGCATTTGAATTGTTGACACTTTCAGAGGGAATGAAGTTGTTTTATAATATTATTTTATAATTTAGTAATTTTTATTATGACGTTATACAACTGTATATATATATCCTCTTCTTTTAATAAGGCCTTATAGGTCACAAAATTGCTTCAATACTTCTTTTACATAATTGTATTCATGTCGACTAGTTTCTGGCAACTTGGCCTCTCATCACAGACTAATATTTCTTATACAACGTAGTCGTCATTTATAACATCGTCAAAAACTAACAAAAAATGGTAAAAATGCAGTTTCACGCCCTCCGAACCGATTTCTTTCAAATTTTGCACAATAACGTATTTTGATGCACTAAACACGAATACGATAAAAAAAAAACGTTGGATTTAACTAGGAAAGAAGTTATTAAGCACTTAAGTTCACTGTTATGCAGGTTATGAGAGCTAATGTAAACAACTAAATTTGTGACGACTTTAAGGCATAAATGACGACTTTAAGGGATACAAGCTATGCGTTTCCGCTCGCTACGCTCACTCAAGAAGATAACAAAACCCCGGTCAATCCAACTCGCTAAAATTAATAGAATATAATATTAAGCACTAAAGTTAGGAAGGTTATAAAACTTGGCGTCAGCAGCGTATTTGTAAACACGCGCATGCGCATATATGTAACATTGGGAAACAGAGAACTCTCATTTGAAATGTTCTGAAACCATTTATTCGAAAATATTGTTAATTTTAACAACCTGTCGCTTAAGGGCATACGTGCTATGCGTTTCCGCTCGCTACGCTCGCTCAAGAAGATAACAAAACCCCAGTCAATCCGACTCGCTATAATAATAGCTCTCATAACCTGCATAACAGTGAAATTTAGTGCTTAATAACTTCTTTCCTAGTTAAATCCGACGGTTTTTTTTTTTATCGTATTCGTGTTTAGTGCATCAAAATACGTTATTGTACAAAATTTGAAAGAAATCGGTTTGGAGGGCGTGAAACTGCATTTTTACCCAAAAAATAAATTAAAGGTTTTTTTTAAATTCTAACGTTACAATCATCAGCATGGAGTACGAGACCAGCCATGGCTCCGTTTGACATTGCCTAATCGAAAATTGCTTCAGAACCTTTTTTGTAGAAAATTTAGTAAGCTTTCGAATGGCAACTTTCCACTTACCACGATTTCCCAACCGTTTTCGAGATATTAAGGAAAATATACAAATATCCCAAAACGTTTCGTGCTTATTAATAACATTTTTTATTTTAGTCCTTCCTAACTCAAAACGTAACCAAAATTTAAACATCTTTGTTTATATGAATTTCAAACAAACAGAAAAGAAAATAGTGTAGATGGAGATAGTTAGCCGCTGTAGAGATACGAAGACAGGTACAGTTGGGATTCGGCTAGGAGAAAAACGTCAGACTTTCAAAAAGAAATCTGTATTTTGGACGTTTCGACTGCAACAATGGCAGCCTTCTTCAGCACTAGAGAATGCCTAGGGGGGAGGGAGGAAGACCTCGAGGACAACTTAGGTAACCATGGTAGAAGTATGTCTTCCTCCCTCCCCCCTAGGAGGTCTTCCTCCCTCCCCCCTAGGCATTCTCTAGTGCTGAAGAAGGCTGCCATTGTTGCAGTCGAAACGTCCAAAATACAGATTTCTTTTTGAAAGTCTGACGTTTTTTCTCCTAGCCGAATCCCAACTATACCTGTCTTCGTAGAAAAGAAAATATTTTAACTGACACTTTATTCGACAAATATTTTTATATTTTTCTCGAAAACGGTTAAAGATATCGTCTTAAAAATTGTCTCATTCGTTTTCCTAGGCCAAGAGACCTATAAAACGAGTACTTGCAAGCATATGATGTAAGCGTAATGATTTTTTTCGCGCGAATTTCGCTCCAAAAACCATGTTCCGGTGGACGGATTTCACTGGTTAACGAACTTGACCTTTCAAATTAGACGAAAGATTTGTGTACCAAATTTCATTAAAACGGACCATTATTCGCTGAGCTAGACCATATATATATATATATATATATATATATATATATATATATATATATATATATATATATATAAATTTGAACCACCGTTATTTTCGTTCTCAAGGGGTTCTGAAACGCAAAATGTTCTAGTCGGCACTTCCGATGATTGCGTCATGAGGTCAGCCCTATAAGCGGGGTTTCTCCCTATGGAGGGAGGGAGGAACCGCGCTAAAAGAGGAAAAATATTCGCTTTATTTATTATATAGGTTATTTTAAGCACGAGAAAAATTTATTCTTTGAATTTATAAGATAGAAAAACTGAAAATCCATTAATTTCGGTAAAATCTTTAAAAAACGGCGAAATATCAGATAAGACTCTAGTTTATCAAAACTTATCTCTTTTTGAATGGAGCTGCCTCGAATCCATCAAATTTTCATTCCTCTCTCTCCGCAGTTTAAGTTTAAGCTGACAAATATTATGAAGCATCATATAATCCAACGAAACAGTTCCTGGCTAAAAGTTCTAAAAAAATATTTTTTCTGAATAATTAGATAAATCCTCCCCCCCCCAGAATCTGTAATGTGGATATTATAAGATTATTTGCTATTTAGTGTTTTTTCTCTTTTAAACATTAATTGTCGGAATTTAATGAAAATCATTGTGTGTGGGTGAAATAAAATTGTATATTTTGAATTATGTTTTAGCACTTTCCTCCGAAGACGAGTAGCTATTGAGGTTGCACACATGACAGAATTTTTGAAACAATTCTTCTAATCTTCATCGATCCTACCACCGAAAATGACCCCCGTTAATATTCACACACCGACATTTATTGAAAATTTTATTGATAAATAAGGATGATTAATCGTGGAAGGTTCTCAAAGGTAAATGCTGTAATGTTTTATTATTTTAAATTCTCCTGAGGAGGCATAAAAAATATGAGAAACGTGTCGAACATAATATTTTATTCATTTATTTTACGAGCTTCGCAACGACGGCGACTTGCTCTTTTTTTTAAGATACAGTAAAAAACAAAGATACCGCGCTAAAACAAAGAATCATAAAGGAATATTATACAGAATTCGTTATAGTATTTGTACATCTTTGGAGTAAATCTACCAAGTTAGTTGACAACATGTCACAGTAATGAATAGTATCGGGTGGTAGATGGTTCATGATAATCCATTGATAATTACATCGAGTATCGGGTGACTTGGATAGAGTTCAAGCAGACGTACATAATAGCTATTGTTTAATGTTAACCAGAATACGGAACTTAACCCACGTGTCCACCAGCTGTCAGGTGTAAATGATAGGATGTATCGAACAGTTCCTGTTACCTCGGGCAATGTTACATTAATCATCGGGATTATGATGATTCAGAACAATTATCTACATTAAAGTGAAAATTAGTAATTAATTTCGGGGATCGAAACAGTTATTTTTTTTATCGAAAGAAATTAAAAAAAAAAAAAAAAAAAAACTTTTGCAGCGTCATAATTCTTTTTTAATTATAAAATAAAATAAAACAGTTTTAGATCACTAAAAAAAATGAATTAAAAAAATATTTGTAACGTTCGAATGGAAACAAAATGTCTAAAATAATATAAAACTGCATGAATTGTACGAAATAACAATATTCCGAATCAAGATCAGCGGAATTCGTAATACAATTTGACCAACTAAACTCGCAATTATTGTTACATATATAAGTTTTTCTTTTTTCTTCTGTTCGATTCTACAAAAATCTTCTCTTCACGTCGCTACACACTTTTTAAACTAAACTATAAAGGGAACTGCCACAATACATCACAACAGAAAGAGGATCGTGTACTGACAAGATTTAAACTGAAAACATCGGAGATAGAGGAGTCACTCGTTCAGTGACACGAGAAATCGCGCCGTGAGGGTTCTACTCACGCTCCCGTTTTTTTCGAACAAAACTTTAATAGAGGGTTATTATGACAAGTTTTTTCTTCCAAAGTAATTTCGTACGCTTTGTGAATGTAAAAATGACAAATAGAAAGAAAATATCAGAATTAAATAAAATGAAAAATTCGCATTAGAAGAAATTTACTGCAAGTGTGTGGGAAATGCTCAAGGCGCGACCAACCAAAAGTTTTGTTTTTAACTCACGAAATAAACGTTTTTTTTTTTAACAGTTAAATTTTAACTTTATCGATAAAAAAAATAACTGTTTCGATCCCTGCTATGGAAATCTTCAAGTAAATAAATAAATTACTTGACATTGAGTTTATTAGAACTAACCCTTCCAGTAGCTTTATTTTCTCCCTTCTTAAAGCATTTAGTAAATGAATTTGATGGATTATCTCAGGAACGGCTCGGCCTCCTTAAGATTAATGAGTGAAATTAATATTTTCCATCCTTTATTGGCAGCCGAGGGCAGCGGTTGATAAATAGATCCGGATTGTATAAATCTTAAAATCCCTTATCTTAGCCTCATTTATTTCTCTTATCTATAAGCAATCAATATTGCTTACAAATACTTTGAAACAGTCATAAAATTTTGTTATTTACCATATATAAATATTAATAGGGCATGTCCTATGAAACTCGAACTACCATTATTTTGGTGATCTATCATGTTTTCTGACATGTGGATATTTTCATTGAGTCCATTATCACATCACAGACTTAAACGGGTTTACTTTCTTAGGAGGGAGGGACTTAACGTCCGAACGTAGAAAAACAGAGAGAAAAACCACTTCAAAGCAAGGAAACCAACTTTCGATCTGTTTCTCCCACTAATATTGCCAACACGAAAAGTGCAAAAGAATAGTTTTTAAAGACAATTTAGTGAGATTTCGAAAGATTCCCATCCACTTATCACGATTTCTTAATTTTTTTCACGTCTGTTAATATTTTTTTTTCGAATACTTTGTCAACTCTAAACTTAACAAAAGTTTATATATCTGTGTTTAGATGAATGCTAAACGAATGAAAAAAGTTTCAACTCAACGGATGGGTAGTAAGCGCAGAACAACAAGACTTGCACATCTAGTCCTCCTTCACATAAGTAGAATCAAATATATAAAATAAAATGTAATTATTGAGACAAGAACCATACAATTTAAAAAAAATGAAATTTCCTCCTCAAACTAAAAAAACTATTTATAATAAAATAATGAAAAATTATACAGATAATTGGATTGAAAATGGTTTAGGTATAGCCGAAATGTTTCCACAACAAGAATGTTATATAAAATAATTGAAGACTGAATAAGCTGTTACCAACTACCTAGAACATCTTAGTTTTCAACTTAGGATCTACACACACACACACACACACACACACACACACACACACACACACACACACACACACACACACACACACACACACACACATATATATATATATATATATATGTATATATATATATATATATATATATATATATATATATATATATATATATATTAACAAAAAATACATTGAAAACGATTTGAACGTCGTGGTAAGTGGACGGTAACCTTTCGGAAGGTACGGGAACTGAACTACATTCCCCATAAAACTGCTCATTGGTAATTTTCGTGTTGGCGATATCAGTGGGAGAAATAGTCGCTTAATACTTACAAAGTATTGAAGTCAGTTCCTCTCAAGCTTTCGATTAGTGTGCACATGTTATAAATTTAATATATACCTGTTTTTACGAAAAATATAATTAATGTTTTTTAAATAGTCTTCTCTAAGTTGTGAACTTTATCTGGCGCCCAACGTAGGGACTTTCAGTGGTATGGCAACATTTAAGTTGAGTGCGGTTGCGTAACTCGACAAAGGATAACTACATTGAACCTATGTATAATATAATAAAACTATCAAAAATTTATGTAATTCCACTTATCCAATATTTGTATCTTTTTCAACCTTAATTAAATTCATTTATTCAGAATGTTTTCAAGAAATTCCAAAAATTACTAAACAAACCGTTGATAGTACAGTATATTCCTTTCAATCACATATAATAAAAATTTCAAACTTTAAAATTAGTCTTGCGAAATTGGACCTTCCAAGCCTACCCCCTTGTGCTCATGACATCTTTAGAAATTTATTCACCTTCAGTGAATGAATATATTTTATATATATCAAGTATATATACATGTTTATTAATATTAGGATTGGTATATCTATTTAAAACAATTTTACTATTATACAATTATACTGCATGATTGACAATCCATCCGAGCTTTAAAGCAATTATCATAGAAGATAAGAATCCTTCTGAATAATAATTTTTATTTATTTATTGATTTAATGATATTACATTCTGTAAAATAATTACATTTTGGAATGTGCTTACATAACATATAAAAATAACGAGCGTCTGCCCCCTTGTCTCCTCGAGTAAGCGAGATGACTAGACACAGCCTGTACTGGAGCTGGAAAAGGGACGAGAGAACTCTAGGGGCTTGTGGGGAGAAGATAACCTCCGTTATCACTCCCTTGTATTGCTTAAAGCAGGTCGCGGGGCCACATCCTGTTCAACCGTCCTGCTGGGGAATAGGGATGGTTGGGAGTGGACAGCAGGACTAGGGTTTAGGGATAATTTGTGATGAAAATTAATCCTTCTGAATAAGAGGTTATATTATAGATAACAGACAATACAAGGATAAAATTCAAGAAGAGATACGCTGCAAAGATGAATTATCTCATTATGTTGAAACTATGTATCATACTAATGAAATATTAATCCTCCATCAGATAATATGTCGACTCCATATTTACAAGGATTAGTGAACAGTGGGGTTTTAGCTGTAATTAATTCAGGACAGATAATTGCTTTTCAGATATCCTCAGAAAGATAATGTCACGATAGTCCGTCTAGTCTACTAGCAGATTCAATTCCGCTTGGATTTTACAGAAATATTCGTAAAAATAAAAAAAAAAAAAAAAAAAAAAAATTTTTGCGATTCCGACTCGCAGGAACTGCGTCATCTTAGCACGGTTCAGTTCATATATCTTTATACATTAGTAAAGGAATAAAAGCAGTTATTGTAAGGCTTTGATCTTTTGTTAACAATATAAAATAGAATATCAAAGAGAAGGAAGTTTAAGGCACCAAAACAGGAAACTGACAGTATCCTTAGCGGAAATTAGTCCCCGCCATCTCAACACTCGCTCTAGGAAAACACTATTACGTAGTAAGGTCCGTAAGTTTCCGGCCTGGGATAGAAGGAAATGTGAAAGAAAAAAACTGGTTTTACTGTTTTTCAATATATTCTCCTCTAAGTTCAACACACTTAATACAACGCTTTGGCAACATTTCTATACCATGAAAAAAATAATTTTCTTCTTTGTTAAAAAAATGTTCTTCCACTGCTGCTTGGAGCTCTTCGTCGGTGATAAATCGCCTTCCACGAAGGCTGTAGGGTGGATGAGAGATTTCTTGGAATCCACAGTCCAGATGACAGAGGCATTGTCGTGAAGGAGGCGGACACCTCTGCTTAACTTCCCTCGCCTCTTCTCTTTAATGGCGTCTCGTAACCGGTGAAGTAGGGCTGCATAATACTCACCATTCATTGTGGTATTCCTTTTTTTAAAATCTATTAGTAGTATTCCTTTACAGTCCCAAAAAATTGCCTTTTTTGTTGACTGCGTGACTTTTGCCTTTAAAGGAGGCGCTTCTCCTGGTCTTCTCCATTTTGCCCATTCTTTCACTGTGGAATACGAGGGGGAGGACTGCCCGTATACAAAATCCAAGCGCTCTTTAATTTGCGCAGGAGTAAGACCCTCTTTACAAAAGAATTTAACTACCGCACGGTACTCGAGTTTGAACATTGTAAAAATGGGGAGTTTCCTTCAAGGCTGGACACTGACTGACAAGACTGAGGAAGTGCGGGCGATGGGTATGGAGTGAGCAGGCATGGACCTGCATAGGTGTCCAGGTCCCGGCACGTTTGAAGGAGGGGAAGCAGGACAGGCCGGAAACTTATGGACCTTACCTCGTACCTAGAACTTCCTCCTTTTCTTACCAACTTTTACTAAAATAATAATTTTACTGATAAAAGGAATGAAAAACGAAAACAGCCAATAAAAAGAGAGTTAATCAAAGGCAAAACAACGTTCATAAAACCAAACTAGCACTTATTTCTGCGATTGGGATCGCCTCATCGAAAATTACATCAGAACCTATTTTGTAGAGAATTTAGTTAGCTTTTTAATGGTTACTTTCCACTTACCAAGATTCGCTAACTGTTTTCGAGATATTTTAGAAAATATACGAAAAGCCCAAAACTTTTCATTACTGTTAATGAAATATTTTATTTATAGTACTGCCTTAACTCCAAACGGAACCAAAAATGATTTATCTTCGATTAGATGAATTTAAAATATCTGGAACAAGTTTCAAAATTATAAAATGAGTATTTGCATCAAACCTATAAAATAAACGTAACCATTTTTTTCGCATGAATTTCGCTCCAAAAACCATGTTTCAGTGTCCAGATTCTGCTGGCACCAAATTTCATCAAGATCGGAACAATTTTGAGGCGTAGGGAGCTTGATCAGACAAATATAAACATGCCTGATATGTATATATAGTTGAACCACCGTTATATTCGTGATCTAGGGGTTCTGAACCATGAAATTTTCTATTCGGCACTTCCGGATTGCGTCATGAGGTAACTCATAAGCGGGGTTCCTACCTATGAAGGGAGAGAGGAAACGCGCTAAAAATTGACCAAAATCTTAACAATTTTTCTTGGCCTTGTCCAAACTTGGACTGAACGTTACGTGTCTTAGTCTGAATCGGGTCTGTTCCCCTTCAGCGCCGGAACATGTTTCGTGTATCAGGAGTGTATTGCGGGTCTAGCCAGGTCCAGCAATACACGTTATCCTGAAACTAGAGATGGGCAATCTGAATCGACATTTAAAAAAAAATCGATCATTTTAACGTGATATATCGATTTTTTGAAACGACCTTTTCTTAAATTGATCACTAAGGCTCAATTCTCTTTAAGGGCCGATCTATTAAATAATCTATCTATCTAGAATACCGTAAAATATTGTGTTTTTTTTTTTATATCAAATATTCAAATACTTTATCTCACTTCTTGTTACTCAATCTCACTTCTGAAGAATTCTCATTTATTTAACTGAAGAACATATTTACATAACAGCGTCCTATAATCGGTAACAGACTTTTTTTTTTTTTTATATTTATTTTATGAGCTTTTCGCAACTGTAGCGACTTGCTCAGAACAATCATTACATATATGTATATATACATACACACATGCATACGCATATACATAAATATATACATAGTTGCAATAAGATGCAAACGTATTATTCTATATATATATATATATATATATATATATATATATATATATATATATATACACATCAATGTATACAAATATACATTATACTTATTACAAGTCTATATTATATTTACACTATATTTAATAGTTTATACTACTTCTAAACATAGGAGAATACTATTCTACATATTTCTTTTATCATAAAAATAGTGGGATATATTATCAAATTATACAAATTAACAGTTAACAATATCAGATTTTAGCTTTGCTAGTTTTGTGTTGTGAAATTTTGTGAGAAGATCTGTGTTAGTTTTTAGTATGCCTTGTGTCTAGTGTCAGTCAGTGATATGGTTGTAAAGAACAGATGTGTAGTTTTAATACATATACATAAACACATACTTATATAAATATATTTTATATAAATAAATAATGGTATGTTTTTATATAAATAATAATGGTATATATAAAAAATTCTCCGTGGAATGGTTTTCACGTAGTTTATGCTATAATCTGGTTAGTAAGTTGGTATTTTTGAGGTAGTGCAATATCTCATCAATATATTTGCTTCCATCGCCGAGTAATTCAGTCATATTGTAAGGTAAGTCATAGTTTTGTCGCTGTAAACATTCAGTAAGTATATGCTTTATAGTCAGCGGTGTGTATTTATGCTACCCGCCCACACGGAAATATTAATGTTTACGTGCTCTTTCAGCTAAGATTTGTTTGTAAGTTATATTGCAATATTAATAAATAAGCATGCATTATGAAAAAATATAGTATAAAAAAAGTATTGGACTTAAATTACGTTAATTTTCTTAAACAAAATCCCATCCTTTAGATTCAATTTATTTCTCTTAACGCCCAACAAGGCCATATATATATATATTTTTTCTTTTTTAATTTTTAATTTTAGCGCGTTTATAAAGTTGACCTCATGACGCAATCCGGAATTGTGGACTAGAAATCCGCATTTGCCAAAGCCAGAAATTACGAAAATTTTGTATATATATATATATATATAAAAATGGGGGCGAGGTTAGCTGAGGAGTAGAGCACTGGACTAATAAGTTAGAGGACCTGAGTTCCAATCCCGGGCAAGCACTAAAGTTTTTTTCTTCTAGTGTCTTCGTTCATGGGTTGAATTCGGCCACCCTGATCGTGCCTAGGCCAACCCAGTCTTTAATTGATTTAGGGTACCTTTGGTCTTAATGACTCTAGTAGTCGAAGCAACCAAGGGGAAAATCAGGGGAATAGTACTGACCGCACTATCTCCCTAGTGTTCCGTATGATCATGAATTAGATACCACTATAGTATCTGCCCCTCAGGGCCCTCGTGGCCTGTTACGGGACTAAATTAATTGTTAATTTTAATTAAATAATTTAATTAATAAATTAATAATTTAATTATTTTTTAAATTATTTTAAGTAAATATTTACTTAATATTTATAAAAATAAATAATTCTGTTAATCTTTTTGAATAAACTGAAGAAACAAATTTAATTTTCTTAACGGATCTTTTTTTTTTTTTTAAAGTTTTGTTGCTAAATCGTTCACATAATTCAATAACACAGGGTTGTGATACATGAATGGAAAGCTGGTTAAATGAGGAAGTTTTTCTGAAACCCGAAAATCTCAGATTCTGCCCATTGAAGCGTAACGTTGGTAAGAAATATTGAGAAAATGTCAGGAAATTTAGAATAGCTTTCTTTTGGTAAGATAGACATACTTAAATTCATTCATTTTTATGTTTACTATCAACTAGTTTTATAGTAAATTTACTCAGCTTTCGATTGGTTTTACTTACTTTCTAGTAGAACCACCTGGGACGGAGCTACAACGATTATGCTTCGAAAAACCACGTTTGAGAATTTGGAAAATCGTCACATAACATTTTTTGGGTAGTTGGTAACAGCTAATTCAGCCTTCATTTATTTTATATTACATCTTCGTTGTAGAAAGGTTTCGGCTATAAGCCATTTTCGTTGTAGAAAGGTTTCGGCTATAAGCCATTTTCGTTGTAGAAAGGTTTTGGCTATAAGCCATTTTCGTTGTAGAAAGGTTTCGGCTATAAGCCATTTTCGTTGTAGAAAGGTTTCGGCTATAAGCCATTTTCAATCCAATTATCTTTATTATTTTTTTATAAATTATAATCTTCAGATTATGTGGTTGTAAATTTGATGTTATTTAGTTTGAGGAGGAAATTTCATTTTCATTAATATATTTGAGTCTGTTTCTGTAAAGGAGGACTGGATGTGCAAGACAGTCTCTATCCCCTCCCACAATATGACTAGACATTTACGGGACACACACCATGTATATATATATATATATATATATATATATATATATATATATATACAGTAGAACCTCCATTATCCGGGGTAATGACGGGGAGGGTGGTCCACGGATAATCGAAAACCCCGGATAATCGAAACACAATATTTTATTGACTAAATGTGCTGGTTTATAAGGTTATGAAGAAAAGCTGTGAACAAGATGTCATGTAAACCTTCTTATTTGCACTGAGAAATGTGTATGTAAACGTTTTATTAATTAATAATTTGTGTAAGTGTAAAAATAAACTCAAATTAAATTTTTTTGTCGAGAAAGTCAGTAATTTTTTGTCGTTTTTTGATACATTATTATTTTCTTATATCGGTTCTGATGGCCCGTAACAAGATAATTCTGCTGAAATCGGGATTCGTATGTACTCGAGTGAAGAGTTAAAGCCCAACAGAGGTAATATTTCCTTGGTCGGCTAACAGCCCAGTAGGGGATTCATAGAAAGACCTGAAAACGTTTCAGTTCCAAGAATATGAAATAAATTTCTGGAACAGAAATATGGAATTATCACATTCTTCCGAAAACAGCGCTGTTTTTCTATTCGTTAGTTTACAATGTATGTAATTAATTTAATTTAATATTTATGTACATAATCGTCATTACATACATACAAATATTTAATACATAATTATGAAATCAATTGCTTTAGTTGATAAAAATAAAAATAATGCAATAAATTTGTTCGTATGTACATAATATTAACCGAGTTCCCGGTTAATTGGAATCCCGGATAATAGAGTCCCGGATAATGGAGGTCTTACTGTATATATATATATATATATATATATATATATATATATACATATATATATATATATACATATATATATATATATATATATACATATATATAAAGTCATAATATAACACCCATTAAATTTATTAATCCTTCTTTCGACAAGTATCAATACTAAGGCACTCCAAGATGCTAGGAGGCGGCATCAACTACCCAACGATCTTAGTGACATGTTGGCCAGAAGTAACGAGTCCGTGAAGAGAGTAACTGATTTTCTTAAAGATATTAAAATGTATAGTCTTATATAACCGATGAATGCTTGTTTCATATTCAATTATTATCATTGTGTACATTAGCTATATGTATTATATAAGCACTTAGAGTAGTTTGTATATATTTTGTGAATGTATTTATTGTGTGACTGTATTTATTGTGTGATTGCATCTATCGTGTGGCTGTATTTATAGTATGTTTATATATATTAATGACTGATTTGTAAATATGTATTTAACTTAGATTTAGGTCTAGTTGTAAGGTTAGCTCCAATATATGTTTAAAATAGAACTAACTAATGTAAATAGTGTAAATATTTAGGTTAAATGTAGAAAATAAGTTAAATTTTATTTCTGTCATATGTTAAAACGGAAGTCAATATATATTTTAAGCTTAAGCTTAACGCTAACTCAAAAGAAGTTAACGCACACAGTGTGCTAATGGCCCAGGCAGTCGACGCACAAAAAAAAAACAAAAAAAAAACTAAGGTATTGTTTACCAAAATCTTTGCTATTATTCAATATCCTGTTATATTATAAGTGGTTCTAAGCCGAAATAAAGCATCGTTATAATAACGGCCTATAATAAAGACCTGAACAGAGGTTTCGTTGTCAGTTTGTCAGCAATTAGGAGGTAGAATTAATTACTTGAAAGTAAGCCATCTCAGCCATTGTTTCAATCGGGCTTCGGAATCTGGCTCGGACAAGCAATTAATTTTGTTGTTAGTTTTGCTTGGAGTTCTGCTGAGCCATTGAAATCTATTTAATTATTTGTTACTTTCTGTTGTAGTGTTTTTAATTAAATATAATAAAGTCTGGAGGATAAAGTCAAATTGTTAGTATATAATTGATTACAAGAAAATGATCAATTTATGTTATTTTTGTTGAAAGCTATGTTACAGTTTTCATAAGCGAAATATGAATATTTTAGAAAGTATATTAGCTTTGGGCATTTCACTATATTATTAACATAGATAAATTTTCGGAGTTTATACTTGCGCGAAAATATAAAAATCATGCCAAGCGTGCCATATTTTTGGTGAGTGAAACCGGGACACATTAATATGGGAGGGAGATGTTAAAAAAAATTAGAAGCAAAATGGTGAGTTATAAGTTTTTTTCAGGCCTCGCCAGTAACGGGATTGGGAAATTTGGAACCCTAAATTCTTCGTCTACTCATCTTTTAAAATGGAATTTTTGTTACTTAATTTGACAAAAAAAAAAAAAAAAAAAAAAAAAAAATCCCCCAGCCTAATAGTAGAGGGGGACGCCGCTGGCAGCCATGAGCGTAAAAAAGGGGGGCTGCGGTCCCCTAAATTTAGTTTTGGTGAGGACATATTATGTAAAAAAAGTCCGTCTCGCAGAACTGCATCATCTTAGCGCGGTTCCGTTCATATCCCTAGTCTAATTTGGAAAGATTAAAATAGAAGCAGTTATTATTTTGGTTCCACCAGTCTTTTTTTTTAAATTAATTATTATAATGGCGTGTCAACCCTTAAGGTCACTAACGACATTCCTGTGAGTAGTGAAGTCTTGAAAGGTCATGATTTACAATCTTACCTGGAAGGGTCCGCTACACTAGAAACAGACCCGCTAGTGACAAGGTCTTGGAATCTTGGAAATCTATATTTCTAACAATAAATTGTTTTTGTTATTTTACTTAAAAAGTTTTATTATCAAATACATTTGATACATAATCTTCCGCTTCACAAGCATGTCAACGGTTTTCGAGATACTAACGAAATTATACAAAACTTTTTTTGTCTGTTAATAAAATATTTTATTCTAACCCTTCCTTTACTCTAAACGTAACAAAAATTTCAACATATTAGTGTTGATGAAATTCGAACATGCAGAAAATGTTTCAACTGTATCCCATAATTCTAAGTACCAAAATCGAAGACAAAGAACCCTCCCTAGGAAGGACGCTAGGCAGTTGAAAAGCTATATATCTTGGAAATCCATATCTCTAACATTAAATTGTTTTTCTTATTTTTCTTAACCTGTTTTATTTTCAAATACATTATCCAACAATAAGCAATTAAAAAATAACAAGGAATAAAAAACAGACAAAAAGAACAGTTCGAATAAGCGAAATCAATTACTTTAAAGTTTTAAGCTCTTATTTCTCCGATTGACATCGCCTAATCAAAACTTTTATTAGAACCTTTTTTTTAGAGCATTTAATAAGCTTTCTAATGGTATTCTTCCGTTTCCCAAGATTTTCAACCTTTTTCGAGATATTAAGGAAAGTAAACAAAGTTACTAAAACTTTTTATGTCTGTTAATAAAATATTTTATTCTAACCCTTCCTTAACTCCAAACGTAACCAAAATTTCAACATATTAGTTTTGATGAAAGTAAAACATGCAGAAAATGTTTCAACTGAATCCCATGATTCTAAGTACCCAAACCAAAAACGGTATTCAAAAACTATTTTTCCAATTTTCTCGAAAACGGTTAAAGCTATCGCCTTGAAAATGGTTTCATTCGTTTTCCTAGCCCAGGAATCATATAAAACGAGTACTTAGAAGCTTATGAACTCAAAAACGTAAGCGTTACGATTTTTTTTGCGCGAATTTCGCCCCAAATGCCATCTTCCAGTAGGCGGATTTTGCTGGTTAACGAACTTGACCTTTCAAATTGGACGAAGGATTTTTTTACCAAATTTCATCAAAATCGGGCCATTCGTCTTCTATCTAGAGAGCGAACAGACAAAAATATATATATATATATATATATATATATATATATATATATATATATATATATATATATATATAAATATATACATATATATATATACAAATTTGAACCACCGTTATTTTCGGTCTCTAGGGGTTCTGAAACGCGAAATTTTCTAGTCGGCACTTCCGGATTGTTTCATTGTATCAACCCTATAAGCGGGGTTCCTCCCTATGGGGGAGGGAGGAACCGCGCTAAAAGCCTATAACAACGAAAATTCTCTTCTAAATTTACCCTGGCCAACTAGGTGTACAGAGAACTTTGAAACTCAACATTTTTGCTCTAATTTTAAAATAATTTTCTTTAAACCCCAAATGCCGAGGGGCTCCCTGTCCCTCCCCGAAATTAGTATTCGTTTGCTCAGATGACAGTTAGAATACTACTTAATTCTTTGACACTGTGCGCGATAGTCAAAAATGTTGATTTCAGAAAAGTAAGCGATTCATAAAAGATTTTTAAAATCATAAATTCATTACACCCTACAGCCGTTTTCCGGACATTGATAAAACCGGGCGGGACTCCGGGACAAGAGCGAAATACCGGGTCTGTCTACCGGGGCGTATGGCAATCCTACCTATAGTCCTAGCCATTAAAAATAATTGGGATAAAATAGTAAGACCCTCTAGGATAACGTACAATAATATAACATTCCACTATTTGTGATGTGAGAGCCGCTATTTCGATTGCATTCAATCAGGAAAACGGAATACCCCAAGGATATGTAATAAGCACGACGCTACTTAAAATTAGAGAATCAGAGGGATCACTCATTATTGATTCGGGTCTTTCTGAAGAGCGGTGGTTCTTCTACGGTTCTTTTAAGATCGGAAGAGCCGGATCCATATTAATCCTGGGCTCTCCGCTTCACCCACCCATTCTGGGATCGAAAAATCCAGAGAGCCGGAAAATTTAACGTTTCCCTGAATGTATGATCTTTGAAATGAAATAATTCAACCTTTTCCATTTCAGATTCATCTTCCTTTTCATGTTCAACTTTCTCCAAACTAACAGTTGAATTTTAAATTGAAAAGGGTGGATAAGGTTTTAAAAATGTCAGCTGGATCGCCATGTAATATTTTAGATTCCGGATTGTAACGAATTGAAAGCAGGAAATCTGAAATGTCCCATTTTAATTTGGTTTTTGCCTTTTAATGTATTCACAAGACTGAAGGAAATGTTAATTAGGTCTATTCGGTCATTACAAAAGGTCTCTTTGGCTTTTCCACCTGTTAACACTTCCGTAATTCAGGCCCTTTGAAATGACCCATTTACCGCTCCTTTCATAATTATCCCGAAGGGGTTTTTACGAGGATTGTTTTGCGCCCTGGAGGGGTTTTATTTGTTTTAAATTATGAGCATTGTCCGTTTTATCGCATAAGGGGGATGAGTAACTTTTGATGTAAAATTGAAACTCTCAAAATTAAATATTTGGCTAGAGTTTATTGTTCTTTTAGCATTTTCCGAAAGACGATCGATCCAGATTCTCCATCGATCCCTTATACTAAATACCAAAAATGATCACATATATATATATATATATATATATATATATATATATATATATATAAGAGGGAGATAGTGTGGTCAACACTATGCTCCGGCCACCTGATTTTCCCCTTGTCTGCTTCGACTGCTAGAGTCATTAGCACCCAAGGTACCCATTATTAATTAAATTAATTGAAGGCTGTAACCTAAAAGTAGAAAAATTCTAGACTATTTTTCATAAAAAATAATATATAATGAAACTACTTCTGGATACCTCATATTATGGGTATTATTACATTTATATATTTATCAAATGAGAAAAAAATAATTATAGAGAAACATGGTTATAAAAGTCCGACTCGCAGGAACTGCAGCATCTTAGCGCGGTTCCGTTCATGTCCCTAGTGCCATTTGATAAGCTTAGAAAAGAAATAAACTTATTTTTTTTTATATATCTCGTGAAAATTGTCAAAATCCTCTCGAATATCTCGAATAAAAGTGATATTAAGGCGTCAGGGACACCGACAGTAACTAACTTTTACACAGATGCGGAAATTACACAATCCGGCTCTCATTCTAAAGCAAAGTTCTATAAATCAATACAAAATATGCCTAATAAAGCCTTTCTAGAGGGTACAGAAGCATGGGCATATATGAGGGGGGGGGGCTGAGGGGGCTGCAGCCCCGTCCCGAAATTTTGAATTAATGATGAAAACTTCTCGTAAAACCCTTAAAAATAAATTAAATAAGATCACTTAGTTCATAAAACATATTTTATTTTACGTGTAATAGCGTTTTAGTTGCCTAAAACTATTCCAAGCTCTAAATATTTAGTATTCCATACCCTGGAAATGGTCTCAGCCCCCCCCCCGAAATTGTTTTTATATACGTCCATGTACAGAACCTTTTTTGTAGAGCATTTAGTAAGCTTTCGAATGGTAATCTTCCGCTTCACAAGATTGTCAACGGTTTTCCAGATACTAACGAAAGTATACAAAGTTACCAAAACTTTTTTTGTCTGTTAATAAAATATTTTATTCTAACTCTTCCTTTACCCTAAACGTAACAAAAATTTCAACATATTAGTGTTGATGAAATTCGAACACGCAGAAAATGTTTCAACTGTATCCCATAATTCTAAGTACCAAAATCAAAGACAAACAACCCTCCCTAGGAAGGACGCTAGGCAGTTGAAAAGCTAAATCTTGGAAATCTCTAACATTAAATTGATTTCTTATTTTTCTTAACCTGTTTTATTTTCAAATACATTATCCAACTCTAAGCAATTAAAAAATAACAAGGAATAAAAATATAAAATTTTAGGCACTTTCAACACTTGTTCACACTGAGTAAAACAATATAAACAGATCTAAGGTGTAACACGGTAGCTGGTGAAAGAATGAATGAGGTCTCGTATTGCAATTCTCTGTATGCAGGGTCTACTTCCAGGTAGTCATATACTTTTACTGCCCTTTACCGTTACTCAGAAAGCTCTTTGTGTTTACAAACAAAGGACTCGGTATAGACCACCCGTATTAACCCAAAAGTGATTATGTCAAGCTTGATAAACTTCCTGAATTAAATTAAGGAATTTAAGAGTGCTTAAAATAGGTTCTTGATCTAGTCAAAAAATTCAAGGAGAATTACACCACGAATAGAAAATTTCGGCCAAACAGAAGGAAAATAACAATAACAAGGATAGTTAAACTTCGTTTTCAAAGATTGTTAGTTGTAACACAAAAACGGTCACTCATGATTCTAATAAATTAACTGTGAAGGGTGATTACACAAATATTCCTGTTGAGGCTTTAAAGCTTCAACTCAAAAAACATATTAACCCACAGGTAATATCTAGATATTCGTACGGCATCTTCGAATTCTAACAAACAAAATATTGCTTCTAATTATACGTATCCTGTTTACTGACAAATACATTTGACTACTATAAGAAATTACAAAAATGACGAGCAGTGAAAAAAAAAAACTGCGGGAAACACACAAATAGAAATAAACGAAACTAACTAACTAAGTTTTAAGCACTTATTTCTCCTAATGTGACGACCCCATCAAACATTTCTTCAAAACATTTTTCCACGATTTCCTAACCCTTTTTGAGATATTAATGAAAATATACGAAGAGGGCCTAATAGATATTCATACGGGATCTGAGAATCCCAAGATTCCGCAAAAATAAAATATTCTAATTATACGTATCCTGTTTTTTGTTTTTTTTTACGGCGCATCTACTTCTAGGTCATTAGCGCCTGTATCCTGTGTTATTGGCATATACATTTGACTACTATAAGCAATAGCAAACAATAGGGAATATGCCAAAGAACTCGGATTAGGAGCCTCGACAGTTTCAAGACATTAGAAGGAAATCGGCAAATCCAAAACTGACATTTCATACGGTACAGCCTGATATATTTCTAACAATGAATTGTTTTTCTTATTTTAATTAATCTGTTTTATTGTCAAAAACATTATCCAACTATAAGAAATGAAAAAATAGGAATAAAAACAGACCAAAAGAACCGTATGAAATAAACGAAATCAATTACTTCAAAGTTTAAGCACTTATTTCATCCGATTGACATCGCTTATTCAAAACTTTCCTGAAAACCTTTTTTGTAGAGCATTTAGTAAGCTTTCGAATGGTAACCTTTCGCTTCCCAAGATTTTCAATAGTTTTCAAGATATTAATGGAAGTATACGAAGTTCCCAAAATTTTCATTATTTCTAGCAACAGAAAATTGGTCTCATTTTTCCTATCCTGTTTTACATACAAATACATTTTCCCAACATAAGAAATTAAAAAAATAAAAAGCAATAAAAAACCAAGGGAAAGAGACAAAAATTACAAAAAGAACGACAAAAACCCGTTCATAAGAAAAAAACAGACGTATTTGAAGATTTAAGCACTTATTTCTCCGATTGACATAACCTAATCAAAAATAGTTTTAGAATCTTTTTTGTAGAAAATTTAGTAAGCTTTCAAATAGTTTCTATCTACTTACCACGATTTCCCAACCGTGTTCGAGATATTAATGAAAGTATACAAAGTTCCCAAAACTTTTCATGTCTGTTAATAAAATATTTTATTCTAACCCTTCCTTAACTCCAAACGTAACAAAACTTTCAACATATTAGTTTTAATGAAAGAAGAACATGCAGATAATGTTTCAACTGAATCCCGTGATTCTAAGTACCCAAACCAAAAACGGTATTCAAAAACTATTTTTCCAATTTTCTCGAAAACGGTTAAAGCTATCGCCTTGAAAATGGTTTCATTCGTTTTCCTAGCCCAAGAAGCATATAAAAAGAGTCCTTACAAGCTTATGAACTCAAAAACGTAAGCGTTACGATTTTTTTTTGCGCGAATTTCGCCCCAAACGCCATCTTCCAGTGGGCGGATTTTGCTGGTTAACGAACTTGACCTTTCAAATTGGACGCCAGATTTTTGTACCAAATTTCATCAAAATCGGACCATCAGGGAAGCCAGAAATGAGCGAACAGACAAATATATATATATATATATATATATATATATATATATATATATATATATATATATATATATAAATAAATATATACATATATATATATATACAAATTTGAACCACCATTATTTTCGGTCTCTAGGGGTTCTGAAACGCGAAATTTTCTTGTCGGCACTTCCGGATTGTTTCATTGTATCAACCTTATAAGCGGGGTTCCTCCCTATGGGGGAGGGAGGAACCGCGCTAAAAATCACAGTTTGAAACCTTATTTTTATTATATGACCTTCTTCCCTCAAGTTGGAGAAAAAGAAGGTTGCTGTATAATGTTATTGTTGTATTAAGTAAGTTTGTTACTGGACATAGGACACCTTTATTTAAATTTCTTCTTCAGTTAAATAATAGACATGAGATTGATTAACAACAGGTGGTGTTTAGGGTTGCCACCCTAAAGAGATTTCTTTTGATGAGTGCAAGTTGTATACTCTACCGACAGTGGCGCCGTCTACCTCACCTGGGCGAACCTCCCCCGGTCAAGTCGGGACAGACGAAGTCTACCCCGCTTTCAGACAGCGTGTAAAGTCTTTTTGTACTCTTTCACCGGCTTACTATGTATACCATGGCCGAGTAGCCACCTCAAACCACCGGAGCATGGAGGTGAAGAAGACATCAATTGACCGAAAATGAAGCCACATGGAGAAATGCAGTACTCATCTTGGAAGTACCATACTTTAATTTCAACAGGCACCAGTCACCAGGTACCTATTTAATATACCTAATTCCACGGATCTCCAGCAGCCCAACATCATATCACCACTTCATCAGCTCACCATTGTTTCAACCTCATCAGTCCCACAACCTTCAAAATTTCATTAATCCACTAACCAATATTTGTTTCTGATTTTGGCAATTTTCCCCCCACTCATCATCTTGTACTCAATAAATGTAGATTATCAACTCATTATTCATACAGTCCACTTATTTATCCAGCCCCACAAAAATATTACTTCCACATCATACCATATAAAAAATGGTGGTGTGGCAATCCTTTTTACATGGTCCGACCGGGCCGGATTTTCATTATTCTCTAAAAGTGATAATTTATATTTATTTCAAAAAATGCTACATATGAGCCATTAGCAACAAATAGCTGATATTTTGTCTCAGCATTTCACTTTTCTATATGCACTTACCTTGCATATATATCATTGTTCTAATAGTTAAATGGCTCAAATAAAGTCAATTGTATAACCATTTCATCTGTGTTAATTGTTAATTATTTGTATGATAATGGTTTTCTAAATCTAAAGTGGGCATAAACTCAGTATTCATTAATTATTGTGAGGTGAGCTTCAAATATACTTTAACTTAAGCTATTAGAGTTAAATTCATATTGAAACAACATTAAATTAAATTGTTTATTTTCCATTAAGTCAAGTAATTTCTATTTTTAACACTATTTCAAGGCTGATTTTTTAAATTAAATTTTGCAAAGGTAAATAACCTTCACTTGATACATACTGAGATGATTTTTTTTCTCTTATTTCAAATCTTAGCTGTTAAATCTTAAATCTTTCACAGCATTTGTTAATTAATTATTCTTTCTGTGATAAGGTTTAATAAAATCATCTTGAACACTCAATTATTTTATTTATTAAGTGAATACATACAATCATTAGGACTCATATTTTACATTATCATTTCTTAATGTCCTTTATTTCAATTAATTCACAATATATGCTTCAATTATCACATTTCACTATTGATCAACCACTAGTTTTCAATTATTTCTTCACAAATTCAGCAGAACAACTTAATTTATTCCAGCTTCTTGATCCACATTGTTTACATGGCAGGTAACCTCCCTACTGGTCTCCCGCTAGCCGGCTTCCAGCGAGGTAGGCATTCCCGCGCTTTCTCAATCAAGAGCTGGTCTTTCTCACGCCTGTGACGTCACCGTGTATTCTTCTTGTGGCGTCTCACAGCGCTAGCTTGTTCTTTTTCATTCAGATTTGTCTTTGTGTTGATCATATTGCTTTAATTCGTTTCTATATGTGTTTGAGCATTATTCAATCATTTCATGTGATTTATCTCATTTTCTATTTTGTATTTTCTTATTGCTGACATCTTGGGCTGCTGTTTAATTTCTCTTGTATCTCCTCTCCTTTTATCGGTCAACTTTGTCTTCTCACCTCCCGCCCGGTAGGTTGCTTATTTTGTCATCCTTTCATCCATTTGATTTATTTGACAAAACCACCATGTCTGATAAATTGTCGTTATCATTAGAACGGCGGCTACGCAGTTTAGCCCGTAGCATCACCGGCATCATCAACACATTGAAGGCCACCGCGGATGATGATGTCCACCTCCTTGAGGCGTCTCTTGACACAGCGCGCTCATTCTGGAAGCTGTACCAGGAATCCTTTCTACAGCGCGAGGAACTATCCGGCGAACCCGAAGTGAGCCCTTTTCCCGCCGAATCATGGAATGAACAGTTTCTTTTGTTTCAAACCGAGATGATCACCCATGAGGCCAAACTCCTTAGGCTCAAAGACGCGGCATGCAGAGCCGCTAGAGTTTGTGAAGCGGTACCACAGCCTGACGACCCTCCAAATGCTACCTGCAACGGAGGCCACACCCGTCTGCAGCTTCCCAGGATTCCTATTCCTTTCTTCTCAGGCGACATTCTCAAATGGACACATTTTCGAGACACCTTCGCCTCTATGGTGCACGATGATCCTGGCTTGTCTAATGTAGAGAAGTTCCACTATTTATTAGGAGCATTGAAGGGAGAAGCCGCTGCTCTCATATCCCGCTTTCCTGTTGAAGACAACTCCTACGTCCAGGCTTGGGAAAAGGTGCTCAAAACCTATGACAATCCCCGAATTTTAGCCAGTCTTCTAATTCATCGTATAGTGGACTGTGAAATCAAGACCAACCGGAGTGAACTACAACGGTACGATGAGTTCCTCACTGATGTCGCAGACAGCATAGACTCATTCCTTTCCTTAAAACTAGAACACCCTGGGGAGTTTCTTCTATCTTCGCTTGCTTTACGAGCCTTAGACGCCGACACTCGAAAGGACTTCGAGATAGACATCAAATCGGCCAAAAGTTTCCCCACTGCTGATGATGTCATCAACTTCGTGCGGGAACGCAGGACAGCCTTAATGATGTCGTTCCGTGCATCGACCACGTCTTCAGCCAGTCGTAGTTCTACAAGGAGATCTTCTACCAGTCTTCGTTACCCCGACAGAAGAGCCACCATATACAATCCTGTCTCTCTTCACGCCAGTTACGCCGACACAAGATGCAAAGATGGCTGTCAAGATGTAACTTCAGGCGGTGAATCTAGTTCTCAGAATCTCAGTAAGCCTCCTGCTCTGAAACAAACCATTAGATGTCCCTCTTGCCAAGAAGCGCACTATTTAGGTCTTTGTCCAAGGTTTCAAGATCTTCCGCCCAGCAAGAGAGCAGAGCTTGCTAAGTCTCTTCATGTTTGTTTTAATTGCTTGAGAACAGGCCACGGGGTAACTCGTTGCACCTCCAAATTTAGGTGCAGACATTGCAAGGGTAAACACCACACCCTCATTCACTCCAAGACCAGGAATGTGGCAGAGGCCAAGGATGAGAACCGCGACCAGACAGAGCCTGAAATCTTCACAGGATTTGGATCGACTCGTCAATCCATCAACCCGAACAATGGTACGGTTGTGCTTGGGACCGCCAAGGTCCTCGTGATGAGTGATAATGGAGATTTTCAAATGGCGAGGGCAGTTCTTGACTCAGGAAGCCAGAACACATTCATAACCACATCACTTGCAAACAAACTCAAGTCGAAAATTGTTCCATTCGAGGGCTCCATTACGAGCCTCGGCGAGTCTTCTCTCCCAAAATCACAGCTTAGAGGCTCCATCAATTGCGATATCCAATCTTCGCGAGGCAATCACGAATTCCACGCAAAACCCATCGTGATTGATCGAATAACGTCTGTTCTTCCAGGTCGCCGCATACCTCTGAGCATCGCCGAAAAATTCCGCCACCTACCCCTGGCCGATCACGATTTTAGCTGTCCTGGACCAGTAGATCTTCTGATTGGAGGCGATATCTACCCTCGAGTCATCACGGGAGCTCCTTACCACTCAGAAGTTGAGGATTTGTACTTAACTCCCACAGTATTTGGTCTCATCATATCGGGATCTCTGAACGAGGCCCCATCCAACTCCAGCTTCTCATTCTTTACGGAATCCCAGCTCAATGTAGAAAACCAGCTAAAACGGTTCTGGGAAATCGAAGAGCCTCTACCTACAGATAGGAGCGACCCACAAGACAAATTCTGCGAGGAACATTTTCTTCGCACCCACTCGCGTTCCTCCGATGGCAGGTACATAGTTAGACTTCCCTTTGAGAAGGACATCTCTGAGATAGGGCAAAACAGAGACATGGTTTTCCGACGATTCTACGCCCTCGAGCACAAACTTAGCAAGAATCCCAAACTTTCAGAAAAATACTCGGAATTTATGACAGAGTATCATAAGTTAGGACACATGTCACCAGCAATCGAATCATCTTCATATCTCATACCCCACCACGGTGTTTGGCAGGACGGCACGCAAGGCCGAAAGCTGCGAGTGGTCTTTGATGGCTCGTGTCAGTCTTCTATTCAAAGCTTGAACGATGCCCTCCTATCAGGCCTCAGTCTGCAAGGTGACCTGTGCAACATCTTGATTCAGTTCAGGCTCTACGTCATACCCCTATGTGCAGATCTCGTAAAAATGTACCGCCAGATCCTGCTGCATCCATCTGATAGACGATTCCAGCACATCCTTTGGCGTGAACGGCCTTCAGATTCGATTCAGGAATTCGAGCTGAACACGGTTACATATGGTGTCAAGTCGAGCGCATTTCAAGCCATCCGAACCATCAAGCAACTCGTCATCGATGAAGGCGCAACCTATCCTATTGCAGCAGGCCGTGTCTTGGCGGACATGTATGTAGACGACATCGCCAGCGGCGCCGATACCATGGAAGAAGCCATGCAATTGCAGAGTGAATTGCGCGCTTTGTTCCAGAGGGGAGGTTTTACCCTTGGTAAGTGGGCCTCCACAATCTCTGATATAATTCCTGCCGACGCGGGCACGGTTTCATCCAAAACTCTCCAATCCCCAGATGATCATTGCTTAAAGATTCTTGGCCTTATCTGGAACTCTAGGGATGACGTATTTTCATATACTGTGCGCTCACCGCCAACGCATGGTGTCACAAAGCGTGCTATGCTGTCCGCTGTGGCAAGAACGTTCGACCCTTTGGGTTTGCTCTCCCCTGTCATATTTCTCGCAAAGACTCTAATTCAGGATGTATGGAGGACCAAACTTGGATGGGATGACTTGCTCAAGGGAGAACCCCTAGAAAACTGGAAGAATTTAACAAACGATTGGTGCGACTTGTCACAACTCTCAATACCACGCTACATATCCTTTCCTAATGCTCAGTTCACCGTGATAGGCTTTTGTGATGCCTCCCAGAAAGGTTATGCAGCAGCGTTGTACTTGCGAGCAGAATCTCCTAGTGGCGACGTGAAGGTCTCTCTAATCAAGGCCAAAACGAAGGTGGCCCCCTTGAAATACACATCTATCCCCAGACTAGAGCTCAGCGGTGCACTTCTTCTCTCTCGTCTGGTATCCTCCGTTCCAGACACACTAAAGCAAGAAGTCATTTGTTTCTCTGACTCCAAAGTTGTACTCGACTGGTTAGCAACCCCGGTGCATACTCTGAAGGTGTTCGAGGCTAACCGAGTGTCCCAAATTGTGAAAACCGTCCCTGACAACTATTGGCGCCACGTACCGTCAGAGGAGAATCCCGACGATCTGGCGTCCCGCGGCTGCACCCCCTCCCGGCTTAAGGACAAAGGACTCTGGTGGAACGGACCATCCTGGCTATGCTCTCCCACTAGCGACTGGTTTCAGCCTCACCGAAACAAGGGTTTCAATGAGTGCATTTTCTCAGCCGAGCAAGGAGCAGGAACTCACGCATGATTGGACCAAGAGATTTTCTTCCTACGTCACCTTAATTCGAGCCATCGCCAGAATCTTGCGCTATACGAAACGAACCCTTCGTAGATTAAGGAACCCTCCTCAAAGGCAGCCTGACACACCACCCTCTTGCCTTGAAGCCATTTCAACCGAGGAGTTTCGTGACGCCGAACTTAGAGTCATCAGGTTCACACAAAACTTGTACCTTCCCAAAGAACTGTTCAACGAACCTGATACGACACCCAAGGCCTACGCTCCACTCTCACCATTCCTTGATGAACGACGAGTTCTCAGGGTGGGCGGAAGGCTACATAACGCTCCAATTGAGTCATCGAGCAAGCATCCTATTTTGCTTCCTCATAATTCCTGGCTAGCCCGACTCCTTATTGCGCATACACACAACAACTATTTTCACGCTGGGCCAACGCTCACCTTGTCTCTTCTTAGGGCAAAGTATTGGATTCCCAGAGCTCCCAAACTCATAAGTAGTTGTATCAAGCGCTGCTCGCATTGCCGCATACTAAAGGCGAAACCCATCACACCGTACATGGCATCCCTGCCTAAAGACAGATTCAATCAGTTCCGGGCATTTACTGAAGTTGGAGTGGACTACGCAGGACCCTTCCTAATCAAGGAATCGCGGCTCCGGACTTCGGCTACCGGCAAAGCATACTTGTCTGTATTCGTATGCCTGGCGACCAAAGCACTACACTTGGAGCTGGTCCCTTCACTAACTACCAGCTCGTTTCTCTCAGCCCTTGAGCGATTCATGGCGCGTCGGGGCACTCCTGCCGTGATCTGGTCCGATCACGGCACCAATTTCGTCGGAGCTTCAAGATTTCTCAAGGATGTATACAAGTTTCAAATTGAGGTTTCCGACACCATCACCAACTCACTCGCCCCTAAAGGCGTCCGATGGAAGTTCATTCCACCGCGTGCTCCACACTTCGGCGGCCTCTGGGAAGCTGCAGTGAAGTCGACGAAAACTCTCTTAGCTGGATACCTAGGGAAGCAGCCATACCATTACGACGAGCTGGTCACGGCCTTCACAAAGATAGAAGGTCTTTTAAATTCCCGTCCCTTATGCCCTCTCAATGAAGACGTGGAAGACTATGACTTTCTTACTCCCGGCCACTTTTTGATTGGCTCCGCCTTATGTACTCTCCCCGAACCTGCTTCATCGAACCAAGTTTTAAGTTCCCACTCTTCGAAATGGCAAACCATGCAATCACAAATAGCTCGAATCTGGAATCGTTGGCGCAGAGAGTACTTGCACACGCTTCAACAAAGGGTGAAATGGACTCGTAAGGTCCCTAATATGAAGGTAGGTGATCTCGTGATACTAATCGAGAAACGGTCCTTGCTCGGACAGTGGCCAGTCGCTAGGATTGTAGAGACTCATTCTGGACGTGATGGCACGATCCGCACTGTTATCGTGCGTACACCATCCGGCGGCTTCCTCACCAGAGCTGTAACTTCCCTAGCTCCATTGTTCTCCTCCGAAATGGGTGATCCCTCAGAGAGTTAGATACTCTATTATATTGTTTATTTGTTGTATATTTCCCTTTCCATTTCCTTTTTCTCCAGATGGAATTACATGTATTTTTTTTTTCTCTTTTATCATCCCTTTGTCTATGTCTAGTTGACACTTATTCGTTCTTCTCTTGAAGGCATTACATATATATATTTTTTATGTCTTATGTTTTCTTTGCCTAGTTGGCTAACTTAATTTACATTATCATACTTTTTTTCTTTTCCTTTAAATTATTACATTGGGTGAAGCTCACCAAATTACAAATGTATTTTCTTTTCTTTTAAATTATTACGAATAATTTAGGTGGGCGGTATGTTTAGGGTTGCCACCCTAAAGAGATTTCTTTTGATGAGTGCAAGTTGTATACTCTACCGACAGTGGCGCCGTCTACCTCACCTGGGCGAACCTCCCCCGGTCAAGTCGGGACAGACGAAGTCTACCCCGCTTTCAGACAGCGTGTAAAGTCTTTTTGTACTCTTTCACCGGCTTACTATGTATACCATGGCCGAGTAGCCACCTCAAACCACCGGGGCATGGAGGTGAAGAAGACATCAATTGACCGAAAATGAAGCCACAGGGAGAAATGCAGTACTCATCTTGGAAGTACCATACTTTAATTTCAACAGGCACCAGTCACCAGGTACCTATTTAATATACCTAATTCCACGGATCTCCAGCAGCCCAACATCATATCACCACTTCATCAGCTCACCATTGTTTCAACCTCATCAGTCCCACAACCTTCAAAATTTCATTAATCCACTAAGCAATATTTGTTTCTGATTTTGGCAATTTTCCCCCCACTCATCATCTTGTACTCAATAAATGTAGATTATCAACTCATTATTCATACAGTCCACTTATTTATCCAGCCCCACAAAAATATTACTTCCACATCATACCATATAAAAAATGGTGGTGTGGCAATCCTTTTTACAGGTGGGATTAAGTATTAGAATATTTGAAATATATATATATATATATATATATATATATATATATATATATATAAAATAATTTTACAGTATTCTAGATAGATCGATTCTTTAAAGATAGGCCCTTTGAGATCGATTCTCTGAAAAGATAGGCCCTTGGAGATCGATTCTCTGAAAAGATAGGCCCTTGGAGATAGATTCTCTGAAAAGATAGGCCCTTTGAGATCGATTCTCTGAAAAGATAGGCCCTTTGAGATCGATTCTCTGAAAAGATAGGCCCTTGGAGATCGATTCTCTGAAAAAAGGCCCTTTGAGATCGATTAAAAAATCGACATATCGTGTTGAAAAGATCGATTCATATCGCCCATCTCTACTCCTCGCAATGTTAAATGTGTTACAATTCATAATGATAATTATAATTATTAATATCTGAGGATTTATTTTTGGGTATTGCTAATGCATACAATAATTTATTGATGAACAATTATTACTCATGAAGATTTACATTATAGTTACCGGTACATGCTTTAAAAATTAAGCTTATAAATAAATAATAAAAAAAAAATGCTTGTGGCAATGAAAAATGTCTTTCGTGGTAACTAGGCTTCTAAAATGAGAAGGAGTTGCGTTTTTTTGTATTTTTAAAACACCATTAATTAAGTCGACTCGAAGGAACTGCGCCATCTTAGCGCGATTCCGCTATTAAAAGGACAATTAAAATAAAAACATGCTTCGTATTATTTATATTATTTTAATAAAAAAAAGTAAAACTAACCAAAAAAAAAACAAAAAAAAAAAAACAGAAAATTGTGGCAAGCAGAGACAAACCCCCGTCAAGCAACCGTTTTGGTACGAAATATTTTGAGCTTTAGAGTGTTTTTGTAGCGGGAGCTACCGTCATCGGCGAATAATCGCTTCTATTGTCCCTACCTCTACGTAAGAGACTGAGAAGTAAAACTTCATTGTGCGTTGGAAAAAAAACGGTAGACCTTCCTCCTCGGATTCCAGAGATCACAAGTTTTTGCAATCGTTCGTGTTTTTATTTAGTCAAAAATGAGATATTGTAAAGTTACACCGTTCGGGGTGAATTATGGTACAATGAAAAACCATGGAGGGCATGCCCAAACAACTTTTATCTATGGCCATTAGATGTTAATAAGTATTCTTTAGTTAATGAGTGCACTCGCCATATTATTTAAGCCATTACTGCATGCAATTTATTTATTAATATTTTATTTCTCATTCTAGATATCTTAATGTATTATTTTTGTCTGTCATGTTTTATTGGTAATTCTGAGCGAAAGCTGCCTAGACTCCGATCTTCATGAAACTTCGTATACTTATTCATTTTAACGTAATTAAGAATAAAAGTCCGTCACGCAGGAGCTGCATAACTAAGCACTTTCCTCAGAATTTGGGTAGTGCAGACTGCTTTCCAGAACAATTTGCTTAAAATATCCTACATAAATAAAATAAAAACGTGAATAGTTCTCTTTTAATTTTGTAATGAGTAACTGATCAACTATTAATTTGCTTCCAGAGTTATGTTTACACATGGTACCTACTACACTACGTAATAAATACAAAAAACCTCATATTATCGTATTTTGATCTAACGCAGGAACAGGATACAGTCACTCTAGTGGTAGAAAGCGCTCCTTGCGGCGGCTTTGTGAACCTACGTCTGACGGGCTTTTCTTTTGAAATATATTACAAATTAAACCCCCGATTTCCGATTGACCGATTCAGCTCATTTTTACAACACTTCATTCTCATGAGTTACCCACGACGTATACCGCGATTCGTTACAATACAGCAGAAATTACGACTGGTATGAGTATATTAGGAATTTGGGTCCGGAGTTAACCCCCCCCTTCTAATGAACCGATTTAGTTTATTTTTACAACACATATTTACCTGTAGATTACCACTACGAATACCGAGTTTCGTCGAAATGTACCAAAAATCACGGCTGGTAGTGGCGAATTGGTATTGTGGGTCCGGAGTAAACCCCCCCCCCTTCTAATGAACCGATTTAGTTCATTTTTATATCTCACTTTTCTCTCTATATAACCACTATGAATACCAAGTTTCGTTGAAATATAACAAATATTACGGCTGACATAGTCAAATTAGTGTTTTGGGTTCGGGGTAAACCCCCCCCTTCTGATGGACCGACTTTGGTGGTTAACGAACTCGTTCAATCGTTTGCTAATTGAATGCTATATACCAAGTTTCGTGACGAAAAAACAAAAACTCTGGCCGCTATCGTGTTAACAGACATATGTATATATATATATATATATATATATATATATATATATATATATATATATATATATATATAAATTTTAACGGGGGTCATTTTCGGTGTCTACTAGGTAGGATCGATAAAGATTTGAAGAAATTTTTCAAAAATTCCGTCATGAGTCCAACCTCAATAGCTACTTTCCTTCGGAGGAAAGTGCTAAAACGTAAAAAAAAAAACTGGCGGTTCGTAAACGAAGTATTTGTGAACATGCGCATGCGCCGGGATGTCAAATTGGGAGAGCCAGAATTGACCCAACTCCGATTTTCCTAAAACTTCGTATACTTATTCATTTCAACCCAATTAAGAATAAAAACGTGAAAAAAAAATAATGCCGCAAACGACTAATTATTTTTCATTGTTATGATACAGCTCGTAATGTTATGATACAACTCGTTTATAGCCCATATAACAGTCAACTTTAGTGCTTAATAAATACTGTTGTAGTCGTTTGCGGCATTTTGTTTCACGTTTTTATTCTTAATTAGGTTAAAATGAATAAGTATACGAAGTTTCATGAAGATCGGAGTCTGGGCAGCTTTCGCTCAGAATTACCGTGTTATTTTTTACATTTACCTTCAAGAAGAAGATTTCTATATTATTTAAATTTTATTTTTTAATTATAGGTGCTCCGATTGCCAGGGTCATTAGCACTTCTTTACATATTATTATTCCCAGTAGCTTTTTAGCACTTTCCTCCGAAGGAAAGTAGCTATTGAGGTTGGACTCATGACGGAATTTTTGAAAAATTTCTTCAAATCTTTATCGATCCTACCTAGTAGACACCGAAAATGACCCCCGTTAAAATTTATATATATCTATATATATATATATATGTATATATATGCATATATATATATATATATATATATATGTGTCTGTTAACACGATAGCGGCCAGAGTTTTTGTTTTTTCGTCACGAAACTTGGTATATAGCATTCAATTAGCAAACGATTGAACGAGTTCGTTAACCACCAAAGTCGGTCCACCGGAAGGGGGGGGTTTACCCCGAACCCAAAACACTAATTTGACTATTTCAGCCGTAATATTTGTTATATTTCAACGAAACTCGGTATTCGTAGTGGTAATATAGTGAGAAAAGTGAGATATAAAAATGAACTAAATCGGTTCATTAGAAGGGGGGGTTTACTCCGGACCCACAATACCAATTCGCCACTACCAGCCGTGATTTTTGGTATATTTCGATGAAACTCGGTATTCGTAGTGGTAATCCACAGGTAAATAACTGTTGTAAAAATAAACTAAATCGGTTCATTAGGAGGGGGGGGGGGTTTACTCCGGACCCACAATACCAATTCGCCTCTACCAGCCGTGATTTTTGGTATATTTCGACGAAACTCGGTATTCGTAGTGGTAATCTACAGGTAAATATGTGTTGTAAAAATAAACTAAATCGGTTCATTAGAAGGGGGGGTCCCAAATTCTTAATATACTCATACCGGTCGTAATTTCTGCTGTATTGTAACGAAACGCGGTATACGTCTTGGGTAACTCATGAGAAAGAAGTCTTGTAAAAATGAGCTGAATCGGTCAATCGGAAAGCGGGGGTTTAATTTGTAATATATTTCAATAGAAAAGCCCGTCAGACGTAGTTTCACAAAGCCGCCGCAAGGAGCGCTTTCTACCACTAGAGTGACTGTATCCTGTTCCTGCGTTAGATCAAAACACGATAATATGAGGTTTTTTGTATTTATTACGTAGTGTAATAGGTACCATGTGTAAACATAACTCTGGAAGCAAATTATTAATTGATCAGTTACTCATTACAAATTTAAAAGAGAACTATTCATGTTTTTATTTTATTTATGTAGGATATTTTAAGCAAATTGTTCTGGAAAGCAATCTACACTACCCAAATTCTGAGGAAAGTGCTTAGTTATGCAGCTCCTGCGTGACGGACTTTTATTATTTTATCATGCATGACAGTTTATTTATTTTGCCTTGTTTGCGCAGAAATAATAAATTACTATAATTTTACGATCTATTATTTACTGAGTGATTGTTACCCCTTCCTAGTAACTGTTAATATATTGCTACTCTGGTAACAGGTTCCTTATATATGTGATTATTTCCGTACCGCTTTCGAAATATTTACGAAAATATTTGTAAATCCCAAGAAAAGTCTAGTTTTCCCCATTTTTCTCGGCAGCAGTTATAGATCTGTCCTTGGAAATGTTTTTATTGTATTTTATACGTCAAAAAACTTTATAAATTGTACCTGGAAGGCTATAATGGCAAATCAATTAAATCTACGTTTTGTTTCGCGCGAATTTCGCCCAAACAAATAGTGTTCCGGGAGGCGGATTCAGCCGGTTATCAAACATAACGTTTTTATCAAAATCAAACCATTTTTGATCCTCGTACAGCGGGAAGAGAAAAATGTTCGTGATATATGCGTTCTGAAACATGTCATTTTCTAGTCGGCACTTTTGAGGTCATAAGCGGGTTTCCTCCCTATGGAGGGATAGAGTAAACGACAAAAGGCGCTAAAACAGAGAAAAGAAGCGGAATATATTCGTCATAATTATGCCCATTATGAAATACAGGAAAAAAATACAATGGCACACCTACTTACTGAATGTAGGATCCTGAAGCCACTGGAAAGGAGCAACCCCACGGCTAATAACCAGGAATTACCATCTACAAAACTTGTTGATGCCTTATCCTCCAACACCCAAGAACAGCTAAATGACTTCATCCTCCAGTCTCTTCGATATCTACAAGCTAGAAAGACACTAGGCTCAAATCAATGCCAACCCTTAACGTGTTCCCTTTAAAGACACCTAATTTGACGCATATTATTTATTACTTATTATTATTTTACAAGCATTATATATTACATGTTCTAACATAAAAAGCTGTTTGTTATTTTAATAATTTTATGTATTTTTATTGTTTTTCATTATTATTATGGAAATTGAAATTTAATTCGTGATAATTATAGACTTCTTCAAATCCTTCTTCAATGAAGTTTATTTTCATCCATAGATTGGGATTTGTAGTTTAGTATTTATTATGTACATATAATTGTAGTAAAAAGTTGGGGTCTTTTTGCGAAGACCACATCCAGTTACTTTTGAAGTAGCAGTAGTGATTTATAATAGTTACTCGTACTCGCTGATAAGTTTACTGATTAGCTTACAGGTTCTTTGCTGGCTATCTATTACTACTTGACTCGTTATCTGCGGTTATAATTCATATCAGATAATGGCAAGCAATATTTATTAATAAAAAGGTTAATATGATCAAAATCAATTCTCTCAACGACAAAAAAAGTTATTGAGCATTAAAGTTAACTGTTTTGCAGGTTATGAAGGATAACATAAACAATGATATTTGTAAACATACATATTTTATTCCTTTTCTCTCTCTCTCTCTTTTTGGATATTTTACATTTATTTAGCATTATGGGCGTAGGTGCTATGCATTTCCGCTCGCTCAAGAAGATATCACAACTCTAGTCAAATTAACTCGCTAAAATTAATAGAATTCTATTAATTTTAGCGATTCTAGTCTATCCAACTCTCTAAAATTAATAGAATCCTATTTATTTTCCCGAGTAAGAAACCAATCGCTTTTTCTTTGTTATTGTAAAAGACCCATTTTTTTCTCACTAACATAAGCAGACCTTTGTCATAAACAAAAGCTAATTCACTTTTGAAGGTTTCTTTACTCCCAACAAGAACCAATAGAATTGCTCATCGGAATCCTCCAATAGGAAGGCAAAGGAGTTATGCGCATGCGCTGAATCACTGATACAATCACTACTGCTATTTCAAAAGTGACTGGATGTGGTCTTCGCAAAAAGACCCAAAAGTTGTGATGTGAGCATTATAGTGAAGGATAAATCATCAGAGGCCCACAGGATAGAAGTAAAGGGCGTGGTTTAATAATAGAAGGTCACGTGAAAGAATGGGTAGGTCACGTGAAAGAAGGGGTAGGTCACGTGTAAGAAGGGGTAGGTCACGTGTAAGAAGGGGTAGGTCACGTGTAAGAAGGGGTAGGTCACGTGTAAGAAGGGGTAGGTCACGTGTAAGAAGGGGTAGGTCACGTGTAAGAAGGGGTAGGTCACGTGAAAGCGGATTATCCCTTCCTGTTTTCCCTTTCTTGTCCTTGGAGTCCTCATTAGCTTCCTTCAGGGCGGCACGAAATCCCGCGAAATTGGGGTTGTCTTGCGTGCCCGCGCTTTTTTTAGTTGGGCGGGAATTTTATGTTGCGCATATTAATGGAGAGAAGAATTCACGAGGGCTCAAAGGGTTTAAGTAAGGCCTTGAATAAAAAGCAGCCCAACTGGGAGAAATGGCTTCATCATGGTGCCCTCTTGGTATGTTTCTATATATTTGTAATACCTGGTATGATTAGGCATGTTCATAAAAGAAAATGTTAATGCTTTCCCAGTCTTATTTTCCTTTTAATATAATTTTTAGGGAACATCTTTTTCTCGGGCATTATCTCCGGTCTGTCGGTCTATCGCCGGGTTAGCAGTGTTTTGGTGGCAGACCTGCGGAATAAGTAATTGAGGTTGTGCCTACTTTGTACTATAAGACAAAAACGTTCCTTCAAGAGGATTATAAAAGATGGTGGTAAATAAGACCTATTAGAGGTTGATGAAGACAGAAACTAATAAGTCTTGGTAGGACAAGTATTAATCTAACCAGGGGAGACACGGGGTTTATGAAGAAATCCATCAGCAACACATCGGGCTAATGGGTTGGGTCGGGGTATTTTGCTGTCGCCTCGCCGCAACAGCCTGAAGGAAAATACTAACTTTACTAAATTATGAAGGTATGTACCTATAGAGGTAGTATTCTTGAAGGATGATACGTGATTGAACCTTATCAAGCCCAAATATCCCTATCATCTTGGCGATTTCTGACCCTTCTATATTACAGAAAAGATGCTCCAGAGGTGATACCACCATTAGTTGGAGAGCTGGTAACGCACTTTTCATGAAGTGTTTTATGCACCCTGAAATTTTGATAAAATGTACTTTTTGGGTATATAAGAAGGTAAATTTGTGCTTCCTGGACATACCTTGGAACAGTTGGTACTGCACATAGGGGAAAGGTGCAAGACAATATTGCCCAAAAATAGTCCAAAGAAAAATTTATTCCACCAACTATCATTAATGTAAAAAAATGCAAATTAAGGCAATTTTAAAATGAATAATAAATACGGCGGACAATTTTAAAGGGTTAAAATACAAATAAAAAAACCCAAAGTACCCAGTTTTTATTTTTAAAATTAAATGAAGTGCTTTATTCACGCTGCGATTCAAACAGTGTCTTCAATAAACATATTTGAAAATAATTACAAAAGGGCAGACACTTTTGTGGGGTTTAATTATCAGAAAACATAAAAACAAATGTTGACTATAATTGACTGCCATACACTCCGCGTAACCGTAAGAGTGATGAGAGCACCGCGCAGTTGTAGTTATTCTTTGCGCTCTCATTGGTTCCTGCTCACATAATCTTCTACAGCTATTCCGGTTTAAATGGCAGCGTGAATAAAAAAAAAAAAATCAGTCCCGTAACAGGCCAAGAGGGCCGTGAGGGGCAGATACTATAGAGGTATCTGATTCATGACCATACGGCACACTAGGGAGATAGATTGGTCAGTACTATGCTCCGACCGCCAGATTTTCCCTTTCGCTGCTTCGACTGCTAGAGTCATTAGCACCCAAGGTACCCATTATTAAATTAATTAAATGCTGGGTTGGCCTAGGGACGGTCAGGGAGGCCGAATTCAACCCATGAACGAAGACAAGCGTGAATAATTTTTTAATTAATTAATTAATTTTTTTATACATGTTATACCCCTTAAATTTGTCTGCCTTATTTATTTTTTATTGTAAAATTGTCTTAATTTTACAATAAAGCTTCTGAATAAAACTCTATTTTTGGGAAAAAATTTTTCGCACCTTTCCCCTATACGCAATATCTGTTGTTCCACGGGAAGTCTAGCGAACACATATTTACCTTCTTATCTACCCAAGAGATGCACTATAACGAAATTTCAAGGTGCATAAAACACATCATGAAACATACGTTACCAGCTCTCCGACAACTTGTGGTTATGTGACTGGTCGGTTTGTGTAACAGACAATGGTAACAGTTTTCCCACCACTTTACACAACATTTTCATTTATTAGATATTATAGTAAAAAGAGTAAATGGAAAAGTTTTTAAAATTAACTTATTTCATTATTACTGTGGCTTAGAACTGTATTTTTCTGATAATAAATATTATTTTATAACTAATAATAAATTTCTCACTAAAGGAAAATAAATGTCCTGGAAATGAGGAATAAACGCCATTCATATTTTATTGACATCGATGAAGCTATAATCCTGAAGATATTCCCAGATCGAGCTGAAGAATCGATAACTCATTCCGATTCTTCAGCTGGCTTGTAATCTTTAATTTTCTTCAATCTTCTTAAGTGAATTATTTCCAAGACCAAGGCAATTTTTTCTGAGCCTTAGACAATTTCTATATTCAGCTGATTATGGATGCTTACATTGTCGATTAAAGGTAATTTTTATAATTTTAGTTGCCGATTCAATTTACTTTGTGGAAGGCATTTAATTTTAATCTGCTACTCTCAACTTCTCTATAATCATAGTCAGCAAGCTTTGTAGATAGAGTTGGTCAATTTATCCTCAAGCATTATATATAGATAAGGTCAATTTATCCAAAAGCTCTGAAACTAAGGTCAATTTCTCCACTACAATTATATATAGACTTGGATAATTTATCTTCCAGCATTATACTTGGACTAGGTCAATTTATCCTCAAGCATTATATATAAATAAGGTCAATTTCTCCAAAAGCTCTGAAACTAGGGTCAATTTCTCCACTAGAATTATATATAGACTTGGATAATTTATTTTCCAGCATTATACTTGGACTAGATCAAGTTATCCTCAAGCATTATACAAGGTCAATTTCTCCAAAAGCTCAGAAACTAGGGTCAATTACTCCACTAGAATTATATATAGACTTGGATAATTTATCTTCCAGCATTATACTTTGACTAGGTCAATTTCTTCTCAAGCGATGTCAGTATTTTTCTACACAAGGATTGAACATAATCGAATACTCGGTCAATTACTATACTAGGATTTTACATAGACTAGTTCAATTTCTACACAGTCATTGAACATATTCTCAGTCAATTTCTCCACAAGCGATGTACATAAACTTGGTCAATTTTACCCACATGTACTGTACACAGCGGTCGTCAATTTCTTCACGAGAATATATAGACATGTTCCATTTTTTCACAGCCGTTGTTATCAGGCATGTTCACTTTTTCCACAAGCATTCTACATAGACTTGGTCTATTTCTCCTTAAACATACATTACATTATTAATAGACTTGGTCAAATTTACACAAGCATTTAACATGGAGTCTTTTAAGTCCTACTCAAGCATTGTACGAAGACTTGGTCAATTTTCATGCAAGCATTTAACATAAACTCTGTAGAATATATAAATAGCAAAAAAAAAAAAAAAAAAAAAAAAAATGAATAATAAATTTACCCTGGTGAGCTTAGATAAAAGCGGAGGACGAAAAATAATATATATATAGTAAATAGAATAATCAGCCTCACCGTTAGGACATGCACCTCCAGGTACACGGCATTGAATGGTGAGAAGAAAGGAAACTGTTTAAGAAGAAAATGATAAGGAAATCTCACCATTTGCCGAGAGAGCAGCCTGCAGAATAAAAGCTGGAACCGGGCATAGAATATGCTCCGAAAAAGACAACTTGATAACGCCAAGAGAAGCGGATTACCATAGACCGTGAGAAGCTACTGGCATAAGAAACACCGAATATTCTGTACCGGGAGCTCTCGGCACATGGGCACAAGGTGGTAACTCTGATAGAACCTTTCTCATTGAAGTCAGTCATAGAAATGGCGGACTAAGACGTCACTCACTGATTAGAGGACCGGTGGGTCCTAGATTAACCCTTTGTTGCATAGTGATGCCTGCAGGCATCAAATTAGATTTAATTTCCCATAAGCAGCAAAGGGACTGGAAGATTTTAAACATTATATTTTTTCATGATGACTCGTATAATAAGTGTCGCAAAAAAATTAAAATATTTAAATGTCTCTCACAAATTAATTCTAACAAATAATAAATATTTAGAATAATTATTTGTAACAAAAATAACAAACCCACTCTATATATAATATATTGATTTCTTTTTTCCCCTCACAGCATTATACACAGACTTTGTAATTTTTTTCATAAGCATTCATAAGCATTATACTCGGTTAAGTTCGTGTTTATTCACTTTTTTTTCCCTTAAACCTGATTTGAGATTCTAATTGTTAAGTACAATATTATATAGCATATTTCGAAATATTACAGAATATATTCCGAGAGGAAATTACTTATTTATTCAACCAACCGACACCCGTAATAAGACATTATCCTGAGTCCATCAAAGCGATGTTTTCATTAATGCGAACATTCCATCAAGCAGAGCTATCTGACTCTTACTATCTCACTTGCATAGCTGTTAGGCATAATCCAGGATCTACTTAAGGAACCATTTAAGCTTATAAATAAGCTTATTACCCCTTAATTCGCCTCGTGGAAAGTATTTCCTTATCGTCCATTACATCACAACTTCTAGTACATGTACTTAAATGGAAACAATAATTTTATTAATAGCAACCAATTTGTCCACAGATACATGAGATTAATATCAAATTTAGCTTTAGGTCTAACAAGGGAACTTCTCAAAGTGTCCAGAGCCGACATTTGTCAAACTTTGTATATTAATTAACCCTGGATTGACACTACCATTGACATCTACGTTAATGACACCTTGGGGTAAATTTTACCCCATACTTTGAAAATATATAAAATAAATAAATTTCAATTTTTTCTTTTGCTTTTTTAGACAACGTCTAGAACAGGAACTTCAATAAATAAATTTAAACAGAAATAATTCTGCCGAATACTAATTAAAATTCATAAAATTACTAGGAAATCCTAAAACTATAATATGCCTACATACACACATACACATACATATATAGATACATACATATATGGAAAAAGACAAAAACATAAAAACATAATATATAGAAGAACAATGTGCTCTAGAAGTGCTTAGATTATTATTCAACAAATACTCCATCCTCCACTGAATCCAACGAAGAAAAACGCCTCCTTTCCGAATTGATTTTTATCCACCTAGAAAATAACCCAGTTAATGACAAAATTGATAAAGAAGTCATCTCCTCTACCTACTCCAACATCTTCCATTTATTAAAAACTCCATCCTAATTCCCTATACCGCCTGCAATATAGCCCTTTATACCTGCCTCCCTTTCCATTAACACAACATTTTATGACTTTATGACACCTTACTGTACTACGCCGCTTCCGCCGCTCTTTCTTTCATCTTCTATGTTCTCTGTCCATTGGGTGGTCCAGAACTCCTTTCTCCTTAAGTTTCCCTGTATTAACTGTCAGAAATGATCCCGCATCTGTGAGGTATAGTTCTCAATCTTCCCATCGGTAAGCCCATCTTGTTATTTTTATATCTATTCTAATGTAATCTGTTATTCTTATATCTGTTCTCCTAATATTCTAAGCACTTCTAGAGCACATTGTTTTTCTATATATTATGTTTTTGTCTTTTTCCATATATGTATGTATATATATATATATGTGTATGTGTTTATGAAGGCATATATATATATATATATATATATATATATATATATATATATATGTATATTTCAGTATTACATCCGTCCTACTTGTTTTTTACAGCCCCGATAAAGGCTTGAAGTTAAAGCCAAAACGTCGGCACAATAAAACCATTTTTATGATAAAATGTAGTTTTATTAAGTAGCAGTGACCGAACCCCGACAATCCCTACCTTGCATCATCTACGGTCAACGATCTCCTCTCAATAAAACTCAATATTGTTCATAACCCAATATTAATCCTGTAAAAATTTGACTAAACTGAAAATATTTTTTACGAAAAATAACCTAGAATGATCAAAAGCCATAAAAATAATAGGAACTTAGAAAAATACAATGTTCTGACCAATTGAGACTCGTTAACATTTAACACATTTTGTTGATCGGCGTACATGGCCATTCTACACATAAAACATACCGTTTTCGTCTTCCTGTCATCCTTTCTGCCACAAAATGAACATCTCTCGGGTTTGTCTAAGGTAACGAAATATGTTGAAGGTCCATCAGGAGTTGATTCATCTTTCGAAGCAACAAGCATCAGTGTCTTCAGTGGTTTTGGTATGTTCTCCAGTTAGGCACTAACTGCCACCATAATTTTCACCAGTTGGTAGCCCAAATGAAAGAGAAAATCTGGGCTGTTTTCAGGCCATTTGGTCACTTGGAAAGCCGTATAATGAAAGTGATCGACCCGTGAAGGTCAATCAGATGAGCGAAAAAGTCATACGTTGACTACACCGTGGGATAAAAAAATGCCCCAAACACAACTCGCGACCTTCTCATGCAGCGATTAGTTGACAACTGGCGTGGTTTGTTTTAGGTCAAACCAGATAATACACTTCAGATTATTTAGGAAGAAGGAGGGAGTCTCTATGATTTACAGAATTTAAGAAACACGCCATAGAACAAAGTGTGGGGTATTTTTCACCCCACGGTGTCAATCCAGGGTTAAACACGACAAAATAATAGTTACGTGTTTTCTTTTATATCGGCCCAATCGCACGTTTAAGGGGTGAAAGCACCCTTCCAAAGTGCACTTCACAAGGAGAGTATACAGTGGTGGGGTCACCGATTTGGTTTATTTTTTTCTGGCGATTCTACATCGTAAAATAATCGACACGTGTCAGAGCGTTTCATCCAATGCGCTGAGAAATTTGTAAAAATAGGTTGTAAATGCTTTTTTTTTATATATGGAGTTTAGAAAATGATGTCGACATGATTCTTTCACCAATTTATTTGTTTTAGAGAGTAGATTAATGAACAAATACAATCATTAAACAATAATTTTTATTTCGTCAAATATATTCATATATATGCTTACGTTTGAAGTAAACTAGCATTATACATTTTTTTAGACCAAAAATAATAGCAGATTTAAATTTTTATTTTTATTTATTTCATTATAAGAGCTCCGCAACTATGGCTATGAGCCCTAATACAGATTATAAAATATATACAATTTTTTTACACTTTGATACAATTTACATTTATACTTAAATAAGATATATACATATACAAACATTATACACATATAAATATACACACACACATATATATACATATACACACACACACGAACATACATATATACATATACATATGTACACAAAATATAGCATATACACACATACATGCATATACACACATACATGCATATACCACAAGATTCATATGAATATTTATTTATTAATGTTTTCGCAATATAGGCGACAAAACAAACATCTTCATATGAATAAAGATAACAAATACAAATATAAACCACAATTCATTTGTAGTTACAATGAAAATATAATACACAAAATAACTAAAATAAGATGCATTAGCTTAATTAAATCAGATCTATAGGTTATTAAAGTAAACAATTAAAATCGAAAGCACAAAGAAAAGAAGAGAGATTGGCTAGATTTTTTTGTATAAATTAGTGTTATTTAAATAATGTAATATAGTGTTGATGTGAGGGCTACCTTCTGCGATTTAAAATTAGCACCCCAAGAAACTCTAATGAGGTAAATATCATCGAAAACTTGTCTCTTCCGGTAAAAAGTAATATTTTTTATTTTCGATGGTATTTACCTCATTAAAGTTTCGAGGGGTGCTGATTTAAATCTGCTATTATTTTTGGTCTAAAAAAATGTATAATGCTAGTTTACTTCTAAGTTGAGCATATTTTTGAATTTATTTGACGAAATAGAAATTATTGTTTAATGATTGTATTTGTTCTAAAATCTACTCTCTAAAACAAATGAATTGGTGAAAAAATCATCTCGATATCATTTTCTGAACTAAAATCCTGATTAGAATTGAAAAATCAGACTGACATCTTCAAAATGTTAATTTATCCTAATTCAACAATGAGATTAATTCAAATAACAGAATTTTTTAATGATTTAAAAATATACTTTGATTTTTTTCCAATTCTAATCATGATTTGAATATTTAATTTCATCAATATCAGTGCTGATATTAAGTTAGATGAAAAATAAAATATTGTTTTTCGTTAAATTATAAAAGTTACACGTAATTTAATATACAGGGCAAACAGAAAACAAAAATCTGGCTTGACAAACTTTTTCTAAGTTTGATTAGCATACATTCGGGGCCAAACGTCATAACGTGTTACAAAAAAGGCCTGTGCCAATGTGCTCGAAATCCTTTTTAATACCCCTTAGGAGACCAATATTGGTAAATAGTTATCTTCAAAATTTTACAGAAATCCATTTCCATTTTCTCATCAATTATTGAGAGAACTAACTATTTCCCCCCTCGGGAATAAAACCCTGGCGTCTGCTCGCACCTAAGCCCTTGAACTAAGTAATTCCCTTTAACGTTCCAGATAAAGATAAAAGTTAATTGCACCAGAAGGTTTTACTAACGCTCTGATAGTCTCCATTAAATTACAGCTAGCGTTCTCTTTATTATTATGCTCAGAACGATGGAATTTAAGAGAAAATTGTTCCTTTTTAGGGCGGAGAAATTCATCGAGAAATCTTCTTGTTCTTGTTATCCTTCAAAAGAGGTTTTTGAAAACTTAAAGATGATTGCTGTATAAAACTTGAATCCTTTTCTAAAGCTCCTTTACTATCTTCATATGCCGAGTATTTACTTTAATCAAACCTAATAAAATGACATCGTAATTAAGACTTCAACATTTTCCATTAACATAGTTTATATATATATATATATATATATATATATATATATATATATATATATATATATATATGTTATATATGTGTGTGTGTGTGTGTGTGTGTGTCTGTGTGTCGGCGAGATATATGGGGCGACGTTTGCTCAGATGTGGAGCGCTCGACTAATTTACTGGAGGACCTAAGTTCATAGCTCGAGCGCGCACTAAAGATTTTATCCTCGAGTGTCTTCGTTCGGGGGTTGGATTCGGTCCCAGGCCACCCCTAAGCTCACCCGTCCCTTAATTAATTCACAGGTTATCTGCAAAGAAGAAAATCACGTGGTCGGACCATAGTACTGACCATAACCCCGAATGTGTCATATGGTCAAGAATCAGTACCTCTAAAGTATCTGCTCATTTTGGCCCTCGTGGGCTGTTACGGGACTATATATATACATATATGTGTTATCCTCCCAAGCAATTCTTTTAACAATTTCTTTATTGAGTATTAAATTCTATATACAGTATGAATATAACTGGCAATGCTTTGGATCGTTAGGGCCTGAACTCAAGGCCTTCCAACTTCATCCTCGATAAACGTCAGAAGGACACGCATAAGACGTTGAAAGGGGGCTCTCCAAACTCCCTTCCGCTCCGACCAATGGCTGAAATCGAATAGAGTTAACCACAGATATTACCGCACTTGAAGGAAGAGAAAGCCATTGCTAACACGTCACTTTAGGGTTACTGCAACAGATCTGTGGGCCACTGTCTTTTGAGTCGCCTTGATAGAGAGAGTTGATAATTGATGCTCGATAGGGAAAGGATTTCAGGATTTTAAAGAGAGGTTAGTATAGTGTGTCGAACAGGATATTGGTGTTCCTGCCATACCTACTAAAATGATATTGGAACTTCTGGTATTGCTGAAATACACAGGTCTGGTATACTTATGAAGTTTGAGAGATAAATGCTGAGTGTTGGCACAATGACGACGATACCATTAAAAGTATACAAGGGAGACTCTCAAAACTACTTGGTAGAATGTGGTCACCCAGTAGAATTAATTTTAGGTATCAGTTGACAGTGGCCCAGAGATCTGTTTCCATTAATGGCTTTCTCTTATTTTAAGTGTGTCAATGTCTGTGGCTCACCGATCTCTCTTTGACTCCAGCCACTTGTCGGAGCAGAAGGGATGAAGTGGATGGGGGGGTTAATCGTGGATGAAGTTGGGACGCCTTGAGCACCAACCCTCATATTGTATCATATTATAAGATGTATCCATGCAGAGAATGTAATAACCAATAAAGAGCAATAATGTATCAGTTAATTGCTTCAATTAACTAACATAGAGTGGTTGTTGTTTATTGACAATTGCTTCGCATTTCCACTAGAGTTTGGAGTGCCGTAACAAGGCGCAAACTTATTCTGTCCCCGTTGAATATAAAGCAGGGGAAGTTGGCGTGATTTGAGGAGAGGTTCTTAGTTAACCCGTTCGATCGGTTCTTAAGGAGTAGTTCACGTCGGGGCTCGCTCATTAGTGCGTCGTTATAGGGCTGGATCAAGTGGCGTAGAGCCGACCAATCACAAACCCCCGATTACCGACGGTCAACCACCAACCATTATCATCTCCGCAAATGGTGAAAGGTATAGTAGGCGAATCGATTCCTCCTTTCATTGATGCTGTTAAGAAAGATTCTTGATTTTGATTATGTTCCTTGGTAAAGCAACAGGTTTCATTGGCATTCATCAAAAACATTCCTCTTAGGAAATGTGACATCTTAGAGCGTTTCCGTTGTTTCATTTGGAATGCTTAGAAAAGAAGCAGTTAATATTTCGCGAAAAGTGTAAATACATCTAAATACGTAAAATTACATCTCAAACCGAAGCACTTACGACTTCGCGTTTATAGGCTTTCATGTATACAAAGGGTGCGTTTATAGGCTTTCATGTATACTAAGTGTGCGTTTACACCTGACACTTCTTGCAGGAAATATATCTCAGGTGTCGGATAGATATTTGCTCGGCTGGTTACATATATTTATATACGGCGGAAGGTCAAATTCGCACCAAAACACTCGCTTTCTTAAATATTCATTTATTTTGCTCTACATGTTTCGCATTCCAAGGACGCCTCTTTAGGGGCTCTTAAAATAATGTACAATTACAGCCCAAACCACCGAGAATCTTCCGCAGGTAGGGCCACGCCTAGACGGTGGTGTAGGCTCTAATTATACAATATAATTTTAAGAGCTCCTGAAGAGGCGTCATAGGAACGCGAAACACGTAGGGCGAAATAAATTAATAGTTAAGAGAGTGAGTGTTTTTGTGCAAATTTGACCTTCTGCAATATATAAATTTATGTTAACATTCAAGCAAATATCTATCCGACACCTGAGATATATTTCCTGCAAGAAGTGTCAGGAGTGAGTGTTTTTGTGCGAATTTGAACTTCTGCCATATATAAATATATTAGAAAAATTGGGTCACCATCTTATAAAATAGAATGTTTACATATTGACAGAAATGGCTAGACATTTATGTCATGGATATGTATAAGACAGTTCTGGATTTGTTAAAATTTCCTACAAATGTACTGCATAGGGTGCATGTTGTCCTGTGCCATGCATAATCATTGTTTACATCTGTTGGTATAGAAGTGTCGAAATTACAGCTAGTAGACAAGATGTCAACACTTAGGGTGGGTTTACACTTGCTAGTTATTGCAGGAAATTTATATCAGACAGAAATTGCGACTAGTGTAAACCATGAGCAATTTATGTCTGATATATATATATATATATATATATATATATATATATATATATATATATATATATATATTTATATCACGAACTATAAGTGTCGACTATTCTATACCACCAGGTGTAAACACAGATTTTTACGAGAAGAATTTAATTTCAGAGATAAATATCTTGGCTACTAGCTCTATTGTCGACACTTCTATACCAACAGATGTAAACACTGATTTATTCGTGCTTTTGGTGAATTTATCGCAAATTATAACAAATCCAGAACTGTCCTATACATATCCATGACATAAATGTCTAGCTATTTCTGTCAGTATGTAAACCTTCAAGAGAATATCTATCCGACACCTGACATATATTTCCTGCGAGAAGTGTCAGATGTAAACGCACCCTTATAGCTCGTGATAGAAATATATATCCCAGATAGAACTTTTTCGCAGTTTACATTAGTCATAAATTCTGTTTTACATAAATATCCTGCAATAACTATCAGATGTAAGGCACCCTAAAAGTTCGTGTTATCTAAAAAAGTTAATAAAACTAGTTTTTTTTTCACTAATTTTCAGTTCTTATGCTTAGAAACGATAAATTCAGTTAACAATTTTTTTTATGTTTGACCTTCATCTAAACATAATATTTAAATTTTGGTTATGGTCAGAGTTAACGAAGTATTAGTAGAAATATATTATAATAATAATAAATAAATAATAATTATAAAGGGGGAAAAATTAACATTGTAGTACATTAGCTTTAAAGTATTTTTTCACAAAACTATGTTTCACAAATCCTGTGATGCTCTAGTGCCTTTAATTTTCACCACATCAAGTAAAAATTTTATTTTCATCTTCCTAATGAGCTTTTCTTGTGAAGTACGTAGAATTGTTTTCAATTCATTGAATTATTACAATTTTATGACCGGAGACTTGGTAGCCGTGAGGGTTAAGGCGTGAGCTCTTAACACTCCGTGCCAAAGGTCGTGGGTTCGATTCCCACTAGGGGTGGTGGCTTTTCTTTCGAAAAAAGAAAAGGCATCACCCCTATCCTGGCTAGAAAAGGGTGGTAACCTATAGATAACCCGTCCTAAAATTCGTAGATAATAATAAATGGACGTTAAAATTTAAATAAATAATTTTATGACCTATTTTCGACAGATGTTTTAATAGAGAATGAAGAATTGTTCAGGATTATCGACAAAATCAACATTTCTTATAATTCTTACGTACTTTAGATTTTACCTTGTTCTTTCAAAATAATAATAGTTTTTTGTTCCAGGTTAATAATTACAACCTGCAGACTAGCGCCCGCCAAAAAAGAGAATTTCCTTTCGTCGGACATTGCGACGCCATTTTGTTTCCGAAGAATTGAAACTTTTTTTTTTTTTTTTGATATTTTAACATCCTATATAAAACATAATATGTTTTATAATTTATTTTCCAAATTCTTGTTTTTGATAACAGAATATATTGCACTAGTATTTCTAAAGTGACACAAGTCAAAGACCGGTTTTATTCACACCGCCATAGTTATGACTGTGAAAGACATGGTAAATATATCTTTATCGACCATCAAAACTGTATGTAACAAGCTTCAGAGCTTGTGCACCAGAGGGCACTTGTGTCGCTCTTCCTGTCTTAATGCTATTCCCCCTACATAGGCAAGAGTGTCACATTTTCAGTTGAGTTTTATTTTAGTCCGAGAGCCAGCAACCGCACGTTTCATGAAGTGTTTTATGCACCTTGAAATATTGCTATAATGTACCTCTTGGGTAGATAAGGTGTTGGACCGTGAAACAGCAGGTACTGTGCATTGGGGAAAGGCTCAAACAAATATTTCCCAAAAATAGAGTTTTATTCAGAAGCCAACTATATTTAATGTAAAATTAAGACAATTTTTCAATGAATAATAAATAGGGCAGACACTTTTAAGGGGTATAACACGTAAACAAATAAATAAAAAAAATTGTTTTTATTCTAATATTCGATGAGTGTTTTATTCACGCTGCCGTTTAAACCGGGACGGCTGTACAAGATCATGTGAGCAAGAACCAATGAGAGTGCAAGGGGCAACCACAACTGCGCGGTGCTCTCATTCACTCTTACGGTTACGCCTCTTACGTATTACAGTCTATCTTAGGCAACATTTATTTTTATGTTTCCTGATAATTAAACCCCACAGAAGTGTCTAGCCTTTTGGAATTATTTTCAAGTACCTATGTTTATTGAAGACGCTGTAAATAGCAGCGTAAATAAATCACTTCATTTAATATTAAACATAAAAAATAGGTGCTTTTTTTTTTTTTTTTTTTTTTTTTTTTTTTTTTTTTTTTTTTTTTTTTTAATTTACATTTTAACTCCATTAAAAGTGTTTGTCTTATTTATTATTCATTTTAAAATTGCCTTAATTTTCAATTTGTTTACATTAACGATAGTTGGCTTCTTAATAAAACACTATTTTTGGGCAATATTGCTTTGCACCTTTCCACTATGTGCAGTACCTGGTGTTCCAAGGTACGTCCAGGAAACGCATACTTCTTATCTACCCAAGAGGTAAATTATAGCAAATTTTCAAGGTGCATAAAACACTTCATGAAAAGTACGTTACTAGCTCTCCGACTATTTTGAGCTGTGGCACTTTAGAAATACCAGTGCGATATATTACCCCTTAATAACGGATTTCGTAATTGGAATTCTATTAGTGTCAGTTGTGGTTGAGATGAAACGGATTGATGTCTCCTAGATAAGATTATAGCGGTTGGTCCCTTTGAATGACATGATCTTGGAGCACATCTTGTCTCTGCTATTGATGTAGTTTTAGTAGTCCTGTCATGACCAGGTCAAGACTGGGTCTTTATCTCGGCCGAGAAGTCACTTCACGTCTTAGGGGAGATATCAGTTTGACTATCATTTGGAGTCTGTTTCAAACTTTCGTGCTCTTGGAAATTAACCCCTCCTAGTCCAGGTCAATTTCAGAAATTTTAGTGTATCGTCTGCCCATGGGCGTATATAGAAAATAATTTCGGGAGGGGACTGGGAAAATTTCGGCGGGGGCCGAGACCATTTCCGGGGTATGGAATACTAACAGTTACAAACTTTAGCCTACTAAAACGCTATTAAACCCAAAATAAAATATTTTATCTATGAACTAAGTAATCTTATTTAATTCATTTTTAAGCGTTTTATGACACATATTTATCGATCAAATCTAAATTTCGGGGGAGACAGCCCCCCTTATATACGCCCTTGAGTCTGCCTCCCGAAAGATCCGCTTAAAAAGTCGATTTGTCTGTCCGCACTCTACCAAACAATAAAAACAAGTCCGAATCCATTTAAGCGCTAATTTCCGTGACTTAAGGTGGGTTTACACTTGCTAGTTATTGCAGGATATTTATATCAGAGAGAAATTGCTAACCATGTAAAATGTATGTCGGCAATAAATTCTACCATGAGCAATTTATAAACCCACCCTTAGATGGGTTCCTCCCTATGAAGGGAGGGAGGTAGCGCGCTAAAACTAAGACAAAAAGTCCTTTAGAGATTTGCTCGTTTTGCTTCGTTTTGGAGATTTTTAGGGGGGGAAATGGTCATTGCGAATTATTTGAAGAAACCAATTACTAAAATTCAATATCTTGATGCTGATACAGTTTTTGTGGACAGTTTCTGCAACGGTAATGCTTTAGAAGCGGTGCGAGTGTTTGCGTGCCGATTCGCAAATAGAAGTCATTTTATTAGTTTTCATTTTTTTTTTTTTTTATGTTATCATCTATTTAGTTTAGTTATTAAATGCTGCACTCTTGCAGAAATGTAAGCCGAGTTCTGATGATATTTGGTGCACTTCATCTATGATTCGATCACTTAATTGCTCTCTTCAGATAATTGACACCGAATAAACGTCCTGCTTCAAGGTTCCCCACACGAAGAAACCAATTACTTTTTTTTTTATTTATTTTTTTTTTATTTTAGAAAATATCACAATCTACAATTCAATTGTATTATGTAATTTGATACATGCTACTTGCTCACGCCTCAGGTGTTTCCAGTTGTCAACCGAATACCTTCCTTGTTAGGAAGGATTCTAGGATGACCTGGAGTTACCTTACGCCATCCAACCACAGCCTGCGACTAGAAGGGAGGATTGAAGGCGAAGGAGACGTGGGCTGTGATATCATGAGGGGAGAAAATATCCACAGATATCACTCTCAATTTATACAATTATAATTTCTTTGACCACTCCACGGATAGTTGTTTTTGTTCTCTCCACGACACTTCACTACCTAAGTAAGTCTCGGGGCCACTTCCTGTTAAGGCGTCTTGGTGGAGAGAAAGGATGATTTGTGCTGGATAAGGATTGGGCTATAGGATTAGGATGATTGATTAATTTGCTATGGAAAGATGAGAAGCGGCTAGGGATTATATCTTGGACAAAAGGGATGTTTAGGTCATTATGGAGGTTTCGATTTGTAACATAATAAGGAGCATTGACTATGGTACGTAGGACTTTAGATTGGAATGTTTGGATTCGGTGGATGTTGGAATGCTTGGCTGTCCCCCAAAGTTCTATTCCGTAAGTCCAGATAGGTTTTATTAGTGAGTTGTAGAAAGTTAGTTTGTTATGTAAGGTTAAGTGTGATGATCGGTTTAGTAGTCTGTATAGTTGTCCGAATCGTCGATTGAGTTCTTGTCGTTTGAGTTTAATGTGTGCGTTCCAAGTCAATCGAGAGTCAAGGTAAAACCCAAGTTATCGGATGGTATTGGTTATGGGTAAAGGATTGTCGTTGAAGGAAACAGTAGGGCAGGTTTTACGTCGAAGGGTAAAGGTTATTTGGTGACATTTTTCGACGTTTATTTTGATGCGCCATTTCTTACACCACTGTTCAATTTCGGTTAGATGGGTTTGTAGGTTCTGGGAGGCTGTGTCTGGATTTATGTGGGGCGAAAGGATGGCCGTATCATCTGCATACGTGGCCAGGATGTGTTGGAATGTCAGCTGTATAAAGGGTATAAAGGATAGGACCAAGGACACTACCCTGAGGAACTCCCGCTTCCACAGGGCAATAATCTGAGTAGGCTGTTCCATGCCGGACTCGGAAAAACCTGCCTGAGAGGTAGGAGCGAAGGATTAGGTAAAGGGTGCTGGGAAGGTGGGGTTTGAGCTTAAAGAGTAAGCCTGAATGCCAGACTCGGTCGAATGCCTGGGCAACGTCCAAGAAAGCAGACGTGCAATACTCTTTTCGCTCGAGGGATGAGGAGATGAGATCAACAACACGAAGCCCTTGCTGCACTGTGGAGTGTTGGGAGCGGAAGCCGAATTGATGGGATGGGATGAGATTTTGGGAATTTAGGATAGGAAGTAAGCGCTTTAATAAAACCTTTTCAAATAATTTGGAAAATATAGGGAGAAGACTTATGGGGCGGTAGGAGGAAGGATTGTTAGGAGGTTTACCAGGTTTAGGAAACAGAACTAAAATTGAGAATTTCCAGAGTATGGGATAATGGGTTGTTCGGAGGATGCAATTGTAGATGTAGGTGAGGAATACAATGGCCTTGGTTGGAAGCTTTTTAAGGATTCTGGAGGTTATGAGGTCGTAACCAGGGGATTTTCGGGGTGGCAATCGGGATATTAGAAATTTAACTTCAGATGGATCAACTGCATTTGGTGGAAGGGAGAGAGGAAGTGGGGATTGTAGGAAATCATCTAATTCAGGGAAATGGGAATCAGGTTCAGGAGGGGGATGAGGAGTAAATGTTCTTTTTAGGTGATTGGCAAATAACTCGGATTTCTCTTCGTCGGAGGCGACCCATGTGCCGTCCTCTCGGCGAAGAGGGGGAGAAACAGGATGGTATTTCAGGATTTTACGGGTGGCTGTCCAAAGGGATTTGTCGGAAGTTGATAGAGATGAAAGGTAGGAATTAAAGGATTCGGAACGATGTTGGATTAGTTGTCGCTTTACTAATCGGCATAATTGATTGAAAGAGCGACGGTCGGAGGGATGGCGAGTTCTCTGCCACAGAGCTCGTGCTTGGCGTTTGGATAATATTAGGTCTCTTAGGGATTGGGGTAGAGGACTTTCAGCTGGGATTGGTTGATGATGGCGTTTAGGAAGGGAGGATTTCCATGCACATTGTTGAATGGAGGTTGTGAATTGTTGGACTGCTATATCTAGGTCTTCAGGGGTTTTAAGGGAAATATTGAGGTTGATGGTGTCTTCAAGGAGTGATCGAAAGAGGTTCCAATCAATTGGTCCAGTGATTAAGGAAGGGGGTTGGGGCTTTGGAATAGGTTGTAGCGACAGTGTAAGGATTAAAGGACTATGGTCAGAGGATAAGTCATCTAGGGAATCTATTGAGGTGAAGACGGATGTAAAGCCAAAGGAAACGAAGTCTATTATTATTAGGAAAGTCTATTAGATCGGGAATACGGTTTGGATCGGTAGGCCAGTATGTTGGGGAGTTCGGGGAAATGGTTGAGCAGTGCTTTGAGGAGAGTGCAGAGAGTAGGGTACGACCACGGGAGTTGGTTACCCTTGAACCCCACTGAAGATGCTTGGCGTTGAAATCACCTCCTAGAAGGAATTTGGTACCAAGGGACTCTAGAAGATCTAAGATTTCTGATTCTATTAGAGGTTTATTAGGAGGACAGGAAACAGCTGACAGGGAAATTGGAAATGAAAATGTTGAGATATTGATAGTGGTGGCTTGGAGTGAATCTGTGGGATTGGTGGGACGAGGGTGATGGGATAAGGTTCTTCGTATAAGGATAGCAGATCCTCCATGGGCTTTACCGTCTGGGTATAAGGAATTCGTAAATGTCTATTTTTGGTAAGTCGTGTTTCTGTGATGAGTGCGACATCTATACGTTTGTCTTGTAGTAATGTAGTCAGTTCGTTTGTGTGATTTGTTATGCCATTAGCATTCCAAAGTAGGATGGACAAGGATTTACGTGTGGGAGAGGGAATCATTTTGAAAGGGTTGGGAGCAGGTGAGTGACTATGGTATTAAGGAGGGTAATGAGAGGGCTAATAAGGGATCTGAAGTCTGTTAGGAAGGTATTAAGGAGGGAAGTGATGTCATTGGATGAAGTTGTTGGTGGAATGAAGGGAGTGGCCCGTCTTGGAGTTGGTGTTGACTCGTTGCCTGGATGTTGGTCGGCAGGAGCTGTCTCATTGAGAATTGGTTGATCTTGTTGACTGGATCCAGAAGCGAGTTGTGCGAAAGAAACTCTAGCTTCAACTCTTCTGGTGGGTTGTTGAAGTTCTTCACGAAGGGGCAACTCACCGTAGTTTCGCTGCCGGGTGTTGCTCAATCTTTTTAGACTTTTGAATGTTTTGCATCCCTTTATAGTTAGCCGGATGGTTTAAAGAGCATAGTGCACACACCGCGGGGCTTTCCTTTGGCTTGTTGCACTCCTGGCTTTTGTGGTTTTCTCCACACCTGACGCATCTTGGAATGTATTTACAGTATGCCTTTGTGTGGTTATACGACTGGCAATTCGTACACTGTACCGGCTCCCGTTTGCGGTATGGTTTTTCGACGTGAACTCTTGTGTGGTAAAGTCTGGTAATGTTGTAAATTTTATCCACATTTGTCCTTCATTTGGTCCACAAAGAAGAGAGGTAAGGCAACTTTCGTCATTCCTTGTTCAGTAGATCTCTTGACGATTACGTTTGTGGCTTGCCTTGCCTTGAAGCCAAGCGAAGCGAGTTCTTCAATGATCTCTTCTGGGTGAGTGGAGGGATGGAGATTTCGTATAACCACTCGTAGGGCACGTTCATCCTTCGGTTGATACGTGTGGTATTGAGCCTTGGAGTCGTAAACCAATTACTAAATTCAATATCTTCGCATAATTTTGAAGTAATAAATTCTGCAATATTTGAAGATGGTACGGGAGGCAATTATCACCTTTAAATGTTCGTCATATTGCCAGCTGCGATATTCCTAATGCGGGCGTTGGACTCAATTTCTTCACCGACGATCTGCTCTTAATGCTGCCTGGAATTGGTCGCCTTCATTACGAAGTAAGAATGACCTAGTCTCTCGTAGTCTAGTAAATGTTAACGAAAAGACTCATCGATTAAGCAATATTCTATTTGTGCATACTCTCGCACAGCTTCTAAAGCATTACCCTTGCAGAAACCGTACACATAACAACAACACAAAAACTATATCAACATCAGGAGATTGAATTTTAATAATTTCTTTCTTGTAAAAATTCGCAATGACAATTCTCTTTTATTGAAAATTTAAATAAGTAAGTACAAAAACGAAAACTTTTTCCATTCCTTGTTTTTCAATTTTCTCAAAAACTAAGCAAATACAAGGAAATCTCAAAAGGAGTTTTTGTCTTAGTTTTTTGGTCCCATATACGCTATATGTATATATATATATATATTAATTATCTCCTATACGCTCCTGAAGTTTTGCCATTTAAATTCGGATTATGTCCTATTTTATCTTCCATTTGGTGAATATTTTGAAGGAACTTTTTCTTTGGTGGTTTACTCTTTTTTGCGGAAATGAAATTACCCTACACACAAATATATATATTTATGTATTTCTAGCTATGTGTGAATGAATTTGTAAAGATAAATATCGGTAGAATGAATTAATGGAGCTGTAGACTGTAGAGAGGAGTGTTGGATTGTAGCTATAAATCCTGAGCACTCAGTTAGAGACAGGACCTTGCGGGGTTGTAGTATATTCTACCACTCCTAGGCTATTCTCTTCCAAGCCTCAGTATTACCTAGCTATGCTGTGGGGAAAAATCTCAATGTGAGATACATACAGCAATCAAATTTATTGGCAAGCCCCAATTACTTTTGAAGAAATGGCCCAGTTTAAATTCGAAATACTTTTTTTTACACCAATCTTCGGCGTCATACCCCCTCTAGACGGGGCCCAACTCGTTGGCTGACTTCCAACTTCCCAACCCGAAGCCCTTCTTAACCTGAGACAGTTTGGCCTCCACTGAAGTCTGACCTCCAAAGCCTGTACACCTTCTGGGACTTATGACTAACCTTTTATATTGATCTACTGTTCTACAAACTAGCTTCTGCACCAACCCCCGTTGCTGCGCCCGTCTACCCTGCCAAGGTAAATTTCAAGGCATTGCGTTTTGGATGCGTTTAATAAATGACATTGTGAAACATCCCAAATCCTTGATTAACTAAACAGAATTACAAAGGCGGCCATGAGAAGATCTGGATTCTTCCTCTTTCTCTCTACATTCCAAATAACCCTTACTACCATATGTACCGAAAAAAAACAAGTTTTGTTAAGGCTCCGCTCCAACACAGATTCCAGAACACATCCTAAAGCCACGGTCGTTCTTGGATAAAATGGCGGCTTTGCCTAACCCTACATTATTGGCTGTTATGATCTATTCATATTCATTTCCTATTTAAAAATCCGTCGAAAATCCTACATACTTTACTAGCAAACATCATTAGGAAGCTGCAGCTTAAAAAAGTTGATCGGGTAAAAATATCGGCGACACCAGAATATCGCCCGATTTTAAAAACATAGTTTTAGGAAAACGACTTTAAAGATTAATTTTTTTCATACTTTCTTGTAATAAAGATAAAAAAAAGTGGATTTTAATTTTGAAATGTTTTGAAGGAGGAAATGAAAATCTTTAAATCAGCATCGCGCTCACTCGGCATCGGGACATCACTCGGAAAATCGTATTTTTTGCCCATATATGTATATATATATATATATATATATATATATATATATATATATATATATATATATACACATATTTGAACTATTTTTCTCACCTATGGGTTCATAAGGTCCACAATATAAGCGGAAACACGCTATGGAGGGGAAGAGGAAATAAAATAGCTGTAAAATAATATAAATTTGTTAAACCTTATGCTTTCTTGAGGAATTTACTGGTACGTTGCTGTATTCGCCTTTATTTAAACTAAATCATTAGATATTGTTGGTTGATGATGGTTTGAGTTTCTCAGTTCCAGGGTTAGCAGTTCTTGGACGGGGGGGGGGTTGAGCTTTGTTGTTCTCGAGGTTCGTACTTAGCCTCGAGTTGGTTAAAGCTGGTACTTGTGGTAGTTTGAATTCCAGCCAGTCGTGCAGTTCCCACGGCGCACAGTGGTCAAAAACCAGCCATCATGGTGCAAAAAATACTTTGAGTGGACGGATTGCCTTCAAAATCTGCATGATGTTTATTGAATGGTTGAAAAGGAGTTTTATGTGGATTATGACAAAATAGGTTAGGGCGGGGGTGGGGGTAGGAGGGAGAGTGGAAGGTACTTCATAGCTTTTCGTTGAAGGATTTTGGTCAAATCTTGTATGCCGCGGCGCAGGGTGGGACCAAACGACATTTCGTGTTTCAAAAAAAGCTCATAACCTATACATTTTTCCCCTTAGCGAGGCCCGGCCCGGCCCCAATGGCACCCGGGCCCGGGACAACTGTACCCGGCTGTGCCCCCCATGTGGCGGCCCTGGGTATTACAGAACAAGCAATTCCTAGCATACTCCTAACATTTCTATGATTTACTAATCCACAATATATACCATATTAAGGGGTAATACTACCTTTTAACTGTTTTTTTCCAATTTTTTTATGAGCATTAGTTAAGTTCTTTCTTAACTAATCAGCCTCTAAATCTTAACCATAAATACATTTTTTTAAAATGAAAAACTTTGTTTAGCCAGAGTTTTGTTTTTTGTTTCCCTTGTTTATTAAATTACGTGTAAATAATCAATGAACTTTGACAATTGAATATAAAATAATATCTTATTTGTCATCTGACTTAATATCAGCACTGACTTCGTTGAAATTAAGCATTCAAATTCTGATTAGACTTGGAAAAGAACAGACACATCTTTAAAAAACGTAAATATATTTATTAAATTTATATCACATGACTGTAGAATGTGTCGATCCAAGTTTCTCTGCCAGCTCTTCGTCTGTTACACAGGATTTTCTTCTACATTTCCAATGAAATTTTAACACAGAATAAGTTCGTTTCACGAACCAAAACATGATAAATAGAAGTATATTTAATGCTTTAATACACAAAATAAAAGCCCGACTCGCAGGAACTGCGTCATTTTAGCGCGGTTCCAGTTTTTTTTTTTTTTTTTTTTTTTTTTTTTTTTTTTTTTTTTTTTTTTTTTTTTTTTTTTTTACGGCACATCTACATCTAGGTCATTAGCGCCGACATCCAGGGTGTAGCGAGGAATTTCACCAGCGAGCCGTGGGATGATAAAATTCCTGCCGGAGGTTGGGAATCGAACCCACCATCTCCCGCTTATGAATCCAAGGCGCTAGCCATTAGACCACGGGAGACCCCGGTTCCTGTTCATATCCCTATTCTCATTTGAAAAGCATAGAATAGAAACAGATAATATTTTCCTCGGCCTTTGTTCAAAGGGTTTTATGGCTATACCTGGGGTCAGGTCCGCAAGACCCTAGAATCCTCTTCTACCGATACTTCATTTCATACTTTTCAATGAATTGGAAAATATCAAATATTTTCACACATTCCTGTGTTCTTTTACTATAGTAATAATTCTACAGATAAAATAAAATAAAAAAACCAACAGCATAAAGGCAATTGAAAATATTCAAAAGACGTCAACGAATCTTTTTCTCTTGGCAAGCTATATTTCTAACAATGAATTGTTTTTCTTATTTTGCCTAATCTGTTTTATTGTAAAATAAATTATCCAACTATAAGCAATTAAAAAATAACAAGGAATAAAAACAGACAAAAAGAACAGTTCGAATAAGCAAAATCAATTACTTTAATGTTATTTCTCCGATTGACATCGCCTAATCAAAACTTTCATCAGAACCTTTTTTGTAGAGCATTTAGTAAGCTTTCTAATGGAAAATGGTTTCATTCGTTTTCCTAGCCCAGGAATCATATAAAACGAGTACTTAGAAGCTTATGAACTCAAAAACGTAAGCGTTACGATTTTTTTGCGCGAATTTCGCCCCAAACGCCATCTTCCAGTAGGCGGATTTTGCTGGTTAACGAACTTGACCTTTCAAATTGGACGAAGGATTTTTGTACCAAATTTCATCAAAATCGGACCATTCGTCTTCTAGCTAGAGAGCGAACAGACAAATATATATATATATATATATATATATATATATATATATATATATATATATGTATATATATATATATATATATATATATAAATAAATATATACATATATATATATATATATATATATATATATATATATATATATATGTACAAATTTGAACCACCGTTATTTTCGGTCTCTAGGGGTTCTGAAACGCGAAATTTTCTAGTCGGCACTTCCGGATTGTTTCATTGTATCAACCCTATAAGCGGGGTTCCTCCCTATGGGGGAGGGAGGAACCGCGCTAAAAATAAATTAAAAAGGAGGGATCATAAACAGACAGAATATTAAAAGCTGTATTCCTTATGGCATGACATGATATTTTAGTGTTTGATGTTTATAGGCTTTATTTCTATTTTTTAATAATTTAACAAGTGTTTTTGCATGGAAATTGTTTAAATGAGCATATACATACATATATAACCAGCATGTTTAATGTTTAAATCAGTACAAAAACAGTCCAACATTGGTGTGTGTATTGGAACACTGATTGTCGACATACAGAATTAAAGGTTGCTAATGGAATTGCTAAGGAGAAATCGATTCCACTTAGGAGATGGGCAGATTGATAAACAGATGGAGTGTGTCATTAACATGTTCGCACCCCATTCAAGGTTTCTACAATACATTCCAGACATTTCACAAAGCTCCACTACCGGTGCTGTCAGCTGATTATGGCAAAGCAAATGAGGACTTCAAACTCTGCAGGGTATTACAGAACAAACACTTCCTAGCATACTCCTAACATTTCTATGATTTACCAATCAACAATAAATACGATATTAAGGGGTAATAATACCTTTTAACTGTTTCTATTTTACAATTTTTTTTCATCATTAGTTAAGTTCTTCATTAACTAATCAAAAATGATATCAATGAGTGCTTATGCGAAGAAAAAGTTTTTAAATGGGCAAAAAATACGATTTTCCGAGTGAAGTCTGATTTTAAGATAATTTTTTGAGTGATCTTCGGTTGGTCCCTTTTTAATTGCTCAGTTTTTTTTTTGGCCCTCCTTCAATACATTTCAAAATCAAAACCCATTTTTTTATCTTTATTACAAAAAAGTATGAAAGAAAATTAAATAGGAAAAATATTTTGTTTTTTCAGTCTCGATACTCTGGCGTCTTCAATTTTCGCCCGATCAACTTCAAATTTTGACTGCAGCTTCCTAATGATATTTGCTAGTAAAGCACATGGGAGTTTTTTGATTCATTAAATTATAACGATTTTCGACGGACTTTTGTAAAGAAAATGACAAAAGCCATTTTCGAAAAAAACGTACTTTTTCGAGAATCAACCTTCTTCTTTTTAAAATACTTTTAGTATTTTATTCTAGACTAGCTGTTACCCGGCGTGCCATGCTACACCTACTTTCTACATATAGAAAAGCCTAAATAAATTAGAAACCAAATAAGTTTTATTAAAATCTAATAACACGAATCTGTAACTGTTTCGAAACTGTGACCTCCCAACTCTGAGTCCTAGACGACTTTGACATGACCTATAACACCCCCCGTATCAAGACATACATGTATGCCAAGTTTGGTAAAAATCGGTCTAACGGTGTGGATTTTTATAAAAAGAAACAACAACATACAGACAGCGGCTGGGAGACGTTTTTGACCTGGCCTATGACAATCCCCTGATCAAGACCAACCTGTGTGCCCAGTTTGATCAAAATCCGTCAAACGGTGTGGGTTTGCATAAAGACATTTTTGACTTAACCTACGACACTCCCCAGATTAAGATCTACATGTCTACCGAGTTTAGTCAAAATCGGATGAACGGTATGGATTTTTATAAGGGACAAACATACAGACAGACAGCTGGTAGATTTTTTTGACCTAGCCTAGGAGATTTCACGTATCAAGACCTACCATTAGTCCAAGTTTGGTCAAAAACGGTCAAACGGTGTGGATTTGTATAAGGAACAAACAAACAGACAAACAGAAAATCAGACAGACACGTGATTTTTATACATATAGATTAAAAATTGCCGCCTGCAGACTACCACCCGTGAAAAAAGAAGGTTTCCGTTCGCCACCATTTCTTTCGAAAAACTGAAACTTTTTTTTAAATTACTTTACCATCCCATTTAAAAAATTTGATGTAAACTATTGAAAAATATTCATTTATGTTTTATTTACAAATTCAAGAAAATGACATTGATTTTGATCGTGTTGTGCTCAATAATTTTCTTTCTTAATTACAGAAACAGTTTTAATGAAGTTCTTAATCTCAAAATGGTTATGGCCACAGTTGTAATACAGAAAAAAAAGTTGTGATTACAAGCATAATCGAAGGAACAGCTTTGATTGCAGTCGTAATAACAGAATTTTTTTTTTTTTTTTTTATTTTATTTATTTATTATATTTGAAATCTGTACAATTATTAGCAGTACAATAATCAAGTCGGTTAATGCAGATATTATGTACAATGACAAAAACGGTAAAAGTAAAATAAAAGAAAAGAAAAAATAAATAATAAAGACATAAAAAATATGGAAGAAGACAACCACTGTTGGCACTTCCAGAGATGTCTTGGAAAATGTTTTAATGGTCACGATAAGATCAGATGATTAAATTGTCTCGAGGCCACTGTCTCTTGAGCCGCCTGGGAGGATTGTCTGGATGGGATTCGGATGATAAGGATAGACCTTCAGGATTAGGATGATAAGACAATTTGGAGTGGAACATTTGGAATCGGGTTTTAGCAAGGTCAAGGACAAATGGGATGTTGAGGTCATTGTGAAGGGTTTTGTTGGAAACATAGAAAGGAGCATTTACAATTTTACGAAGTACTTTTGACTGGAATGCCTGTATTCTGTTGATGTTAGATGGTTTTGCAGATCCCCAGAGTTCAAGTCCGTATGTCCATATTGGTCGAATGATTGTTTTGTATATCGTTAGTTTGTTCTGTATCGATAATTTCGATGAGGGCCCAAGAAGTTGTCTAAGTAGTCCGTATCGTTTGTTCAGTTCTTGTCTTTTCAGTCTCGTGTGAGGGTTCCATGTCAGTCGGCTGTCAAGGTATAACCCTAGATATCGAACCTCGTTAGATTCCGGAAGAGGAGTGTTTCTGAAGTAAACAGGAGGGCATGATCTTCGGTTGAGAGTGAATGTCACTTGTTTGCATTTTTCTGCGTTGATTTTTATTCTCCACCTTTCACTCCAATGTTGTATGGCGGAAAGATGTTCCTGCAGGTTTTGGGATGCTACTGAAGGGTCAGGGGAAGTTGACAGGATCGCTGTGTCATCAGCGTATGTGGTAAGTAGGGTTTGGGGGTGTGTGGGAATATCCGCAGTGTAAAGAAGGAAAAGGAGGGGACCGATAATACTCCCTTGGGGGACTCCAGCATTTATGGGGCAGGTCGGGGAAAGAGTTGTACCATATTTGACTTGGAAGGATCTGGTTGACAGGTAGGATTTGAGGATAAGGAAATAGGTGTGTGGAAGTATAAGCTTTACTTTGTAAAGTAATCCCGGGTGCCAAACCCGATCGAATGCTTGAGCAACGTCGAGAAAGGCACTCGTGCAAAAACTCTTACGTTCAAGCGAGGAGGAAATTGAGTCTACGACTCGTAAACACTGTTGTATGGTGGAATGCTGGAAGCGGAAACCAAATTGATGGTTGGGAATTGTATTCGAGGATTCTATGAGAGGGAGGATTCTTTTGTACAGGAGTTTTTCGAATATTTTGGAAATTAATGGGAGAAGGCTGATGGGCTTTGGGAGGGAAGGACAAAGGTAAAGGAGAATTCAGGTAATCTTCGATATCTGCATCATGGGAGGGGATCATTTGAGGATTAGGGGAAAATACTGTGGTTATGTGTGTGGAGAGGAGGAGCGCCTTTTCTTCATCACTTCTGGCCCAGGTCCCATCATTGCGTTTGAGAGGGGAAGGAATTGGGTGGAACTTTAGGATTTTACGAGTGACTGTCCACAAAGAACAGTCTTGTGTAGAGAGGGATGAAAGGTATTCGTTAAAGGATTCTGAGCGGAATTGGGATAGGGAAGATTTCAGTTGGCGGGTCAGTCTGTTGTATACGTTTCTGTCCGAGGGATAACGGGATCTATGCCATAAAGCCCTGGCTCGTCGCTTGGCTGCAAGGAGTTCTTGGATGTGGTTTGGGAGTTGCATTTTGGGTGGGGGAGGGAAACCTGTTCTTGGTCGGCATGAATTGCGGGCACTGTCCTGAATGGCTTTAGTAAACGATTCAGTGGCTTTGTCTAGGTCTGAAGGGGTTTTTAGGGAAACGGTTAGGTCTATGGAGCGCTCTAGGTTGAGCTGAAATGATTGCCAGTTGATGGGACCGGGAGTAAGGGATGGTTGTAGAGTACGGGGTACAGGGGAGGAGAAGAGGGTTAGAAGGATCGCAGAATGGTCCGACGATAGGTCGAGGAGCGAATCAACAGAAGTCGCTGTACCTCCCAAGCCAGACGAGATAAAGAAATCGACTAGGTCAGGGCTGCGGGATGGATCAGTTGGCCAGTATGTTGGCGTGTTGGGAGATATTGGGCGATAATTTTGGGAGTTAAGGATATCGTAAAGGATTCTGCCACGGGAGTTAGCTGAACGGCTTCCCCACATGGGGTGTTTCGCATTGAAATCACCCCCGGTGAGGAAGCGGGGACCAAAGGATTGGAATATTGACAGGAATTCAGGATGGTAAATGGTGTGGTTGGGAGAACAATACACTGCGGACAGTATGATATCGAAGGGAGAAAGGGAAAGGGATATGGATGTTACCTGCAGGCTTACTGATGCGATGCTGGACTCTTGATGGTGCTTGATTTGGTTCTTGATAAGAATTAGAGTCCCATGCTGAGCCAGAGATGGATGGTCGGTTCGATAACAAGAGTACCCCTTAACGCCGAAGGACATGGAGTTTTTCAAGTGTGTCTCAGTTATAAGGGCGATGTCGATGTTTTTGTCAGAATAACAGAAAAATGTTGCTATTACGAATGTAATAATAACGAAAGGTGTGATTACAGGTGTAATCCTAATCACTCTTGTAATTACGATTATAATCATAATCGTAATCATATCTCAAGGATCTGTGATTATAATCGTAAATATAATCACATCTCGAATAGCTGTGATTATTATCAAAATTGTAATTATGAATATGATTTTGCACAACAGTGTTGCCAACAAACGAAACTGTTTGAGTTCCTCTTTCATTTCACCTATCATTTATCACTGTAAGTATTATGTAATTGCATATTATACAGTGTTAAAACCCTGATATTGATTTTGAAAAATCCCGTGTAATGTTTTCAGCAAAAAGAGATTGACGTTTAGATAAAATATATTATGATTTTCTTTCCTTGGCTTTCAAATATCACCAGGAGTAAGGACTATGATAGCGTAGTTCTTGCGATTCGTGTTTTTTTTTTTTTTTTTTTTTTTTTTTTTTTTTTTTTTTTTTTTTTTTTTTTTTTTTTTTTTTTTTTTTTTTTAAATGACTGTTTTGAATTTTCTTTTGTTTATTTTACGCTTCGTCAAAGTGCTTTATTTTTCTACAATATCCACATTAATGAAATTGATACTGATAAGCAGGAGTGACTTCATATAAAAGATTTTTTTTTTTTTAATATGTCGCTGTAGTCGTTTGAGATTAATATTTCTTCGACGGTTAAGTGCACGATATACAATTTTACGTCAACAACCACGATAAAAATACCTAAATCTCAAATGTAAAACAAAATCTAATGTTATCAAGGCACATGGCTGCCAAATATTTTAGGCCTTATATAAAGGAGAGAATCAGGAATTAGCGAAGATTAATGTGGAAAATACAAATGGCCCTGGAATATTGCCAAGACTCCGAGGTACGGAACCTGATTATGTTTCAAGTAATAATTCAGTAAAACAGCTTACTTCAAACTCTGCTTAGGCTAAACAACACCTTATCTTTAAAGAAGACGAGAAAAAGACATAAAAGCTTTTTTCAAAATCTTAACGGCTTGGTTTAACAGCCTTTTTAAAAATCGACGTAGGCTAGGAAACAGAATTCTTTCATGATAATCTAAGAGTAGGCCTAGCAACACCTTATCATCTAAGAAGACTGAATGTGATTAACAGTCTCCTTAAAAAACACGTAAAGAAAGCAACACCTTATTTCAATGAAGACTGAAAGTCGCCAACAGCCTTTTTCATAATAGACGTAGGCTAGGCAACAGAATTCTTTTATAAAAACAAAGAATACGCCACGAAACACCTTATCTCTAAACAAGTCTGAAAGTGACTAACAGTCTCCTTCAAACCGGGTAGAGAAAGCAACACCTTATTTCAATGAAGACTGAAAGTCGCCAACAACCTTTTTCATAATCGACGTAGGCTAGGCAAAGAGTTCAAACCCGAGTAAGATAAACAACACCTTATCTTCAAAGATGACTGAAAGTGGCCAACAGAATTTTTTCAAAATCGACTCAGACTTTTTTTTAAACAAAACTGGCGAAGACTAGGCAACAGCCTTCATCAATACCTTATTAAACAGAGCAAAACCTTATTTTCATAAATGACTAAAATAGGTTAACAGCCTATTTAAAAATCTACTAAGACTTGACCTTGGACAGGCTTCTTACAGCATCCCTTTGAAGGTGATTACAGGTGGCCAACTTTCGCCACTGGAAATTTCCTACTGAAGTTGCTTAGAATTACCAACTAGTTGTAGACAACAGTATCCTTGAATAATTGGTTTTCTTAGTACACTGGCGCGCAATCCTATCATTGATCTGGGTCTCCTGAATCAGCCGTCCTGATCCTTCCAGAGGAGTTTTGGACTTCCACGTCTTCTGGTGCCATGAAGTATCTCACCCATCGTCTTTCTGGGTGTTACAGCATGACACCCAAGCTTCAACATACATAAGCAGAGCCCATCTGGGTTTTCCATACGGATAAAACGGACAAAATGTTTTCCTTATACAACTCCAGCTTGTTCTTATCTTCTCGCAGCCCCCTTTCAAAATGGAACGAATTATGCTTCTCTAATGAATTAGGAGTGCTTCCTCATTATTATAATTATTATTCTAGAAAAATTCCACGTTCCTGGGCCAAATATCAACTCAGAAATTATGGTAATCATAACATTGATATTTGATTTAATAAATAGAACTGTTTCCAGACTTTTACCAATTTTTTATTAGGAACACTCCATTGACGTGACTGGGCTACAGAAAACTCAACGAAGATCAACAGTATTTTTGGGTCTCCCCTATCCTCAAATTTCTTTATTTTAAAAATAAGGCATAAAACCGATTTTGTTCTGCCTAAGTTTTTTTCGTTCTCCCCTAAGGGGTCGTCAGAGGTATATGTAGTTTTTCGCTTATACCGTCATATTTTGGCAGAGTTCCAAGCAGTTTCTTCAGCCTAGCGACCATTAAATTAAATTTTTTGATTTTTTATTCTGACCAAATTTCTATAATCCTTTGACATTTTAGTTGTAGGCGATTAGTACTCCTGAAGTCCTGAATAAGTAAGTTTTCATCCCCAACAATAAACAGAGTTAGTGCTGTTCAATGTTTAACTTTAAACTTGACCCTTAAACTCCACTGTTTAACCTTGGAAATCAACTCTAAAACTACTGACAAGAAGGGGGGGGGTTCCTAAAACCTACCAATTTACATTTTTCTTACTATTTAATTTTACTCTAATTAAGTCGACATTAACTACTTAACGAATTAACTTCTTTTGCGTAGATTAGATTTTTATTTATTTAGCGATCCCCAAAATTGTTTTGACCCCATTCTGTAAAGACTGAGAAAATTAAATGTTTTTATTTATGAAATGTTCTGTAAGCTGTAAATTTCGGACCTTATTCTTGTTATATTTAATCACATATAACATTAAAATTGTCATATAAATGTCATCAGCGGTCTCTTTAGTCCAGTCAAATAATACATTGTACCTTGCGAAAGATAAGGTAGAAGATTTTTTTTATACAATGTACCTGTTAGTATGAATATAAAAAAAAACAAAACAAGTTATCCAACATGTCCGACCCCGGGAGAACTTTTGACAGCCGAAAAACCACAAAAAGTTTACCATAAAAAGTTACTTTTGTATTTTTGAATCGGTTCACCGGAACATAGTTTTGGTGCGACATTCGCGCGAAATGAATCGTAACGCTTACGTTTTCGAGTTCATAAGCTTGCAGGTACTCGTTTTATAGGTTTCTTAACATATTAAAACGAATGAAATCATTTTAAAGGCAATATCTGTAACCTTTTTTGGGAAAAGTGGAAAAATATTTTTGTTTTGGTACTTTCGGTTTCTGGGTTTTAATTGAAATATTTGTGCGCGAGTGTGAAAAGTACATGAATACAGTTACTAAGGAGAAATTTATTATTTTTCTTCAAGAACGTGGAACCAATTAAAGCTAAAGTGTTACAAACAAGTGCTTCTTTGACTTCAAAGTTAAGTGAGTAAACGTTTTTCATCAAGTAATAACTCTTCTTCAGAAAAATATAGTTATGGAATCGCTTGTACACATAACCTCTAATGTTGAACAAGATACAAGTTTATGCTAAAGCCATTTCGCTGTAGTTTTAGATACTGTAAAAGGCATAAAACAAGAAGAGTACCTATTGAGTTTGGCAGATATTGTTGATACTAAACACATTAAATTTGCTTCCTATATTTCAGGAAGCAGGTTTTGTGTACATTTCAATAGTAAGAAGGAAGTAGGTAAATTAGTAGAACAACAACGTAATATTAAGATCCGTGGACATGATATTTTATTAAGGCGTTTCTTAGAAGCAGGAAAAAGGATAGTTTTGTCTAACGTTTTTCCAGCAATTCCTAATAAAGCCATAGAAGAAGCATTGAAGAGGCTAGGAATAGAAATAGTTTCGCCTGTCAAATGTTTAAGAGCTGGCCTTCATGATCCACGGTTAGCACATGTACTCAGTCATAGAAGGCAGCTGTTTATCAATCCTAAAGGCATTGAAAAGCTACCTTCTTCGCTGGTTATCAATGTGGCAGATAAACAGTGGAGAAGAAGAAGAAGAAAAATATTTTTATTTTGGACCAAAACAATTGTTTTTTCCACAAATTGAAAGAAAAAGAAAACAAACAAACAAACAAACAAACAAAAAAAAAAAAATTATAAATTGCTCTTTACATTAAAATAAAATGTCTTGATACAGCCTCGGCTTCAGGCGTCGTGCTGTAGGTTCTCCAAGGTGGTAGATTGTGGCAGCTGAAGAAAGAGGTAGTTTGTCTTGATACCTTCGGGTCAGTTCTTCGATGTGAAATGCGATTGGATCAACCCCCAGTTCTCGATGGAGCAAGGTGCTTCGAACGAACCAAGGGGCGTTGGCTGCAATCCGCAGCACTTTGTTTTGTAAAGTCTGAAGTCGTCTGATGTTCGTCGAGTTTGTTCCATACCACACAGGGCAGGCGTAAGTCAGTATTGGGAGGATCATGGTCTTGTAAAGGAGTGTGACTAGTGAAGGTCGGAGTGATGTTTTTCTGTTCATCAGTGGGTATAGTTTTGAAAGTCTGGTGTGTGCATGTCGTAATTTTATATTAGTGTGGAGCTTCCATGTAAGTCGTGTATCGAAGTGTAGTCCTAGGTAACACACACCTTGGTCCTTCGGACACCAAGGAACTGGGAGTCCATCCAATCGAATTTCTGGAATTTCTTCGTTTGAGAACCTCCGAAGTGAAAATACTTTTGCCTCAGTCTTGGTTGAATTAAGGGCCAGACGCCATTTCCTGAACCAGTGGGTCAACGAGTTCGCCGATGTTTGTAGATTGTGAACCATCGTATTCAGACTCCTGTGACTGGATAAGACGAGTGTGTCGTCGGCAAATGTTGCGAGCTGAGCGTATGAATCTTCCTCGGGCATGTCGGAGACGTAGAGAAGATAGAGAAGGGGGCTCAATATGGCTCCTTGTGGTACTCCAGCTTCCAAGGTGATCTTGCGGCTTAGGGTGGTCCCGACACGGATTTGGCACGTTCGATCTTCCAGAAAGGACTTTATGGAAGAGAGAAGATTGGCTGGTGGTGATGTTTTCTTCAGTTTATATAATAAACCCTGGTGCCAAACTGAATCGAAGGCCCCCTTCAAGTCCAAGAATAAGCCAGCTGTGTATTCCTTGGCTTCGAACCCTTTAACTATTGCCTCTGCAACTCTCTGTGCTTGGTGCGTGGCAGAGTGATGGTGTCGGAAGCCAAACTGATGAGATGGAATGATTGATATTTCTTCAAGATGTTGCCGTAGTCTTTTCTCTATGCATTTTTCCAGCAGTTTGCCGAGAGTACATAATAGACTTATGGGGCGATAACTGGCAGGACTATGCTTGGGCTTCCCCTCCTTATAGAACATTAGTACGATCGCATTCTTCCATGTCTTGGGAAAGTACCCCAACCTCAAGCAGGCGTTAAAGAGTCCGACCAAATAGGCGATCGTCTTCCTGGGCAGCTTTTTCAGAATAAAATTCGGAATCTGATCCTCCCCTGGCGCTTTTCGGTTCTTCAGTTTCCTGATATACCCCTTGAGCTCCTGTGGAGTTATGTAGTCAGTAAGTGCACCGTCTGCGGTCAAAGGCTCTCTTAAAAAATCGTCCACTGTAGTATCGGTCTCAGGGTCGTGTCTGTCTAGCGGTCTTGCAATCGTCTGTAAGTGAGTGCCAAAAATATCGCATTTCTCTTCGTCAGTAGTCGCTGTCCGTTGGTCTGTTTTCAGGGTAGGGAGTGCAGGAATTTTACCAAGGATTCTCCTTGTTTCTCTCCAAAGACTATTGTCACCTGGGTCCAGATCAGAAACGTAGGCTTTGTAGGACATAATTTTCTCTGACTCTAGGAGGAATCTAATTTTACGGCCCAATCTGTTTACACGAGTCTTGTCTACCGGGTCTCTATATCTCTGCCACCTTTTCCTAATGATATTCTTGTCGTGGATAAGCTGTAGAATATAGGCCGGAGTCTTAGAACACTTAGAAGTATGTAACCTAGTCTGGGGCTGTAGTGTTGAGTGTTGTATTGATGTGCGTATGTGTTCTGAGAGTGTCGAGGCGGATATATCAATGTCTTCTGTACTTTCGTATATGTATGGCACATCCAGAATATGCATAGCATGTGTGAATAGTTCCCAGTCCACGCGTCCGTTAATAAGCTTGGGGAGATTTGGTGAAAATTGAGGCGAATCATGAAATGTACAAATAACTGGTAAATGGTCGGAATCCAAGTCTGTAAGTGTGTCGTGATAAAGCGGGTAGCGTACGTTGTGAAGTACAGCAATGTCTAATATGTCCGGTTGATAAACAGTGGAAAATATTTATTGACTCAGGTAAAATCAGCTGTTTTATTTGCAAAGGGCATCATTTGGCTGCCGTATGTCCCCGTAAATCAGACTGAAAATAATCAAATACGCGTAAATACTGTTCAAGGCTCATCCAAAGCCTTTAAAAAAAAAAGAATCTAATGGCCTCAACAAAGTCTCCAACCTGCATCAAGAACCAAATGAAATTATACCTTCTTCCTACAATACAGAAGACAGTTCTACTTGTTCTACAGCTCCATTTTCTGATTCAACTCACCAAATGCTTTTACCCTTCGAAAACAGGTGTCAAAAGTTTCCTACTTCTACGGTAAACCCGAAGCCAATAGAATATGAAACTGGAACTGAGGGTGTACCGAATGAAAATGGAAAAATCGACGAATTCCTGAGGTCTGCGGAACTCGTATTTCAAAGAATGGACAATTTAGAAAAGCTGGCCTTGTTATCTGTTTCCAATCCCAACATTCCCGTTGCAGCTGATCCTCACCCTCAACAAGATAATGTTGTTGCTAGTGAAGAAAGGGTGGTGACAGCAGAAGATCCGGAAGAAAAGGATAAGGCAGTACTGTCTGGTCGAAGTGAAGAAGCGCCCAAGAAACGGAAAAGTACCAAATCATCGAAAGCGAAAAATAAGACATCTCTGGGGAAAATACCAGAACCTCGAGGACGTAACGACAACATTAAGAAGACGTAGACAGTGTACCTACTCTTTTGTAAATAGCTCGGCTATTTTCAAAACATTATTTTTCCATACTAGCTTTTAATGTTTATGACAGGAAGCAATCAGTAAATAGCACAGCTGTAAATTCTAGATACTCCAGGATTCTAGCTTTTTTGATCAATTTATTTTATTTTATTTATTTATTTTGTACAAGGTTTTGTATATTTAATTTCACAATTTTTTGTATTTTGTAATAGGTTATTCAAATTACTGTTATTTGAAAACTAAAATTTGTTATATTTTCTGTTTGCTTAAATTAGAGCTTATCATCTTAGTTACGAAGCTCTAAAATAAATAAATATATAAATAAATATATAAATATATAAATTGAAATATTTTCTACATGTTTAAAATTTATCTAAATTAGCATGTTTAAATTTTAGTTTCATTTAGAGTTAAGGAAGTAATCGAAAAAAATATTTTGTTCATAGGCATGAAAAGTTTTGTGATCTTTGTATTTTTCTGTTAATATCTCGAAAACCGGGGGGTAAACGGGCGGGCTAAAGGGTTGCTGGAGCGGATGTGCGGATATGGGAGCCGTCCAACTTCTTTTGGGAGCTCTGCTAAGCTATAGTGCCCTACTCCACTGCTTAGCATCTCCTAGCATTCCCGATTCCCGTCAACGCCTACTGCTGATCTCCCCGTGGTACCCCCTGGGCAACGTGCTTTTGGTGAACCCAAAAGGACGGCGAACAGCAGAGGCGGGGATCCGCGATGAGGCAGGGACACCTCCCCTGCTGAGCGGATCCTCTCCTTCGGGAGGAACAGCGTCGGTCTGCCGGCCTAGGTGGCAGCCCCACCAGCAGACTCGGTGACGAGGATTAGGGGTCTGAGTCACCTAAACCCAATTTCCTACGAGCACAGACACGGAAAAAGCCGGACTCCCCTTATCGGATAACTCAGAGGGTAAGCAGGCCCCTCTGAGAGACCCTGGCATGGACATGGACTTACCAACATCTATTGAAAATGCTAACCTGGAAACACTAGATGGTGCTTCAGGGACTGGCGTCACGCAAAACCCACCCTCTCCTTCTCGGTACACTTTGGAGCCATACACTACGCCAACAAAGTCTCCCGAGAAAAAGAGGGCAAAACGGGGGAAAAAAAGAGCTATTGAGGCTTCGTTTATCAAGAAAGAACAGAAGTTTTCTAAATTTATTGTTCTGAGTAGAACGGAGGGAGACACATTTTCGAAAGTGTCTCCTTTCCTTATAAATAAACTAATCTTCCAGACCTATGGAACAGTAGCGGGGCTTAATAAAATGTCGAGTGGCTCTTTGCTGATTGAAGCAGCCAGCAGGGAGCAATCCGTCAAAATCGTAAATTCAAAAACCCTGGGTGTTTTCAGTGTTAAAGCAGAGTTGCATAAAACACTGAATTCATCCAGAGGTATGATAACTTGTTTTGATCTGGAACACTCCAAGGATGAGGAAATACTGGAGGGCCTGAAAGACCAGGGAGTTATCGCTGTTCGAAGATTTTTTCGTAAGAAGAAATCTCCGACTGGGGCTGAAGACAGGCTGGAGTTTACTGGAAGCGTGATGCTGACGTTTGATCAACCTGAGCTCCCTTCTAGTGTACAAGCGGCCTTTTATAAATTAAAAGTGCGTCCATACATTCCTCCCCCCTTGAGGTGTTTCAAATGCCAGAAGTTCGGACATTCGGCTGCAAGGTGTAAATCGGCAACAGAGATTTGTACTTGTGGTTACCCATCACACAGTCCTGATCCTTGTCCGTCACCCCCCAAATGTCCGAACTGCAATGGAGCCCATGATTCCCGTTCAAGAGAATGCATGGAGTATAAAATCGAAAAGGAAATAATGAAAATGAGGACTGAAATTAAAGACCTTACGTTTCCTCAAGCTAGAGCCTTAGTAAATAGCACCTCTTATGCCTGGAGAGGCACCTACTCCAGTGCTGTTAAAAATGGTCATGAATTGAAAAGTATCCCTAAAAATGCAAGTGTATATACAAAAATTAAAGACGCAAAACCGCCCCCAAAACACCCCATACCTTCCCCTATTCCCATTCCCCTCTCCACCTTACCCCTCCCGACTCCCCTCCCAAATTTACCCCCTCCGCCATCCCTACCCACCCTTCCTTCTACTTCATCCACTCCGGTGGATGAAAACAATGAAATGGGAAAAACAATTCCCCCAAAATTGACCGAAAAAGGCGTGACTGGACCCGTGCGGACTCCCTCGATCTCCGATGCTGATGGCGTCGAAGATACGGGGGATGAGGGTACGGACTTATTCACGCCTGGCAAAAACAAGAAGAAAGGTTGGCCCAAAGGAAGAAAACGTGGGTCGAAGAAACAGTCTGCTGATCTGGAGCAATGACGTAACACAATCAAATCCCAAATATTTCAAATGAATCAATCAAACAAATTTCTACAATGGAATATACGAGGATTTTCGGAGCACAGCGATGAATTACGCTATTTATTGAAAATGTACACCCCATCGGTCGTGGCCCTTCAGGAAACTAAATTTTCTGCGGGCTTTGCCAGGCCGTTGGCAGGGTACAACTGTGTACATAAAGAGCCCAATGTCTTGCCTGGTGGGCGTCGCCATGGAGGTGTGGCCCTGTACACCTTGGAAAACCTTGGTGCCCAGGTTGTAAGATTGGTCACGCCTCTACAAGCAGTCGCTGTTCGTCTGAAAGTCCCGGTAGACGCAACTATATGTTCGTTGTATCTCCCGGATGGCAGAAATTATGAGGTTAATGAGGTTAAAAATGTGATAGACCAATTACCAACTCCCGTTATAGTCCTTGGAGATTTTAACACACACCACGTTGCCTGGGGATCCAGGCGGTCCACCCCTCAAGGTCGCCTACTCTATGACATGCTTGAGGGGATGGACCTCCTGGTACTTAATGATGGATCTCCGACTCATTTTTGTGAATCCTCAGGATCACTCGATTCTATCGATTTATCCATAACAAGTCCCTCTATCATAAGAAACTTGTCATGGAATATCCTGAGTGATCTGCATCGATCGGATCATTTCCCAATTTTAATTACCCTTGCCGGCAGATACAACGAATATAGAAGACCGATGAAATGGAACATTAAAAAGGCTAACTGGGATAAGTTCAAAGAATCGTTTATTGCTCCGGACTCAGCAGACACAACAGACACGGCCCTGCAAATGCTATCAACTTCCATTAACAATGCAGCAAGGAGGGCAATCCCTCTATCCTCATCTTGCCCAGGGAAAATCCCAGTACCTTGGTGGGATGAGGAATGCTGGGAGGCGAATAAAGCAAAAAAGAAAGCTTTTAACCGCTTTAAAAGACATCCATCAGAAATTAACTTGATAGCATTTAAGAAAGCTAGAGCAGTCGAGCGCCGATTAAAAATTAAGAAGAAACGGGAGTCGTGGGCATCCTACGTTAACACGATGACGAGGGATGCGTCTCCATCTGATGTCTGGAGGAAAATAAGGGCGATTGGGGGAAGGACTACGAAAAACCAAACCCCTATCCTACTAAGCGCCGGCAATTACATTAGCGACACACAAGCTGTCGCTAATGTGTTTGCTGATTACTTCTTTTCCGCATTTGGCCTGGACCTTTATACAGAAGATTTCCGGATCATAAAATCCATTGAGGAGGCCATTCCTCTAGACTTCGGACCAGTAGACGACATCTCTCTAGACTACAATACTCTCTTTAAAATGGATGAATTGAACAGGGCACTCCAGGCTGCATCTAAGGAAAAGTCCTCTGGGTGCGATGGAGTGCCATATGAAATGTTACAAAATCTCCCAGACGACGGAAAAATTAAGATGCTAGAGATATATAATCGACTCTGGACCAATGTAGAGTTTCCCACTGCTTGGAAGGAAGCAATTTTAATCCCAATCTTGAAACCCGGTAAAGATCCGATGGACCCAGGGAGCTATAGACCCATCTCACTTCTGTGTTGTATGGGAAAGCTCCTGGAGTCTATGGTGAACTATCGGCTAATTCACGAACTGGAGAAAAATAATCTTTTATCGCAGTACCAAGCAGGATTCAGACAAGGTTTTTCCACCCAAGACCAGTTAGCATTGCTAGAGCATAATATTCAGAATGCTTTCTTCTCCCGTCAGCATACTACAGCCATTTTTTTCGATATGAAGCAGGCGTATGACAGAGCATGGAGATTTGACATCCTCCGACGCCTTCATGGATGGGGGTTTAGGGGCAGATTGCCACACTTTCTGGGGAGCTTCCTCTCAGGAAGAACCTTCAGAGTACGAATTGGCAACGCCCTGTCCTCCATGAAAATACAAGAAACCGGAGTCCCGCAAGGATCTATCCTAAGCGTCACCCTGTTTCTTATCGCAATTAATGGCTTAGCTGACAATATAAATCCAGAAATTGGTAGATCTCTGTACGCAGATGATCTTGCGCTCTTTGAGACGCACCCAGCTGAAGTTGCCGAGGCTCACGGACTACAGGAAGCAGTGGACATAGTATACGCCGCTGCGATAAGACGTGGATTCACGTTTTCCGTGGAAAAAACCGTGGCCTTACATTTCTGTAGGCTTCGGAGGCCTCACAACCATCCACACATAACACTGGGTGATTGTGAGGTAAACTTCAAAGAGCAACATAAGTTCCTGGGTCTAATAATGGATACAAAACTGAGATGGAAACAACATATCAATTATATTGTTCAAAGATGTGAATCCTCTCTGAATGTTTTAAAAACCTTGTCAAAGCTGCAGTGGGGTGCGGAGAAAACTATTCTTTTAAAAATATTCGATGCTCTAATTAGGTCCAGAGTCGATTATGGATGTGCCATATACGGCTCCACTCGCAAATCATGGCTCAGGCAGCTAGATAGGCTGTATAATGCAGGGCTGCGATTCGCGATTGGAGCCTTTCGAACGAGTCCCTTGGATTCTATCTATGTGGAGGCAGGCCACTTGCCTCCGATGCATAGAAGAAATCTGATGACTCTGTCTTACACGTCAACATTACGAGCAAAGAAGAATCATTTTATGCAGGGAGTTATGAATGAAACCACAATGACAGAAGCATTCAGTTTCAGACGTTCTGTAACCAGGCCATTAGTGGTGAGGTCACAAGAAAACTTGTCTTCTTACGGTGGTGCCTGGGTGCATCTAATGGATATTCGAACACCGATCGTAAGTCCGTGGATGCTCCCAGACCCTCAAATAGATCTCTCGCTGACTCGGCTGGGGAAAGGAGATACTGCCCCTTCGATTTATAGAAACATGTTCCTTGAAAGGCTACAGCAGTATGCAGAACACATTGCTATTTTCACAGATGGCTCTAAAACGACAATAGGAACTGGCTGTGGGATATTATTGATAACCACACCCAATTGGCAGTCCCCGTACATCAGCATACGAGTGTCTTTCATGCGGAATTACTAGCTATAAAAATAGCGCTAGAAAAATGTGAACAATACAAAAAACAAAACATCGTATTGTGTACTGATTCTCATAGTGCTCTTGCCGCACTGAAAAATAAATTTACCAGGGATTCATTATTGCAGGAAATATTAATATTGTTAAGCAATCTTACTTCCCAAGAAAGTAAGGTAACATTTCTCTGGGTTCCTGGTCACGTTAACATCGAAGGAAATGAAAAAGCAGATGAGCTGGCTAGGCAGGCATCATCTACAGCAGCAGATCCTGCCTCTCCAGTTCATATCAGTGACCAAAAACTATTCCTGAGAAACCTCGTTAAGAAAAAGTGGCAAGAGGAATACAGTAACAAAGACACATTCCTAAAAAACATGGAGGATTTGGTTGCGACCGAGAGCGTTACTGCTAGTATGCACAGGCGTGAGGATGTGGTAATGACCCGCTTACGGATTGGTCATACCCGCCTCACGCATGGGCACCATCTGGTGGGACGAAGGCGGCCACAATGCGAACACTGTGACAGCATTCTCGACGTTAGACATATCCTATTAGACTGCCCTGCACTGAAAGATGCAAGGGATCGACACCAACTCCCAATTGTTCTTAAGGACCTATTGTCGAAAAGAGAAGCCTCTGTGAAAAAAATTATAGCATACTTGAAAGACCTGAAACTGTATAACCTGATTTAGATATTAGCTTGAGTATTTATTGTATATTCGAATAGAGTATATATTGCTCAAATTGGTTTATCAACTTAAATTTATTTATTTTAGTGTGAATGTATTTATAGTATGAGTGTACTAAGTGTGTGTATGAATGTACAGTGTAACAGTATTTATTATGCGTGTGTGTGTGTGTGTGTGTGTGTGTGTGTGTGTGTGTGTGTGTGTGTGTGTGTGTGTGTGTGTGTTGTGTGAATGTGAACTTGTGTGTGCTGATGAATTTATGTTCAAATGTAAATATGTAAATATCCTCTTTAGGTTTAGAGTTAGTTTTAATGTTAGTTCTGAAATATGTTAAAAGGAACTAACACAACTTGTATATAGTAACTTTAGCACTAGAGTTAGAAGTAAGTTGTATATAAATTAGGCCTATATAAATGTGTGTGTATATATATATATATATATATATATATATATATATACCTATTTAAAATTGTTTCATCATATGTTAAAAATGAAACATTATTCACGGTGCTAATGGCCCTAGGAGTCGATGCACCCAAAAAAAAACAAAAAAAAAAAAAAAAAAAAAAAAAATATCTCGAAAACCGTTGGGGAATCTTCGTAAGTGTAACGCGACCATTCGAAAGCTTACTAAATTCTCTACAAAAAAGGTTCTAAAGCATTTTCTATTAGGCGATGTCAACCGGAAAACTAAGTGCTTAAAAATTTAAATTTGTTTTTGTTTCTTTTGCACGAGTTTTTGTTGTTGTTTAGCTCACTTTTTTATTGAGTGTTCTTTTTTGTTTTAAATTGCATTTATCTGTAAAATTAGTATTATAGTAAAATCAGACAATAAAATGAGAAACTATTTAGTAATAGAGTTTTCCTAGAGTGAACGTAGAGAATGCCGGGGAGTCCATTTTTCCAGGTAGGGCACCCTTGCCCTCTGTCACGTCTCTGGGCCATAATAGTATTTACGGAACATAATAATTGTTTTTTTGATTTTCATAATCATCCCTTTTAGCACTTTCCTCCAAAGGAAAGTAGCTATTGAGGTTGCACTCATGACGAAATTTTTGAAAAATTTCTTCAAATCTTTATCGATCCTACCTAGTAGACACCGAAAATGACCCCCGTTAAAATTTATATATATCTATACATACATATATATATATATATATATATATATATATATATATATATACATATATATATATAGATATATATATGCATATATATATATATATATATATATATATATATATATATATATATATATACATAGATATATATGTGTTTGTTAACACGATAGCGGCCAGAGTTTTTGTTTTTTCTTCACGAAACGTGGTATATAGGGTTCAATTAGCAAACGATTGAACGAGTTCGTTAACCAAAATCGGTCCATCGAGAGGGGGGGTTTACCCCGGTCCCAAAACACTAATTTGACCATGCCAGCCGTAGTTTTTGTTATATTTCAACAAAACTCGATATTCGTTATGTTGATCTGTATCCTCTTCCTGCGTCAGATCAAAAGACAGAAACTGAAGTTTTTGTGTATTTATAAGTAGTACAGTATCATATATTAATAGTAATCTGGAAGCAAATTATTTCCAAAATTAATAATGTAGTCTACACTACAAAAATTCTGAGGAAAGTGCTTAGTTATGCAGTTCCTGCGTTACGGACTTTTTCCATGTATATTGACTATATTGCAATAAAAGAAATTACGTTACTCATGTGATTACAAATTAACTATTTTTTTTTTAAATCTTTGTTTTGTCGGCAGAATGCTTTGGTCAATTTATTAATAGCCCGACTCTCAGGAACTGCGTCATCTTAGTGCGGTACCGTACCGCATATAATAGTGGAGATTAAACGTCTCACCTATAAGGCGATTGAAGGGTTGGAAAGGGTTCGGGTTGGGTACATACAAGGAGGCAGAGAAGTGTTGATAGCCTTTCCCTTGACGTGTCAAGACCCGGTCAAATCCTCCTTCAAGACGGGACGGCTCCATTCATCTTGCGTCCAGGAACACCCCCTGACCGCTCCGAACTACAGAATATACTGATAAATTAGAAGGCTGACGGGTCTACTTCCTCTGACCCTGTTCCTTAAGAAATTGAACTCACTGCTTTGAGGGAAGAAAATAATACTTTAGAGGTACTTTTGCGATTTTATTTATCCTTTGGGCAACATAGTGGGTCAGTAGAAACCCACCCGAGCGTCACACAGTGGGGCCAAACGACATTTCGTGTTTCAAGAAAGGGTACAGCCTCTAAATCTTAACGGATTTCACTGCACTTTTTTTAAAAAAATGAATGCTAATAAAATTTATAACAACTTTGTCTAGCCAGAGCTTTGTTTTTTGTTTCCCCTGTTTACAGTTAAAGATTGGCCTTCGTCATATAGAAAATCACGGCGAGAGGAAGTAGTAGTAGCAAGACTACGCATTGGCCACAGCCGTCTGACTCACGAATACCTAATGACTAATAAGGGCAAACCAAGATGTCGATCATGCAACACAGACCTCACAATCAAACATATACTGACTGAGTGCTACTTAAGACGTGATCTAGATATACCATATGACATGACAGAACTCCTTGGAGATGACAGCCGCCATATTGACACAATACTGAAACATTTAAAGAACATAAACATCTACGATAAAATATAACACCTAAAACGAATACCAAGCCAAAACTTTCTCACAAAAGCATAGCAAATATATGAAAAATGTAGACTCATTCAAAGAAAAGATGAGCTAACAGACCATTTTATGTTGCCCTCATCCGAAACGTATTGAAGAAAATGCACATGGCTACCAAAGCGATGCATAAAATAATCTATATATATATAAAAATCACGTGTCTGTCTGTATTTCTGTTTGTTTGTTCCTTATACAAATCCACACCGTTTGACCGATTTTGACCAAACTTGGAATAATGGTAGGTCTTGATACGAGAAATCTCCTAGGCTAGGTCAAAAAAATCTACCAGCTGTCTGTCTGTATGTTTGTCCCTTATACAAATCCACACCGTTCGTCCGATTTTGACCAAACTAGGAACATATGTGGATCTTAATTTGAGGAGTGTCGTAGGCTAAGTCAAAAACGTCTACCAGCTGTCTGTCTGTATGTTTGTCCCTTATACAAATCTACACCGTTCGTCCGATTTTGACCAAACTTGGAATAATGGTAGGTCTTGATACGGCGATTGCCATAGGCTAGGTCAAAACGGCTACCATCTGTCTGTCTGTATGTTTGTTCTTTATACAAACCCACACCGTTTGACAGATTTTGATCAAACTGGGCACACAGGTTGGTCTTGATCAGGGGAGTGTCATAGGCCAGGTCAAAAACGTCTACCAGCTGCTGTCTGTATGTGCCTTTTTTTTTTTTTTTTTTTTTTTTTTTTTTTTTTTTTTTTTTTTAAATAAAAATCCACACTGTTAGACCGATTTTTACCAAACTTGGCATACATGTATGCCTTGATACGGGGGGTGTTATAGGTTAGGCCAAAGTCGTCTAGGACTCCCAGTTGGGAGGTCACGGGTTCGAAACAGTTACAGATTCGTGTTATTTGATTTTAATAATACTTATTTGGTTTCTAATTTATTTAGGCTTTTCTATATGCAGAAAGTAGGTGTAGCATGGCACACCGGGTAACAGCTAGTCAATAATAATAATCCCCTGTTTACTAAATTACGTGTAAATAATTCACGAACTTTTACAATTGAACATAAAATAATATTTCATTTTCCATCGAACTTAATATCAGCACTGACATCGTCAATAGCACCATTTTCCTCAGTTGTTAGTTTTAGCGCGGTTCCTCCCTCCCTCCATAGGGAAGAACCCTGCTGATAAGGTCAGCTTTTCGGACCTCATGACACAATCCGTAAGTGTTGAATAGAAACTGTTATGTTTCAGAACCCCTAGAGAACGAAAATAAATGGTAGTTTGTGTGTATATATATATATATATATATATATATATATATATATATATATATATATATAAATAAAAATTTCTCTAGAAGTGGATTGTGACTAGCCGACCCTGTCAGGTAAGACCAAAAATGCTTTTCAAGAATGGTTCAACCAAAATAATAACTGTTTCTATATTAATCTTTCCAAATGGGACTAGGGATAAGAACGTAATCGCGCTAAGATGACACAGTTCCTGCGAGTGGGACTTTTTTTTTGTTTATAGTCCCCCAACTTTTTCGATGGCCTTTTTAAACAGTTTTATGACTATGAAACACTGAGAACTTATCTTTTAGTAATACAGGATCTATGAAACATTTTCCAAATACCACAAAAGTAGAGAAGGTATATTTCTCAAGAGCTTAGTGCAGTAATGATTCATGACCCCATGGGAGGTAAATAATGGAAGGCACGGACTTCTTCCTTTATTGGTTTTTCTTTATTCAGCGAGCAAAGGATTCTGATATTGCCAACGAGCAAGGGGGGAATGAATATAGCATTTTGAAAATTTACATATTTCAGCGCGTTTTCGTTTTTCCTGTAGGTAAGACAAACCGCTTAAAACCTTGATCCGGTGAAACATCAGGAAGTGCTGAAAATACGTGTCGTCCCCACCATGTCAAACTATCGAATAAGCAAATCGACGCAAAGTAGTGAACGAACTTATTCCCTACTTTGACCAAGTAATATATTGAAAAGTGATCTTATTCAATGCAAGAAAATGTGATACGTTTTGATATTTTTAAATGCATTGAACTCTAAGTATATCTAGAAGTGGATTAAGGGGCTGACCGACCCACCCAGGTAAGGCAATAAAACCATAATTAAACCAAAAATAAAAGCTCCTTCTATTTTAATCTTTCCAAATGACACTAGGGATAAGAACGGAACCACGCTAAGATGACGCAGTTCCTGCTAGTTGGAGTTTTTTTTTTTAATTGCATTTGACAGTAAAATGAGTATTTCAGAAAACAAGGTGCTAAAATGTGAAACGTATCGATCTTAGTGTTTTCCTAGGGCGATAGTTAGGCCGGTCGTCCACTGGAACCGAAAAGCTGCGAACTGCGAAGCAACGAATTTGGACGAACGGCGTTTGTCCGAATTCGTGCGAATGCCTCCCGTCCATTGCCTCCGAATTCGCAGTAGACTTGATGGCTCGAACTCACAGTCCATGACTAATCGCACCATTTCGCAACTATAAATCCCAGCAGGATGGGATCGGTTCGCACTTCGGACCAGTTCGGACGATTTCGGACGAACGATATGGGCCCAATGGAGGCGGTCCATGATGGAGCCTCGGGTTTGGATTGTTCGTGCGTATTCGTCCGAATTCGGACGAATTCATTTCGCAGCTTTTCGGTTCCAGTGGACGAGCGGCCTTAAGAAGGCGAAGGCATTCATTTCCGCTAAGAATATCAGTTCCCTATTGTGACACCTTGAATCTTCCTTCTCGTCGAGACTTTATTTTATAATTTTTTACGGTAGATCGAAACCTACCAGTAACTGCTACTATTCTTTTACTTATGACTAGAGCCCGGAAGTTAGGCATTTATTTTTGGTTAAAATAGGCAGGCAAAATGCACTTCAAATACTGATAAAAGGCAGTATTGTAATTAAAATAGGGATTTATAAGGAGTTAAGGCAAAGAGGAATCTCACTCATTATTAATGAAAATATGTATGTTAAATACTCATTCATTTCTTTATTACCAATTTATCACAGAATTAGTGTACTTACTCTAACTTTCCCTTGTTACAAGCAACAAAAAGATACTTTTTCAAAGTATCAACTGTCGTAGACCTTCTTAGAAAAAAAAAAATGTTTTTCATCATGGAAAAACTTCCTCTGCATTAAATTATCATTCCGAAATCCGGAATACCAGGTAATTACACCATTGTCACAGCAAAAGGGGTGTCAGGAAGGAGAAGTGACGTACTTTTCTCATCCTCTCTCTTTCCTGCTATTCATTATGCTTGTGCATTCCTTCTACTAAGGAAGGTTCTGTTATTTACAGAGGTCAAATCCATTGGTTGGGAAAACAAGCTTTCGAATAGATATTTCTGACTGCAATATTCAATTTAATTTGTGCAACCTTTTTAGTCTTCGATGAACGGAAATTCATTATGTGCTTTTTAAAATGTTTAAATCACAGAAAAAAAACTGCATAACACCCAAAAAAGGCAAAAAAAGGCTTTAAATCTTAAAATAGGCAACGGAAGCCAAAATAGGCAACGGAAGCCAAAATAGGCAAAATAAAAATTGTCCCTATACTTCCTAAATGCACGAAAACATATTTATTTCTATCTGATTCTTCAATGTATCCAGACAGATAAGAAAGGCACTTTGCCAAACTTCCGGGTTCTACTTATGACACTAGGGACATGAACGGAAACGGGCTAAGATTTGTAAATATTTTAATATTATTGTTAAATAGGTATAACCATTCATGCATTGAATTAATTTTTCCTATCAATGATGTCTAAAATCAATTAACCTTGTACCTTAAGCTCTATATGGTTTGTTGAAATGGTGCGGTATTCGTACAAAGGAATGCAAACGCTACCTGGAATTAATCATACCTGTATCCATAAACATGAACATGTATCATTGACCAAACATCCATGGCTATATAAAGGTTATGTTTACCGAATAGGTCACCCTATATTTGCAGAATACAATTGTGCTTTCCGAAGCCGGTCTTGTGTTAATAGTAAATCGTTGCCCATTCAAACCTGTAAATAATTTATCGTCCTCGTGTGTTTATGCCTCGTTGAGCAATGGCTATAGAATGGAGGGGAAGGGTTGTTCTTTAATGGGTCGCAATAGGCCACAAAACTATATAATTATGATTGAGGTTGAACTAATGAATGAATTTAGGTTCGGGATATTATTACCTCGGGTCAGAGATGGGCATAATTTTATTTATAAATAAAAATACGAATTTATTCGTACTTTATATATTTGCGAATACGAATATAAATAAATTCGTACTTCATATATTTGTGAATACGAACATAAATAAATTTGTATTCATAAGTGTGAATACGAATTTATTTTTATTCACATATATTAATATAAAAATACAAATAATATTTTATTCGCAAATTTTTCTGCGAATCAAAATAAATTCACAGAAAAAGTTGTAAATAATCACAAAAAATGTGAATATTCACAAAAAATCAAGTGATTACAAAAAAAAATCACATTAAAATATACGAATAAAAATTTATTCACATTATAATTTGTGAATAAAAATTTATTCACAAAAAAATTCGCAAATAAATTATGAATTTATTCGTATTAAGATGATATAACGAAAGTTATTGAAGGTGATTTTTTTTTATTTATTTTTTTTTTTTGATGGAGGTACAGATGACAAACTGCGACAAAAAAAAAAATACTAATCGGCCGTGGTGAAGCACGGGTAGTCAGCTAGTTTAATATATGTGAATAAAAATAAATTCGTATTCACACTTATTAATACGAATTTATTTATATACGTATTCACAAATATATGAAGTACGAATTTATTTATATTCGTATTCACAAATATATGAAGTACGAATTTATTTATATTCGTATTCACAAATATATGAAGTACGAATAAATTCGTATTTTTATTTATAAATAAAATTATGCCCATCTCTGCCTCGGATGGACCATCACCAGGTATAGCGTAAACTCTATGAGGGACAAAATCAAAGTTTATTTCTAGTAATTCAAGGTCTGTCATCATAGTTGAAATTAACCTCAATTAAAAAAAGTCCGTCACGCAGGAGCTGCATAACTAAGCACATTCCTCAGAATTTGGGTAGTGTAGATTGCTTTCCAGAACAATTTGCTTAAAATATCCTACATAAATAAAATAAAAACATGAATAGTTCTCTTTTAAATTTGTAATGAGTAACTGATCAATTAATAATTTGCTTCCAGAGTTATGTTTACACATGGTACCTATTACACTACGTAATAAATACAAAAAACCTCATATTATCGTATTTCGATCTAACGCAGGAACAGGATACAGTCACTCTAGCGCTCCTTGCGGCGGCTTTGTGAACCTACGTCTGACGGGCTTTTCTATTGAAATATATTACAAATTAAACCCCCGCTTTCCGATTGACCGATTCAGCTCATTTTTACAACACTTCTTTCTCATGAGTTACCCACGACGTATACCGCGTTTCGTTACAATACAGCAGAAATTACGACCGGTATGAGTATATTAAGAATTTGGGTCAAGAGTAAACCCCCCCTTCTAATGAACCGATTTAGTTTATTTTTACAACACATATTTACCTGTAGATTACCACTACGAATACCGAGTTTCGTCGAAATATACCAAAAATCACGGCTGGTAGTGGCGAATTGGTATTGTGGGTCCGGAGTAAACCCCCCTCCTAATGAACCGATTTAGTTTATTTTTACAACAGTTATTTACCTGTGGATTACCACTACGAATACCGAGTTTCATCGAAATATACCAAAAATCACGGCTGGTAGTGGCGAATTGGTATTGTGGGTCCGGATTAAACCCCCCCTTCTAATGAACCGATTTAGTTCATTTTTATATCTCACTTTTCTCTCTATATTACCACTACGAATACCAAGTGTCGTTGAAATATAACAAATATTACGGCTGACATAGTCAAATTAGTGTTTTGGGTTCGGGGTAAACCCCCCCTTCCGGTGGACCAACTTTGGTGGTTAACGAACTCGTTCAATCGTTTGCTAATTGAATGCTATATACCAAGTTTCGTGACGAAAAAACAAAAACTCTGGCCGCTATCGTGTTAACAGACACATATATATATATATATGCATATATATATATATATATATATAGATATATATAAATTTTAACGGGGGTCATTTTCGGTGTCTACTAGGTAGGATCGATAAAGATTTGAAGAAATTTTTCAAAAATTCCGTCATGAGTCCAACCTCAATAGCTACTTTCCTTCGGAGGAAAGTGCTAATAATACTATGAAATAGATAATGTACGGTAACAGCTGTTCTGTTATCGTCCTAGAAACGCAAGCTGCTCTATCTAACTAAATCTTTAAGCCCCTCTAAAAATACTTAAAAATTCGAATATCAAAAAATCCTTTCTTAGTGAGTGCCTACGTTCTGTAGGGAGAGTCCATGCAAAGTTTCAAGTTTTTGTGTCGAGTGGTTTGTGCTGGGCGATGATACGTCAGTGAGTCAGTGAGTGAGTGAGTGGTATTTGACAAATATATAGTAGAAGATGATTGAAGTTGTATTAATGAATGAATTTTGGGGGAAAAAATCATCAATTACATCGATATGCGTGATTCTGGGGTTTCCTCCAAAATAGGTCTACTTTACTAAATTTGATGTGCTGATTCCAAAATTTTAATCCTTTTTTTCCTACCGTGTACCATTTTTGCACAATTAGTAGTTATACCTAAAATTATTTAATGTAATTCTGTGCATATGGAACTGATAAGAAACCAGAAAACGAATAAATAATATTGTTCGCATTGTTGAAATGAATTTGCTTCACAACAATATAACCAGTGTAACCGACAACAATATTGCCTTATTTTATGTCAAAAATTAACTTTAGAACACATACCACAACTTAGAATTCCTTCTAGAAAAAGTAAAATATGAACACAAGTGGCAGGTTTGTGTACATTTAAAAGCTATTGGCATGCTACTAGGCCAGCAATCAGGCTACACTAAAATGCCATGTTTTATTTGTGAATCGATAAATAATTATTCATCGATTCTTCATACTAAAAAACAAAAATTACCCCTCAATAATATTCTTAGGATATCTTTCCAACCGTTAGATATATCTTAAAATCGCAAAGGGCTGAAGTTGTAGCTCTCATCAAGACCTTACAGATGAGTTATTTGTAAATCCCAAACATAATAGTTTTATTTATTAAACGTGGTGGTCTAGTGGTTAACGCCTTAGATTCATATGCGGGATATGGTGTGTTCGATCCCCACTGGCGGCAGGAATTTTCTCATCTCATAGCTCGTTGAGAAAATTCCTCGCTGCACCCTGGATGTCGGCGCTAGAGGCCAAGATGTAGACGCGCCGTAAAAAAAAAAGTCCGACTCGCAGGAACTGCAGCATCTTAGCGCGGTTCCGTTCATGTCCCTAGTGCCATTTGATAAGCTTAGAAAAGAAATAAACTTATTTTTTTTATATATCTCGTGAAAATTGTCAAAATCCTCTCGAACATCTCGAATAAAAGTGATATTAAGGCGTCAGGAACACCGACAGTAGCTAACTTTTACACAGAATCGGAAATTACAGAATCTGGCTCTCATTCTAAAGCAAAGCTCTATAAATCAATACAAAATATGCCTAATAAAGCCTTTCTAGTGGATACAGAAGCATGGGCGTATATGAGGGGGGGGGCTGAGGGGGCTGCAGCCCCTCCCGAAATTTTGAATTGATGATAAAAACTTCTCGTAAAACCCTTAAAAATAAATTAAATAAGATCACTTAGTTCATAAAAAATATTTTAGTTGCCTAAAACTATTCCAAGCTCTAAATATTTAGTATTCCATACCCTGGAAATGGTCTCAGCCCCCCCCCCGAAATAGTTTTTATATACGCCCAAGTACAGAAGGATCAAGAAGAAGTACACAAGATTGAGTAGAATACCCTGCCTAATATAGCCTATATAGAATAATATGCCGAATAAAACGTATCTAGTAAATACACAAGGACAAATAAAAGTCTTGACGAATAACAAGTCAAAAAAAAAAACTTTATTTAACAAAATAAAACAAAGTTTAGTTGCCCAACTACAATAGAATAATATACCTAATTAAGTCTATGGAGTAGACACAAATGGACCAAAAACAAGTCTTGTGGAATATTTATTTTTTTCTAATTAAATACTTTTTATTAATATTTAGTTTATAACCTTTGTTGAAAATTATTGATTGCTAATTGATGAATCGGTTTACAACTAAGTAGTCTTTATGAATATTTAGTATATAACCTATGTTTGGATCTGTATTTTTGGAGTGCTCTCCGCCTAGGCTTTGTATTTGTGTCGGCAGATACCTGGGGTATATTTACAGCTCTTGAGGATTAACTCTTAGCAGGTAAATTTCCTGCGGCCCCCTTGTGTTCTACGGGCATTGAACCGCCATATACACTCATATTATCTAACCGTTGTGGAGTTTATTTTTTGGATTAAGTACTTAATATACATATGTAGACTAAATCATAGCAAGAAGTAATCCTCCGTCGTCGGTTCTTAACTATGTAGACTCGCTAATGTTATCCAATCTTAGATACATCGTATTTAAAATCCACAGCAAAAACACGACATTTCATCAGAATCCCCTGCTGAATAAAACTTATGTAGAATAATATGCAAAATAAAGCCTATCTAGTGGATAAAAATAGAGGAAAAAAGCCGTTCGTGGTGGTAGAAACTCTTAAAAGTATTTCGCTCAGAAATCTCCGAAATATTGTCACTAATTTTACGTATCCTGTTTTATAGCCAAATAGATTTATATTCTATAATCAATAAGAAAAACCTACTAACAATAAAAAGCTATGGGTAACAGATGAAAATAGGGAATACCAAGAATAATTCTAAAGAACGAAATCAACACCAGTACTGTAATCTAGATATTCATACGGCATCTTCGAATTCTAACAAACAAAATATTGATTCTGATTATACGTATCCTGTTTTATTGACAAATACATTTGACTACTATAAGCAATTAAAAACACTAGGGAATATGCCAAAGAACTCGGAGTAGGAGCCTCGACAGTTTCAAGACATTTGAAGGAAATCGACAAATCCGAAGCTGACATTACTTCAAAGTTTAAGCACTTATTTCTCCGATTGACATAGCCTAATCAAAAATTGTTTCAGAATCTTTTTTGTAGAACATCTAGTAAGCTTTCGCATGGTAACCCTCCGTTTACCAATATTCCTAACCGTCTTCGAGATATTAGGGAATGTATACGAAGTTCCCAAAACATTTCATGTCTGTTAATAAAATATTTTATTCTAATCCTTCCTTAGCTCCAAACGTAACCAAAATTTTAACATATTAGTGTTGATGAAATTCAAACATGCAGAAAGTGTTTCAACTGAATCCCATAATTTTAAGTATCAAAATCAAAGACAAAAAGAACAGTTCGAATAAGCGAAATCAATTACTTTAAAGTTTTAAGCACTTATTTCTCCGATTGACATCGCCTAATCAAAACTTTCTTTAGAACCTTTTTTGAAGAGCATTTAGTAAGCTTTCTAATGGTATCCTTCCGTTTCCCAAAATTCTCAACCTTTTTCGAGATATTAAGGAAAGTATACAAAGTTACCAAAACTTTTTTATGTCTGTTAATAAAATATTTTATTCTAACCCTTCCTTAACTCCAAACGCAACCAAAATTTCAACATATTAGTTTTAATAAAAGTAGAACATGCAGTAAATGTTTCAACTGAATCCCATGACTCTAAGTACCCAAACCAAAAACGGCATTCAAAAAATATTTTTTCAGTTTTCTCGAAAACGGTTAAAGCTATCGCATTGAAAATGGTTCCATTCGTTTTCCTAACCCAAGAAGCCTATAAAACGAGTACTTACAAGCTTATGAACTCAAAAACGTAAGCGTTACGATTTTTTTTGCGCGAATTTCGCCCCAAACGCCATCTTCCAGTGGGCGGATTCTGCTGGTTAACGAACTTGACCTTTTAAATTGTACGACGGATTTTTGTACCAAATTTCATCAAAATTGGATTATCAGGGAAGCCAGAAATGAGCGAACAGACAAATATATATATAAATATATACATATATATATATATATATATATATATATATATATATATATATATATATATACAAATTTGAACCACCGTTATTTTCGGTCTCTAGGGGTTCTGAAACGCGAAATTTTCTAGTCGGCACTTCCGGATTGTTTCATTGTATCAACCCTATAAGCGGGGTTCCTCCCTATGGGGGAGGGAGGAACCGCGCTAAAAGAAAAATAAATAAATTATTAAACGTTCTCCCAAATGTTGGCGTTTCCTCTTTACCCTACAAGTTTAATACTTTTTTGAAAACTAATCAAAAAATAAAGAAGCTTGTATATATATATATATATATATATATATATATATATATATATATATATATATATATATATGTATATATATATATATATATATATATATATAAATATATATATATATATACAAGATGGCAACCCGCACGACCTTAGATGCCCGTGGAGTGGAGCCTGTTTCACTCTCCTGGTTCCATGGGACGGTATTAAAATAGCTGAGCCTTCACCATTGACCTCTGCGGTTTAAGACTTAAAAACGCTTTTGATGTCATTTCTAAGTTTTAATTTTATTGTATTTTATTATGTACTGTTTTTATAAAAAAAAAAAAATTTAAATATTTATTGAGAGCTACAGATCACTATTATAAAATATAATTAATTTAATTATGGATGAAAATATAACGTAACTAGCTGAATACCCGTGCTTCGTCACGGCAGTATCGACGATATGGTAACACCCAATATATTTACGAGAATTACCAAGGTTATAGGCGAGAAGGCATTGCAAGGGTTCCGGATATTATTACCTCACCTGGAAAACCTAAGGATATGCCATACATCACGGGACTGTCCCGGTATTTTGCAATTGTTTCGGTGTCCCGCCCGATTTTATCAATGTCCCGGAAAAGGCTGTAAGATGTAAAAAGTAATGAATTCATGTTTATAAGAATCTTTTTTAAATCGGTTACTTTTCTACAATCAACATTTTTACTACTGCTCACAGTGTAAAGAAATGAGAAGTAATCTAACTGTAAAACGCTGGAACTACCTGCACAGCGCTGCCAGCTGCCAGACATTACTATTTGGCTGAGAGATTTTTTTAAGAAAATCAAGTAGCAAAAAACGTTCCGTTCTTATTTTTAAGGTTTGGGTAGACTAACAGTTTAGGATTCCCCCTTCCCGTTAGTTGCTAGGCTTAAAACTCACCAACCATTTTGCTTATAATTTGTACTCTTTTTATCCCCCCCCCCTGGTATGCCCATACCATGTTAATGTGTCTCGGTTTAACTCTGCAAAAATATGGCAAGCCTATCTGACGGGGACAGGCAGAAAAGAAACGCAATTAAAACTCTATGAGGGACAGTTAATTTCTAGTAATTCAAGGTCTGCCATCATAGTTGAAATTAACCTCAATTAGAAATAATACTATGAGATAGATAATGTAAGGTAACAGCTGTTCTTTATCGTCCTAGCAACGCAGGCTGCCTAGGCTTGCCTTCTCTAACCAACTCAAACTTTAAACCCCCCTAAAAATGCTTAAAAATTCGAATATCAAAAAATCCTTTCTTAGAGAGTGCCTACGTTATATAGGGAGTGTCCATGCGAAATTTCAAAATTTTCTGTCGAGCGGTTTGGGATGGGCGTTGATAGATGAGTGAGTGAGTGAGTGAGTGGTATTTGACAAATATATAGTAGATTTGGACGCATGAAATGTTTTATTTAAGTCTGGTTTTCTATATCTGTGTATCTGTATTTTTGCGTTCATGCATGTGCATTTGTGAATGTGTGTGCGTGTGTAAAAATATATATGTTTTATAATTACAGTTCTTATATTTTTGTTTGAATTGTATATATATATATATATATATATATATATATATATATATATATATATATATATATATGTTTGTGTGTGTGTGTGCGTGTGGGTTACTATGTACATAAATAATTTTTGTTTTATTACCCAATTGCTGCCTTGAATTTCGCATTTCGTTAATTATTACCAATACGACTAAATATACAACAATGACCCGCGTGGTTTAAATAACTTTAATATATATTTAGTGTGTCAAATATGTTATATTCTTTTTAAAAAAATTGTTATTATTAATTTTTGTATCATTATATTTCAGACATATTTTTATTTTTACTTCATTTTTATTTTATTTTATTTTAGGTTTCATCATGAGAGTTAGAATTAATTCATTTTATCTATATGATTATCTAAAGGTAATCATCGTTTTTTAAAAACGATAGGTCTGTTGTTTTTTCTGTTGTTCAAAGAAAAGCCACCATCTCAATTGGAACAATTTTAGTTGCTGAGTGCTGCATAAATATTCTTTTTTCGTCTTTCAATTTTTGTATTTTTACCGTAGGACACAGACGCCTTAATATTATGCATTGGATGCTAAATCTCCCTCCAGGGCCTCGACTCTTCAGCGAACCCATACCTAGATGATATATTACAGCCTACATATGAAACAGTCTTGGATGAGAAACGCCTAAATATAATTGAAGAGAGAAAACCCCTGGAAATTGTATGTAACTTCTGGTCGTAGGCTTTTGGTGTAGGCTTTGTCAGAACCACTCATCTCTATGAGAATGATATCATCTTCTGACCCATTTCTACCAGAAAGAAGCACTTAGGCTTGAGTTTTTTTTTCGATGATAATGTATGATATGTAAGGTATTTAATTGAAATGCAGGAAATAGTTTAGAATTTTTTATAGAATATCTACATATTGTTTAAACAATATATTAGAATTTTAGTGTATATATTTCTGTGATATTTATCTGCTTTGTTCGACACGAATGGGATCCGCTCCATTTAATGGACTTCACCACATCATACATGAGCCCGGGGATGAAACGAATTTTGTGGTTTGTGGGAACTGTACTAGCTCAAATTCCTCTTGGGGTTGTTATTTAAATTTCCATATATTACGGGTTTATTTAAAGGTCCGATCAAAATTTCATTATCCCCGCTTTTTGAGCTGTCTCTTGGAACGCCCTTTGAGCCTTTTATGTTAATATTGGACACAGCGTCTGCTTTAATTGAAGGGGTGTGGGCAAAGTAGTTCCAAGCAACATTTTCTGCAAAACTTAACTGCAGCTGCTATATGTTGGATATTACGTGGGACTATCGATTTGCAATGAAAATGCTACCAAAATATAACTACAAGCTCTTTATTCTACTTAACCCTGGAATCACTACATGATAAAGCTGTTACAAATCTTACGACGTGGGGTCATATAAGACCCCATCTAGTCTTTCGTAATTCTTTTACAAATTTTGTGTTAGGTTTCTCGACTTCTTCAAATGGTATTTTAAGATGACTACCAAGTATAATATAAGAATTTATTACCAAATAATCCTATTTAATTGAAAAATGGAAATCAAACATCAAAATATCACAAATTTATACATAAGTTTGTTTGAATATTTGTCCTCTGAATATCAACATTAAATATAACGTTTTCTCCAATAATATTTTGTCTTTATGAATGCTAGAATAAAAAAATACTATGATATGTAAAATTGGTTTAAAATGGAAAAAAAATATAGTGGCTTGAATGTATGCACATTTTAATGATCAAAAAAAATAAAAATATTGATATTCATTTATACACTTTTTAGATATACTTTGCCTGTGATCCGCACACAGACTCTTACTACACTTTGCACAATGTGTTATAGCTTTCCTGTCTTTTTTACGACCAAAAACACCACATCGTATATATGGCCATCCTCTTTTTCACTCGTATCACATACTTCACCAATTTCACTGTCTTCACTATCCAAAACGTCTTCAAACTCTCTGTTTTTCACTTCTAAAATTTGGCAAAGCAACTCATTGTGAATTTCATCTTCAGTGAAAAATAATTTATCGTTAGACATACTACATTCGATAAACAAAAATATTACATAAACCACAACGTGGGGTCGCCCGTGACCCAAAGGCTTTATATACGTTCACAGAGATAGGAATGAGAAAAGCCTGACTCTCTATTATGATCATGTAGTGATGACAGGAAGGTACAGGATCCGACATGTTTAACGGCTGTAATGTGTAGGAAATAACAAATATTTTCAGAACTCAGGGTTAATCATGTTGGTAAATGTGAAGGAGCGTGGTCTCCACGCCGATCCTTTTGAAATGTTTCACTATAACGTATTTTGATGCACTAAACACGAATCCGTTAAAAAAAAAAAGCTCGCTTTTCACTAGGAAATAAGTTATGAAACACTAAAGTTCACTTTTATGGAGGTTATAAAAGACGGGGTAACAGCGTATTTGTAAACACGCGCATGCGCAATAGTCCTTAATGACGAAGTGTAATTGAAATTTAGACTCACCTTGTGGTAGCTGACTTGGTCGTAAATTGTCGCTTTTGGGCATACGTGCTATGCGTTTCCGCTACGCTCCGCTCGCTCAAGAAGACATCAAAACCCCTAGCCAATCCAACTCGCTAAAATTAATAGAATTAATATGTTGTGCGGGTTATAATGTTGTGCGGGGTATAATGTTGTGCGGGTTCTGAAAGGTAATGTAACCTACTATGTTTGTCAACATGCGCATGCGCGGGTATGGAAAAGTTCGTAATAAGGATGTCTAATTGAAATTTACCATAAATTATTTATCAATTTATCTCCAGTTAGTTATTCAAAAATATTATGTTTAAATAATAAACCATTCTTTAATTTTTTTTTTTTATATTTTAAGAAGGTATCAAAACTCTAGTCAATCCAACTCGCTAAAATTAATAGAATTCTATTAATTTTAGCGAGTTGGATTGGCTAGGGGTTTTGATATCTTCTTGAGCGAGCGGAGCGTAGCGGAAACGCATAGCACGTATGCCCAAAAGCGACAATTTACGACCAAGTCAGCTACCACAAGGTGAGTCTAAATTTCAATTACACTTCGTCATTAAGGACTATTGCGCATGCGCGTGTTTACAAATACGCTGTTACCCCGTCTTTTATAACCTCCATAAAAGTGAACTTTAGTGCTTAATAACTTCTTTCCTAGTGAAAAGCGAGCTTTTTTTTTTTTTTTTTTTTTTTTAACGGATTCGTGTTTAGTGCATCAAAATACGTTATAGTGCAACATTTCAAAAGGATCGGTGTGGAGACCGCGCTCCTTCACATTTACCGCAGACACAGTTAAGTTTTGCTAAAATTGTTGCTCGCCACTATTTTTCCTCGACTTCTTCAATTGATATGTTCGAACTGGAATATAATGTACGGATGAGGATATGGAAAATGGCTAGTCCTGATTCAAAGCAAATGTTCAGAGAATTTTTTCTATGGCCGTAGGCAACATGTTTCATTAGATGAAGTGTCTGCCAGTCAATATGCGACAACACGGTCCCCAGGAGACCAATTTTTAATTTTCTTTATATTGTTCATTTTTAATAATAAAAAAAAAAAAAAAACATGTTTACTATGGAAATCCCCCGATTCGGAAGTGAATTCACATAAATAAGATCATTGCATACCAGGTGTGGAACTCGCTCTTCGGGGGAAAAAAATTAAATATTTTTTTGACAGCGGATTGGGCACTTGTAAAATGAATGGTGAAATGATAATAGAGATAAGTTTAGATTTTTTTGATACACAGTAAAACAAATACTAAATTTTGTTTTCCTGTACTTTATAGATTTCATTAGTCCAAGAAAAAAAATATTCGACGACCAGTTTACTCAGAATAACTGATAATTGCATATTACTGTTATTGCAAACACGGTGTACAAGCCGTCTTATAACCTCGGAAATAATTTGCACACAGGGTGTGCATACGGTCTCGAATGGGTTAACACAAATTTATGACTTTGAAAAACCGTGAAATTATCTTTTAGTAATAAAGGATCTATGAAACATTTTCCAAATACCACAGAAGTAGAGAAGGTATATTTCTCAAGAGCTTAGTGCAGTAATGATTCATGACCCCATGGGAAGTAAATAATGGAAGGCACGGACTTCTTCCTTTATTGGTTTTTCTTCATTCAGCGAGCAAAGGATTCTGATATTGCCAACGAGCAAGGGGAATGAATATATCATTTTGAAAATTTACATACTTCAGCGTGTTTTCGTCTTCTCTGTAGGTAAGGCAAACTTCTTAAAACGTCGATCCGGTGACAAATCAAGAAGTGCTGAAAATATAGGTCGTCCCTACCATGTCAAACTATCGAATATGCAAATCGACGCAAAGTAGTGAACCACAGTAAGTACAGTAAGTAGTTATTTGATAAATTGACCAAATGGCATGCATTCCATTTAATGAACAGGTGAAAAGTAATATATTGAAAAGTGATCTTATTTAAGGGATTACCGGCTATTCTAAAGGGGTTAGAGTTGTGACAATTTACGACAAGCCGTATCGCCCTCAATCCAAGAGTAAAGTCTGGAATATGAAAAACGAGATTTTTCATATTCGATAGTTTGACATAGCAGGGACGATGTATACCTCAGAAGTCCTGGATCAACGTACTTTGATGCACTAAACACGAATCCGTTAAAGAAAAGTTGCTCTCAACTAGGAAAGAAGTTATTAAGCACTAAAGTTCACTGTTGTTGAGGTTAAAGTTGGCGTAAACATGCGCATGCGCAGATATCTAACATTGGGAAACTAGGAACTCTCATTTTAAATGTTGATAAACCATTTATAACCTCCATAACATAGGAATTCTATCCATAACAGCGAGTTGGATTGACTAGAGTTTTGATATCTTCTTGAGTGAGCGGAAACGCAAAGCACGGCTGCCCAAATGTCGTCCTAGACATTCTTCTTAATATGCATGTTTACAACTACGCTGTTTACGCCAACTTTAACCTCAATAACAGTGAACTTTAGTGCTTAATAACTTATTTCCTAGTTGAGAGCAACTTTTTTTTTTTCAACGGATTCGTGTTTAGTGCATCAAAACACGTTAGAGTGCAAAATTTGAAAAAAAAATCGGTGCTGAGGACGCTCTGCTTCAGTTTTACCTTACTTTTTGATATAAATAGTGAGATTTCTACAAGGTGAAAAATGGTTAACAGAAAGGTGTTTTGGGATGAGAACTAGTAATAAAATGGAAAACCAATATTTGAGACGATGCCTCTCAAAATGGAAAACCAATATTTGAGACGATGCCTCTCAAAATGGGACATTTCCATTTTGTCGTCAAATTAATTGCTTTTCTAAAAATTTTATTTTTCCTCCCAGAAAGAACTTCTTTTTTGGTAATTGATTAAATCTCTTGAAAAATAACGAAATGAATGTTAGTCTGGCCTCGTAAATATAATTTTCCTAAAGGAACTAACTCAGACGTGATTTGTGTTCCCTGAATAGTTTTACGAGTTCGATTTTTTGAAAGTAGACGCCTCATTTACAATATGGAACACAAAAATGTTAGTTGTGGCTCTCATCAGATTTCGAAGAAATCTTAGGCAACAGTCCCATTCAAGTCAATAAATTATTACTTTTTCTAAAAAATACCCAATTAATTTCAAAAATTTAAATAGTTAAAATACTACCAAAAGAAAAATCTAAAAGTAAATTTTATGATGTCATTTTAGAAATATATTTGATGAAACATGTGAATTAAATAGCAACAATTTCATTGTAATTAATTCTAAAACATATTAATCCATAAAATCAGCCTCATTTAAACATTAACTATTATTGATTGGGGTGATGGGGGTGACCCTGCTCCGGCATGGTGCCGGTCGGGTGGGGGTGGGTCTTCCGGTGTCGTGGGCCCTCAGGACCAAAGTGTCCATGAGCTTGGAGGGTCTGGTCGGCCTGGTCCCACCGAACAGACCCTCGGCCACAAGCTCATGTCATGTAATATCTGCAGTATACTGTAAACCCTCATCTAGTGAGGGGCCTGCGATATCGGTGGGCGTGCTCTCGCCTGGTCGGGTCCTGTCGGTGGTGGCGGCGCTATCTGTCATCCCAATCAAGGCATAAATCGCCCGTGTGGCTGACATGCCTTAAAACAAGAACAAAAAAAAAATGTTAGTTCAATCGCGATTGAACAACTTCTGTTTGTTTTTTCCCCTATCGACACCAGTGTGCGTCGTTTTGTGCGTAAGAAACGCCGAACTACGATAAAAGCTGCGTTATCTATTCACGAGCTGCAAAGTATTTATTATGAATGTGGGCTCATTATTCATTGAAAACTGTTTTATTCATCTGAGAACATTCTCCCTTTCGTTATAATTTCTTCAGAGAATCCAACATCGAAGTCTTTTTGTTCCTGTTGTTCTTACTCGTTCAATATTTTACGGGTTTTAAAAAGTCCCTTTCACAGCAGAAAGATGGACGATTCTTTTCTGGAGTGCGATATCGGATATTTTAAAATTCAGAAGGGGATATAAAAAACGTCTGTTCGGCTGGCATTGTTTAAAAGAATAATACAATTTCAGTTGCTCTTTTGTTTCTTGTAACCAGACGATTTAAATAATGAAAAAAATGAAATGAGCCACAACAATTGAGCTCCTGGAATTTAAGCTTTCTGGTAAATTCCCGCTTCTAATCCCTTATATTCAGAAAACGTCATTTTCATTATTGAAACATTCGATTTTAGCACTTTCCTCCGAAGGAAAGTAGCTATTGAGGTTGGACTCATGACGGAATTTTTGAAAAATTTCTTCAAATCTTTATCGATCCTACCTAGTAGACACCGAAAATGACCCCCGTTAAAATTTATATATATCTATATATATATAGATGCATATATATATATGTGTCTGTTAACACGATAGCGGCCAGAGTTTTTGTTTTTTCGTCACGAAACTTGGTATATAGCATTCAATTAGCAAACGATTGAACGAGTTCGTTAACCACCAATGTCTGTCCACCGGAAGGGGGGGGGGGTTTACCCCGAACCCAAAACACTAATTTGACTATGTCAGCCGTAATATTTGTTATATTTCAACGAAACTCGGTATTCGTAGTAGTAATCCACAGGTAAATAACTGTTGTAAAAATAAACTAAATCGGTTCATTAGAACGGGGGGTTTACTCTTGACCCAAATTCTTAATATACTCATACCGGTCGTAATTTCTGCTGTATTGTAACGAAACGCGGTATACGTCGTGGGTAACTCATGAGAAAGAAGTGTTGTAAAAATGAGCTGAATCGGTCAATCGGAAAGCGGTGGTTTAATTTGTAATATATTTCAATAGAAAAGCCCGTCAGACGTTGGTTCACAAAGCCGCCGCAAGGAGCGCTTTCTACCACTAGAGTGACTGTATCCTGTTCCTGCGTTAGATCAAAATACGATAATATGAGGTTTTTTTTTGTATTTATTACGTAGTGTAATAGGTACCATGTGTAAACATAACTCTGGAAGCAAATTATTAATTGATCAGTTACTCATTACAAATTTAAAAGAGAACTATTCATGTTTTTATTTTATTTATGTAGGATATTTTAAGCAAATTGTTCTGGAAAGCAATCTACACTACCCAAATTCTGAGGAAAGTGCTTAGTTATGCAGCTCCTGCGTGACGGACTTTTTTTTTTGTTGAGCTGGCTACATTGGCTTCATTAAACCAGTGGGACGTACGCAAAATTCGAAATGCCCAGTACAAGTAATGAACTTAAAATGCAAAGATATTCAATTAAAAAATTATCAAGTTAGAATAAAATCTATTCTATAATAATTCCGTCACGCAGGAGGTGAATAATTTGCTTAAGATAACCTATATAAACAAAAGAAAAACATGAATAGCTTTTTTCATGGCGCTTAACGTCTAGGTTAGCGCCTAGATTAATTTTCCCATTTTTTTTGGTCTATTTTCGCAAAGAAAAATCGTAACGCTTACGTTTTTTAGTTCATAAGCTTCTAAGCACTCGTTTTATAGGCTTCTTGGGCTAGGAAAACGAATGAAACCATTTTCAAGGCGATAGCTTTAAGCGTTTTCGAGAAAATTGGAAAAATAGTTTTTGAATACCGTTTTTGGTTTGGGTACTTAGAATCATGGAATTCAGTTGAAACATTTTCTGCATGTTCTACTTTCATTAAAACTAATATGTTAAAATTTTTGTTACGTTTGGAATTAAGGAAGGGTTAGAATAAAATATTTTATTAACAGACATAAAAAGTTTTGGTAACTTTGTATACTTTCCTTAATATCTCAAAAAAGGTAGAGAATCTTGGTAAACGGAAGAATACCATTAGAAAGCTTACTAAATGCTCTACAAAAAAGGTTCTGATGAGAGTTTTGATTAGACGATGTCAATCGGAGAAATAAGTGCTTAAAACTTTAAAGTAAATGATTTCGCTTATTCGAACCGTTCTTTTTGTCTGTTTTTATTCCTTGTTATGTTTTAATTGCTTATAGTTGGATAATATATTTGATAATAAATCAGCTTAAGAAAAAAAAGAAAAACAATTTAATCTTAGAGATATGGATTTCCAAGATATAGCTTTTCAACTGCCTAGCAGGGTCCTTCCTAGGGCGGGGACCCATCCAGGTAAGATCGTAAATAAGACCTTTCTTGAAAGTAAAGATGGAACTGTCAACTTTGGTCCTCCTCTGCCTCTCGGCACTTTTATTGCTGACGAAGGCTACCAATGAGTAGCTGAAACGTCCTAAATATAGATTTTTTAACAAAAATCGTATTGAGGTTTCTTTAGCCGAATCCCAACCATTCCATCTTTACTTATCACCTCGACGGCTAACTATCTAATTTTTACGCTTTCTAGAAATGTGGACCCAAAATAATAACAGCTTCTATTTTAATCATTTTAAATGAGTCTAGAGATAAGAACGGAACCGCGCTGAGATGATGCAGTTCCTGCGAGTCGGACTTTTTATATAATAGATACAATTATGCACGTCTCTGCTTTTATACTTGACGATTGCACTATTCAGAACTTAAACCTGGCACAGACTAAAATTGATAAGAGGAATCCCATTCAAGCTAGAACGTACGCCTGACCAAAGGAGAAAATAGAAGCCCCGACATCCAACAGCCCAAGTCATAAAATTAGCCCCTGACTCTTGTGGATTGTGATAGCCGTACGCCTCACATATTTCTACGGAAAGCCCCGGGTAGGCCGGCCATACACGTTCCGCTATACCGGAGAGGTATACCTGTACAGGTCGCTACGCCTGCACAGGTATACCGGAAGGGGCTGGCACACACGCCCCGGTTTACCTGCGCAGGTCACCGTGAACGTGTATGGCCGGCCTTAAAGGCCCCAAACCATTCTGTATTTTCGGATTTTTTTCACTTTAGCTTTAGGGTCTTGGGAAATACCTTATGATAAATGAGTGAGTGTCAAAATGCTGATTTTTGAAATCCTTAAGATGGTTGAATGTTCAAAGCTTTTGTATACTACGTATGGTAATAATTTCAAGACTTAATCACAGATAGAACGAAAGTTATAGAAGTGTGGCAAACTTGTAATTTTTGTTCGTCTTGCATACTCACCGTCGTGCTTGCAGGAACAGCGCAGGCTCATATATGTATAAATATATATACACACACACAGTAGTCCTTTTGTGAAGGAACAGGACGTTTTTCATTTACCTCAAGATCTTCCTTCTCTGCCAGCAACCTCAACGTTTTTGATACACACACACACATTCAATGAAGGTATTTTAATATTCAAAAACAAAAAGAGAAGAGTCTGAATTGAAGAGAACAGATACAAACAAATGGCTGACCTCCACTTTTTTTAAAAATTCAAACGAACAGTGTGAAAAAAACCATTCACATAAACCTACTCTGTTCTGTGTCGGTTTGTTTTACAGTTCGCATAAATCTAAGTTTTTTCTTTTGCTTTCCATTTACCTCACCCTTTTCTAAAGCTTCAAGCATTCTAAATAATACATGGAATCAACTAAAACGCCATTAAAAAAAAGCAAGAAAAGTTACAATAACACAAAAAGCATTCGGCGCTAATGACCTAGAAGTAGATGCGCCGTAAAAAAAAAAAAAAAAAAAAAAAAAAATACAAAAAGCTTAATGTAACGCAATTTGATGTAGTGAGAAATCATTTAAACTTTAGTTATTAAAACATTCAATACTTTAATCAATTAATGCTTTCCTTTTATGACATATTAGGGCGTTCTAAATGTTTTTTAATGAAAAATTAAATTTAGGTTGGAAGTAACCGTAGAAGTAAAGAAGTAGAAATGTAAGGGTCCACGTGGTTTACCTGCCCTAAGTTTTCTCGTATGTTCTAAACTAATAATCCAATTTTCAGATTTTCGAAAACATCGGGAAAGGACGTAGATTTATTTGGGCGATTAACTCCTTAGTTATTACGCCCTAAAATCTATTAATCAGTGTTTTATAATTTTGTGTTGTGTTTGTAGTTTTTATTTACTGTTTATTGCGCTTCTTTTTATATTATTTTCTTATTTATTCCATATCATTCAAAGCGTTTTAAATATACCGCAGGCTTTTAGGACTTGGATAATTTTGTCTATAGTTGGCTGACACTTTTTTAGAGCCTCTGCTACATTATGAGGTATATTTATTTGCCTAAACATTGATTCATATATCGGACATTCCTCTATTATATGAAAAATGGTTACTTCGATTTCATGTGTATATATATATATACATACATATATATATATATATATATATATATATATATATATTTATATACAGGGCTACTGGTAAGTAGACCCACATCCTTCGCGAGGTGATAGTTTAGCTCAAAACAAACAATTTTAAGCCTTAAATTCAACCAAAAAAACAATTTTAAGCCTATATTGCTTTATCCAAAAGTTTCCCGTTTCCAAGATATTTTGGAAAATATTAGCGTACTTAGCACTGACCAACAAGGCATTTCTCCTATGTACGCTAATATTTTGCAAATACTCTCCCGACCTCCCACCTAGATTTTTCCCATGCCCCTTGGGTATCCTTCCATTAACACCTTTTTTCTCCTTTCCTGTCATAAAATGTCATATACATGCCTTTTGATCCCTACCGACTTTTTTCCCACCACCTGCTGTTTTCAGTTACATATACCCCAGTAGATTCCTTCTTCCTTAGACACTTTCACAATGGTTATTTAACTGTCAACCTTGGTCTTCCTCTGCCGCTCGGCATTTCCATTGGTATGTAGTATCTTATTTCTTTGTAAAATTAATTAATGTTACTATTAGCTACTATATTTGTCATTGGTATGTAGTTTCTTATTTCTTTGTAAAATCAATTAATGTTACTAATTACTATTAAAATCAATTATTGTACCTATTTACTTTTTCATTCTAAGAATTTAAGACGATATGTTCTTTTATAAGTTAATTGTATTTTTTGTTTCTGTATTAATTTCTTTTTTTGTCATTTTAGCTGACGAAGGCTACCAATGAGTAGCCGAAACATCCGAAATATAGATTTTTTAAAACAAAATCATATTGAGTTTTATTTAGCCGAATCCCAACCATTCCATCTTTACTTTAATATTTTAGGATTTTCTTAAGTACAGTCACTTTTAGGTATTTTTTAAAATTTATTTCTGACATTTGAGCTGAATGTTTTTATTGTTTTTGTATTAGGGACTTTAAGAATCAACTATTAATTAAATAAAAATATCAAATTTTTACGGGACAACGGATGTTACGACCCAATAACTAAAATTAACATTACTGTTTTTCCTAAACCCTATAACTTCAACTCTATCTCTCTTAAAAAAACACTCTTTATGTGTATTATATATATAGGTGTTGTAGCTTTGACCACTTTGCAAAATGTAATTTTTTTTAGCTTGAATATTAAAGCTAAAGTATTTTTTTTTTCATTTCATTGTAATTAGCATTCTATTGCTTATCATATTTAATTTTTTCAAGGTTCTAGCTTTACATTTAGTATTTTTTATTAATTTTTTAAAAAATAATCGTACAGTGATCAAAGGTACAACATGTAGTTGTTCCTTTGACCATCGGGTGTTTTACCTCTGACCACGTAAAAAGAACACAGCAGTGCAGAAAAAAAATCGTATTCAGTAATATTGTAATTAATTGTAAGTTTAATAAATACTACAATACAATAAATAAAAAAGCTATTATTCATATTATGTTTTGTTTAATACGCTGAAAAATCCAGTTCAATCGATAAACGTTTTAACTGTCAAGCAGATCCACTAGCAATAGTAGGGTATGGAAGTTTAGCCACAATGTCTTCAACATCAATATATTAAAAAATTTCATATTCTCTCGTAAACTTGTCACTTAAAGTTTATTTTTTCAAATATTGGATCTTAAACATTGTACATTTAATACCACAGATCTCTGCCACTAAATATGTAATAGTATTTTTACTTTTATTTTTAACAAGTATAAAATTTCCTTTTTCCAAATCATATTTTTCAAATGGTTGCTTGTTATCGACCTAATTCTCGACATTTATCAGACAGATCAACGTCACTTTCTCCTGAAGAAATTTCGGTGTCAGTATCAGAATCTGAACTGTCATTAGAATAATTGTCTTTTTATTTACCACTTTTTTTGGGAAGGGGTTTATTTGTATGTGGTGTCTTACGTTTAGGATGGTGCTTTCGTTTTTTTTTCACCTTCAATAATTAGCTTTTCAGGAATATCCGTCAGGATACGTAGTTTCTCTTTAGGCCGGCCCTATTTGACATTTTCCTTGCCTGCGCTTTTCGATGAGTTACAACCTCAGGAGAACTATAAGGGGCGACAGGTTCGAACTGGTACACTGAGGATTGATAGTCAGTTTGAACTTATTTCATTTATTATTTTTTAAATTCTTTATGAACTATTGAAGCAATCAATATTAATTAATTGTTACAAATTTGATGCAGAAGAATATAATAGTTGAATTATGAAAAAATTTCTCAGGTGTTGTAGCTTTGACCTGGTCAAAGGAACAACTAGTCGTGGTCAGAGGTACAACACCTAGTCGTGGTGAGAGGTACAACACCTAGTCGTGGTGAGAGGTACAACACCTAGTCGTGGTGAGAGGTACAACACCTAGTCGTGGTGAGAGGTACAACACCTAGTCGTGGTCAGAGGTACAACACCCTGGTAGTGGAAATTAAAAAGCATGCTAAAAATTTTAGGGTTAAGATAAATCAATTTCAGAAGCTACACCATATTTTTTATTGTAATAGCTATTGTAACAAAAAATATTATGAGGCAAAACGTCATCAATAAATAACTTACATTTTTATGATAGAAATGAAAAAGTATTTTTTGGAAGAATCCTCTTTGACTTGAATAATCCAACGTAGGTTACACAAGCCCTCTAGTGAAGGAGCTAAACACTAATTACAACAAAATTTATAAAATGTTGCTACATGCCGCCACAGCCTCGGTTGTCAAAGGTACAATATGGTCAGAGGCACAACTCCTTCCCCTATATATATATATATATATATATATATATATATATATATATATATATATATATATATATATATATATATATTCATGCGAGAATAATGGAATGCAAACATTAACGGAGGTTAGGATCAGACTCCCTAAATTATTTCCCCCGGAAGAGCTTGGATAAATTAAGAGGGTATATTAATACTATTACAATGGCCTAGAGTAAGGAATCGATTCTCTGAAATGAACGAGTCTGAAGATGAACTACCGAAGTGTGGAGTGGGTCTAGATCAAAGAGAGCCCTTCCCCTTCCACCATTGCTGGATGGATCTGCTGTCAGTAGCACCCTCCTCTCCTGATTTTACTAATTCGCAGAGCCCCCCCCCACGCGAAACGAATGGCCTCCCTTAGAACGTAAATTAAAAATTAAGACCGAAGAAAAGCGCTGTCATTCACAGTTTTTCCCACCTGACCTTTCAATCCTTTTAATTTAATAATTTGTTTTGTTAATTATAAAGCATCGAATTTAAACATTATTAGCACTTGTGTATAATTATTAATAAGTAAAGATGGATTAGTTGGGATTCGGCTAAAAAAAACCTCAATACGATTTTTGTAAAAAAAAATCTATATTAAGGACGTTTCGGCTACTATTTGGTAGCCTTCGTCAGCAATGAAAGTACCGGGAGGCAGAGAAAGACCTAAGTTAACACTTAAGGAACCATTGTGGAAGTGTGACACGTGACACTTCCACAATGGTTCCTTAAGTGTTAACTTTCGTCTTCCTCTGCCTCCCGGCACTTTCATTGCTGACGAAGGCTACCAAATAGTAGCCGAAACGTCCTTAATATAGATTTTTTTACAAAAATCGTATTGAGGTTTTTTTTTTAGCCGAATCCCAACTAATCCATCTTTACTTATCACCTCGACGGCTAATATCTAATCTTCATGATAATTATTAATATTAATCCTTTAGAATACTGCAGAGGTCTGCAGAAATCTTTTATTAAATCTTTAGTAAAGAAATTTTTCTTTTTTTTTTTTGACTACACTTCTTTTTTGTATCGATGTTTGGTAAATGGTCTTAATCGATTAAAATCAGCTGGGCCATTATTCTTAGCTTTAGTTATGACGTGCCCCGGGCACTAAAAGGTTCTTTTGCTCACTTTGGTTGTAAATATTTAAAATTTTAGCTCCTGATGAGGTACTGAAGGTGCGAAACACGTTCAGCAGGAATTAGTAAATTATTTTTTTTTTACGCACGTATTTTTATTTGTTAACTTTCCATCTGGTAAAGTGGATACCAACACTCGTGTGTGTGTGTGTTTTTAAATATTGTACATTTATATATATTATCTTATGTTAAGATTTTATGTCTGAAGGCTAATTTGAAAATTTCTCCTAAACATCAAATATTTGCCTCAAAAACCATTGTTTTGCTTATGGGAGGAATAATATAATAATAATTGCAAAAGAAACGACGAGCTGTGACCGCCTCGACGATAGTCTAAACCCATCCTATGAGATATGGCTTTGGAGGAGGTCCAGGCCTCATTAACGAGGAAACGGTGGAAAAATAGAAGAGTCCTATCTCATTTTATGAGGCTCCCTTTATAGTGGGGAAGGCCTCATAAATCGTCGGAGTATGACTTGGCCCTCTTCTTCGCCTCACTATGCAATCTCCTCAAGACCCTACTAACATTGTCTTATGGGATTATTAAATCTCTATAGACTTTTACTTTTTTTTTTTTTTTTGGTTTTAGTAGAAGCAGTTGTAAACAGATGAAAATACACTATTTATTTTATAATCCTACTTAAAGAGTGTATTAAAGAGATTTGTACACATAGATTGTGGTATATGAAATAAAAAAATACAAAACTTATCATATTACTGACCATTTTCCCCAGAGGGTTTACTATTTTCTAGTTGTGTTGACTATATGGTTCAATTATTTAATGAAAAATAGAAGTCGAACATTTTCCCAAACTGGCTGATCCTATTATTACGGACTCGCTAGGGATTCTGTATGTCCACATATACAAGTGACACTTTAAGGAGTATACGTGTGAATAAACGTATGGTAAAAAGGACGGTCTCATATTTATCAATTTACCTTTCTTTTTAATGAAGAATTTTAGAAAATTTTACTTAACTCTTCAAATGATGACCTTTGTTTATTGTTTCCCCAACGTTAATAAGCGTTTTGCGAACGTTTCTAGGGGTAATTTATCCAGCACCGAAAGAACTAGCAAGCAGACAACTAAAGTTCTGCATGAGGTTTCTTCGCTGGGAAGTATGCATTTTATAAATACAGCGGTTCGTTTTTTTTTTTTAACGTTTAACGTGTCCGCAGAAATCTCATTCTGCTTCATCAGAAAGCTTTTGATAACTTTTTTTTTTTTATTTGAAATATTAACCTGAGTAGTATGATATACGCGGGTTGAGCAATGAGCCGTGAACTATGGCTAGGAATGATGGAGAAGAAAGGCGGGCGGGGTATGGTGCAGGAAGGGGCAGGGTTTGCTTTTACCCGCACAGCATCTAGGGCTCGTTTTATTTAATTGTTACTCTTGTTTGTCCAGATTAGATCTTACCCGAACAACTTGTCCGGGCCCCAGTTTACTTACTCTTGGTTGAATCAGTTCGCATAAAGTCTTTTCACTTGTTCAAATCAAGGCAAAGAAGCACTGAGTTGCCAGCTGAGACAGTTGTATGTAAGGTAAGTGATGCCACTTGTACTTTTGATAGATAAATACTTATCTTAAACTTTAGCACCTTCAAGATGTGCTTGGAACATTTTGGGATCAATAATCGTAGATTCAATGGTACTATCTTTTTCGTCTTGGTCCAAGGGGCGTTCTTGTATTTTCTCGGCCAACCTTTTCTTCTAGTATATATTTGTCAAATACCACTCACTCACTGACTATCCTCGCTCACCCCAAACCACTCGACAGAAAAATTTGAAATTTCTTATGGACACTGCCTTTGAAAGGTTTTTTCGATATTCAAATTTGTAAGTATCTTTAGAGGGGTTTGAATTTTTAGTTTTAAAGAGAGCATGCTCGCCTAGGCAGAATTCGTTGCTAAGACGATAACAGAACAGCTGTTACCGTGATGTATCTATTTCATAGTATTATTCTTAATTGCGTTTAATTTCAAATACGATGGCAGTCCTTGAATTACTGGAAATAAACTGTATAAAATCACCATTTTAATTTCGATTCATTTCAACTTGTCCCCCATAGGGTTTACGCTATAACCGGTGATGATCCATCGTAGTAATAATACCCTGAGCCCTTGCACAGCCTCCTCGCCCATCAGCATACCCAGTCAGAACACTTCTTGGTAATGCTCGCAAATATAATGGATGTTTCAAAATGACATCTGAAAAACATAAATTTTTAAATTTTAATGTAATTTTATTAATGAAAACGAAATTTAACCTGTATTAAATGTTGCTTTAAATGTTAATTGTAACCTATACATAACGGGTTATTTTTTTCTTGACACTGGTCCGGAGCGCCCCATGTCAAGAAGCATTATATTTTGATTACTTATCAATATATGTATAACATATAGTATGTCGGGAACCATGTTATAATAAACTGCAAGAAATTATCTAGTAACGTTAATTTTGTTGATACATTATTTAACGCAATAAAAAAAACTACTTATCTGCCTTGACGAACCACGGGCATTCAGCTAGTAACAGATATAGACACTGGGTAGCGAGTAGTATAACATCCTCATCTTGGTTTCATGAATATTTTTTTACGTTACATCATCTTCTGGGTATTAGTCGCTATTTGTAAGTTAAATACTGCCTACGACACGTGGTTTCCCCAGCCGGTCACCCATCCAGGTATCTAGGATACGTGTATTTAACGTTACAATAACCATAGGCCCTTTCCTATAACCTCACCATTATTCCTACCAAGACAACCTCAGGATGAACACCAATCATGTACCATACATCTCATTAAAGCACACGTGGAAGACCCGGAACAGCTTTCTGAAACAACTAACTCAATATATTAAGCCTGTGTATAATTAATGTACGCCATTAAGAAAGGATTTATTACTTTGCTTCTATTAGGTAGATATAAATTTACCATGTATCACTCCTTTCGAATCTACATTAATGACAAACTTATTTATATAAACTTAGGCCAGCTTTTGGGACTTCAAATCTTATTTCATTTTCCGTTGAAACGCTTCGTCTCACGCCATTGTCAATCTATGCTTTGTCAGAGCTGTATTTGAAGTAGCCCTAATTTTATTTTTATTTATGACAGCTTTGCCCCCCAATACTATTTTTGAGTCGATCCTCATATCTAATAATTACTAGAACTTTCTGAAAATCCCCTGTAACCCAGAGTCATATTTATAATTTACAAGTTTCCTAGAATTCAATAACAAAAATATTTAATATACACAAAATGCGCTCAATAGGTAAATAATGTAATCTAATAAGATATACATATTGTAAATATACATAAAATAATATAATCTTGATGTTCATTAGTGGATGAATAACAAAATTAAAATTGAAACCAGCAACATGAAGCTCCCACGCTTCATAAATTAATTGATCCACATGACTTCCCGTGTACTTCTCACGTGAAGTCATTCAGTTTTGAAGGCGGATTCTTATCTAAGATATACATCTAGGTAATAATATTAATGTAACCTCAGGACATTACCGAACAATATATACATAATACATTTTGTTTTAATTTTAATTTATTTTCAGAGCTCTGCATTGACTGCGAATAGCTGTTTTTTAAGAAACAAACAAACACAAATGTTTGCGTCCCCAATAAGTAATTTGTCTACAGAATTAAGGACTAAACAATATTTACAGCAGTGATATTTACATCATAGTTACTATATTTACATAACATAACAATAAAACTACTAACATTATTTAATTATTTATGATCGTGGAGTGTAGTATTGTGTCCATGTAAAATTAATATCAATTAATAACACTTTTCTTATTTTTATTTTTTTTTTTTTACGGCGCATCTACATCTAGGTCATTAGCGCCGACATCCAGGGTGCAGTGAGGAATTTTACCAGCGAGCCGTGGGATGATAAAATTCCTGCCGGAGGTTGGGAATCGAACCCACCATCTCCCACTTATGAATCCAAGGCGCTAGCCATTAGACCACGGGAGACCCCACTTTTCTTATTAGGTTAATAATAAAGTGTGATTATTATTATACCATTGAAATAATATTTCTAAAGCAGCCTTCATACTATGCATCAAATGGTTGTGTGTAGGTTGTGTTGTTTTAGAAAATCTTAATATATCGTTAATGAAGGGGGTTACCCTCTGTCAGTAGTTCCTGTAAGTTGTATGGTAATTTTTGTTGTTCTCGTATTCCGCATTCCGTTAGTAAGTGTTTTCTGTCATTGGTACGTTACACTGTCTGCAAATGGGTTGTTGTTTCTTTGTCATTAACTATGAGTGAGTTAGTAAAGTGCGTCCTAGCCGTAGTCTACCTAGTATAACGTCTTCTCGTCTAATTCTTCGTCTACTTCAGCTCCATTTAAATAGTATTTTTGATTTCTCTCAGTTTGTTGTTTTGTCTGTTCGTTCAGTGTTCTTATCACGTTTGTTGTATAGTATTATTATTGTTCTTAGCCGAATTGGTCGCATAGTATTATGATACATAATAAACTTTTATTTTTTATGTAAGGCATACATCCCCGTGAAACGGGAAACCTACAAATAAATAAATTAAAAAAATTTAACAAAAAGGAGAGTCAATGCCCTTGTCATTCATATAACTTATAAAATGTTTTCATTTTTATTGATTTCTAAAATTACTGAGTTTTTAACTTTTATTTGAGTTATTTTACTATTTTACATTTTTTTCATAATGTTTTCTCATAATTTTAAAAATTATTAACATTAACCACAAAAATTGTTGAGATTGTTTCTTCCTTCTTAGCTTCACTACAAACGTAAATGATAACCACAAGTGGTTTAGGTTACATACTCAACATACGGGATTATGTTAGCCCAGCCCTCGTAAGTCCACAATATAAACTCCCTTCTTAATTAAGCCAGGCCAAGCAACAAGCCAAAGATAAACCTTTGCCTACGTTATTATGCAAAAGCAAAGAAAACTCTTTGAGGTCTGTCAGTAATTAACTTCTGGTTTATTTTTTGGAGGGCTATTCATTGTAAATTTTATCAAGCCAGGGATTCGACTAAGAACAATCACATTTTCGTAAACATCTATGTTCAGAACGTTTCAGTATGCTATTTGGAAAACCCTGCCAAGGAGTCCGAAATCCGTCAACACGCTGCCTATCATCTCCAGCCAGGATATTACTGATGCCTCTTTTATGGAAAGAAAATCATCACCCCCAAATGGGAATCGAACCCACGACGTTAGGCACGCAGTACAAACGCCTTAGCGCACACGGCCTTATGGTCTCACGTCACACAGTGGGCCAAACGAAAAAAAGGCTACAACCTCTAAATCTTAACCGATTTCAATGCATTTTTTTTTTTTTTTTTTTTTTTTTTTAATGCATGAAATCAATTCATTTAAAGTTTTAAGCACTTATTTCTCCGATTGACATTGCCTAGTTAAAACTTTCTTCAGAACCTTTTTTGTAGAGTATTTAGTAAGCTTTCGAAAGGTAATCTTCCGCTTCACAAGATTGTCAACGGTTTTCGAGATACTAACGAAAGTGCCAACGGCCATAGCCACGTTGAATACACCGGTTCTCGTAGATCACCGAAGTTAAGCAACGTCGGGCGTGGTCAGTACCTGAATGGGTGACCGACCACGTGCTGTTGGCATTAGAAAAGGGTGGCAACCTGTAGATAGCCCGGCGCTAATAGCCAAACAGTTGATGCGCCGTAAAAAAAAACAAAAAAAAAAAAAAAAACTAACGAAAGTATACAAAGTTATCAAAACTTTTTTTGTCTGTTAATAAAATATTTTATTCTAACCCTATCTTTACTCTAAACGTAACAAAAATTTCAACATATTAGAGTTGATGAAATTCGAACATGCAGAAAATGTATCAACTGTATCCCATAATTCTAAGTACCAAAATCAAAGACAAACAAAAAAGCCTCCCTAGTAAGGTCGCTAGGCAGTTGAAAATCTATATCTTGGAAATCAATATCTCTAACGTTAATTGTTTTTCTTAACCTGTTTTATTTTCAAATACATTATCCAACTATAAGCAATTAAAAAATAAAAGTCCGTCACGCAGGAGCTGCATAACTAAGCACTTTCCTCAGAATTTGGGTAGTGTAGACTGCTTTCCAGAACAATTTGCTTAAAATATCCTACATAAATAAAATAAAAACGTGAATAGTTCTCATTTTGTAATGAGTAACTGATCAATTATTAATTTGCATCCAGAGTTATGTTTACACATGGTACCTACTACACTACGTAATAAATACAAAAATCCTCATATTATCGTATTTTGATCTAACGCAGGAACAGGATACAGTCACACTAGTGGTAGAAGGCGCTCCTTGCGGCGGCTTTGTGAACCTACGCCTGCCGGCTTTCTATTCAAATATATTACAAATTATACCCCCGCTTTCCGATTGACCGATTCAGCTCATTTTTACAACACTTCTTTCTCATGAGTTACCCACGACGTATACAGCGTTTCGTTGCAATACAGCAGAAATTACGACCCGTATGAGTATATTAGGAATTTGGGTCCGGAGTAAACCCCCCCTTCTAATGAACCGATTTAGTTTCTTTTTACAACACATATTTACCTGTAAATTACCACTACGAATACCGAGTTTCGTCGAAATATACCAAAAATCACGGCTGGTAGTGGCGAATTGGTATTGTGGGTCCGGAGTAAACCCCCCCTCCTAATGAACCGATTTCGTTTATTTTTACAACACATATTTACCTGTGGATTAGCACTACGAATACCGAGTTTCGTCGAAATATACCAAAATCACGGCTGGTAGTGGCGAATTGGTATTGTGGGTCCGGAGTAAACCCCCCCTTCTAATGAACCGATTTAGTTCATTTTTATATCTCAGTTTTCTCTCTATATTAACACTACGAACACCAAGTTTCGTTGAAATATAACAAATATTACGGCTGACATAGTCAAATAAGTGTTTTGGGTTCGGGGTAAACCCCCCCTTCCGGTTGACCGACTTTGGTGGTTAACGAACTCGTTCAATCGTTTGCTAATTGAATGCTATATACCAAGTTTCGTGACGAAAAAACAAAAACTCTGGCCGCTATCGTGTTAACAGACACATATATATATATGCATATATATATATATATATATATATATATATATATATATATATATATATAGATATATATAAATTTTAACGGGGGTCATTTTCGGTGTCTACTAGGTAGGATCGATAAAGATTTGAAGAAATTTTTCAAAAATTCCGTCATGAGTCCAACCTCAATAGCTACTTTCCTTCGGAGGAAAGTGCTAATAGCAAGGAATACAAAAGAGACAAAACGAACAGTTCGAATTAGCGAAATCAATTACTTTAAAGTTTTAAGCTCTTATTTCTCCGATTGACATCGCCTAATCAAAACTTTCATTAGAACTTTTCTTTAGAGCATTTAATAAGCTTTCTAATGGTATTCTTTCGTTTACCAAGGTTCTCAACCTTTTTCGAGATATTAAGGAAAGTAAACCAAGTTACTAAAACTTTTTATGTCTGTTAATAAAATATTTTATTCTAACCCTTCCTTAACTCCAAACGTAACCAAAATTTCAACATATTAGTTTTGATGAAAGTAGAACATGCAGAAAATGTTTCAACTGAATCCCATGATTCTAAGTACCAAAACCAAAAACGGTATTCAAAAACTATGTTTCCCATTTTCTCGAAAACGGTTAAAGCTATCGCCTTGAAAATTGTTTCATTCGTTTTTCTAGCCCAGGAAGCATATAAAACGAGTACTTACAAGCTTATGAACTCAAAAACGTAAGCGTTACGATTTTTTTGCGCGAATTTCGCCCCAAACGCCATCTTCCAGTAGGCGGATTTTTTCGGTTAACGAACTTGACCTTTCAAATCAGACGAAAGATTTTTATACCAAATTTCATCAAAATCGGACCATTCGTCTGGGAGCTACAGAGCGAACAGACAAATATATATATATATATATATATATATATATAATTTTCTAGTCGGCACTTCCGGACTGTTTCATTGTATCAACCTTATAAGCGGGGTTCCTCCCTTAGGGGGAAGGAGGAACCGCGCTAAAAACAAGGGAAAGAAAAAACAAATACCTGGCCTGACAAAGTTATTCTAAATTTTATTACAAAGTTATTTTTTTTATTAAAAAAAAATGCTTTGAAGCCGGTTAATATTTAGAGGGTTTCGTCACACAGTGGTGCTGAATGGCCAAAAGCGGACAAAATTCCATATCTCGAGAACGGATTAACCTAGAAACCTGGGGCTAGTCTCATTCGACTCTGAACAAAACCACAAACCAAGTTCAACTGGATGGAAATTTTGAAGTAAATCCATAAAGAGCTAATGGAAAAATGAAAGCCTATTTGTGCGTTAAAAATGTTTGAGATTTTCGGAATATGTTGAACTCATCAAAACAAAATGCAACAAGTATTTTGAATGTATATTTTAATTAATTCAGGGTAATTTTGTTGAAGGAATAAGCCGAAGTTTGTACCACCCAACAAACAGTCAAACAAATCGCGTTATTTCATTTTAACTCATGAGAGTTCAAGAGTAAACAACTTTAGCACCTAGAATGAACTCGAATTATAAGTGTTTTGACATGAGGGCATGTATTACCTCAGGCAATAGGGTAAACTGGATAGTGCAACAAACATACGCCTACTCTAATCCTTTCCTTTCACTCTGGTTTAATGATCGGATAAGCAGATAAAAGCAGGCGATTGTTGTTCTAATCTTTACTTAAACATGTCTTCTTTAAAGACCTTTCTGACCTCGGAGGAAGTTGGAGCTTTTTTTGTAAACATAGCGGTTTTCAGTGCTTATATAAAATTCGTAACATAGAACGTTGTAATGCGCTCTATTTTTTTTTGCCCAGTGTTCCCGATGTGTGGCTTAGTTGACCATCCTAGAGCAGGAAAAAAATTCATTATTTCTTTCTCTTTTGAAATTATATATTAATTATTTTTAGTAGTTTGTTATTTGGTCCTTAACACTCCAATGATCGCGCCATTGAAACTATCATTGGTGGTCGCCTTGTATCTGAGAGATACGCCTGAGTTTCAGTCTCATTTACTGCAAATAACTTTGTATTAAGAATGAAGAAAAACTAACAGGAGATTAATATATAAAAAAATAGTAAATTTACCAAGAAAAAGTTATTTATTTAAATATTTTGATGAAAAGGGGAAGGGTATTAACTAATAATACAATCCAAGGTGAGGAATAACCCTTCGAAGTTCAACATACACTTTTATTATATAATAAGTGTTTATGTTGAACTTTGAAGGGTTATTCCTCACCTTGCATTGTATTATATGTTATTTATTTATTACATGCAAACTTATATAGTTGAAATACACAAATAACAAGTAGGTAGGAAATATTAATAATATTTTGTAGTAATATATAACTTCAAAAAGTCCGACTCGCAGGAACTGCATCATCTTAGCGCGGTTCCGTTCTTATCTCTAGACTTATTGAAAATGATTAAAATAGAAGCTGTTATTATTTTGGGTCCACATTTCTAGAAAGCATGAAGATTAGATAGTTAGCCGTCGAGGTGATAAGTAAAGATGGAATCGTTAGGATTCGGCTAAAGAAACCTCAATACGATTTTTGTTAAAAAATCTATATTTAGGACGTTTCAGCTACTCATTGGTAGCCTTCGTCAGCATTGAAAATGCCGGGAGGCAGAGGAGGACCAAAGTTGACAGTTCCATCTTTACTTTCAAGAAAGGTCTTATTTACGATCTTACCTGAATGGGTCCCCGCCCTAGGAAGGACCCCGCTAGGCAGTTGAAAAGCTATATCTTGGAAATCCATATCTCTAAGATTAAATTGTTTTTCTTATTTTTCTTACCCTGATTTCAAATACATTATCCAATTATAAGCAGTTCAAAAATAACTAGGAATAAAAACAGGTAAAAAGAACAGTTCGAATAAGCGAAATCAATTACTTTAAAGTTTTAAGCACTTATTTCTCCGATTGACATCGCCTAATCAAAACTTTCATCAGAACCATTTTTGTAGAGCATTTAGTGAGCTTTCTAATGGTCATCTTCCGTTTCCCAAGATTCTCAACCTTTTTCGAGATATTAAGGAAAGTATACAAAGTTACCAAAACTTTTTATGTCTGTTAATAAAATATTTTATTCTAACCCTTCCTAAACTCCAAACGTAACAAAAATGTCAGCATATTAGTTTTAATGAAAGTAGAACATGTAGAAAATGTTTCAACTGAATCCCATGATTCTAAGTACCCAAACCAAAAACGGTATTCAAAAACTATTTTTCCAATTTTCTCGAAAACGGTTAAAGCTATCGCCTTGAAAACGGCTTCATTCGTTTTGCTATCCCAAGAAGCCTATAAAACGAGTACTTACAAGCTTATGAACTCAAAAACGTAAGCGTTACGATTTTTTTGCGCGAATTTCGCCCCAAACACCATCTTCCAGTGGACGGATTTTGCTGGTTAACGAACTTGACCTTTTAAATTGGGCGACGGATTTTTGTACTAAATTTCATCACAATCGGACCATTAGGAAAGCCAGAAATGAGCGAACAGACAAATATATATATATATATATATATATATATATATATATATATATATATATATATATAAATTTGAACCACCGTTATTTTCGGTCACTAGGGGTTCTGAAACGCGAAATTTTCTTGTCGGCACTTCCGGATTGTTTCATTGTATCAACCTTATAAGCGGGGTTCCTCCCTATGGGGGAGGGAGGAACCGCGCTAAAAACGTCTTCTGTATCAGCATCCACTTTACATCCATCTGGAGAATATAATGTGCAATGCTAGAGACATAAATATTGGCAACACCCCTTGCATTTATACTGGGTAAGCCTTGTAGTCTTGTTTGCCCAAAACATTTGGCATCGCTTTATAGTTTTGGTGCTCTCGGCTACAGTGCTATCTTTTTTACCCCTGTTTCTTCATCAATCGCTCCATCCATATTCATACTTGATATCATAAGTACGTTTATTTTGTTGTTGTTTTTATTTTGTGGTATTTATGACGCCAATGTGCCCTCTTTTCTAAGAGTACAAATATGGTCGCGTGGTATCTATTAGATACAAAATAGTTTTAGTGGATAGTTACTGCTTGGAGGAGCGTCAGGTCAGAACTGACTTATCAGCCACTACCTGCTCTAGGAATAGTAAAGGGTATAGCTAGACCCGCGCACTTGCGTCCCTTACACAGTCTGCGTAAGATGCTCTATATCTGAGAGATCTCACGCGACCATTGGAATGTTAACTTCCATTATTCTGACGTTGGGCCTAAAATAATGGAAATAACCTTCGAACAGAAGGGAAAAGTATGCTGTTCAGTGATCCTAATATAGTGTTTTCCGCCCTGGCATCACTGTGCGTCGTCAAATAAGATTTCATGACATTTATCCTTGGAATATATTGCGCCGTTTTGACTTGAAATGCTTAAGACCTCCCGGAAGTGGGTATATCGTGCTGGATGACAAGTAAGTAATGTAAACCGGAAGTAGCAACCCCTGTATAGACTGCTTTATCCGAGAAGCAATCCAACTAGGGATGGAAATTCGCTGCAAATAACCTGCCTCTGAATACATAATATCCCAGATATATATGGCATCGTTAGCACGGATCCTATTTACATATGTGTGGCCATTTTACCATAACGCATCTTAATATTCAGGACAGCTGAATGGGCCGTCATGAAGAGAAAATGTCCTTATTTCTGATTACGGCGGGGCTCAAACCTTAATTGGAGCCATTTAAACTCAATATTGATTTATGCCGTTCAGCATATTTTCTATACTGGGAAGTACGTTTCGTAAAGCTCTTTCGCATGCTCCTTCAGCAATAAATGCGAGATGAACAGCTTGAATATTAAATATGGTATATTAGTCGGAGAGCTGGTAACGCACTGCACCTCTTGTGTAGATAACAAGGGAAATATGTGTTGGCTAGACTTACCGTGGAACACCAGGTGCTGCACATAGGGGAATGGTGCAACAAAATATTGCCCAAAAATATTGTTTTATTCAGAAGCCAACTATAACTACAATTAGGGATTTAATTATCAGGGTCCACTCCAAATTGTCTTACCATCCTAATCCCGTAGGTCAATCCTTATCTTCCCAATACCATCCAGACAATCCTCCCAGGCGGCTTAAGAGACAGTGGCCCCGAGACAATTTACTTGCCTGATCTTTTCATGATCAATAAAATATTTATTAAGACACCTCTGGAAGTGCCAACAATGGTTGGCTTCTTCCAAATTTTGTATTTTTTTTATTTTTATTTTATTTTACTTTTGCCAGTTTTGTCAACTTGTACATAATATCTGGATCAACAAACTTGATCATTGTACTGTTAACCTGTACAGATTTCAAATAAATAAATACTATAAAAAAAAAAAAAAAAAAAAAATTATCAGGGCGGCGTTAATAGCCCTAATGTTGATACGCCGTTAAACACAAAAAAAAAAAAATTATCAGGAACCATGAAAATAAATGTTGCCTATGATAGGCTGCTATACACAAGAGTGAGTGAGAGCACCAATCATCTGGGCAGTTGTGGATGTTCTCTGCATGATCTTGTACAGATGTTCCGGTTTAAATGGCAGCGTGAATAAAACACTCATTTAATATTAGAATAAAAACAAATAATTTTTTATTTACTTGTTATCCCCCTTAAAAGTGTATTCCGTATTTATTATTCATTGTAAAATTGTCTTTATTATGCATTAAAGATAGTTGGTTTATGAATAAAATAATATTTTATGCGCAGTACCTGGTGTTTCACGGTAAGTCTAGCCAACACATATATACCTTCTTATTTACCCAAGAGGTACATTATAGCAAAATTTCAGGGTGCGTAATACACTTTATGAAAAGTGCGATACCAGCTCTCCGACTAATGTATTTAACTTAGGCCTCCCGTCCACTGGAACCGAAAAGCTGCGAAATGAATTCGGACGAAAACACACGAACAATCCAAACACGAGGCTCCATCATGGACCGCGTCCATTGGGCCCGTATCGTTCGTCCGTTTTCGTCCGAACTTGTGTGAAGTGCGAACCGTTCCCATTCTGCTGGTATTTATAGTTGCGAACGAGTGCGAAAAGTCATGGTTGAAAATGGATTGTGAGTACGAGCCATCAAGTCTACTGCGAATTCGGCCGAACACTGAGGCAATGGACGAGAGGAATTCGCACGTATTCGGACGCCGATGGATGTCCGAATTCGTTGCTTCGCAGTCCGCAGCTTTTAGGTTCCAGTGGACGAGAGGCCTTATTTAATCATCTGTCATCTGTTTGGTCATCTGTCATCGATTGCAAAAGAAGAATGCGAAAGAGCATTACGATAAAAAGTAAAACGAATGGTAAATTTTGGTTTTCTTTACTTTACAGGTTTAATTGGTACACGAAAAATCATATTTCGATGACTAGTTTCCTCGGAATTACTCATAATTGCTCATTACTGTTATTGCACACACGGTGTGCAAGCCTCGGAAATCTATTGCACACAAGGTGTGCAAGCCTCGGAAATCTATTGCACACACGGTCTGCAAGCCTCGGAAATCTATTGCACACACGGTCTGCAAGCCTCGGAAATCTATTGCACACACGGTCTGCAAGCCTCGGAAATCTATTGCACACACGGTGTGCAAGCCTCGGAAATCTATTGCACACAAGGTGTGCAAGCCTCGGAAATCTATTGCACACACGGTCTGCAAGCCTCGGAAATCTATTGCACACACGGTCTGCAAGCCTCGGAAATCTATTGCACACACGGTCTGCAAGCCTCGGAAATCTATTGCACACACGGTGTACAATCGGCCTCGAATAGGTCAAGTCGAGAGTTCTTAAACAAACTGTAGTTAAAAGAAAGAACATAGTAATTAATAAGACAAAAAAACTTCAATAAAATATTCTTAGTGAGAAGAAACTTCAGTACAGAGGAGATACTGATTATACTAATCTATACAATGAAAATAAATAAATAATGGCTTCCTTATTTATAATGAGCATTTATGGAACCTAATCCTTCCCTAGGGCTTTGGAAGAACGAGGCTTTCCGCTCTTTTAGAGGAAAATGGTTTTTCAGAAAAATATTTTCTAGATACATAAAATAAATCAAAGCTTAATCCGATAAGATTATGGCATTTACCAATAATTACTGCAATATTTTTTATTAAATATTAATCTGAGTTTTCCAATGTTTCTAGAAAATTATCCATTTCAACAGTGAATAAGTAATTTCATTAATATTTATGTTTTCCATGCAGTATTAATTCTGTTCCTGGTTTTATTAGCTGGAGTCAGCCATTTTACTACATTATGCGAATTGTGTATTTAAACAATTTCTAGAAAATAGTAAAAATCATGTAGAAGTCTGATTCAAACGTTTGATAACTTTGTCATCGAAACATGGTAATTGGAAAGAGGTATGAGAACTCACGGTAGTTTGAAAACCTTAGAGAGCGTTACAGGTTATAATACGCCTGAATAGCTCACAAGGCTAAAAACTTTATTCATATACCATGTACCGTCTAGTGACAGGCAGTAATACCAAAAGTTAGCTAAGGTAACACTAGATAGCTCTAAAGTCGAGAATTGAGAAGAAAAACACGGTGAAAAATATGAGAGCTCTTGACTGCTGGATAAGTCAACGGTATGTGAGTCCCTTCTTTCCTCCGACTTGTATACAGGTCAACGGTACATAGGGCCCGCCACTCTCGACTGCTAGAGCAGTCAAAAGTTTACAGGGCCCGCCACTCTCTACTGCTAGAGCAGTCAAAAGTACACAGGGCCCGCCACTCTCTACTGCTAGAGCAGTCAAAAGTACACAGGGCCCGCCACTCTCGACTGCTAGAGCAGTCAAAAGTACACAGGGCCCGCCACTCTCGACTGCTAGAGCAGTCAAAAGTACACAGGGCCCGCCACTCTCGACTGCTAGAGCAGCAGAGAAAGGGTTAAATGATATAACATACACTTGCCTCGATACCTAACTGAACTGTTATCACATAGGCGCCCACATATTCCTACTATATTCAAATACCTACTGGCCAAAAATACATACAACCAAATATACCGAAAGAGTTTTAAATATCACGATAATTATTAAAAATTAAAAAAAAAAGTATATTTTAGTTACTATTACTAATTATCTATTTCATATTATATTTTATTTCTTTACCGATCCTGGGTTAATTTTAAATCGTTTCGAGTTTCCATATGAATTTTTAAATGATCATTTTATAGTTTTTCTTTTAACACTGAAAGATTGTCATTATTGTGCAACTCTTCATGTTAATAATAAGCAATAAATGCATAAATCCCGGCCTGGCAATTTAATTTTTCTAAATTATAAAAAAATTGATTAAGCCTTAAAGAATATCATTCTTTTACTTAAAACTGTTAAATTATTGGTTCAATTTGATGAAAAGAGCTATATATATGTATATATATATATATATATATATATATATATATATACATATATATATATATATATATACATATATATATATATATATATTTATATATATATATATATATATATATATATATATATATATATATATATATGCACAATTTATTTGTAATTTTGTTATTGAGCAATATATTTTGTAATGTGATGTACTGATGTGTGGGATGTTCCTAAAAATCTGAGGTGCCTAAAAAGCTTCCCTTCTACTACATTTGAGCTTTTTTTCATAGGAGTCACTGTAGCAAATCTCTGGGTCGCTTACTACTAAGTCATCTTGTCGTCCGGAGAGATTTAGGGTTTTTATAGGTCAATAGTTTGCTAAAAAAACTTTGAAATATAAGAAATATTCCATCTATAACGCAAGGAATATTGAGGTTTATGGAGGTTGTGGTTAAAGAACGGAACATTGAAGGTGGTTCTTAGGATTTTGGGTTAAAACCTAAGAACGAAATCATCTATATTTTTCAGGTCATCCCATAAGTAATGTCGGTTTATATCGGTGGAGTGTAGAATGTGTCAATCCATGTTTTCCTGCAAGGTATTCGACTGTTACAACAGGATTTTCTTCCTCGTCGAACTGTACGAGGCTCGTCTTCAAGCTTGCGGTTTTCTGCTCGAAATCGTTTAACTCACCGATGCACTTGTCGCTCACTAATGACATATATTTTTGCCACATATTTCTACAAGTTTTTGATAAGTTTAGTCAGCATTTTTCCCATTATGGAATTCCCAAAGCATAACACGGCTAAGGTTTTCAGCAACCGAAACATGATAAATAGAAGTGTATCTAATGCTATAATAAACAAAACAAAAAAAATAAAATAAAAGGAGGGAACATAAATAGACAAAATATTAAAAACCGACATTACTTATGAGATGACCTGATAAATTAAAATATTTTAATGTAGAGAATCTGTTAATATTTTGACACAAAAAATGAATAGCCTAACAAGGTCATATGTTTATAATGAATGCTTACCTTCTGAATGGTTGATCCGTTGATATCACTCGCCGATCCTACGGCACCCTTGATCTTGAGCTTGTTGGCATGGAATGCTGATCCGTAGCAGTACATTAGCAGCATGGTGGTTGGGAAGTAGAAAGAGCAGGCTGCTAGAATCCTGATGCTAGGTCTAGGATAGAAGGGATCGCATGCTGCCAGGCCGGACATGTTGAAATAGTAGCCTCCTTTTGGGAGCACTACAGCGGAGTAGACCGTCAGCGAGGCTACCAGCGTCAGGGAGAGTACTGTCATGCAGCCTTGGCAGAAACACTGGAAATAAACATAAACTTTAGGTTACAACTTAGCAAATTATTTTAGGTATAATAATACCTTGTGCGATTAAAATCAAAATCTTATTCTTGAATATATAAATAACAAAAATTTAAATTTAAAGGATTTTTAAGAAATATTAGTTTTTGTTTGAAAATTGTGAAAAATTATTCATTTTTTCTTAACAAAATCCGTCGAAAATCGGTCATAAAATCGTTAAAATTCCATACTAAGTTACTAGCAAATATCATTAGAAAGCTGCGTTTAAAATTTGAAGTTGATCGGGCACAAATTGAAGGCGTCGGAGAATCGCCCGATTTGAAAAACATAGTTTTGAGAAGTTAAAAGTTTAACGTTCTGAAGTATTCATTTTTTCTCTATTTAATTTTCTTTCATACTTTCTTGTAATAAAGATAGAAAAAATGGGTTTTAATTTTAAAATGTATTGAAGAAGGACGAAAATAAATTAACAATTAAAAAGGGACCGTGGAAGCTCGCTCTAAAAATTATCTTCAAATCGCGTTCACTCGAAAACTATTATTTTTTGCTCATTTAAAAAATGTTCCTTCACATAGACACTCTTGGATATCATTTTTGTTTAGTTAAGGAAGAATTTTAGCCCATAAAAAAAATTTAAAAAACAGAAGTTACAAGGTAGTTTTACCCCTTAAAGACGGCTAACTTGATGCTGTTTTTAAGTTTAATAACGTTATGCATTATTTGTTGTTCATGTAAATTAAACTAAATAAGTTAAATTTATTTAATTTTGACTGCCAACTCCTTGCTGTTTTTTTTAAAGCATTAAACATATTCATTCATTTATATATATATATATATATATATATATATATATATATATATATATATATATATATATAAAATTTTAAACTTAACATGAACTCGTAATATCGACTCACAGTGGGGCGACCTTTGCATTTGGTGGACTAATATCTGAAATTTCGAATTTTCTCATATTTGTCTTTAAAAAAATAAATAAAAAAATTACCACTGTTAGAGACCAAGTAGAATAAATTATCAATTATTTATTTTCTATTATTTAATTATTAAAATGAAGTTTTGAAGCGACTAGGTATAGGGGAATAGTCTGGCAGCTGAATTACAGATCCTGAGGCGGTTATCAATCGATCTTTAATCCTCTTCGGCTCAACACTATCTTTGCGATAGGACGGCTGATTTACCTTCAAGCCCGCAGAGTTCGCTACCACCCGGTGCAATCTTCGAGTGAGGGCAACACCTTACGGGCTCGTCACAAGATTAACGCCGATTTGCGAGCTGCCCGCCCTAAGACAGTGCAGCCCTGAGGCCCTTGGGAGCACCTTACTGATACACTTGCTGCATCCAGCCTTTGGAGGTGCACCTTTTTCTACGCCCCGTCAAGCTCCATCTTCAACTTGGCGTCAGCGGCTACAGCGGAGACGAAGAATCACCAACAGATAAGCCAGACTACAACCATTTTTAAAAAAAACCTCAGCTGCCACTATTTCAACATATAATTGTTATTTTTTTTATTTTCATTATTTTCAAAAAGGCGTATATTCCATTTCCTTTCAACTAACAATACTAACCAGCATCTGCTCCACAAGGAGATATTTTTTCTTTTGTTATATTCGAAATAAATAAGTCAATTTTTCTTCTCATTCTATATTTTCAATTATTTAGCACTCAAAGGTGCCTATTTATGTTTGGGACCATTTCCCATAAACATTTACTTATATATGTCATTCGCCATTTGGTGCTGAACGTAACAACCACAACTATTTTGATGAACCAAAAGTAATGAATCATCTTTATTACGATAATGTAACTTTAGTACCGTAATTTAGGTTTATGCAGCTTGAACTTTTATAGACTCTTAAAGTTTTTTTTTTAAATAAAAACATAAAAAAAAAATTTAATACATTCATAAAGAAAATCTCTCAGAAATCTGCCTCCACAGAAATTAACTGGAAGGTTCGAGCCGTGGGATGATAAAATTCCTGCCGGAGGTTGGGAATCGAACCCACCATCTCCCGCTTATGAATCCAAGGCGCTAGCCATTAGACCACGGGAGACCCCTGGAAGGTTAATAGTTTACTTTCCATTACTAATTACTTGCGAGTTCGTGCCGTTTTATGAGAAAAAAAAAATATTATTATTATTTGTTTTTCTTCTTTAAAATTACACCAGAAGCAATACTCTAGGACCAGTAGAACCGGAGATATTAATGGATGTCCGGCCTAGCCTGTCACTCGCCCCACTGTGAGACTGTAACCACCTCGGTAAACTCCAGAGCGAACAATGCCTTCTAAAATCCTAAATCACGAATTGTACTATTTATAAATGTCATATCGGTACTATACTATTCCGAGTTGATTAGAGTAGTGGACTTGCTTTGAAATGACACCAGAAGCAATACTCTAGGACTAGTAGAACCGGAGATATTAATGGATGTTCGGCCTACCCTCTCACTCACCCCACTGTGCGACTGTAACCACCTCGGTAAACTCCAGAGCGAACAATGCCTTCTAAAATACTAAATCACGAATCGTACTATTTATAAATGTCATATCGACACTATACTATTCCGAGTTGATTAATCCGGCTCTGGAAATGTCGGAATGAGGTTGTAGTAATTACCACCAGCTGTAGAAGCGGAATATCTAGTAATTGAACGACTCATGAGTTGGACATTACGCTTCAATGGACACATTTAATTAGTCGAAACATAGCCAGTGAATCGGCGCTAATTGTTTTAACAGCTATCTGTCAACACAAACAAAACTCTTTGCAGAGCAAAATAGTGGAGCTTGTGTGTTAATGCAACAAGTTTATTGTTTTATCTATTTTGAAATGTGTTTTGTTAATTTGTGACATTTCATTGTTTTATCTACATTTCAACTAAAATATGTATATTGAAAAACGGACGTCAGATTTGTTTTTAGCAAATTAAAGAACCCATATATTTAAATTTTGGGAAGATTCCAAAAATAAAATAAATGTATTTTAAATTTCGCTGAGGCCGGACCCTCAAAATTTTTTTTATAGATCCAACAAACCGGCCATATTTCAGAGAATATTTACCCGATTCAAACCCAACTTGGAGGGTCGATAAAGGCTCTAAAGTGACACATTTTCTTTTAATCGGGGTGTTTTTACGTGTTCTGGGATCGGCGTTATATGAAAGACCGTTTACATTTTATTTTTATTTTTTGAACCATTGTTTACAAGTTCCTTCTGAGATAATACAATAGTAATTTATATTGTTAGAAAAAGGAGTCTTTATTTTTTTGAAAAAGCGCAAGCACGTAAAAATCGGATTATCTCAAGAGGAGATATTGAATCTCAAAACGTCGTTACTTTTTCGCTTACAAATTTTAGTCTTTTCCGGACTGGGAAAAATTATTAGTTTTTGTTTTCGATGATATTTACCACACGCGCTGATTTTAAATATCCTATTATTTTTGTCGTAAAAATATATAATACTAGTTTACTTGAAAACTTGAGCAAATTTTTGCATTTATTTGACGAAATATAAATTATTGTTTAAAGATAGTATTTTTTTTTTAATCTACTCTATAAAACAAATGAATTGATGAAAAAATCATGTCGATATCATTTTCTAAACTTGATATATGAAATAAAGCATTTTCAACCTATTTTATTTTATTTCTCGACTCCTAAGGCGAATTGGACTGAACTCTCGGACACGTGTCGACTATTTTTCTATGCAGAATAACCAGAAAAAAAGTGGGCCAAATCGGTGAACCCACCACTGTATACTCGCCTTGTAAGATACTATCTTTGAAATGAAAAGTCAATTTTGTTGTCCAGCAGAATCCACCTATCAAAAAAGTTTTTTTTTTTTTGGAGAAATTGACAGGAAAAAGCTAAGTCCTTACGATCGTATGCTAATAAGTGCCAGGGTACACTTTGAATAGGTATTTTTACGTGGAGGATCTTTTTTGAGCCTTCTTGATATATATATATATATATATATATATATATATATATATATATATATATATATATATGTGTGTGTGTGTGTGTGTGTGTATTTATATGAATTGGAACCACCGGTATTTTCGTGAGCCACAAGTCATAAGGACGTAATAAGCTGGTTTCCTTCCTATGGTGGGAGGGAGGAAACGCACTAAAAATTAAGACCAAGTAAATGCAACTTTTCAAATTACATTTTTTGAGTTATTTCATTTTAAGCACTTTCCTCCGAAGGAAAGTAGCTTTTGAGGTTGCACTCATGAATTTTTGAAAAATGTCTTAATCGATCCTACCTAGTAGACACCAAAAATGACCCCAGTTAAAATGTATATTATATGTATATATACCTATATATATATATATGTATATATATATATATATATATATACACATATATATATATATATATATATATATATATATATATATGTAGTTATATATGTGTCTGTTAACACGATACAGGCCAGAGTTTTTGTTTCTTCGCCACTAAACTTGGTATATAGTATTCTTCCATCAAACGATTGAAGGAGATCGTTAACCAACAAAATCGGTCTATCCGGAGGGGGGGGGGGGGTTACTCCGGAGCCAAAGTAGTTATTTGCCAATAACAGTCGTAATTTTTGTTATATTTCAACGAAACTCGGTATTCGTTGTGGTCAACTGAAGAGAAAAATGTGTTGTAAAAAAAAACTAAATTGGTTCATCGGGAGGGGGGGGGGTTTACCCTGGAGCCAAAGTAGTTATTGGCCAATACCAGTCGTAATTTTTATTATATTTTATTCATCAAGATGAGTAGACGAAAATGTAAAGCGTTGTGTATTTATTACGTAGTGTAGTACCCCATATACACAAAACTCTGGAAGGAAATTAATTACAAAAGTAATAATTGAAACAGCTCCTCATAATAAATTCAAAAAAGCAGAGCTATTTATGTTTTTATTTTATTTATCTATATAGGTTATTTTAAGCAAATTATTCGGGAATGCACTCGACACTACCCAGTTCTGAGGAAAGTGCTTAGTTATGCAGCTCCTGCGTGACGGACTTTTATTTTATTCCATGACTAAAGAAAAAGCCTTCAATAAGTGCGGTTATGAAGATGGGGTAGACATTTTTCCATTAGATATGCCCTCGTGAAGAACGTAAGAGTCCTCTGAGATAACACTTGCCCGTGTCGAGGGCTCTTGAAACCCTCCGACAAGTACCTACTTCTTATCATTACTACCAAACAGACACCTCTTTATCTCTAGACTCTCTTAGAAACACCCTTTATGGGGATGGTTCTCTTGGTCAACACAATGTGTGGGTTTTGTATTAACGTTATGTGCTGTTTTACCACTCGAGAGAAAAGCGTGATGTTTCTTTTTGTTAGTTTTTAATTAGGAATAACGGTATATATTAGTCCAAGAGCTGGTAATGAACGTTTCGTGAAGTGTTTTATTCACCTTGCAATTTCGCTATGGTCCATCTCTTGGGTAGATAAGAAGGTAAATATGTATTGGGTAGACTTACCATACCATCATAGGGGAAAGGTGCAAAACAATTGCCCAAAAATGTATTTTTATTTGTAGCCAATTACCTTTAATGTAAAATTGAGATAATTTCACAATGAATAATAAATAAGGAGACACTTTTAAGGGGGATTACATGTAAAAAAACTAAATTGTTTTTATTCTAATATTAAATGAGTGTTTTGTTCATGCTGACATTTAAACCGGGACAGCTGTACAAGATCATGTGAGCAAGAACCAATGAGAGCGCAGAGAACAACCACAACTGCCTAGATGATCGCTGCTCTCACTCACTCTTGCGCAGTGTATTGCAATCTATCATAGGCAACATTTATTTCCATGTTTCCTGATAATTAAACCCCACAAAAATTTTCCGCCCTTTTGTAATTATTTTCAGCTATGTTTAAATCGCAACTTGAATAAAGCACTTCATTTAATATAAAAAAAAAAAAAAAGAAACTAGGTAATCTGGTAATTTTTTTTATTTACATTTTAACCCAAATAAAAGTGTCTGCCTTATCGGCAAACTCAACATGAAAAATATACCTGTAGATTTTCTGAAGCTTCTAGATTGAAATGGCGGGGAAAAAAAATTGATCGATGTCGAGTTCGCCCATCGCATCCGCAATGCCTCAATTTATAATTTTCGCGTTAGTTGTATGTAGTACTTGTGTGCCAAATTTTATTTTGTAAATGGTAGGGATTGATTTGGGATACCATAGAAGTCAAAAATACACATAAAGTTAAAAACATACAAATATAAAGTATAAGATGACCGCACAGTGGTCCAAAATCGAAGTCTAAATGGACAAAAACTGAAAAACGAAGTATTTTTTATCTGGGAGGAAATACCTGTACAAACAAAATAATGACTCAGGACCTTGTCGTGAGGGATTAAGGTAATCTCGACCAAAACATCTCACACTGATCCAGGCCTGTTCAAAAATGCGCCTTCCCCCTGTTGTATTTTTCAATCATTTCAGTTAATTACACAGGTCAGCAAAATTTAACTTTTTGTCTGGGGTTTTTACTTTAATATGTATTTGAATCAGAATATGAACTTAGTTTTTCTCCATCAAGTACCAATTTTTCACAATACAGGAGATGGTAATATAGATATTTTTATACTAGCTTCTTTGAGAAGATAGTAGAACGGTCGACCGTTCAGAAGTAGGAAGCGTTGAGCGTCGGGGTTTCGGTCAATGTTCTTATTTAATAAAACACATTTTATGGTTAAAATGTATATTTATTACTGCCAATGTTTCGGCTTGCTATACAAGCCATCTTCAGGGCTGTAAAAACATATATGGTATAACAATGACAAAAAAGGATAGGTAAATTAACAAAAATATGAGTACATATATGAGTGAATGTATGTATATATATATATATATATATATATATATATATATATATATATATATATATATATATATATATAGTATAATAATATAAATCTAAATAAATATACATGTGTATGGTATACAAGAGAATACAGAACAAGTGGCGTAGTAACTTACCTATCGAGAAGATTGAGAACTGTCCCGTTTCAAGTAGAGAACAAGGTTTTGAGGAAGTCTTCAAAACCTCCCGTTAGGTAATCCCACCCCGTTCGTTGTCCTGTTCGTACACACACCTGTCTTATCCTTCCCTGGACCTGGAAAACCCCTGCCACGTCCTTTATCTTTACCGCGGTCGTTTCCCTCCGTCCATACTTCCATCTCCATTTCTCCCCGCCCCGTCCCCCTCCATCCTCTCCTGTCTAACCCTGGCCCTATCCTTCCTGTCTTCAGAAAAGTTCTCTACTTGAAACGGGACAGTTCTCAATCTTCTCGGTAGGTATGTTACTACGCCACTTGTTCTGTATTCTCTTGTATACCATACACATGTATATTTATTTAGATTTCTTTTATTATACTATATATATATATATATATATATATATATATATATATATATATATATATGTATATATATACATTCACTCATATATGTACTCATATTTTTGGTAATTTACCTATCCTTTTTTGTCATTGTTATACCATATATGTTTTTACAGCCCTGAAGATGGCTTGTGTAGCAAGCCGAAACGTCGGCAGTAATAAATATACATTTTAACCATAAAATGTGTTTTATTAAATAAGAACATTGACCGAAACCCCGACGATCAACGCTTCCTCCTTATACTAGCTTCTATTGAATTTATGTTATATTATTTAATATAAGTTAATAAATCCATAACTTTCAACACAACACTATTCAAAAATAACTAATGTTTCACACCATCACTTAAATTTGAACATTTGACCAGTTTTTTTACATAATGCCTTGAAATGAATGTTTTGTAGAGTTCCTACTATGAAAAGAATTTGGTAATTCTCTTTTCAGTGGCCAAAAATAATCAGCTGTCACATTTATATTCCACTTTCCCTGGTAGTGTCTTTCCATTTCCTTTATGCCCTGGTGAAATCATTCACCATGCTCTTCACTGATACAGGCAAGATTTTCTGGAAAAAAGTCCAAATGAGGGAATGTACTTTCGCACTTATATTGAAGCCCAGCTTTCTAAAATATTTTTGTATATTACATTTCCCAGAAAGTTTATGTTGAAACTATTAAAACCAATTCATAATTGTTTTTTTCAGTCAGAGACAAAATGTCTAGAATTTTCTATAATTATAGAAAATTCCAGACATTTTGTTCTACACAAGGAGGATTCCTCCGAGATATAAAGGAGAAATGTTGTGAATTATCTATAAACCCTGGGATGGTTTTGGTATCTGGTTTTGGTGTTCCTAGCGGCTTCGGGGTGAAGTGAATGGGTTTGCGGTGTCTACCGCTGCTTCACTACACCCCCTTCTAGTATCAGATTCTATGCTACATTATCTCCTGTAATATCTGGTGTGCTTTCTGATTCTCAAGGAATTACAAACAAGGCTTGTCAATGAAAACCATTTTTGTTTAAAATATATTTTATAAAAATAAATAAACAAAACGACCTTAGCGCGTTTCAATGACAGTGCCACAAGGAAAGCCTAGAATAAATAAAGTTCCGGCGAAATTAAGCGACAAAAATGGCAGATTTTGTTAACACCTTGACTGCGGCATGACACCGCATGGCAAGCTGGGAGAAGTAAAAACGTTTTGAGGACCGGCTAAAAACCTCCAGGCTGGTTTATTCGTTCCTTCGTCGTCTCAAGGAGTGTTTCGAATGCCTTATTTAGAATCGTTCCGGACTCAGACCTTTCTATGAATTTTTGCAGGAATTTTTTCACCACAGAATTTCCAATGGTAAGTTATTTTTTCACATTAACAAAATAAAAAAAAATAAATCATTTAGAGCCCGCTGGCTCAATTCAGGAACATAAATATGCTTTAGGTCCCCTCAACAAACCTATGTAACCACATAGGCGCATGCGCGGCGGCTATGTTCGTACAAGGCCCCTGCGCATACGCTACGAATGCCAGCAGACACTTAATTGTGACACTTTTCTGTATCGCTTTTTATCAGTTTAGTCATCGGTAAAGCATACTTAAGCTAAAAATGAAATCATAAAATGAAAAAAAAATGGTTTGGGGTTTTCTGCTCCTGCGAAGTTGCAGATACATTTTTAATACGTTTTTTAACGTTGGGAAACACATATTGGAGACATCTGTTACAGTAGAAACGTCCATATAACTAATTTTTCGTTTAGGGTGCTCAAAAACGGTGCGCCTAGTTGAATATTGTCAATTATCATATTCATCAAAACTAAGATATTTACATTTTTGTTGCACTTGGAGTTAAGCAAGAATTAGACGAAAAAAAAGTCCGTCACGCAGGAGCTGCATAACTAAGCACTTTCCTCAGAATTGGGTAGTGTCGAGTGCATTCCTGAATAATTTGCTTAAAATAACCTATATAGATAAATAAAATAAAAACATAAACAACACCTGTTTCAATTCAATCCAAACATAGTACAATGTAAATCCCCCCCCCCCTTCCGATAGACCGATTTAGTTCATTTTTACAACACTTCTTCCTTATTAGATACCCATGACGTATACCGCGATTCGTTACAATACATCAGAAATTACGACGGGTATTAGTAATTAGTAATTTCTGTCCGGAGTAAACTCCCCCTTCTAGTCAACCGATTTAGTTTATTTTTGCAACAAATTTTTCTCTTCAGTTGACCATAACAAATACCGAGTTTCGTTGAAATATAACAAAAATTATGGCTGGTATTGACAAATAACTACTTTGGCTCCGGAGTAAACCCCCCCTCCGGATGGACCGATTTTGTTGGTTAACGAACTCGTTCAATCGTTTGATGGGGGAATACTACATACCAAGTTTCGTGGCGAAAAAACAAAAACTCTGGCCTGTATCGTGTTAACGGACACATATATAACTATATATATATATATATATATATATATATATATATATATATATATATATATATATATAAATTTTAACTGGGGTCATTTTCGGTCTCTACTAGGTAGGATCGATAAAGATTCGAAGAAATTTTTCAAAAATTCCGTCATAAGTGCAACCTCAATAGCTACATTCCCTCGGAGGAAAGTGCTAATAAAAAAATAATAATACGCAAGAGAAGTTTAGGGGTTTTCCAATATTTTCGTAAATACTTTGAAGAAAGTTGGGTAATCGTGGAATTTGCACAAGTATCATTCAAAAGTTTACTAAATTACGTACAATCATGACTCTCTTGTGGGTTTGAATAAATAAATCCTTAAAACAGGGCCTCAGGACCCTCAGGGCCCTCAGGACCAAAGGGTCCATGAGCTTGGAGGGTCTGGTCGGCCTGGTCCCACCGAACAGACCCTCGGTCACAAGCTCATGTCATGTAATATCTGCAGTATACTCTAAACCCTCATCTAATGGGGGGCCTGCGATATCGGTGGGCGTGCCCTCGCCTGGTCGGGTCCTGTCGGTGGTGGTGGCCCTATCTGTCACCCCAATCAAGGCATAAATCGCCCGTGTGGCTGACATACCTTAAAACAAGAAACAAAAAAAAAACAAGGATTAGTTTCGATGCTTTGAACAGGTCCTTGTATCTGTTTTTCTCAGTTTTTTTAACGAATGACTTTAGCGTTCAGCTGTAAAATGAAGCTGTTAGTATAACAAGAGAGGTAAAATGGGAAACAATCTATCATTTGTAATAGGGTTTTCCAAGAGAAATACGACGAAACCGAGTGAGTAATTTCAGCTTCTGTAAAAGTGGCCAGACACGTTCAGTTCAAATCTAAAGGCAGAGACTGCACAGTTTGGCCTCAAGGTTTGGACTGAACGGATCTAGCACACACACGATTAGTTAATAAACCTCGAGGCAGAGACTGCACAGTCCAGTTATAGTAGACCCACCGAATGTGAAGCAAACATCCTCTTGTCCACACACATCAGGCCTGGCCTGCACAGTCCCGGCCTCATTGGACTGTACAGTTAATCAATTTGTTTTATCATTCGACTTCGATGGACTGTACGGTTCAACTCTGGCCTCAAGGCTGTCTCATGCAGGGTGAGAAATATCTCAAGATTTGGACTGAGCAGTCCAACGTTTTGCACACCCTAAGTTTTCTGTGCATTGTAAGCCTAAAGTCACACTTTCTTACGGATGTCCTTGGATTAGGTGTTTAAACTTTTCACAGAATATTAACCACGTCTATTCCAATGACGCTTGGATTAAGAATGTTATGGAAATAAGACATGATTACGCAGCTCTTGCGATTTGGACTTTTTAATATACTCCATTGTATAATCTGTTTCACCGCCGAGATCAATAAAAAAGGGAAAAGTCATCAGGATGGACGAGTGGTTTGGGGTGGAAAGAAAAAGTAATTTATTTCTTTGCGGCTGCTGGCTGTCTTAGCTCCATTTATTTTCAATTTATCTTCTTAAATTGTGAATATCTCAAACTTGCTTTAAGCCTAATTTCAACAATTGTCTCATCTTCTCGGCATATTCTCTGCTGATTTTTATGTAGAAATTGTGGTTGCTATTTTCTAGTTGGAACATGCCATACAATTTCAAGAAATTCAAACCAACAATATTTCTTTTATTAATATGAATTAAAGTTTATTTAAAATCTGTAAAATTTATTTAGTACAATAATTAATTAATATATACATATATATATATGTATATATATACATATATATATATATATATATATATATATATATATATATACATATATATATATTAATTCTTGTGATATATATATATATATATATATATATATATATATATATATATATATATCTTTATATATCGTAGATACAAAAGCAAACTAACGAATATAAAAAAATGCATCTTTCATTGTCCATCTTTAATAATTTCTGCTGGACTAATTTACAGCAAATTCTTCAATCTGACTTCACTCTATTAAAAGGAAAGTATTCCACTATCAAAAGGTCAAATCTGCCGAATATTTGACTGTCCAAAAAAAAGTTATGAATAAATACTCTTCCACTCTGAAAAGTGTTGATTTTCATATTCGTTAGCTTGCTTTTGCATCGACGATATGTATATAAAGATATATATATATATATATATTATATATATATATATATAAATATATTTTATATATATAATATATATATATAAATAATATAATAGTATATATTTATATCTATATAATTATAATAATATAATATATATATATATATATATATATATATATATATATATTTATTACAAATATAAATATATATTTTCGTTCGTTCGTGCTGTAGCTGCCTAAAAAAAATGGTCCGATTTTGATGAAATTTGGGAAAAAATGTTTCGTTTAATTTGAAAGGTCAAGTTCGTTAACCAGCAGAACCCGTCCGCCGGAACATGGTTTTTGGAGCAAAATTTACGTTTCGAGTTGATATGCTTGCAGGTACTCGTTTTATAGCTTTCTTAACCTAATTCCGCCTTAAAACTGGAACAAATGTTTTTGTAACTATTTTGTTTTGGTGGGTACTTAGAATCGTGGTATTCAATTGAAATATTTTCGACATCATTGAAATTCATCCATACTAAGATGTTTACATTTTGGTTACATTTGGAGTTAAGGAAGTATTCGAAAAAAAATGTGATTAGTGGACAAGTGAGGAAGTAATATATTGAAAAATGGACTTATTCGATTCTTTATTTAAGGCATTAAAGGCTATTCTAAAGGGGTTTTAGTTGCGACAAGCCGTGTCATCCACAATTCAAGAACAAAGTCTCGAATCTGAAAACGAGATTTATATATCATATTCCATAGTTTGACGATATAATGCTTTTACTTGGTGTGATTTGGAAAACTAACAAAAATTATCGACTTTCGCTTCAGGCTATATTAGCTAGAATCTACACTTACCGGGGTCTCCCGTGGTCTAGTGGCTAGCGCCTTAGATTCATAAGCGGGAGATGGTGGGTTCGATCCCCATCGGTGGCAGGAATTTTCTCATCTCAGGGCTCGTTGAGAGGGGGGGGGGTCCCCAGCGCCCTGGATGTCGGCGCTAATGGCACAGATTTGTCGATGCGCCGTTAAGAAGAAAAAAACCTACACTTACGGATCGCAGCAGCGACCATAACGTCATAAGCGGGCTTTCCTCACCACAGGTTGGAAGGGCAAAAGCCAAATTATCGATAAAATCATGTCAGTTCTTTGTAAATACTCTTACTGTTTAGCAGAGAATTCCAATAAATATATTGTAATGTGGAAATGGTCATCAATTTGTGGTTATCCCATATTGCTCTATTCCGTATAATATGCACCTGGAATTAGAGAGAACATAATTGCTGGGATGCAAAACCGGATTATAAAAACAAATTTTACGATGGGATATTAATTGGTTTTAGTGCTAAATATTTGTTCTCTCTTTTCCCCCCCCCTTTTTTTTTTTTTTTTTTTTTTTTTTTTTTTTTTTTTTTTTGTAGATCGTGAATCGATTTGTAGTAATGCATGAGGGATTTAACAGGATGTTGTGTTTTCCCTCAATTCCTCTGGATTTAAAGGGATAAAAAAGGATCAATTTATACACAACATGGAATGGATTACTTATGTCCTTTGTGCTATTGGGCAACAATACATTGCCTGAAAATCCGAATTAGATGGTTTTATTTATTTTTTTCTAGAGGAATACATTTATAGTTGGTTAATGTTGGAAGTAGACAAAGAAAAAAAATATGCGATTTTTTGAAAAATCAGCCTTCTGCTTTAAATGCCAGAAGGCGTTGAGAGACTAAAAATACTGCTTACAGTCCAGTCAACGAACAGTTATAGATGGAAATTTTTGGAACAAAATTTTTGACTTCGTAACTTTGTTTGGGCTGGATAGAGAGTGAACATATCAAAAGGCCTCGCCCGTAGCCTTTGTGCCGGGGGGAGGGGGGGGGTTTAGAAGGTCCCATTTTTCGGGTTTTCACTTATATCTCGGAAACCCTGCGTCCTAGCGACATGATTATACTATAACAAATAAAAGCTGATTAAATTTCCTAAAAGTTCTACTCTATAAAGTTTTTCGAGATATCTTTAGTTTTCGAAATATCCGCTATTGAAAGTCTATCATTTTGGGGAAAAACACTTTTGCCGCATATTTTTTCCCCGTTTTGACCGGATAACTGTTCAACCATGTACCAAAATAATGAATACCGGTTATAGGGTTGTAGAGTATTGCATTCCCTTCAATAATATATATTACATTGCTATTTTATGTATTTTCCTTCAAACGAAAACATAATTTCAGTGTTCATCGTGAAATCAGAAATTTAGCGACTAATAGCCCAGTAAACTATGAGTTATAGGTGGAAATGTTTGGAACACAATTTTTAACTTCATAACTTTGTTTCGGCTAGTTAGGAGGTCAACATATCAAAAGTCCTCGTCCGTAGCCTTTGTGCCGGAGGGGGGGGGGTTTAGAAGGTCCCATTTTTCGGGTTTTCCGAAATATCCGGTCGAGAATAGAAAAAAGTGTGTTTTTCCCAAAATGACAGACTTTCAAGAGCGGATATTTCGAAAACTAAAGATATCTCGAAAAACTTTATAGAATAGAACTTGTAGGAAATTTAATCAGCTTTTATTTGTTATAGAATAGTCATGTCACTAGGACGCAGGGTTTCCGAGATATAAGTGAAAACCCGAAAAATGAGACCTTCTAAACCCTCTCCCCTTTGGCACAAAGGCTACGAGTGAGGACTTTTGATATGTTCACCTACTATCCAGTCCAAACAAAGTTACGAAGTCAACAATTGTGTTCCAAAAATTTCCACCTATAGCTGTTTTAAAGCATTCGTTGCCTTGACTGTTAACCCTTTCCATACGCAAAGAGTAGCAAGGAGTGTGTTCTCCTGTACGGGATACTCGCACCCGGCGTTGGTCCCCCTGTACGGGATACTCTCACCCGGCGTTGGTCCCTCTGTACGGGATACTAGCACCCGGCGTAGGTCCCTCTGTACGGGATACTAGCACCCGGCGTTGGTACCTCTGTACGGGATACTCGCACCCGGCGTTGGTCCCCCTGTACGGGATACTCGCAACCGGCGTTGGTCCCTCTGTACGGGATACTAGCACCCGGCGTTAGTCCCTCTGTACGGGATACTAGCACCCGGCGTTGGTCCCTCTGTACGGGATACTTTTCCCACTCTCGGTCACAGCGCCTCGACTTTCAGCAATCTCCTCGCCGTAGTAAAACTCGTATTTTATAATTTTTATTTTTATTTTGGTTACAATGACTATTAATTTTTATTTATGTTGAATTAGTTTGGCGTTTCAATAATTATTTTTAAGTTGAATAACTTTGTTTAAATATAAGTTATAAAAAAGTTATATTATATAGGCACAAAAAAAAAAGAAAGTTTTTTATGTTTGTCATTTGCCCTTTGTTTTATGAATAATAAGCAAGGGAATAATATACTCCATAACTACGGCAAAAAGTATCCCATCTTCTTTTTTGATCCGTGACTTTGTACGCTGGCGGAGCTAAAAACTTATTTTATTTTTTGTATAAAACGTATTTACAAAAACAAAAGGATTATTATAAATATTTACAGTTAATTTAATGAATTATTCAATTAAATACGCAATATATTAATCTTATCAATTTTATTACATTTATTTTTAAATGGAGGACACGCAATAAAAAAAAAACGTTTTTCTAAATTTAACAAAACTAAATATAAAATCTTAACACTTCAAGACTAAAAGTGAACTAATTTTGCAAAAAAAAGTTGTTGGAAATGTACAGAGGTATAAAAACAAACAATAATTTGAAGATGGTTGACCGGGTAAATGGGTGGAGAAGGCAACGAGTTGTTATTCGACTGAAATCGACTACAAACTTCATTCAAATGCCATCTAGTAATAGGCAGGAATACTAGAAGTACAATACGGTAACGCTAGATAGCTCTAAAGTCGAGAAATGAGAAGATAAAGAATGCGAGAGATACGCCGAGCTCTCGACTGCTGTACAAGTCCACGGTACGTGGGTCCCGTCTTCCTTCGACTTCTACACAAGTCCACGGTATGTGGGTCCCGACAGCTCTCGACTGCTGTACAAGTCCACGGTAAGAGATCATGAGATATTTCCACCTAAAGCTGTTTTCAAGCATTCGTTGCCTGGACTATTAAGACATCATGAGATATTTCCACTTATAGCTGTTTTCAAGCATTCGTTGCCTGGACTGTTAAGAGATCATGAGATATTTCAATGAATTTATTGGATGTTTATCATTGGTCTCTTACCAACTCCTCTAATTTTTTTTTTTTTTGAAGAATGCTACATGAGAGATGAAAGACCATTCAGAAAAGTTTAAATTCCTCTGAAAAAATTATTTTAGCCCGTACCTTTGAACGGGTTTTTGACGTTTTCACGATTCACTTTTTAATATTTACTTTTTTTGTTTCTTGATCTTCGCAACAAAGGCAATTTGCTCAATTTAAACAAACATCATACTAATAAATTTAATTATTGGTAGTTAACAGTTATAGTTAAATATAAAAGTATAAAAATAACATAATATAAAGTGAATTTAACGTAATTAGAACACATCGTCGATACAAATGCAAACTATTGATTGTGAAAAACTGCATTTTTCATTTTAAATTTTTCTTATTGCTATTGGACTGATGTACGTCTTGGAAAATAATTTTCAATTACAGATAATCAAACTAACGAATGTGCATTAAGTCTAATTAAAATATATCAAAGGATAAAATATATATAAATTCATCTATAAGGTACCAACCACTTTTCACATTCGATACTTTGCATTTGTACCGACGACATATTAACAGCTGTGTTATTTTCGTTCTTGTTACTGTAGTAAAATACCTAATCCTAGCAAGAAAAACCAAAACAAAAAATGATATCAACCGTTTTTACTTCATTTTAAATTTTTCTTGTTCTTCTTTGCATGTCATAGGCTCTTTTTTCCCGGTTACTTTTAAATATGTTGTTGCTGTCTTGACCATACGGCACACTAGGGAGATAGTGTGGTCAGTACTATGCTCCGGCCGCCTGATTGTTTCTTTCTACAGGTGTCCATTTAAAGGCTCCGAATCCAACCCATGAACGAAGACGCTATTAGATAAAAATCTGTAGTGTTTGCTCGGGATTTGAACTCAGGTCCTCCAGCGTATTAATCCAGAGCTCTACCACTGAGCTAATCTCGCCCCCATGGTAGTACGGAATAGGCATAAATACTACAGACCTCTGCTGTTAGTGCGGGCAATTTAAACATGTATGGATTATCCTGATTACAATAGTTTATTTGAAGCCTGAGTATAGTTTTACTTAAAATTCTCACTAGTTGCGGCTAAAGTTACCCGCTTATAGCACCGCTCTTTTCTTCCTAAGTGATAATCGTAACTTTTAAAAGAACAAATTTATTATTTGAGGGTAGCAACAGGGACTCGGCATCTTTTATTCATACAGTTGTTAGAATACATTACGAAACTTTTTACAAAATGTCATACTAAAAATCTAACTTCTGTAAGAGACAAGCCCGTGCCAGTGGAATATAAAGCAGCTTTCATTAGCAATGTGAGTTAAGCAAAAAATCAATTGTAGTAAAAAAGACTATATTTTTATTTATTTGATTTCAGAGCCCGCAACTGGTCGATTTGCTCTATAAACACGCAGGGTGCAAACAAATCTAAAAAGCCAAATTTTGAAACATTACAAAGAAAGGCAAAAAGAATATATATATATATATATATATATATATATATATATATATATATATATATATATATATATATGTGTGTGTGTGTGTGTGTGTGTGTGTGTGTGTAAAACATAAAACGTCAGCTATAAATTTATAAACAAAAAGTCCGTCACGCAGGAGCTGCATAACTAAGCACTTTCCTCAGAATTTGGGTAGTGTAGACTGCTTTCCAGAACAATTTGCTTAAAATATCCTACATAAATAAAATAAAAACATGAATAGTTCTCTTTTAAATTTGTAATGAGTAACTGATCAATTATTAATTTGCTTCCAGAGTTATGTTTACACATGGTACCTACTACACTACGTAATACATACAAAAAACCTCATATTATCGTATTTTGATCTAACGCAGGAACAGGATACAGTCCCTCTAGATACAAAGCGCTCCTTGCGGCGCCTTGTGAACCTACGTCTGGCGGGCTTTTCTATTGAAATATATTACAAAGTAAACCCCCGCTTTCCGATTGACCGATTCAGCTCATTTTTACAACACTTCTTTCTCATGAGTTACCCACGACGTATACCGCGTTTCGTTACAATACAGCAGAAATTACGACCGGTATGAGTATATTAGGAATTTGGGTCCGGAGTAAACCCCCCCTTCTAATGAACCGATATAGTTTATTTTTAGAACACATATTTACCTGTAGATTACCACTACGAATACCGAGTTTCGTCGTAATATACCAAAAATCACGGCTGGTAGTGGCGAATTGGTATTGTGGGTCCGGAGTAAACCCCCCCTCCTAATGAACCGATTTAGTTTATTTTTACAACACGTATTTACCTGTGGATTACCACAACGAATACCGAGTTTCGTCGAAATATACCAAAAATCACGGCTGGTAGTGGCGAATTGGTATTGTGGGTCCGGAGTAAACCCCCCCTCCTAATGAACCGATTTAGTTTATTTTTACAAAACATATTTACCTGTGGATTACCACTACGAATGCCGAGTTTCGTCGAAATATACGAAAAATCACGGCTGGTAGTGGCAAATTGGTATTGTGGGTCCGGAGTAAACCCCCCCCCATTCTAATGAACCGATTTAGTTCATTTTTATATCTCACTTTTCTCTCTATATTACCACTACGAATACCAAGTTTCGTTGAAATATAACAAATATTACGGCTGACATAGTCAAATTAGTGTTTTGGGTTCGGGGTAAACCCCCCCTTCCGGTGGACCGACTTTGGTGGTTAACGAACTCGTTCAATCGTTTGCTAATTGAATGCTATATACAAAGTTTCGTGACGAAAAAAAACAAAAACTCTGGCCGCTATCGTGTTAACAGACATATATATATATATATATATATATATATATATATATATATATATATATATATATATATATATATATATATATATATATATATATAAATTTTAACGGGGGTCATTTTCGGTGTCTACTAGGTAGGATCGATAAAGATTTGAAGAAATTTTTCAAAAATTCCTTCATGAGTCCAACCTCAATAGCTACTTTCCTTCGGAGGAAAGTGCTAAAAGGTGGTAAATTTAATAAATTATTTTCAATAAACTAAAATTCGATCATTTCGGGTTATTTTGTACAAATAAAATTTAATAAATGGTGAAACATATTAGAATGAGGTTTTCTAAATTTGCTCGTACATGTTTATATGTTTTAAAAAATGTAAAATAATAGATATGTGTGGGCTACCATCTGTAAAAAGTTCATACATATCATGTGGCATGTTGATGTTTTCACGTTTCCTGCAGTCTGTTAGTAAGTGTTTTACTGTTAATGTCTTATTGCATTCTGTACATAGTGGTATGTCTTGTTTTGTCATTAAGTGAGAGTGAGTTATATTTGTTATTTCTATTGAAAAAGACTATATATTTGTTATTTCTTAACAAGAGCAAATAGTATACAGGACGGTCCCGAAGGAAATCGCCATACTTGAGGGGTGTGTACTCCGACTAAAGTGTACTTGAGTGCTACCAAGGAGAAAGTTTTACTTACATTATTTCCCTAGATATAGGCGTTTCCGTGTTTTTTCGTCTAAACGCTAGGTTTTGACCATTTTTACGATATTTGTCGTTCACGCCATAGAAAAAAATTAATTCTGATGACATTTTTAAAATCTACATTAAATATCCTATAAGATCTCATGTACCTTATGTAACAATTTCTCAAACCGAATTCACAGCAGCCACCGAAACAAATAACTTATCACGAAATAAAAGCTTTTCATTATTAATGTTCCACGCACCGCAAAAAACTAGATGGGACTCTCAGAAAAGTTGCATTATTAGTTAGAAAAGTTGCTAATTTGTTAGTAAGTGTTGAAGGCCAAAAAAGGATGATTTGCATGGGTAAATTATGGTCGATTACAACAATAAATTAATAAGCAAAACATTTTGGCTTTTAATGATCTACATAATGAAATGCAGAAATTAAAACAAACCTACTACTTAAAAATACATAAAAAAAAAAAACACTTTAGGTTAAGTAGTACAGATAATGTACATACCACATGAAAGAAAGTGAAAAAGAACTTAAAAAAAATAATACTCACTAAATGTAAACCAAAAGTTTGATTTGACAAATGTTTCTACAAGGTACGTGATATCTTATAGGTAGTGTTGTAAAAGAGCGCGCATTTAAGGCTAGAATTTAGGAGCCGCGCCTTCTAGCCTTAAAGGCGCGCTCTTTTACAACACTACCTATAAGATATCACGTACCTTGTAGAAACATTTGTCAAATCAAACTTTTGGTTTACATTTAGTGAGTATTATTTTCTCTGCTCTGAGAGCTCGAGCTCTCAGAGCTTGGCCAGGGCTCGATAGAAGGCGCGAGCCTTGAAGGCTAGGCTTGGTAGAAGGCGCGAGCCTTGAAGGCTAGGCTTGGTAGAGGCGCGAGCCTTGAAGGCTAGGCTTGGTAGAAGGCGCGAGCCTTGAAGGCTAGGCTTGCTAGAAGGCGCGAGCCTTGAAGGCTCGCCTCGGGAGAAGGCGCATGCTTTGAAGACTTTTACTTTTCATTTCCAAAATGGCGGATGGCGGGCAAACAGCTGTTTCATGAAATATACTTTAGTAGATTCGTCCAAAATTGTTCGCTAGCATTTGAATTTATCATGACATCGATAAACTAGATAATATGGATCACTAATCGGTTAAAAATAGTAACTTTTCCTAAAAAATAAATTGTGTTAGACGGTGATGGCAACACTGTCATACTTCTTAACTGACACTGTCATACTTTTATCTCCCTTAAATAATAAAAGTCCATACAATGTTTCATGCAAATTTTAATCCATAAGAATACAGAATTTAAAAAAAATCAGCTAATTGAAGCACATTATTTAGCGTAATCATTAACGTTATAAACTGAACTTTGTTGAATTTTAATAAATTACAAATGAAGCAAAATAAGAATTATCAGAGATAACAGCTAAATTACCTCCCTTTGTAAATAAAGATGCCGTTAAAAAATTATATTTATTATTGTTAAATAAATGGCAAGATATGTCACCAAAAAATCGAAATGAATAAAATGTAATAATTAAAGAGTAAGTAATTATTTTATAGAGATAATCTATTAAAGCACTAGAAAGGGTTTGACTATAACCGTGCTTGCCGAAGCTCTACCTTCCCAAGGCTCCAAAGCCAAGCCTTCAAGGCTCGAGGGAGAACCTTGCCGAACCTTCAGGGCTTCATAAGGTTAGGATGGAGCCTCACTCAGGAGCCTTCATCGAGCCCCCAGAGCTCGGCCTGTGGAGGCTAGGTTCAAGGCTCAGGCCTCAAGCCTTTAGTCAGGGCTCGCTTTTAACAACACTACTTATACTACATTTGATGTAGATTCTGAAAATGTCATCAGCATTATATTTTCACTATGGCGTGAACGACAAATAGCGCAAAAGTAGTCAAAACTATCGTTTAGACAAAACAAACACGGAAACACCTATATCTAGGGAAATAATGTAAGTAAAAATTTCTCCTTGGTGACATTCAACTAAACTTTAGGTGGCGTACACACCCCTCAAGTATGGCGATTTCCTTCGGGACCTCCCTGTATTCACTGGAGAAGGCTTTGATATTTGGAAGGCCATCGAACTGACAAAAAGGCCAGATCGCTCAAAGTTTCTTCTCGACCACTTGGGTATATTTGATGACTGAGACACTGCGCATTAGTGATGGGCGATTCTCGAATATGAATCGACCTTTTGAATGGATTCGAATCGAAATGAAAAGATCGATCAACAAAAAAGAGTTCAGATCGATACATAATATCGATCTTCTAGGCTCAGAAGATCAATCTTTTATAGAGATCGATCTTCTGTATGGTTCGATTTCACAATTACTTACAATGTCCCACGAAATCCGTATTTCGAATAGATTCTCATTAGATAATTGTCTATTACTACTACGAATCCAAATACAGTTCATTGCTATTCTAATTAAAAACGGAGGAAAGGACGCAAAAAGCATAGGTGATTGCAAATTATTTATTCATAAACGAGTCTTTGTGGCAGTTCGTGACGGCAATTGTTGCCGATATTAGAACAAAATTGCACAATTTCAGTTATATCCAGTGTCAAACTTCGGAATTCACCTGAGTTATTCTGAATGTATCGTAGTTAAATTTCCATTTAACTCAATATAACAGCAACTATTGCGGAGGATCCAGTTTGAATATATTATTCATATATGGAAAATTCAGAACGACATTATTCGAAAACATGAGAAATATTAAAAAATATTCAAACGTTTATGAATATTAGGCAATATATATATATATATATATATATATATATATAATATATATATATATATATATATATATATATATATATATATATACATGGAGGTGAGTGACAATCTTTATTCCAAAAATATGCATCTTCTGGTGGACAATTTTACATCTGAATGTATCTGACTGATTGGTTTTTTATTTATTGAAAATATGGATATTATTGAGAGTATGGTATTGGTGATTATACCTCGACATATGTTAGAATTTTAACACGTTCGGGCCCAGTGTCGTGGCATATGCGTCAGAGAGATGTGTTCTGCGGCCCAGCGTCGTGGCATATGCGTCAGAGAGGTGTGTTCTGTGGCCCAGCGTCGTGGCATATGTGTCCGGGAGATGTGTTCTGCGGGCCAGCGTCGTGGGGTATGCGTCAGTAGATAGCTTGGCTTTCTTTCTATTCCCAATACTCCAGGCCTTGTCCTATACCCTTCGTATTGGGTTTGGGACTTCATTACGTTATTCCCGGTTAGGTTTGGGGGTCTGGTATCCTATGATACTGAATCCACCACAACAATTCCTTCAGCAGGCCCGCTGTCGTGGCGTATTTGACACTAAATTGTAATTAATCCAATAAAAGTACATCATTTCAAAAGTTTCTTCACTTGTTTTTATTTATTTATTTATGTTTCTGCCAAAATAACTATACAAAAAGAAAACTTGGGCCCTGTTGGAATGTTTGTCGAAGCCATCGGTCCTGAAAATGTCAAATAGATAGACAATAGACATTTACGTATGATAGAATTTAGGAGATGAATTATGATTTGCATATTTAGAATGTCAAATTAGATGTTTTACATTCTTGAAATGTTAACAATTCTTTAAGAGCAGAAGAACAAAGACAAATAGCAGGGGAAAATAAGTGCATGAACGATGCAATAAGGAAGAAAATCATAATTTAATGATAGTCAACAACGGAGGGACCAACACGTGTAAATTGTAACACGAATAATTACTTATTCTTATATGTATATGGCACAGGTCAAAGAATAGTACTCCAATTTTCTTTGTACTATTTTATTGTTTGTACGCCCTACATGTTTCGTGGCCTTTATGCCACTTCCTCAGGGGCCATTACATCCCCATGTGTGGTTAGCTTGCCACCCATACTGTATGGGAGTAAGTAAAGAATAAGTAATTATACGTAAATAAAGGTCGTAAATACGTGAAAAATAATATGTAACACGAATGTTTACAGATATAAAACTACTACATCAATTGTTGAATACATCGTCTCTAACATGTCAAACTATCGAATATGCAAATCGGACCTGCTAAAATACGTAAATTAAAATTGTTCAACATTCTCTCCCAGCTTATACAGTTGATCTGCTGAAAATTTCGACCCGAAATAAAGATACAGAGCAACCCTCTGACTAGGTTTGAGTTCTAAGAATGCCTCCAGATCGTCATAAAGGCAGTCCGTTCCTCAGGGATCGGCGGATTAATGCGTTCCCCGATAGAACCATCACGCGGACTCCTTGGGATGCGGACGTGGTCGATAGCCAGACACATCCCTAGGGACTTCTGTACTCTTTTGGCGAATGCGATGCATATATCCCGACCCTCCTAGGGACTATCCGGACAAACACTCCTGCAGGGACCACTTATCGACGGGAAGAGGTTTTACTCAAGAAGAGGCTCGGGGAGAATAACAAATGTTTTTATAGGAGAAAAGCCGAAGGTAGGGGTGTTATTTAAAGCCTCTTGTGGATTTAGCACCTTTCAGCGCATTTACGTCCACCATCAATAGGGGGCGAAAACCCGATTATAAATTTGACCTCGCAACGCAATCTGGAATTGAAAATTTCACGTTTCAGAACCCATAGATCACGGAAATAATGTTGGTTTAAAATTATATGTGTATGTGTATATATTTAATATATGCTCAACTGCCCCTCCCTTAACAAAAATACTATTTAAATAAATTCAAGTGCCTTTTTTTGGAATTTCAGATAAGGAATACATGCAAATGAAACTACTTGACGCATCCAAATCCCGTTTGCACGGTTCTTCCTTTTTTTGTAAGTACATTTTAAAAATATAATGCGAAATATGGCTAAAGAGGAAACCCTTCCCTTCAAAGGCCTATTTGAGCCCTGAGAAGTGTTATTTTCCCATTTCCAAGGGCACCATTTTATAGATCTCAACGAGAACTACAACTTTGCCCCTTTCAAAAATTTTGATATCTCAAACCGTTTAGTAGTTGTTTCTCTTGTGGTCCGCTTATCTGAACCATCCTGTATATATATATATATATATATATATATATATATATACACTAAAATTGTTTTTTTATTTTTGTGTGAAATATCTCAAAACATAAATTACTATAGGAAAACACAATTCTTGCACCCGGCGCGGTTCCTCCCTTCGTCCATAGGGAGGAACCCCGTTTATAAAGTTGAAAGAATATTTTATTAATAGACATGAAAACTTTGGGCAACTTCGTATATTTTCCTTAATATCTCGAAAACGATAAGAGGAATCGTGGTTAGTGGAAACTGATCATTTGAAAGTTTACTAAACTTTCTACAGAAAAGGTTCTGATAGAAATTTTGATTAGGCGTTGTCAGACGGAGAAATAAGTGCTTAAACATCAAACGTGTTTGTCTTGTTCTTTTGAACGGATTTTTGTCGTTGTTTAACTCAATTTTTAATTGGTTGTTTTTTTTTTTAAATTAAATTTATCTGTGAAATTGGTATTATATGAAAGAAGACAAGAAAATGTGAAATAGGTAAAGTATTTTCCTAGAGGGAACCTTGACAAGGCCAGGGAGTCATTTTCCTTGTCAAGTAGTGAGATAGATACCCTTGTCAACCGAGAGGTATTTGGGGTCATGAATTATTTCATGAAATGTCTAACCAAAATTATAACTGTTTCTATCTCAACCTTTCCAAATGATATTAGGGATAAGAACGGAACCGCGCAAAAATGATGCAGGTCCTGGGAGTCGGAATTTTTTTCTTCTTATTGCGAACTACACAAACTCAGTTGTGACCCAAGTCTTAACAGACGAGAGAAGAGCTAATCATATAGGACGCGCTATCTAGTGGTGAACATGGAAAACTATTAGTATAACAAAAAAGAGCCCCATCGTATTGCGAATGTTTAGTATTCAGACAGAATATTAAGTCTTTGTCAGCCCGCACCAGTGCGGGAGCAGTGTGGGGAGAGTATATTTCAGCCCGCACCAGTGCGGGATCACCATAGGTGGAGCATCTTTGGCAACTCAGACCAATGCAAGAATAGCATTAATAGAATTAAACCATAGGAAGGATTATGGCCTTAATTAGTAAGGAACATCATGACCTTAACCTTCCTAGGACTGGTTGGATTGTAAAAAGTTAAGGACTGAGTGGGGTGCGCTCGCACCCCAAATTTAAATTTCAATTTTACTTACTAAATCACAATTAATAATTTTTTCTTAATGTATTTAATATTTAGGTATAATATAGGTTAAAATTAAATTAAAACGAATATAAAATATTTTTTGATTATTTATTAATACATTTTTTAATAAAATTGTACATTTTCATCATAACAATTATTGAGTTACAAAAAAAATTGATACTAATAAAATAAATTTACTTTCATATTCATAAAAAAACATGAAAGCAAAAAATATTTTAAAAAAATAGAATTTTAAAAAAATTCATTATTTTCAACATTTATAAATACAGGATTATTTTTTGTATGTTTTGGATACATAAAATTTCCACAGTTATTACAGGAATTTTTTATTTTACTTTTTTTTATGGAATCGATTTGTCGAGCTCAAATGTCGCATCTTTCCATACTTTCGGCCCCAGTATCTCTAGCAGTCGATCTTGAAGTCTTGGGTTCATGATTTTCTTCGATGTTGAAAGAAATTGAAACCCATTAACCCTAAGTTTTTGAAATGATTAATTTAATGTTACTGAATCGATGTGCTACAAAGAAAAAGTGATTTGAAAGCTTTAAAAATACTTTATAAATAAAATAAAATATTTTATAAACAAAATAAAATATTTTATAAATAAAATAAAATATTTTATAAATAAAATAAAATATTTTATAAATAAAATAAAATATTTTATAAATAAAATAAAATATTTTATAAAAAAATATATGAAATATTTTATTTTTTATTTCAGGCCAGTGTATAGTATAAATACTAAACTAAATTAGGTAACACTGACGACTAAGTGGGATGCTAGCGCACCCCAGGCCTGTTTTTAGCCATATTTGTTCAAATAACATGAAGTTAATTTAGTTTTTTCTATTTATTTTTTGATCCTTAGGATCAAGACACTTGCAGAAGAAAACTCCTAAAAGGACTAATGGATATCTATAAATTTATAAAAATGGCAAACGAAAAACGAGCCGTGGGGTGAGGAATCACCTTACTTAGTCCTAGGAAGGTTAAGAAATACGGCAGGGGTAATATTGGCCTATATTTTATGGAGCAATATTTCGTTAAGTATTTAGGAGTTATATGAGCTAAAAACTCTCCATTGCGAATGAAATCTGCCTGTGACGTCGATCCATTGTGGCAATACGGAAAGACTGACTAGAAATGCCAACACACATTTGGCATTTCTAGTCAAAAAAACAACAACGATGCTTTGGTTATAAATACAGGGTGTCCCAGTATATGTGTCCACCCCCTTTTCCTCCTAGAGTTGTTGGAATTTCGAAATGAAACTTGGTAGGTCTTAGTTATGTTGATGAGGTTTCTTTTGAAGGTTTAGTTGACTTTGTAACATTCTCCAGTTTTTCTCCAGCGCATCTAACTCTTGATTTTCCGATGGTATCAGGTATTTTTTATGACGAATTCTGATAGAAAATTTACTTTTAAGACTAATTTATTCTAAGACATCTTTTGATCCCACGCACCGTTTGCGCGTAAAACGCAAAAAACTGAAAAATATCGCCCTTTTGTAGACAAATTCCTATTTATCACTGAAACCAAGCCTTGTACGTAAAAACACCTCGATACAAACGTTGTAGCCTATTAATTTTCCTTTCAGATGATACCAAGATCAAAGTTGTAGGTTTAATATTTAACGGGATATTATGAATGAAAAATATACCTTAAAAGTTTTAAAAAATAACAAATCAGAAAATCGATATGAATAGAAAAACGTAGCTGTCATAAACAATAAAAAATAAGTACTTATTTACTGTATGAAAAAAGTAAATAAAAATTATTATAAAACAGAACAGAATAAATTTCTTTTTGCATATGAATTTATTATATCATAAAACTAAAAAAAAAAAAAAAAATTTGCCTTTGTTTTCATTCATAATATCCCGTTAAATATTAAACCTACAACTTTGATCTTGGTATCATCTGAAAGGAAAATTAATAGGCTACAACGTTTGTATCGAGGTGTTTTTACGTACAAGGCTTGGTTTCAGTGATAAATAGGAATTTGTCTACAAAAGGGCGATATGTTTCAGTTTTTTGCGTTTTACGCGCAAACGGTGCGTCGGATCAAAAGATGTCTCGGAATAAACTAGTCTTAAATTAAATTTTCTATCAGAATTCGTCATAAAAAATACCTGCTGCCATTGGAAAATCAAGAGTTAGATGCGCTGGAGAAAAACTGGAGAATGTAACAAAGTCAACTAAACCTTCAAAAAAAAACCTCATGCAACATAACTATGACCTACCAAGTTTCATAGCAAAATTCCAACAACTCTGGGAGGAAAAGGGGGTGGACACATATACTGGGACACCCTATATATACACACACAAGCAATAGTTGCAATGACTTAATCACGAAGAATGTTCCCTTCCCTACCGATGAAAGCAATCTTCAACAAAAACAAAGCAAAGGGAGTTCGTTGTCCCGATTTGTTATCCCAATTACACTGTGGAGATCCGTATTTTGTATTGTAAACATCCCTTACTGACTTATTGAACAAAATCCTCATATTTCTTTTAGTATAACTCGTATGAAGCAGAGCGTAAATTGTAAACAAGAATCTTTGTAAATCGGTATCAGAAGGAGTACCTTCTCAAAATAGTTTAGGAGTTGCTTTCAACAAACTCCATGTTTTTGTAGACGTCTGAAGAAGAACAAATATAGTTCTGTACTACTGAATTGGGAAGTTCAACAGTAGTTCTTATAGTGGAACGAACTTCAAGTAGTGTATGACATTTGGAAGTAATAAACAAAAACTGAGAAAATGCTGTGTCGACCTACTCTTTAAAGTCAATACATTCTCTTTAGAGCAGCGGGTATATCGTCCTCCGGATGTTTATTTTAGAAGTGTTTCTTAAACAAAGCACAAAGCATTGCCAAGTTGAATTATTTCTACTTGGCCTCTTTGAGTTCTCTTTAGATAGTATTTTTGAAAATATCCTCAAATCTTTATTCATCCGATCTACTGGGCGTAACTAATGCCAATAGATCTACTGTTAACATTTACTTCTATATATATATATATATATATATATATATATATATATATATATATATATATATATATTCTATTTTTATTCTATGAGTTTATGTTGTGTAAGACGTGAGTGAATGTCATTTATGGTTTCTCCTATGTATACACCATGGTGTACGTCTTACACAACATAAACGAACCATCACTAATAAAGAAATAGATAAATCTGCACTAATAAAACACGCCATTACACAAAAACACACTTTTAACTTCGACGACACGAAAATTCTTTCTACACACCGAAACAAAAAAAGACTACAGATCTCGGAATGTGTACTCATAAACTTAAACAAAAACAATATAAACTACAAAACTGACCAACAAGGCATTTCTCCTATGTACGCTAATATTTTCCAAATACTCTCCCGACCTCCCACCTAGATTTTTACCATGCCCCTTGGGTATCCTTCCATTAACACATTTTTCTCCTTTCCTGTCATAAAATGTCATAAACATGCCTTTTGATCCTTACCGCCCTTTCTCCCACCACCTGCTGTTTTCAACTACATATACCCCAGTAGATTCCTTTTTCCTTAGACACTTTCACAATGGTTACTTAATTGCCTACCTTGGTCTTCCTCTGCCGCTCGGCATTTCCATTGGTATGTAGTATCTTATTTCTTTGTAAAATTAATTAATGTTACTAATTACTATTAAAATCAATTATTGTACCTATTTACTTTTTCATTCTACTCATTCTAAGAATTTAAGAAGATATGTTCTTTTATAAGTTAATTGTATCTATAGTTCTGTTACCTATCACAATTATAATTTTTTTTTGTTTCTGTATTAATTTCTTTTTTTTTTGTCATTTTAGCTGACGAAGGCTACCAATGAGTAGCCGAAACGTCCGAAATATAGATTTTTTACTTATATATAAATATTGGGGAAATCGTGGTAAGTGACCATTCGAAAGCTTACTAAATTCTCTACAAAAAATGTTCTTATTGATGAATTGTTAGTTTCACTCTTTTGTTATCTTTTTACCTATTTTTTTTTTGGTTATTGGTAATTGGTTGTTGCTTATTTTAATTACAATTAAGGGTAAAACGAGTGATTGACTAAAATAAGGTAGGAAATGTGAAACGTTGTTATAGTGTTTCCAAGAGCAAAAGTTGAGAAAGTGCGGGGTTGATACTGCCAGTTTCCGGGTGGGGCACCTTAAATCTATTATCTCTTCGAGTTTTTATTTTATATTTTTCACAAAAGCTCAAACCCCACCAATAACTGTTACTATTCCTTTACTAATAGCACTAGAGATATGAACGGAACCACGCTAAGAAACGCGAAGATTTCAAAATTGTAATGTTTGGTTTTAAAAAAACTAGTTTCAGAAATGTTAGTCTGTGATGAGAGGCCAAGTTGCCAGAAACTAGTCGACATGGTTTAAAAGATGTATTGAAGCAATTTTGTGACCTATAAGGCCTTATTAAAAGAAGAGGATATATATATATATATATATATATATATATATATATATATATATATATATATACAAATTCAAACATATTTAACTAAAAAACAAACTATGACTGATTTTTGCACAACACAACTTGTGACAGGACATGGATCAATAAACTCATACTTACACCGTTTCAAAATCACAAACAGAAACACTTGTCCATGCGACTTTCTTACGGAACAATCTTACCAACACTTAGTATACGACTGCCGGCTACTAATACAGGAACGGACAAAATTAAAAATAACAATTATGAAACAAAACGGAGTCTGGCCATCACCAGAACAAACTCTGTTTATGTGCCATAATAAGGCATTAAGAGAATTTGCCGAGCAGCTTTACATGGTAATGGGAAGATTGAATCCCTATTACAAATAAAATGTGATATTAACCATTTTATGTGGTAATACTAAAATTTAATATTTCTACTTTTATCATCATCAGTTGATCATTCATTTATTCTTTATTATTCATGTTTTTGTTTTACTTCATTTTATATTCTGTTCTTCTGTTAATTTTTCTCCGCTTGTATTTTGTATAGTTTTAATTTGTAAACTTTTAAATTTTAACTAAAACTAATAATATGTTAAAAAAACAAAACAAAATATGTTAATATACAAATGCAAGTTGTATGCTGTTTATTGCATGAGACTTGCAGACAAAAAAATAAACTCCCTTCTTGCAGGGTTACTGTAAGGAGGAAACTTCCCCAATAAGGAAGGAAAATTCGCGCATAGTTTATAAGAATGATGCTAACCAAACGCCTTGGCTAATACTTGAGCAAGTGCCTATCACTTCATCACCTTCACCAATCCCTTTAGAATAACAAGACCGATGGATGGGCTACCTACAACCCCAATCCTTCAATGACAGGTCTCTTTCTGTGCTAGTCTATACTCAACACTTCCAACGGAGTGTCTATTATCTCACAATAGGAGTGGGATTTCTTTGGGCTAAATTATGGAGGGATTTAAATTTTACTTTTATTTTTCAGCTTAAAAAATATAAGCAATCGGGGATTTGTTGGGATTCGGCTAAGAAAACATCAATACGATTTTTGTAAAAAAATCTATATTAAGGACGTTTCGGCTACACTTTGGTATCCTTCGTCAGCAATGAAAAGTGCCGGGAGGCAGAGAATGACCAAAGTTAACACTTGAGTAACCATAGTGAAAATATATAATCTGTTATATTTATACTCTACCTACCGGCATTTTTCATTGCTGACGAAGGCTACCAAAGAGTAGCCGAAACGTCCTTAATAAAGAATTTTCAAAAATATCGTATTGATGTTTTCTTAGCCGAATCCTAACAAATCCCTGATTGTTTATCGCCTCGACGGCTAACTATCTAATCTTCATGCTAAAAAATATACATTATAAGTTAATTCTTATTAAAATACTTACTAGGGAAAAGTTTAAAGGAATAAATTAAAGCTACTAATATTTATTTTTTCTTTTGTAACAACAAATATATTTCAGTAAAAAAACATAAATGAACTTTTAAACAAAGAACATTTCACTCATTTTGAAGAATTAATTTAATTTCAATAACAATTGACCCTGTACATTTGTGGAATTTAGATTATATCTATAATCATTATATATATTTTAGGTACGAAGACGAAGGTATAGTTGGGATTCGGCTAGGAGAAAAACGTCAGACTTTCAGGAAGAAATCTGTATTTGGACGTTTCGGCTGCACATTGGCAGCCTTCTTCAGCTAAAAAATACAACTTATAAGTAAAAAAAAAATAAATATACAACTTGTAAGTAAAAAACAGGCAGAAATGAGCGTAGTATATACATCAAGACAATAAATTTTAACCAATCTTATTTTTAAACAATGAAAATACGGTAGTTGGAAAGTAAACAGCATGTAGAAAGCAGTAAGTAAACAGTACAAAAACTAATCAGTACAAAAAAGGAACATTTTTCATATAGTGAGAAAAAACAATCTATTCTATAAGTGAATACAATTTATAATAATTAATATATAGATACGTACCACTAGAGAATGCCTAGGGGGGAGGGAGGAAGACCTCGAGAACAACTTAGGTAACCATGGTTGAATGTATGAGGGACAGCAACTACAGTTTTGACTGGGGGAGGGGTGGGGAAGCGGTATGTCGGTGAAGATGAAAGAAGTGCAAATTGCACTTCTTTCATCTTCACCAACCTAGCAATTGCACTTCTTTCATCTTCACCAACCTAGCAATTGCACTTCTTTCATCTTCACTGACATACCGCTTCCCCACCCCTTCGGTTCGAAAACTCCTCAAGTTTCTTAAAACAATCATCATTTACAAAGACATTTGACTTTTAACTGACCGCACTCCCAATGACCCAACAGGGTAGAGGCAGTATAATAAAATAAAATAAAAATAAAAAAATTGAAAATATTTATTAAAAAAATGCCTAAAACACTATAAAATATTGAAAAGAAAAGCATAAATAATTAGTACGAACTTTATTATAAATGGAAAGTAAAATTCTATAACATATTGAAAAAAAAAAGCTTAAATAAAAATTAGGAACTCATTTTAAAAAGGGGAAAAAAGAAGTTGAAAAATTTTACAAATGAACATTATTTTGAAAAATTGTTTGCAATAACATGTTTTTTTAAATTATCAAACGTGAAATGACGCCGGTCTGATCTCATAATGGGAGTATACAGTGGTGTTTTTTTTTTGGGTGATTTTGCATCAAAAAATTGTTGACACTTGTCCGAGCGTTTCGTCCAATGCTCCAAGATATAAATAAAATAGGTTGAAAATTGATTATTTTATATCTCTAGTTTGGAAAACGATATCGACATGACTCTTTCACTAGTTCATTTGTTTTAGAGAGTAGATTATAGAAATAATACAATTGTTAAACAATAATTTGTTACATATTTTTTTTTTAAATTGCGTTGCTTCTTGCAATTAGAATAGACTCAGTGATCTAGACTAAGTGGGTAAAGCATTCTTGGTTTCCTCTTTATTTTTTCCATTAAAAAATAAAAAGAATATCAAAATATGTTGCAAAAATATGTATTTATGGCAGAATATGCAAAACCTGTTTAAATGCTTTAAAATCACTTAAAAAGTGCAGAATATTATCAACAACTACGATTAACCTTCAAGTACTGACACATTTTTCTCTACGCCATGGCGTAGTGGTCAAAAATAGTCAAAAAGCGCTCAAAACTTGATTTTTTAAAGCATTTTCTTGGAACATTTTGGTCTTAAATATATGTTAATGACCTCCTGAGAGTGTCATTTCTTGAGTTTTAGGCCCCCACCGTTGATTGCAGGACGGTGGTTAATCATTGAAGTACAAGAAACGAAGAAAATTCCCAAATCCTCATGTACCAAAATCGTTCCTGCAAATCTACTTGTTCAGACCAATAAGGTTGATGCATTTTTTTCTTGTTTTAATGGGATGTTCGAAGGCCATACAATTTTTTTTTTATTTTTAGAATCGTCGACGTGGACGGGGATACTTAAAAAGTAGAAAAATTACACGTATCAAATTTCGTTTTGTCTTATACTTTTTGCGCCTCTCTAATTTCGGGCTTACATTTTCCGTGGACATGTATAGAAAGAACCCAGACCGAAGTTGGCTGCATAAATTTGCCTATTTCGGTGCTAGAGGTGATCGAACTCGGTAAGACAGACGCGCGTTATCGCTATTTAAACATTCGAATCAAATCGAAGATGGATTTTTTTGCGGTACTCAAGTCAGTGTCGACTGCAAAAAATGTCTGAAGTGATCCGAGTGAAAAATCGTGTCCTACTTGAAATATTTAATTTCAGGTTTCTAAATCAACAATATCACATGTTATTGAGTTTTGAGCGCATTTGGGCGGTTTTTGACCACTGTGCGCCAGTACATACTAACATATGGTCCCACGGACATTCTGATTTTTAAAAAATATTTAAATAAAATAAATAAATAAATTGTATTGTTTGCTATTACTTAAACGAACCTTCTTGCATTGCACACAATAAATTAATATATAATTTCTTTCAAACTTCAGTAAACAATAGTAGGGGGTATTTCAAGAAATGGCTACCATAAGGTCCCAGGGACCATGCCTCAGTACTTAAAGGTTAAAGAATGGGAAATAAATATGTAAATACAATAATATCTGTCCCCTAATTTTAAATATTTTAAATTTCATCGTTTCTACATATTTAAATATTATACACTAGTTCATTAAATTGTAGTGTTATATTTATTACTCCAAGAACCGTTTCATTTGGGCCGATAGAATATGGCATCAATAACTCAAAAATAGAGGATTCCTTTTAATTTGTGTTGGATATGATATGAAAAACACCCAGAGTAAGAAGGAGAGAATGTGTCTTATGAGAGAGTTGGCAATTTCCCGAGATGAAACGCCCAACTTATCACATAAACACCAGATTTCATAATGAAAGAGGGACGAAACTTGGCTCTCTCGACTTAACAAAATCTCCTCCCCGGCCTTTTACAAGCACCCCCATGATAAACTTTAATTAACGAGCGGCACTAATGAACATGTTAGATCTGGAGAGGATATGGAAATTGAACTCGGCCATTTTTTTTGAAAGGTTTTCCCTTTAAATAGTAATTCCTAAGAACGTTATCTGACAATTTTCAAGGAACCTAGTTGCAGACACAGTGTAACACTCCACCGACTATAAAGCATATACTGGATTATTACAGAGGGAAAACAACGACTTATGACAAAATTGGTGAATTATTCGGTGTGATGGAAGCTAAACTACATTTACACGTTGGATTCGGCAGGAAATTTCAGTGGTTCGTAGTAGGATTGGTACGGGACACATGTGTCCTGTACGGATTCCAACTGCTGACCGGTATTGGACATATGTGTCCCATAAACATCTATCTATATATATATATATATATATATATATATATATATATATATATATATGTATATATATATATACATATTAGGGTGTCCCTTATTTTTCAAAGTTTTGATTATCAAATGCATAGGTCCTAACTTTGTTCATTCACTCCTAAAACACTCGAAAATAAATTTTTACCATATTTAGGATAACCCGTGCCAACTTCCATAAACGTGGCCAGAGAGGTTGAGTTCGGTAATAGATGCGCGCCATCGCCGTATTTATCAGTTGTTTTCTGTTATTCTCTTGATTAACACATATTGTTTTACATTTAGAAGACGACAGTACAATTAAGAAGCATTAAAAAAAATTATTTTCTTAGTTGGTTACGTGAAATATCAAATAACAGGTACAAAGTTACCATCTAACTCTCAAATTTTGGCAGTAATTTTTTTAAAATTCGCGATTTTTTTAACATACACTCGTTGAGTGTATTATATTCTCGGAAAAAGCTAGAATCCCTACCAGAGCTATACCTAAACGTGTAAAACAACTTGTGGTTCTTCACCATGCTTGGGGAGAGTTGCAAAAAAAAATAAATAAATAAATAAAATAAATAAAACACAAGCTGGGCACACAGAGGAGGGCTTTCAAAATAATTTAGACAATTTATTACATAAACCACACGCAAATGCTTTGGAATGTATGAAAATAGAGGAAAATCAAATCTTTTTAGAAAAACAAAGACAAGAAGGGTGTCCAGGATGGTTAGGAAGTGTAGATAAAAAAGTCCGATTCGCAGGAACTGCGTCATCTTAGCGCGGTTCCGTTCTTATCTTTAGTGTTTATGAAGGCACAGAATAGAAACAGTTATTACTTTGTTTAGATCAATAGCGAAACACCTATCCAAATGAAATCTCAAGCAAAGCAGTCTTGAAAGGTCCTGATTTACAATCTTACCTGTATGGGTCAGCTATCCCATAAGTCGGGCAGAAAGGCCTCCGCTCAGAGGCATTTGGAAAGCCTTGGGATCTCTCTCTTTGAACGCTACATTTCTAACAATAAATTGATCTTATTATTTTACTTAATCTGTTTTATTGTCAAATACATTATCCGACTATAAGCAATTTAAAAATAACAAGGAATAAAACAGACAAAACGAACAGTTCGAATAAACGAAATCAATTACTTTAAAGTTTTAAGCACTTATTTCTCCGATTGACATCGCCTAATTAAAACTTTCTTTAGGACCTTTTTTGTAGAGAATTTAGTAAGCTTTCGAATGGTAACCTTCTGCTTCCCAAGATTGTCAACGGTTTTCGAGATACTAACGAAAGTATACAAAGTTACCAAAACATTTCTTGTCTGTTAATAAAGTATTTTATTCTAACCCTTTCTTTTCTCCAAACGTAACCAAAATTTGAACATATTAGTGTTGATGAAATTCGAACATGCAGAAAATGTTTCAACTGAATCCCATAATTACCAAAATCAAAGACAAAAAGAACAGTTCAAATAAGCGAAATCAATTACTTTAAAGTTTTAAGCACTTATTTCTCCGATTGACATCGCCTGATCAAAACTTTCATCAGAACCTTTTTTGTAGACCATTTAGTAAGCTTTCTAATGGTATTCTTCCGTTTAACATGATTCTCAACCTTTTTGGAGGCATTAAGAAAAGTATACAAAGTTACCAAAACTTTTTATGTCTGTTAATAAAGTATATTATTCTAACCCTTCCTTAACTCCAAACGTAACCAACATTTCACCATATTAGTTTTAATGAAAGTAGAACATGCAGAAAATTTTTCAACTGAATCCCATGATTCTAAGTACCCAAACCAAAAACGGTATTCAAAAAATTTTTTTCCAATTTTCTCGAAAACGGTTAAAGCAATCGCCTTAAAAATGGTTTCATTCGTTTTCCTAGCCCAAGAATCCTATAAAACGAGTACTTACAAGCTTATGAACTCAAAAACGTAAGCGTTACGATTTTTTTGCGCTAATTTCGCCCCAAACGCCATCTTCCAGTGAGCGGATTCTGCTGGTTAACGAACTTGACCTTTCAAATTAGACAAAAGATTTTTGTACCAAATTTTATCAAAATCAGACCATTCGTCTTCGACCTAGAGAGCGAACAGACAAATATATATATATATATATATATATATATATATATATATATATATATATACAAATTTGAACCACTATCATTTTCGGTCTCTAGGGGTTCTGAAACGCAAAATGTTCTAGTCGGCACTTCCGGATTGCGTCATGAGATCGACCTTATAAGCGGGGTTCCTCCCTATGGGGGAGGGAGGAACCGCGCTAATATTCATAAATTATATTTTTACTATCCTATTTCAATTTTAGCGCGGTTCCTCCCTCCCCCATAGGGAGGAACCCCGCTTATAGGGTTGATACAATGAAACAATCCGGAAGTGCCGACTAGAAAATTTCGCGTTTCAGAACCCCTAGAGACCGAAAATAACGGTGGTTCAAATTTGTATGTATATATATATATATATATATATATATATATATATATATATATATGTATATATTTATATATATATATATATATATATATATATATATATATATATATATATATATGGGGGCGAGGTTAGCTCAGTGGTAGAGCGCTCGACTAATGAACTGGAGGACCAGGTTCAAAACCCGAGCGCGCACTGAAGATTTTTTCTTCTAGTGCTGCCGTTCGAGGGTTGGATTTGGGGTCCCAGATCGTCCCTAGGCTCACCCAGCCTTTAATTAATTTAATTAATAATGGGTACCTTGGGTGCTAATGACTCTAGCAGTCGAAGCAGCCAAGGGGTAAATCAGGCGGCCGGAGCATAGTGTTGACCACACTATCTCCCTAGTGTGCCGTACGGTCAAGAATCAGATACCTCTACAGTATCTGCCCCTCTGGGCCCTTATGGCCTGTTACGGGACTGATTTTTTTTTATATATATATATATATATATATATATATATATATATATATATTTGTCTGTTCGCTCTCTAGATAGAAGACGAATGGTCCGATTTTGATGAAATTTGGTACAAAAATCCTTCGTCCAATTTGAAAGGTCAAGTTCGTTAACCAGCAAAATCCGCCTACTGGAAGATGGCGTTTGGGGCGAAATTCGCGCAAAAAAAATCGTAACGCTTACGTTTTTGAGTTCATAAGCTTGTAAGTACTCGTTTTATATGATTCCTGGGCTAGGAAAACGAATGAAACCATTTTGAAGGCGATCGCTTTAACCGTTTTCGAGAAAATTGGAAAAATAGTTTTTGAATACCGTTTTTGGTTTGGGTACTTAGAATTACGGGATTCAGTTGAAACTTTATCTGCATGTTCTACTTTCATTAAAACTAATATGTTGAAAGTTTTGTTACGTTTGGAGTTAAGGAAGGGTTAGAATAAAATATTTAATGAACAGACATGAAAAGTTTTGGGAAGTTCGTATACTTTCATTAATATCTCGAACACGGTTGGGAAATCGTGGTAAGTGGATACAAACTATTTGAAAGCTTACTAAATTCTCTACAAAAAAGATTCTAAAACTATTTTTGATTAGGTTATGTCAATCGGAGAAATAAGTGCTTAAAACTTCAAATACGTCTGTTTTGTTCTTATGAACGGGTTTTTGTCGTTCTTGTTGTAATTTTTGTCTCTTTCCCTTCGTTTTTTATTGCTTTTTATTTTTGTAATTTCTTATGTTGCGAAAATTTTGTGTGTAAAACAGGATATGAAAAATGAGGCCAATTTTCTGTTGCTAGAAATAATATAAATTTTGGGAACTTTCATTAATATCTCGAAAACTGTTGAGAATTTTGGTAAACGGAAGAATACCATTAGAAAGCTTATTAAATGCTCTACATAAAAGGTTGTAATGGAAGTTTTGATTAGGCGATGTCAATCGGAGAAATAAGAGCTTAAAGCTTTAAAGTAATTGATTTCGCTTATTCGAAGTGTTCTTTTTGTCTGTATTTTATTCCTTGTTATTTTTTAATTGCTTATAGTTGGATAATGTATTCGAAAATAAAACAGGTTAAGTAAAATAACAAAAACAATTTATTGTGAGAAATATAGAGTTCCAAGATTCCAAGACCTTGTAACTAGCGGGACGGTTTCTAGTGTTGCCGACCCTTCCAGGTAAGATTGTAAATCCTACCTTTCAAGACTGGTGGAACCAAAATATAACTGTCAGGGATCGGTCACTGCTACTTAATAAAACTACATTTTATCGTAAAAATGGTTTTATTGTGCCGACGTTTCGGCTTGAACTTCAAGCCTTCATCAGGGCTGTAAATACAAGTAGGACATATTTAACACTAATATATGCACATATCTATGTAAATATACCTAACATATATATATATATATATATATATATATATATATATATATATATATATACATATATATACATATATAATATATATATATTTATATATATGCATATACACATACACATATACACGCACACATATGTACATATATATGCCCACATACATACACATATGGGGTATGTATTATTAAGTAGCAGTGACATAACCCGGACAATCCCTACCTTGCATCATCAACGGTCAACGATCTCCTCTCAACAAAATAATAACTGCTTCTATTTTAATCTTTCGAAATTAGACTAGGGATAAGAACGGAACCGCGCTAGGATGAGGCAGTTCCTGCGAGTCGGACTTTTTTTTTATTTCTCAGACGTTATTGAACATTTAAACAATCAATATAACATTATTCTATTTATTCAGGAAGAAAACTGAGATGAATGAGGAAGTGAGCTGCATACCCGAATATAGTTCCACAAGGAGGGTAGACATTGTGGTCATAGATCGTCAGGTATCCACCGGAATTATTTTATCCAGCTGTGAGGTTTGAGATAGACGAAAATCAGCCCAAATCAGCTGACAAAGAAAAGACATCTATTTATGAAAATGGCATTCCTTATATCCGTAGAAATTATAATATCCAAAATTGGGAGGTAACTGGTCCTCTATTTGGCGCAAGAGAGGTTCCATGCGTTCATTTAGCCAAAATGTTTTTAAAAGATGGGATATAAAATAGGACTACAATCACTCGCACGTTCCATCCTGAAGGAATCAATAAGAATGGTGAATCACAACCTATACGGCAGAAGAAATGAATATGAATAAGCATAAGAATCTAAAAAACAAAATCAGAATTAAATCAGAAAAAAAAACCATGAAACTGACGGCTTTTACATACACCAGAAGCTTATTATCATTCCAAGAAGAATAAACTGTATGCAGAAAATTAATGAATTAAAAAAAAAAAAAAAAATCCTTGGAATGATAAGAAAGCTGTCGCCAATTATGATCAGCCATCAGTTATGCATGACAGTTTTTCATCTATATATATAAAAATCACGTGCCTGTCTGTTTTTCTGTTTGTTTGTTCCTTATACAAATCCACACCGTTTGACCGATTTGGACCAAACATGGCAGACAGGTAGGTCTTGATACGGGAAATCTCCTAGGCTAAGTCAAAAAAATCTACCAGCTGTTTGTCTGTATGTTTATGCCTTATACAAATCCGCACCGTTTGTCCGATTTTGAATAAACTCGATACCGTCTCCACACCGTTCGTCCGATTTTGACTAAACTCGGTACACATGTAGATCATAATCTGGGGAGTGTCGTAGACTAAGTTAAAAACGTCTTATAACTGTCTGCCTGTATGTTTGTTCCTATAAAATAAACCGTTCTATATGTTTTGATCAAACTGGGCACAGCCCATTTGCACAGCCCATTTGCCCAACATTTGCCCAACAGCCCATTTGCCCAACATGCGGAGTATTTATAACTGTCAAGCATATTTTTATTGAGTGTCGAATTTATAAAGAACAAAGAGATGAACTTCGGCTCTCATCAGATTTCGAGGAAATCTTAGGTAACAGTCCCATTCAAGTCAATAAATTATTACTTTTTCTAAAAAATACCCAATTAATTTCAAAAATTTAAATAGTTAAAATAGTACAAAAAGAAAAATCTAAAAGTAAATTTTATGATGTCATTTTAGAAATATATTTGCTGAAACATGTGAATTAAATAGCATCAATTTCATTTCATTTCATTTCATTATAATTAATTCTAAAACATATTAATCCATAGAATCAGCCTCATGTAAAAATTACCTATTATTGATTGGGGTGATGGGGGTGACCCTGCTCCGGCATGGTGCCGGTCGGGTGGGGGTGGGTCTTCCGGTGTCGTGGGCCCTCTGGACCAAAGGGTCCATGAGCTTGGAGGGTCTGGTCGGCCTGGTCCCACCGAACAGACCCTCGGCCACAAGCTCATGTCATGTAATATCTGCAATATACTGTAAACCCTCATCTAGTGAAGGGCCTGCGATATCGGTGGGCGTGCTCTCGCCTGGTCGGGTCCTGTCGGTGGTGGTGGCGCTATCTGTCACCCCAATCAAGGCATAAATCGCCCGTGTGGCTGACATGCCTTAAAACAAGAACAAAAAAAAAAAAACTGGGCACACAGGTTGGTCTTGATCAGGGGATTGTCATAGGCCAAGTCAAAAACGTCTACCAGCTGCAGTCTGTATGTTTTTTTTTTTTTTTTTTTATAAAAATCCACTCCGTTAGACCGATTTTCACCAAACTTGGCATAAATGTATGTCTTGATACGGGGGTGTTATAGGTTAGGTCAAAGTCGTCTAGGACTCAAAGTTGGGAGGTCACGGGTTCGAAACAGTTACAGGTTTGTGTTATTAGATTTTAATAATACTCTTTTGGTTTCTAATTTTTTTGGGGCTCTTCTATATGCAGAAAGTAGGTGTAGCATGGCACGCCGGGTAACAGCTAGTTATAATAATAATAATAATAATAATAATATGCTTTATTGCTCAAGTTTTACAACTTATATGCAAGGGTTGCAGCCTTATTGCATTAATAAAAAATATAATTTGCACAAAATAAAATATAACTTTATCTTTTACACATAATAAATAATAATAAAATGAGGCTTCATTTCAAATTAAGAAAAATAAATACATAAATGCATCTTAAGCTAAGTGTAATTTCACACAGAGTAAAAACAAAAATAAATTCAATAATAAAGAAGATAATGTCAAATTACAGATGTTTAATCTATAATAAAATAAATGACCTCAGCTTTATGATTCTATCTAAGTATTTATTTAGATCATTAATTAAAGCCTTATCTGGAGCTGATAGTAGCATTTCTACCTTTGGAGGATTAGATGTGATATATCTATCTATATACAACTTCCTTATAGGAGAGTACAAGGGGCAGATGAAGAATATGTGTTCTAGTGTTTCTAGTTCTTGTAGTTCGCAGGCAGATCATGGCGTGTTTGTGTCAATGGTGAGTTTATTTTTATTGTAGAGGTTTATCATCTTTTCTGAACTGAGCCTTAATTGGGCTAAGAGTTTTATTTTGTTAAATGGAATATTGTAATGAAGATATGGTGCTCCCGTTATGTGAGTAGGTTTTATGTTATTATAGAATCTATTGAATGAACTATTGTTTACCCGATTTAGATCATATTCTAATAAGGTATTTTGAAATTGGCTGATTAGTTTGTTGAATATTGTTCTGACTAGATATGGGTTTTGTTCTTCCCAGAGATGTTTACTATTTACAGGAATTAACTCTTTCACCTGAGTAGCCCAATTATATTTTATTTCATTTGGATTGCGTGTTTGTAAGTTCAATAACTTCTTGAAGCAAATTTTAGGAATTCTGTGTTCGGGCATTTCCATTAATCTTATCCAGTATTTGATTATTAATTTAAATATTTGTAAACTTATTTTAAAGGAACCTGTTTCTAGTCTGAGATAATGACCAGGTGTATTTTTTGGAAGATAAAGGAGGTTTTTTATAAATTTCGATTGAGATCTTTCGATTAAGTCAAGATATCTCAGAGCCCATATTTCGCTTCCATAAGTAATCTGTGATTTTACAATTATATTAAATAAATGGAGTTTAGTATTCCAGGATGATGTTTTTAGGTTATATATGATTCCATTAACACTGTTTATGGCGGCGACGGCTCTGATGTTCACTGATTTCGCCTGGGCATGAAATAGACCACAACTTGAGATTATAACTCCAAGATATTTTTGAGAGCTTACATTTTCTAATTTTACATTTTTGTAGTAGAAGACATCTCTATTAGCGGGTCTTCCTTTTTTTGAAAATAATAACTTTTGTCTTGGATTCGTTTATTTCCAGGAAATTAGTTTGGCAGTATTTTTGTAGTGCATCTAATTTTTTTTGATTCTCCCTTTTCGTGTCCGATAGTAAAATTAAATCGTCAGCGAAAAGTAACATGTTAACTCCTGTCTTTTCATCTATACTAACTGGTTGGCAATGGTTCTGAATTAAAAACTCTTCGATATCATTGATAAAGATAGCAAAACAAACGGGTGAGATTGGATCTCCTTGCAAAACTCCTTTACCGACAGGAAATGAATCTGTGTATGAATCTCCTACTTTTGCTCTAAAAGAAGAATTACTATACAGGTTTTCCATAATCTTGATTATCTTCCTACTGATTCCGAATTTGTAAAGCTTCTGGCATAGTAACGTTTGGTTTACGGAATCAAATGCCTTTTTAAAGTCGACCAAGGTAGCATATAATTTTCCTTTATTTTTCTGTAAGTGTATTTGGACTAAAGCTGTGAGAGAAAAGATACTATCTGTGCAACTCCTAGATCTACGAAATCCATTTTGTGTTTCGACAAGTGGATTACAAAATTCCGTCCAGTCGGTGATTCTATTATTAATTATGTTCGTAAAGAGTTTAGTTATTGTGTTCAACAAAGACAGGGGTCTATAATTGTTAGGATCGTTTGGGTCACCTTTCTTGTGCAAAAGCGTTAGATTTGCTTTTCCCCAAGATGCCGGGACAACTTCTCCCTCCATAATTCGGTTGAATAAATTCAAAATATACATATGTCCTACTTCTGGGAGATTTTTCAGAAATTCATTAGTGATTCCGTCCGGTCCGGGTGATTTACTATTTTTACACATATTTAGGCTTCGTGAGAATTCGTTTTTGTCAATAGCTACATCGAAAAATGGGTGAGTAACATGAAGCGCTGTGAAAGTGATAGACGGATATTCATTATATGAACTTCTTAAAAATTCATTCCATTTCTCTAAAGGAACTGTGTTCTTAGTGTAGCTTCATTTTCTATGCCGTTTTATTATAGTCCAAAATTCTTTTGTATTATTGGCTGTCTTGAGCCTAGCAGATAAATTTAAATAGTAATTTTTTTGCGATTGGTTCATTATTTCCCTGTATTTTTTTCTTGCTTCAATGAAAGTGTTATAGTTGGTTTGATTAGACTTTTTAGAGTAAACTGAGTATAACTTGCGTACCTCGCGTTTTGCTTTTAAACACTCATCTGTGTACCACGGTTGTTTGGAATTATAAGGTTTATCTCCAACAGGGGTATTTCGCAGACCTGAACTAGAAGCAGCATTACTTATTGCATCTGTAAATTTTACGCTCATTAATTCTACATCGGCATTTTCCGTTTTGTCATCGATTTGGAAATTTTCGCGATAGTATTTTTGCTTGCTTGGATCCCAGTTGAGTAATTGTTTCTTTTCCTTGTTTATAGTTTTTTTCCGCGTTATGGTGTTATTAGTTTTGTGATTTGTGACTAGAATGCATGGTAAGTGATCAGATACAAGGAGTTCACTCGATATATACATATCTAAAACAGACTCTATTCCTTTTGTGTTAGCCAGTAATAAGTCAACAACACTGCGCCCTGATGAGCTCTATGAATGTAAAATTACCATTTTTGTCATTAATTGAACGACCGTTTAGAATAAAAGGGTAACAGCTAGTTCATGATACAAAAGAAAAGAATTCTACTACTTACTAAGAATTTGTTATTTAATTTGTCAAGACAAATAAATATTAACTCATAATTTAGTAACATCTTACTGACTGACATAAGACATAACGCAAATGGACTCAAAATTTGACAATATTAAACTATCGAATTTAAAAGTTGATAACTTGTGACGGCTGGAATAACGTTGTTTGTGATTTAATTATTTTTTTTTCAAAATTGGTTTCCGGTGGAACAAAGTTGGTTTTGTAATCGCTATGAGAATTTGAGCCTGTTTAGTGTTCAAAGCTTACTTAGTGGTTTGTTTAGGTGAAGTTCGCTTGTCGCGTGTCCGAATTATAGATTAACGTTGGAATTTTATCACGAAGTCCTTATCTTTTCGAGGAAAACGTCTATCACAGTGGATCAACGTCGGATGTGATATTTTCTTGGAAGATCTAAGAAATTTAGATACGCTCTCAAAAATAAAGCTCTCCTGAATAATTTGAATTTTGTAACATCCAACGTTGTTCCAATCAGTCAATTGTATGTTTGAAAATTTTTGTTTCTAATAGTTAATATAAAACAGGAATCCCAATTAAATTAATACGGAAAATTCTCCTGTATATAAAAATATTGATTTTCGTATGTTTGTAAATACATACAACGTGATGGAATAGAGATAGTATACTTCCTATTTGGAAACATCAGATTTTCCTGAGCTTCCTCATGCTCAGGTCTGGTGTGGTCTTTCGGACTGATTGTCCCTCGGAACGAATGGAGGTTAATTGCATGGGAGAGCTGGCGATTCGCTAGTGAATAAATAAAAATTCAATCGGATGCTAATGAAATTCGCCTGTATCAGTCGACGAAAATTAAACAGTATTTCGCCAGTAGACGAATCATTTGGAATACGACGAACAAAATTTCGGAGAAATATCAAGAAAGGCAAATGGACATATTCCAAGAATTAACCATGTTCCTCGCTTTGGGAGAAGCAACAAAATGTCCCATTTTGGTTTGCAAATGCTCTAGCAGGTTTAATGGTCAAAAGGTTCAATATTTGTGTTCGGTATTTTACCAGATGACCTAAAGATACACCGAGTGAGGGAAGATATTTCCCTACCCGTCGTATTTCTTGGAAGGGTGGGGGCATATTGCCATATAAGGTAATGTGTGGAGTAAAGACCTCTGATTGGCCAATGAACCAATATCCTGTACCTTGTACCCGGCGACAAGCTGTCTGCGAGACAGTCAAAGTTCAGACAAGGGAACACATTTCGCTGTTCTAGCCTTTTTAAGGTCAAGCGTTCTTCTATGGAGGAGCGATATTACTTTCCGCCTGAACCACCTTCTACAATCTGGCCAGCTGTCGCTTCGGCTAAAGCTGCAGATCTATAAGGCGATCATCAGGCCTACTCTTCTGCACGGGGCACCCGCCCTGAGGTATGCCTAGGCACCCGCCCTGAGGTATGCCTAGGCACCCCAGTACGCCAAGGCTGCTGCAGCGTTCCCTGACCGGGGTCCTGCTTCGGGCCGTGCAGGTAACAAGCCTCCGGAGAACGAAAACGGACATCCTCCACGAGGAACTGATACTGCCCTCAGTACAAGAGTTCATACGGAGGCGTCATAACAAGTTCTATGACGGCCTTCATTACTGTGTGAGCCCCATCTTCAGGGACTTGACACCGCCTCCTCTACCTCAGAGGTGGCAGGGCATAAGGGGGATCCTGGATCTTGGAGAGGAGGCTGTATAGAAGCAGCTGTACAAATAATTGTAAATAAATGTAAATATTAGTTTAATGCCTAGTCACTTCCTAGACAACCATGACCCCCCTAGATTCAGTACCTTAGACCAAGTGGACATAAGTCTCCCATTTGTAAATTGTCTGAGTCCCTTTTAGTAGGTAAGCGTAGAATAAGATTTAGTTTTAAGCCCAGCTCCAGGTTCCAATCCACTGTGCATGGAGCTCTCTATGTACATAGAAATAAACTTGGAGGGTGGGTAAAAAAAAAAAGTAAAAAATGGTAGAGCCATATCTCAGCATCCGGCTTGCCTTTGTCGCTGTAGCTCAAATATTCTGAAATTACTACAGTTGGAGAAAGGAAGTAAATAGCTGCCTTTTTCCCTTCCTTTATTCCTATCTCTAGGAATATTATTCTTTAAGAAGTATATCTTATCAGTTTTCATCTGATTGTTATCAGTTTTGATCTGTTGTTATCTCTTTTCCAAATAACTTAATACAAAATGTTACAGTCTCCTTAACTTTTATTTACATATTTACAATGCTAAAAATTTCTAACTATTAATAGAAATATAATATGATAAATTATTTAGATACAAATGTTACATTCTCCTGCACTTTTCAATGGATTTTCAATTTCCCAAGTGGTTGAATTGACTTAGAAAAAAAAAACAACAAAAAGTTTACTAAACATTAAAGACCATATATAGTTTGTCACATTAATTACTGATCTTTCACTTAAAACTGTAGTTATTAATACAATGGTAGGCCAGGTGGCCGTGAGCGTTAAGGCGTGAGCTTTTCTTTAGAATAAAGAAAAGGCATCAGCCCTATCCTGGATAGTAAAGGGTGGTAACCTATAGATAACCCGTCCTGAAATTCGTAGTTAATCATAAATGGATGTTAAACATTTAATATAATATTAATACAATGAGAAATATGTCAAGAAATTTAAAAAAAAAAAATGTATTTTTTTTTAATTTACTGCTACCTTTTTTTTGTTGTTGTTTTTTTTATGTTGTGTCAACCTTTTCGGTCATTTACGCCATTTCTTTGAGAAGCGAATAATCCGTGATGGTTGTAATCATCAAAGATTATTCGCGAACATATACATTCCCATTAATAAGCAGTATTATATTACATGAGTCTGATAATGCCAATAATTATTTTTAATGAATCTTGTCAGGAGCATTTCTCTTCAATGAGCAGCATATCATTCAACTTCGGTGGTGATATTGATTTTAGTTATCTCCGGACTGATTAAATTTTGCTGATTAATTCTGCCTCTTCCAAAAAGTCAAAAAGTCTTGCTATTTGTTTGGGGTCATCGGCTAATATTTCATCAATAGAGTCTGATAGCTGATGTCGGCCATTTAAATGTTCATAAGCCCTGCAATTCGTCAAAATATGCTTTACTGTGAGTTGCAAATTGCACGACCCGCACACCGGAGGCGCATTCTTTGACATGAGGAAGGAGTGAGTGAGGTTTGTGTGACCTATTCTTAACCGGGTCAACACCACTTCTTTTCTTCTTGTCACTTTGATTGATGTTTCCCAAGGTTTGACACTTCTTTTAATTTCACGACACGTCTTTTAATTTAACTGCTACCTTTATAAACCCTAAATATTATGATATATATTAATTTTTAGAACAATTTTAAAGGTATTATTATATCAAATAATTAATGTAATATGTTATATAGGAAATAATATTGACAAAAACTATGTGAAATAATCCTTGTTTTTAGATTTTGAGAGTTTGGCTTGATAAAGGTAGTTTTTAAGAGGTGAATTGGGACGGAACGGATGCAGGACAGCCATCAATATCGGATGGAATATCTGTTCCAACATTTATTCGTTTCAAAATAATGGGCTAATATCGAAGCTCCGATTCCACGGCCTTTTAGAATGGCGTGGTGGTCTATCACTTTTATTCATTCGCTGTCCTGTTGGTCCTCTTATCTTTTCATCTCTGATAACAAATATTAATTGGAGACAAATAACTTTTTTTCTGATTAACCGGTTTTAATGCTTCATAAGTCTCTTTGAATTTTAAGATATTTTTTGGATAAAAACAAGTCTATTTGAAGCTTGATTATTATACCTCCTAGGATAATATCAGCTCTATTTGGGCATTCCCGTGGTTTAGTGGCTAAGGAATTGGATTCTCCTGCGGGAGATGGTGGGTTCTAGTCCCTCCTCAAGCAATGTATGATAGATTTTTTTCATTTCAGGGGCTCGTTGAGGAAATTTCCTGCTCCACCATGGATTTGTAAGAAGGGTGGTAACCTGTAGGTATCTCGGCGCTCAAAGCCTAGCTGTTGGTGGGCCGTAAATAAAAAAAACTATTTACAGCTTCATTACACAGGCACACACAAAATAAGAGGTTTGAAACAAAGAGACCATACATATATTATTATGTATTTCGATACGCTGAATCCGAATCCGGTGTCCGTTTGAGCCAAGGTAGTCACGAAAGAAGAAATAACTTGAGCTTACATGGTTGTGAGGGAGTCGAATTCAGCGTCCCTCAAACCACGGAAGCTAAGATCGTTTTTTAAGATAAAATAAATTTTAAACAAATTTGATATTATACTTCCTGAATCCTTATGGTTTTCATTGACAAGCCTGTGTAATTCCTTGAGAATGAGAAAGCACATCAGCTATTACAGGAGATAATGTAGCATAGAATCTGATAATAGAAGGGGATGCAGTGTAGCAGCGGTAGTCACCGCAAACCCATTCACTTCACCCCGAAGCCGCTAGGAACACCAAAACCAGTTACCAAAACCATCCCAGGGTTTAAAGATAATTCACAACATTTCTCCTTGATATTTCGAAGGAATCCTCCTTGTGTAGAATAAAATGTCTCGAATTTTCTATAATTATAGAAAATTTTATTTTATATATACAAATAATATTTATTTTATATATACAAAACAACAACAAAATATTTATTTTATATATACAAAATTGACTGTAATAGCTGCGGTAAAGCATACATCCCCAAAAAAACATAAATGTGAAATAGAGGCCAAGTTCCTGCCCCCACAAAGAAACACTCCCTTCCTCAAAAATACCCCCTCCTAAAACCCCCAAAAAACGCCTTACCATTCTACACTCCAAAAAAGTAGTATGAGTTGGTGTATTAATTCAACCAGAAATATTTGCCAATACAAGAGATGATACAAGAAAGAAATGTCCAAGTTCATTACTTGGAAGACCTCATAGTTACTTACTAAGAACAGTAAAGACACTTCAACTGACCTTTAAAAACAACAATAAAAATACTTATATCCAGTTACTAAAATGTCACTCTCCTCAACCAAGTATATTCCTAAACTTGGCAATGTTTAGTTTTTCTCTAAAGATAATTTCGGCACAAAAAAAACATTGCCAAGTTTAAGAATATACCAGGTTGAGGAAAGTGATATTTTAATAACTGGATATAAGTATTTTTATTGTTGTTTTTAAAGGTCAGTTGAAGTGTCTTTACTGTTCTTAGTAAGTAACTATGAGGTCTTCCAAGTAATGAACTTGGACATTTCTTTCTTGTATCATCTATTGTATTGGCAAATATTTCTGGTTGAATTAATACACCAACTCATACTACTTTTTTGGAGTGCAGAATGGTAAGGCGTTTTTGGGGGGTTTTAGGAGGGGGTATTTTTGAGGAAGGGAGTGTTTCTTTGTGGGGGCAGGAACTTGGCCTCTATTTCACATTTATGTTTTTTTGGGGATCTCATTACTTTTTTCTAAGTATTAAATAGAATTTAATTGCCGCATACCTTCTGGCTTTTGTACTTCATATAAAACCAGGGTCTTTGGATTCTGCATAAGGTTCTCCTTACTGCTTGATGTTTGATACCAATAATCAACCTACATACATGTAATCACTGGACTAGAAAAGTTAGAAGCTCTTCCAGATGACATTACTCTAGAGGACAAATTGATTGCTCTCTTAACTAAACTATTACACTGTAAAACAGAGGAACCTTATCCCGAGGATAAAGATCACAATAGGGAAAGTGCAGAAGGCCTTCAAGAAAAATATAAGAACAAAGACGATACATTTTGGGTTTGTGATCCTAAACTTTGTAATTTAGATGGCTCGACTTTGAAAAACTTAGTATCTGCTTTGAAGTATATTATGCAGTGAACCCCTACGACTATATTTACTACATTTAAGAAAGAAGTCACAACTGTTTTTGTTAAGATGCGTCGAAATGTTTTTTAAAACATCAAATATATGTTCTCCTTACCAAGACGATTCATTTGATACCCCACATGATGGGTTTCAGAAGGAATGATGGCATTTCGATGGAACAAAAAGTAAAAAACGTCATAGGTAATATGACACTCCCGTATCAAGGCCTACCTGCGTGCCAAGTTTGGTCAAAATCGGTCAAATGGTGTGAATTTGTGTAAGGAAGAAACATACAGGCAGAGAGCTGATAGACGATTTTGACTAGCCTATGATTCTCCCCGTACCAAGACCCATCTGTGTCCCAAGTTTGGTCAAAATCGGTCAAACGGTACGGATTTGTAAGATGAACAAACATACAGACAGCCAGCTGGTATAAGATTTTTACCGAGCCTATATGCGTCTAATTTTTTCTTAAAACATCAAATATAGGTTCTTCATACCGAGACAATTCATTTGATACCCCACATCATGGGTTTCGGACGGAATGATGGGTTTCCGAAGGAAGTACAAAACTGGAACGCCCCCGCCCCGGAAACGGAGTCAAACACTACTTTTCGCGACTTTTCGATTTTTTCCTTTAATAACGTCTTCATATCTATCTTCATGCAAAATTTGAAGTCTCTAGCATCATGGGAAGTGCCTAATAATTTTGATGAGTCAGTGAGTGAGTGAGTGAGTGAGTCCTATAAATCCCGATTTTCGATCGCTTATATCTCAGAAACTATTCGATGTAGAATTATGAAAATTTCCAGTTTTACTCACACCTACTTGTATAATACCTGTGTAAAATTTCATAACTTTATCTTTACCTTGTTGAAAGTTATAAGAGGGTAAAAATCGGCTCTAAGACCGCCTGTAATATACACACAGTATGCTTAGGCCGGAACTTGGCCTGCGCACTACCGTGCGCCTAGATAGGAGAATCGGAACAGCTACTTGGAAAACGTATTATACAACACGCTCAAAATATTGACAATGGAGAAAACAAAACGGCGTTGGCTTATCATGCTATAAAATATGGTCATGAATTTGATTTTGAAAACATCAGAATATTAGGGAAAGAAAGAAATAGAATGAAAAGAAAGATTAAAGAAAACATACACATCATTAAAAACAGGAAAAAAGTGATAAATAAAAAAACGGAAATACACCATCTTAATAATATTTTCATTAATTTATTTGATAAAAAATAGGAAAATTGGTATTATAGGACTATATTTCATCTGGAAATTAAAATCAATTTTAAATTTATGACGGATCGATTATCGATCAGCTGACTATTTGACACCATATCGGATTCGTTCAGTCAATGACCAGTCTAGACGAGGCACAGCTAGTGGAAGGTTCCATTCCTCAGGTAGAGGCTGAATTTAATGTTTAAGAGTGTTCCCCAGAAGAGGCACCAAAAAGGGTGCGAAACATGTAGGGAAGATAAATAAGTGTAAAAGTGTGAGGCGATATTTTATTGACCTTCCGCCTTATTTGCCACTTATATATAAAGGAAATGGAAAGACTCTACCAGGGAAAGTGGAATATAAATATGACAGCTGATTATTGTTGGTTGCTGAAAAGAGATGTATCAAATTCTTTCCATTGTAGGAACTATCCAACTAATCACTTCAAGGCATTATTTAAAAAACTGGTCAAATTTTTAAATTTAAGTGATGGTATGAAACATTAGTTATTTTTGAATAGTGTTGTGTTGACAGTTATGGATTTATTAACTTATATTAAATAATATAACATAAATTCAATCGAAGCTAGTATAAAAATACATATTTTACCATCTCCTGTATTGTGAAAAATTGGTACTTGATGGAGAAAAACTAAGTTCATATTCTTATTCCAATAACAGGGGTAGAAACTCTACAAAACATTCATTTCAAGGCATTATGTAAAAAAACTGGTCAAATGTTTAAATTTAAGTGATGGTATGAAACATTAGTTATTTTTGAATAGTGTTGTGTTGACAGTTATGGATTTATTAACTTATATTAAATAATATAACATAAATTCAATAGAAGCTAGTATAAAAATACATATTTTACCATCTCCTGTATTGTGAAAAATTGGTACTTGATGGAGAAAAACTAAGTTCATATTCTTAGTCCAATAACAGGGGTAGAAACTCTACAAAACATTCATTTCAAGGCATTATGTAAAAAAGTCCGACTCGCAGGAACTACATCATCTTAGCGCGGTTCCTTTCTTTTCCGAAGTGCGATTAGGAAAGGAATAGTAGCTGCTATTGGTAGGTTTTGATCTTTCGTTAAAAATATAAAATAAAATCTCAAAGAGAAGGAAGCTTAAAGAAGCCACATATGGAAACTGACAGTTTTATAAGCGGATGGGACTCTCCCGTCATCGCGACGCTCACTCTAGGAAAACTCTATTACCAATATGATTCTTATTTTCTCAGCTTTAATGAAATACTCATTCCACCGTTAAATAAACTTAAAAATAAAACTGAGGTAAACAGTGACAAAAACCCGTTTAAAATAACAAAACTAACACTTTCGTAGTTTTAAGCACTTACTTCTCCGACTGACATTGCCCCGTCGAAATTTGCTTCAGAATCTTTTTTTTAGAGAATTTAGTAAGCTTTTGAATGGTTACATCGTACTTACCACGATTTCTTAACTGTTTTGAAGATATTAAGGGGGGAAAATGGTGCTAATACCTACCGATAGCTGCTATATTCCTTCACTAATCGCACTTGAGATAAGAACGGAACCGCGCTAAGATGAAGCAGTTCCTGCGGGTCGGACTTTTTTTTTGTCAGACAAATTAATGTGTTATGTTTATATTATAATATAAATATTATGTTTATAAGAAGAGCAAATCACTTTAATTGTGGTGTAAAATATTGTTGCTAGCTAAATCTAAGTATTATATAAGCTCATAAGGAAAAAATGGTGCTAATGACTCAGATTTCGATACACCATAAAAGAAAAAAAAAATTAAGGACAATATACAAAGATTCCGAAGTATTTCATGTCTGTTAATAAAATATTTTATTCTAATCCCAATAACGCAACTCTTATACACAAATAAACTTTTTTTAGGTATCTATTTAATACGTATAAAATAAGATTATAATGAGCAATCCGCTGTGGCATACACCAAGTACTACCACCGAGTGGAGTGCAACTAGTATAAACCGGTACGTCAGTACCACTGTGGTATGTAAAGAGCGGCTGTTCTGATACTGGCAAAAATTAGAAATCCTACATTCCTACAGTTGTTTGGAGGCTTATCTTTATGACCCTAGAAAGGAACTTACAGATGACGAGGATCCACTGGGCGATACCTGTACTGGGAATGCACTCCACCCTAAGCCTCCTAGCTCCTCACCTTTGAATTCATATGATTTCGTTCAATGAATTTAAAAAAAAAAAAAATTAATAAATAGATAAAAACTTCTGAAAATAGGGAATACCAAAAACAATTCTAAAGAACGAAATCAACACCAGTACAGTAATCTAGATATTCAAAGGGCATCTTCGAATTCCAAGGTACCGTTGAAACAAAAAGTTGTTTCTATATATACGTATCCTGTTTTATTGACTAATACATTTGACTACTATAAGCAATCACAAAAATAACGAGCAGTGAAAAAAAACTGTAGGAAACACACAAAAAGATTCGTTCAAATGAACGAAATTACCTATGTTTTAAGCACTTATTTCTCCAAATATGACCATCCCATCGCAAATGTCTTCAAAACATTTTTTGTAGAAAATTTAGTAACCTTTCGAATGGTAATCTTTTGCTTGCCAAGATTCAAAACCGTTTTCGTGATATTAATGAAAATATACGAAGTTCCCAAAACTTTTCATGTCTAAAAATGAAATATTTTATTTTAATCCTTCCTTTACTCCAAACGTAACCAAATTTTCAACATATTAGTTTTGATAAAATTCAAACATGCAGAAAATGTTTCAACTGAAGCCCATGATTCTAAGTACCAAAATCAAAGACAAAAAGAACAGTTCGAATAAGCGAAATCAATTACTTTAATGTTTTAAGCACTTATTTCTCCGATTGACATCGCCTAATCAACACTTTCATTAGAACTTTTTTTGTAGAACATTTAGTAAGCATTCTAATGGTAATGTTTTGTTTACCAAGATTCTCAACCTTTTTCGAGATATTAAGGAAAGTATACAAAGTTACCAAAACGTTTCATGTCCGTTCATAAAATATTTTATTCTAACCCTTCCTTAACTCCAAACGTAACATAACTTTCAACATATTAGTTTTAATGAAAGTAGAACATGCAGATAATGTTTCAACTGAATCCCGTGATTCTAAGTACCCAAACCAAAAACGGTATTCAAAAACTATTTTTCCAATTTTCTCGAAAACGGTTAAAGCTATCGCCTTTAAAATGGTTTCATTCGTTTTCCTAGCCCAGGAAGCCTATAAAAAGAGTACTTACAAGCTTATTAACTCAAAAACGTAAACGCTACGATTTTTTCTGCGAGAATTTCGCCCCAAACGCCATCTTCCAGTGGGCGGATTTTGCTGGTTAACGAACTTGATCTTTCAAATTGGACGACTGATTTTTTTACCAAATTTCATCAAAATCGGACCATCAGGGAAGCCAGAAATGAGCGAACATACAAATATATATATATATATATATATATATATATATAAATAAATATATACATATATATATATATATATATATATATATATATATATATACAAATTTGAACCACCGTTATTTTCGGTCTCTAGGGGTTCTGAAACGCGAAATTTTCTTGTCGGCACTTCCGGATTGTTTCATTGTATCAACCTTATAAGCGGGGTTCCTCCCTATGGGGGAGGGAGGAACCGCGCTAAAAACTGGTCAAATGTTTAAATTTAAGTGATGGTATGAAACATTAGTTATTTTTGGTTATAGTGTTGTGTTGACAGTTATAGATTTATTAAATAATATAACATAAATTCAATCGAAGCTAGTATAAAAATATATATTTTACTATCTCCTGTATTGTGAAAAATTGTTATGTGATGGATGGATGAATGGATTGGGTGTTTAAGGATAGAAAACGCCTAGGTCCTCACCGCCCTCAAGTGTAGTGTTAGAGAGTCGTGTATATGTAGGTATTAGATGGATGGATGGATTGGGTGTTTAAGGATAGAAAACGCCTAGGTCCTCACCGCCCTCAAGTGTAGTGTTAGAGAGTCGTGTATATGTAGGTATTAGATGGATGGATGGATTGGGTGTTTAAGGATAGAAAACGCCTAGGTCCTCACCGCCATCAAGTGTAGTGTTAGAGAGTCGTGTATATGTAGGTATTAGATGGATGGATGGATTGGGTGTTTAAGGATAGAAAACGCCTAGGTCCTCACCGCCCTCAAGTGTAATGTTAGAGTGTCGTGTATATGTAGGTATTAGATGGATGGATGGATTGGGTGTTTAAGGATAGAAAACGCCTAGGTCCTCACCGCCCTCAAGTGTAATGTTAGAGAGTCGTGTAAATGTAGGTATTAGATGGATGGATGGATTGGGTGTTTAAGGATAGAAAACGCCTAGGTCCTCACCGCCCTCAAGTGTAGTGTTAGAGAGTCGTGTATATGTAGGTTTTGATGGATGGATGGATTGGGTGTTTAAGGATAGAAAACGCCTAGGTCCTCACCGCCCTCAAGTGTAGTGTTAGAGAGTCGTGTATATGTAGGTATTAGATGGATGGATGGATTAAGTGTTTAAGGATAGAAAACGTCTAGGTCCTCACCGCCCTCAAGTGTAATGTTAGAGAGTCGTGTATATGTAGGTATTAGATGGATGGATGGATTGGGTGTTTAAGGATAGAAAACGCCTAGGTCCTCACCGCCCTCAAGTGTAGTGTTAGAGAGTCGTGTATATGTAGGTATTAGATGGATGGATGGATTGGGTGTTTAAGGATAGAAAACGCCTAGGTCCTCACCGCCCTCAAGTGTAGTGTTAGAGAGTCGTGTATATGTAGGTATTAGATGGATGGATGGATTGGGTGTTTAAGGATAGAAAACGTCTAGGTCCTCACCGCCCTCAAGTGTAATGTTAGAGAGTCGTGTATATGTAGGTATTAGATGGATGGATGGATTGGGTGTTTAAGGATAGAAAACGTCTAGGTCCTTGCCGCCCTCAAGTGTAATGTTAGAGAGTCGTGTATATGTAGGTATTAGATGGATGGATGGATTGGGTGTTTAAGGATAGAAAACGCCTAGGTCCTCACCGCCCTCAAGTGTAGTGTTAGAGAGTCGTGTATATGTAGGTATTAGATGGATGGATGGATTGGGTGTTTAAGGATAGAAAACGCCTAGGTCCTCACCGCCCTCAAGTGTAATGTTAGAGTGTCGTGTATATGTAGGTATTAGATGGATGGATGGATTGGGTGTTTAAGGATAGAAAACGCCTAGGTCCTCACCGCCCTCAAGTGTAATGTTAGAGAGTCGTGTATATGTAGGTATTAGATGGATGGATGGATTGGGTGTTTAAGGATAGAAAACGTCTAGATCTCACCGCCATCAAGTGTAGTGTTAGAGAGTCGTGTATATGTAGGTATTAGATGGATGGATGGATTGGGTGTTTAAGGATAGAAAACGCCTAGGTCCTCACCGCCCTCAAGTGTAGTGTTAGAGAGTCGTGTATATGTAGGTATTAGATGGATGGATGGATTGGGTGTTTAAGGATAGAAAACGCCTAGGTCCTCACCGCCCTCAAGTGTAATGTTAGAGAGTCGTGTATATGTAGGTATTAGATGGATGGATGGATTGGGTGTTTAAGGATAGAAAACGCCTAGGTCCTCACCGCCCTCAAGTGTAGTGTTAGAGAGTCGTGTATATGTAGGTATTAGATGGATGGATGGATTGGGTGTTTAAGGATAGAAAACGCCTAGGTCCTCACCGCCCTCAAGTGTAATGTTAGAGTGTCGTGTATATGTAGGTATTAGATGGATGGATGGATTGGGTGTTTAAGGATAGAAAACGCCTAGGTCCTCACCGCCCTCAAGTGTAATGTTAGAGAGTCGTGTATATGTAGGTATTAGATGGATGGATGGATTGGGTGTTTAAGGATAGAAAACGTCTAGATCTCACCGCCATCAAGTGTAGTGTAAGAGAGTCGTGTATATGCAGGTATTAGATGGATGGATGGATTGGGTGTTTAAGGATAGAAAACGCCTAGGTCCTCACCGCCCTCAAGTGTAGTGTTAGAGAGTCGTGTATATGTAGGTATTAGATGGATGGATGGATTGGGTGTTTAAGGATAGAAAACGCCTAGGTCCTCACCGCCCTCAAGTGTAATGTTAGAGAGTCGTGTATATGTAGGTATTAGATGGATGGATGGATTGGGTGTTTAAGGATAGAAAACGCCTAGGTCCTCACCGCCCTCAAGTGTAATGTTAGAGAGTCGTGTATATGTAGGTATTAGATGGATGGATGGATTGGGTGTTTAAGGATAGAAAACGCCTAGGTCCTCACCGCCCTCAAGTGTAATGTTAGAGAGTCGTGTATATGTAGGTATTAGATGGATGGATGGATTGGGTGTTTAAGGATAGAAAACGCCTAGGTCCTCACCGCCCTCAAGTGTAGTGTTAGAGAGTCGTGTATATGTAGGTATTAGATGGATGGATGGATTGGGTGTTTAAGGATAGAAAACGCCTAGGTCCTCACCGCCCTCAAGTGTAGTGTTAGAGAGTCGTGTATATGTAGGTATTAGATGGATGGATGGATTGGGTGTTTAAGGATAGAAAACGTCTAGGTCCTCACCGCCCTCAAGTGTAATGTTAGAGAGTCGTGTATATGTAGGTATTAGATGGATGGATGGATTGGGTGTTTAAGGATAGAAAACGTCTAGGTCCTTGCCGCCCTCAAGTGTAATGTTAGAGAGTCGTGTATATGTAGGTATTAGATGGATGGATGGATTGGGTGTTTAAGGATAGAAAACGCCTAGGTCCTCACCGCCCTCAAGTGTAGTGTTAGAGAGTCGTGTATATGTAGGTATTAGATGGATGGATGGATTGGGTGTTTAAGGATAGAAAACGCCTAGGTCCTCACCGCCCTCAAGTGTAATGTTAGAGTGTCGTGTATATGTAGGTATTAGATGGATGGATGGATTGGGTGTTTAAGGATAGAAAACGCCTAGGTCCTCACCGCCCTCAAGTGTAATGTTAGAGAGTCGTGTATATGTAGGTATTAGATGGATGGATGGATTGGGTGTTTAAGGATAGAAAACGTCTAGATCTCACCGCCATCAAGTGTAGTGTTAGAGAGTCGTGTATATGTAGGTATTAGATGGATGGATGGATTGGGTGTTTAAGGATAGAAAACGCCTAGGTCCTCACCGCCCTCAAGTGTAGTGTTAGAGAGTCGTGTATATGTAGGTATTAGATGGATGGATGGATTGGGTGTTTAAGGATAGAAAACGCCTAGGTCCTCACCGCCCTCAAGTGTAATGTTAGAGAGTCGTGTATATGTAGGTATTAGATGGATGGATGGATTGGGTGTTTAAGGATAGAAAACGCCTAGGTCCTCACCGCCCTCAAGTGTAATGTTAGAGAGTCGTGTATATGTAGGTATTAGATGGATGGATGGATTGGGTGTTTAAGGATAGAAAACGCCTAGGTCCTCACCGCCCTCAAGTGTAATGTTAGAGAGTCGTGTATATGTAGGTATTAGATGGATGGATGGATTGGGTGTTTAAGGATAGAAAACGCCTAGGTCCTCACCGCCCTCAAGTTTAATGTTAGAGAGTCGTGTATATGTAGGTATTAGATGGATGGATGGATTGGGTGTTTAAGGATAGAAAACGTCTAGATCTCACCGCCATCAAGTGTAGTGTAAGAGAGTCGTGTATATGCAGGTATTAGATGGATGGATGGATTGGGTGTTTAAGGATAGAAAACGCCTAGGTCCTCACCGCCCTCAAGTGTAGTGTTAGAGAGTCGTGTATATGTAGGTATTAGATGGATGGATGGATTGGGTGTTTAAGGATAGAAAACGCCTAGGTCCTCACCGCCCTCAAGTGTAATGTTAGAGAGTCGTGTATATGTAGGTATTAGATGGATGGATGGATTGGGTGTTTAAGGATAGAAAACGTCTAGGTCCTTGCCGCCCTCAAGTGTAATGTTAGAGAGTCGTGTATATGTAGGTATTAGATGGATGGATGGATTGGGTGTTTAAGGATAGAAAACGCCTAGGTCCTCACCGCCCTCAAGTGTAGTGTTAGAGAGTCGTGTATATGTAGGTATTAGATGGATGGATGGATTGGGTGTTTAAGGATAGAAAACGCCTAGGTCCTCACCGCCCTCAAGTGTAGTGTTAGAGAGTCGTGTATATGTAGGTATTAGATGGATGGATGGATTGGGTGTTTAAGGATAGAAAACGCCTAGGTCCTCACCGCCCTCAAGTGTAGTGTTAGAGAGTCGTGTATATGTAGGTATTAGATGGATGGATGGATTGGGTGTTTAAGGATAGAAAACGCCTAGGTCCTCACCGCCCTCAAGTGTAATGTTAGAGTGTCGTGTATATGTAGGTATTAGATGGATGGATGGATTGGGTGTTTAAGGATAGAAAACGCCTAGGTCCTCACCGCCCTCAAGTGTAATGTTAGAGAGTCGTGTATATGTAGGTATTAGATGGATGGATGAATTGGGTGTTTAAGGATAGAAAACGTCTAGATCTCACCGCCATCAAGTGTAGTGTAAGAGAGTCGTGTATATGCAGGTATTAGATGGATGGATGGATTGGGTGTTTAAGGATAGAAAACGCCTAGGTCCTCACCGCCCTCAAGTGTAGTGTTAGAGAGTCGTGTATATGTAGGTATTAGATGGATGGATGGATTGGGTGTTTAAGGATAGAAAACGCCTAGGTCCTCACCGCCCTCAAGTGTAATGTTAGAGAGTCGTGTATATGTAGGTATTAGATGGATGGATGGATTGGGTGTTTAAGGATAGAAAACGCCTAGGTCCTCACCGCCCTCAAGTGTAATGTTAGAGAGTCGTGTATATGTAGGTATTAGATCGATGGATGGATTGGGTGTTTAAGGATAGAAAACGCCTAGGTCCTCACCGCCCTCAAGTGTAGTGTTAGAGAGTCGTGTATATGTAGGTATTAGATGGATGGATGGATTGGGTGTTTAAGGATAGAAAACGCCTAGGTCCTCACCGCCCTCAAGTGTAGTGTTAGAGAGTCGTGTATATGTAGGTATTAGATGGATGGATGGATTGGGTGTTTAAGGATAGAAAACGTCTAGGTCCTCACCGCCCTCAAGTGTAATGTTAGAGAGTCGTGTATATGTAGGTATTAGATGGATGGATGGATTGGGTGTTTAAGGATAGAAAACGTCTAGGTCCTTGCCGCCCTCAAGTGTAATGTTAGAGAGTCGTGTATATGTAGGTATTAGATGGATGGATGGATTGGGTGTTTAAGGATAGAAAACGCCTAGGTCCTCACCGCCCTCAAGTGTAGTGTTAGAGAGTCGTGTATATGTAGGTATTAGATGGATGGATGGATTGGGTGTTTAAGGATAGAAAACGCCTAGGTCCTCACCGCCCTCAAGTGTAATGTTAGAGTGTCGTGTATATGTAGGTATTAGATGGATGGATGGATTGGGTGTTTAAGGATAGAAAACGCCTAGGTCCTCACCGCCCTCAAGTGTAATGTTAGAGAGTCGTGTATATGTAGGTATTAGATGGATGGATGGATTGGGTGTTTAAGGATAGAAAACGTCTAGATCTCACCGCCATCAAGTGTAGTGTTAGAGAGTCGTGTATATGTAGGTATTAGATGGATGGATGGATTGGGTGTTTAAGGATAGAAAACGCCTAGGTCCTCACCGCCCTCAAGTGTAGTGTTAGAGAGTCGTGTATATGTAGGTATTAGATGGATGGATGGATTGGGTGTTTAAGGATAGAAAACGCCTAGGTCCTCACCGCCCTCAAGTGTAATGTTAGAGAGTCGTGTATATGTAGGTATTAGATGGATGGATGGATTGGGTGTTTAAGGATAGAAAACGCCTAGGTCCTCACCGCCCTCAAGTGTAATGTTAGAGAGTCGTGTATATGTAGGTATTAGATGGATGGATGGATTGGGTGTTTAAGGATAGAAAACGTCTAGATCTCACCGCCATCAAGTGTAGTGTTAGAGAGTCGTGTATATGTAGGTATTAGATGGATGGATGGATTGGGTGTTTAAGGATAGAAAACGCCTAGGTCCTCACCGCCCTCAAGTGTAATGTTAGAGAGTCGTGTATATGTAGGTATTAGATGGATGGATGGATTGGGTGTTTAAGGATAGAAAACGTCTAGATCTCACCGCCATCAAGTGTAGTGTTAGAGAGTCGTGTATATGTAGGTATTAGATGGATGGATGGATTGGGTGTTTAAGGATAGAAAACGCCTAGGTCCTCACCGCCCTCAAGTGTAATGTTAGAGAGTCGTGTATATGTAGGTATTAGATGGATGGATGGATTGGGTGTTTAAGGATAGAAAACGTCTAGGTCCTTGCCGCCCTCAAGTGTAATGTTAGAGAGTCGTGTATATGTAGGTATTAGATGGATGGATGGATTGGGTGTTTAAGGATAGAAAACGCCTAGGTCCTCACCGCCCTCAAGTGTAGTGTTAGAGAGTCGTGTATATGTAGGTATTAGATGGATGGATGGATTGGGTGTTTAAGGATAGAAAACGCCTAGGTCCTCACCGCCCTCAAGTGTAGTGTTAGAGAGTCGTGTATATGTAGGTATTAGATGGATGGATGGATTGGGTGTTTAAGGATAGAAAACGCCTAGGTCCTCACCGCCCTCAAGTGTAGTGTTAGAGAGTCGTGTATATGTAGGTATTAGATGGATGGATGGATTGGGTGTTTAAGGATAGAAAACGCCTAGGTCCTCACCGCCCTCAAGTGTAATGTTAGAGTGTCGTGTATATGTAGGTATTAGATGGATGGATGGATTGGGTGTTTAAGGATAGAAAACGCCTAGGTCCTCACCGCCCTCAAGTGTAATGTTAGAGAGTCGTGTATATGTAGGTATTAGATGGATGGATGAATTGGGTGTTTAAGGATAGAAAACGTCTAGATCTCACCGCCATCAAGTGTAGTGTAAGAGAGTCGTGTATATGCAGGTATTAGATGGATGGATGGATTGGGTGTTTAAGGATAGAAAACGCCTAGGTCCTCACCGCCCTCAAGTGTAGTGTTAGAGAGTCGTGTATATGTAGGTATTAGATGGATGGATGGATTGGGTGTTTAAGGATAGAAAACGCCTAGGTCCTCACCGCCCTCAAGTGTAATGTTAGAGAGTCGTGTATATGTAGGTATTAGATGGATGGATGGATTGGGTGTTTAAGGATAGAAAACGCCTAGGTCCTCACCGCCCTCAAGTGTAATGTTAGAGAGTCGTGTATATGTAGGTATTAGATGGATGGATGGATTGGGTGTTTAAGGATAGAAAACGCCTAGGTCCTCACCGCCCTCAAGTGTAGTGTTAGAGAGTCGTGTATATGTAGGTATTAGATGGATGGATGGATTGGGTGTTTAAGGATAGAAAACGCCTAGGTCCTCACCGCCCTCAAGTGTAGTGTTAGAGAGTCGTGTATATGTAGGTATTAGATGGATGGATGGATTGGGTGTTTAAGGATAGAAAACGTCTAGGTCCTCACCGCCCTCAAGTGTAATGTTAGAGAGTCGTGTATATGTAGGTATTAGATGGATGGATGGATTGGGTGTTTAAGGATAGAAAACGTCTAGGTCCTTGCCGCCCTCAAGTGTAATGTTAGAGAGTCGTGTATATGTAGGTATTAGATGGATGGATGGATTGGGTGTTTAAGGATAGAAAACGCCTAGGTCCTCACCGCCCTCAAGTGTAGTGTTAGAGAGTCGTGTATATGTAGGTATTAGATGGATGGATGGATTGGGTGTTTAAGGATAGAAAACGCCTAGGTCCTCACCGCCCTCAAGTGTAATGTTAGAGTGTCGTGTATATGTAGGTATTAGATGGATGGATGGATTGGGTGTTTAAGGATAGAAAACGCCTAGGTCCTCACCGCCCTCAAGTGTAATGTTAGAGAGTCGTGTATATGTAGGTATTAGATGGATGGATGGATTGGGTGTTTAAGGATAGAAAACGTCTAGATCTCACCGCCATCAAGTGTAGTGTTAGAGAGTCGTGTATATGTAGGTATTAGATGGATGGATGGATTGGGTGTTTAAGGATAGAAAACGCCTAGGTCCTCACCGCCCTCAAGTGTAGTGTTAGAGAGTCGTGTATATGTAGGTATTAGATGGATGGATGGATTGGGTGTTTAAGGATAGAAAACGCCTAGGTCCTCACCGCCCTCAAGTGTAATGTTAGAGAGTCGTGTATATGTAGGTATTAGATGGATGGATGGATTGGGTGTTTAAGGATAGAAAACGCCTAGGTCCTCACCGCCCTCAAGTGTAATGTTAGAGAGTCGTGTATATGTAGGTATTAGATGGATGGATGGATTGGGTGTTTAAGGATAGAAAACGTCTAGATCTCACCGCCATCAAGTGTAGTGTTAGAGAGTCGTGTATATGTAGGTATTAGATGGATGGATGGATTGGGTGTTTAAGGATAGAAAACGCCTAGGTCCTCACCGCCCTCAAGTGTAATGTTAGAGAGTCGTGTATATGTAGGTATTAGATGGATGGATGGATTGGGTGTTTAAGGATAGAAAACGTCTAGATCTCACCGCCATCAAGTGTAGTGTTAGAGAGTCGTGTATATGTAGGTATTAGATGGATGGATGGATTGGGTGTTTAAGGATAGAAAACGCCTAGGTCCTCACCGCCCTCAAGTGTAATGTTAGAGAGTCGTGTATATGTAGGTATTAGATGGATGGATGGATTGGGTGTTTAAGGATAGAAAACGTCTAGATCTCACCGCCATCAAGTGTAATGTTAGAGAGTCGTGTATATGTAGGTATAAGATGGATGGATGGATTGGGTGTTTAAGGATAGAAAACGTCTAGATCTCACCGCCATCAAGTGTAGTGTTAGAGAGTCGTGTATATGTAGGTATTAGATGGATGGATGGATTGGGTGTTTAAGGATAGAAAACGCCTAGGTCCTCACCGCCCTCAAGTGTAATGTTAGAGAGTCGTGTATATGTAGGTATTAGATGGATGGATGGATTGGGTGTTTAAGGATAGAAAACGTCTAGATCTCACCGCCATCAAGTGTAGTGTTAGAGAGTCGTGTATATGTAGGTATTAGATGGATGGATGGATTGGGTGTTTAAGGATAGAAAACGCCTAGGTCCTCACCGCCCTCAAGTGTAATGTTAGAGAGTCGTGTATATGTAGGTATTAGATGGATGGATGGATTGGGTGTTTAAGGATAGAAAACGCCTAGGTCCTCACCGCCCTCAAGTGTAGTGTTAGAGAGTCGTGTATATGTAGGTATTAGATGGATGGATGGATTTGGTGTTTAAGGATAGAAAACACCTAGGTCCTCACCGCCCTCAAGTGTAATGTTAGAGAGTCGTGTATATGTAGGTATTAGATGGATGGATGGATTGGGTGTTTAAGGATAGAAAACGCCTAGGTCCTCACCGCCCTCAAGTGTAGTGTTAGAGAGTCGTGTATATGTCGTGAAAGGGTTTGGAATTTGTGTTTAGGACAGTGCATGACAATTTATTTGTGTGGGGACAATGTTATTTTGATAACTTGTATTCAATTTTCTTTTTTAACTAATATCATTGCTTACTACTAACTTACTAGGTAATGGAACTATTTGTACTAAAAGTAATACTAATATACACTACAGCACTACCAATACAAGTAATAGACTACATAACAAATAATAGACTACATAACCATATTAATATTTACTTATTTATTTCCCCCCCCCCCCCCCTCTTGTATAGTTTTTTATTTATTTATTGTTTTTTTATTTTTTTTATTTTTTATTTATTTATTTTATTTTTATTTTTTATTGTTTTATGGATGTGATGGAGAAAAACTAAGTTCATATTCTTATCCAGCACAATCGCATTACGGAAAATGGCATATTAAAATAAAAATCCCAGGAAAAAAAAACTTACATTTTGCGAACCAGTGTTATTAAAATTTTTATTGGTTTTACTATAAATCCGGACTTTGGGGTTAATCATTCTAAGATAAATTGTTACTGTGAAAACACCACGAACTTGGAAGAACAATTTGGGTTGTCTTTGATGATTTTTTTTTTTTTAAATTTATTTGCACATCGAGTTATTAATGTGGTCACAGAAAGGAGTAAAAAATGGCACTTCAATAAAAAATACACTTTAAATAATAGATGGGCGTGTTTTAGCATAAAGGGGAGGGGTTGTTCCGACCAAATAATATATGTATGGGATTTTTACTTGGCAATGGTCCAATAACAGGGGTGAATGTCTTTCTAGTCTACCATTTCTTATAGATCAACTAGATCATTTATTGTAGATTATTGTTTGGTTGTTTGTTTTTCAAACTGGGGCTGTTTGTTTTCATTGCAGCTCTTCAATATATTGAGGTTGTTGAAGAAAATCGTAGGTTAAAAATAATCATTGACTGTTTTCAGTATGTCAAGCTTGTATATTTTGTTTAAGTATATTTTTTGTGGAATCGAATGACAATATCTGATAATCGCCTTGTTTCACTGTAAGAAATGCTTGGGTATCAGATCTGTGTTTTTGGGGGCATTCCAGACAGAGTAAGTTATTCTCTTGAAGATATAATGAGCTAAGTATTCACATTTTTTAATAAACTTTTAATTTTATTTTATAAAATTATATTATATAATATATCAAAAATCTAAAATGACATATTATGTAACCATGAAAACTTTTATGCGAAGCGAAAGAAAGCAATGCACCATTTGAAGAAAAGCAAAACTTGACGTGACCTGCCATTCGGCGCGATGCAAAACTAGGTGCAAGAAACTCGAAGTGACCTGCCATTCGGCGCGATGCGAAACTAGGTGCAAGAAACTGGAAGTGACCTGCCATTCGGCGCGTTGCGAAACTAGGTGCAAGAAACACACACACATTAGTAGCTTTAATTTATTTCTTAGAAAATTTTCCTATCAAGTATTTTAATAACAATTAATTTAAAACTTTTATTTTTTAAGTAGACAAATGACAGTAAAAAAACTTTTTTAAATAAAGTTTAAACTCAAAAAGTTATTTCCGACTTTCATTTTTTTTAAATGGAAATAAAACTAAAAGTTAAAGAAATACGTTTTTAAAAATTAAAGTAATCAATTATTTTCGACCCCTGCTAATAGTATTATTTTCGACCCCTCACTAATAGTATTACTTTCGACCCCTGACTAATAGTATTATTTTCGACCCCTCAATAATAGTATTACTTTCGACCCCTGACTAATAGTATTATTTTCGACCCCTCACTAATAGTATTATTTTTGACCCCTCACTAATAGTATTACTTTCGACCCCTGACTAATAGTATTATTTTCGACCCCTGACTAATAGTATTATTTTCGACCCCTGACTAATAGTATTATTTTCAACCCCTGACTAATAGTATTATTTTCGACCCCTCACTAATAGTATTACTTTCGACCCCTGACTAATAGTATTATTTTCGACCCCTGACTAATAGTATTATTTTCGACCCCTGACTAATAGTATTATTTTCGACCCCTGACTAATAGTATTATTTTCGACCCCTGACTAATAGTATTATTTTCGACCCCTGACTAATAGTATTATTTTCGACGCCTGACTAATAGTATTATTTTCGACCCCTGACTAATAGTATTATTTTCGACCCCTGACTAATAGTATTATTTTCGACCCCTGACTAATAGTATTATTTTCGACCCCTGACTAATAGTATTATTCAGCCGACTAATATTATATTCTTATTTTGAAAATTTGTAGTTGCTTGAAATTTCTCTTTAATGTTTGTGTATAAAAATCCTTATCGTCAAAAATAGAAAAAAAAAGTTTGAACAAAACTTACGTTTTTGAATCATGAATAATTTTTTCCATAGTATTTCCCCCTTTTTTTTTTTGTTTTGTTTTATAATTAATTTTTTTTTATTTATTTCCTTTCATAGCCCCCATTTTCTAAATATGTATTTGTTTATATTTAACAATTTAATTATATTCTCAACTCCCTCTGAATATTGTTTCATCATTGCTTCATCCTCTCTCATCCTCTTCTTGCTCCAGTATTCCTCAATCCCTCCGTAATCACTGTTTTCTTTCTATTAATATCATTTATGTACATATGGTTTTGTTAATAATATTTGGATTCATTTTTTTTCTTCTGTTTTTGTTTCTTTTTTACGCATAACTATATTTTAATGTTCGATTTGTTTATTCGAACATATGCATCTATTTGTTATTCTAATGGTACTAAGTCCCAGAATAAAATATTTTTTTATTCATTCATTCATACGCACTAAACCACTTTTATTTTCGTTTTTATTATTGCGTAAATCTACTTTTAACTAATTATCATTTCGTCTTTTTCGTATAGTAATTTATTTGTAACAATATTATCGATGTGCTTAATAATAATAATTGTCATTAATTATCTGCATTGAAAGAGTAAATAAATAAACATTCCATAAATAAGAAGTACCTTAAAGCAATTCTTATTTTTTTTTTACTTTATCTTCAGGTTTACTTGCCAAGATTTTCCCCTGAGGAATCCGAGCTATGAACCAAGAGCTTTAGAACCTCCAGAGAAATGGGCACGGAAATATGTCCACAATCTTGAGGGATATTCGTATAAAAATATTCGGAATTCTTACATTCATTGCTTATACTTTCTTCTCCTCTATCTCGGCAACTTTTGGGGAGTTATTTATCTACAAGTATATTTACTGAGTAAATGCGGAGGGTTTCAGGTAAAATATTAAATCTATAAAAAGCTTTATGTATAGTATATATGTAGATATTGTATTATGCCTTCAATTTATCTGTTTAATATATATTTTGTTACTATTCTCCAATATGACTTATATATTGTAGATATTGTCTATACCAAAATTGCAAAAATAGTGTAAACACACTTTCCAGTGGACGGGCAAGCAAAATTATATTATCTACCGAATAAATATAATATGTATGTCCATCAGACCACCTCTATTTTTCTATTTTGAAGCCTCTTCAGGGTAACTAAGACTAGCAAAAGAAATATACGGCCTAAACAAGGGAAGCCAAACCTTTTGCTATAAGGGCCATATAACGCCTTCTTGCAGTTATAATCAAAAAATTAGTTATTGATATATTTTTGTAGTGTTTGTTGATTGTGACGAAATGAAAGGTTAAATTATCCCCAAAAAAATCTGTCCCTTATATTTGGCGTCGTGAATATTGATGGTTTGCTCAAAAAGAACTTCCAGTCCAATACAGGTTTTTATTCAAGGAAAACCTGCATGAAAGTTTTGACATGTAATTAACCTTTACAGAACTGTTTATAAATTAACAAATGGCAAGACGGTTTAGTTGAATCACGTATAATGTATTTATTTTACTCCGTAGTTTAATGTTATGTAAAAAAAACTGAATAAAATTCTATTTATTTGCAGATTTTTCCTCCATTTGTATGATAAACGATTACAATAAAACTGAGATAACCGATTTAATTTTGCTTAGCATAGGTCTGGCCCAATCAAAAAAAAAAAAAAAAAAATCTCCTGCCCCAATAGAACGAATTGGTCCATTAAGGCGATTCAAAAAGGATCTTGTCCAACAATTAAACTCAACAATTTAAAAGTATGCTTATTTTTTAATTGCTAGATTTTAATAATTAATATCTAGGAAGCTTCTGAAAGGTGATAGAACATCAATTGGTGTATATTACATTTTAGATAATTAGAAATACGTTTTTAGCTTTTACTGAAAATTATGATCTCTGGGATAAAATGCTTTATGTTCACCACTTTCTCATATTTCACTACGAGTGTTAGTCCTGGTGAAGAAGCACCAAAATATATATGAATCCATTAGGAAAATGTTAATAAAAATGACTTGTTTATAAAAAAAATGTTTTATTTAACATTGAACCTTCTATGTCTATTTTATAGGGTCATTTTTCAGAAACACTAAAAAATATGAAGTTTAATAAATATCAAACTGGAGGATATTTTTTAAATTTAAAAATAAATGTATATAATTGTTAATTTAGTCCGTTTGGTGCTAAAGGAAGAGATAATCATTACGAAAAAGAATTTAAAATGAGAACTTTCTCAGACCGCTGGAATATTTTAGCCCTTTTGATATTAAATGTTCCGACTAGGGATTTCATGCAAGATTCTGAGCCCGTATTTGTGATTATAACTTATTTATATTTGTTTTTTTTTATAATTTATTTATGAGCAACCCGCATTGACAGCGTTTCGCCCAGATACACATGTAAAAAAGTCCGTCACGCAGGAGCTGCATAACTAAGCACTTTCCTCAGAATTTGGGTAGTTTAGACTGCTTTCCAGAACAATTTGCTTAAAATATCCTACATAAATAAAATAAAAACATGAATAGTTCTCTTTTAAATTTGTAATGAGTAACTGATCGATTATTAATTTGCTTCCAGAGTTATGTTTACACATGGTACCTATTACACTACGTAATAAATACAAAAAACCTCATATTATCGTATTTTGATCTAACGCAGGAACAGGATACAGTCACTCTAGTGGTAGAAAGCGCTCCTTGCGGCGGCTTTGTGAACCTACGTCTGGCAGGCTTTTCTATTGAAATATATTACAAATTAAGCCCCCGCTTTCCGATTGACCGATTCAGCTCATTTTTACAACACTTCTTTCTCATGAGTTACCCACGACGTATACCGCGTTTCGTTACAATACAGCAGAAATTACGACCGGTATGAGTATATTAGGAATTAGGGTCCGGAGTAAACCACCCCCCCCCTTCTAATGAACCGATTTAGTTTATTTTTACAACACATATTTACCTGTGGATTACCACTACGAATACCGAGTTTCGTCGAAATATACCAAAAATCACGGCTGGTAGTGGCGAATTGGTATTGTGGGCCCAGAGTAAACCCCCCCCTTCTAATGAACCGATTTAGTTCATTTTTATATCTCACTTTTCTCTCTATATTACCACTACGAATACCAAGTTTCGTTGAAATATAACAAATATTACGGCTGACATAGTCAAATTAGTGTTTTGGGTTCGGGGTAAACCCCCCCTTCCGGTGGACCGACTTTGGTGGTTAACGAACTCGTTCAATCGTTTGCTAATTGAATGCTATATACCAAGTTTCGTGACGAAAAAACAAAAACTCTGGCCGCTATCGTGTTAACAGACACACACATATATATATATATATATATATATATATATATATATATATATATATATATATAAATTTTAACGGGGGTCATTTTCGGTGTCTGCCAGTTAGGATCGATAAAGATTTGAAGAAATTTTTCAAAAATTCCGTCATGAGTCCAACCTCAATAGCTACTTTCCTTCGGAGGAAAGTGCTAATGGAAATACATAATAATTATAAATCCGTAGTAATTAACATCTTATATAATAATTATAAAGCCTTAATAATTAACATTTTACATAATTATAAATCCAATTGCATTATTGTATGTATCAATCTAATTATACAATTAAGTTTGTGAATAACATACAGCTAAAAGTAAAATTAACTAGTAAAAAACAATACATTTTTAAGAAAAACTTATAATTATAAAGGAAACGAAGAAAATAGTTCCTATGTACAATATGACTATATATAATCGCAACAGTTTCTATTTACAATATAGGTTCTATGCATAATATGACTATAAGAACAGTAGCCCCATGTACAATCATAGTTACTCAGGAAGGATCCTATGTAAAATAATGATGAATAAATGAATACATCACGTCATGAGTGATTAAAAAAAAACAAAAAACTCTTAACGACGATGTTAAAAACACAGGGTGCGTCGTCTTGACAACCAAAGACAGGATGAAATATAATTAAGAAAATTAAGTGGTTGTTGTAATACATACTACACCCACATGTTACCTATTTGGGAAGTTGGTCTGAGGTTTGTTAAAAATATTGGTGTCTTTAAGAAAGGTAAGTATAGCGTTGATATGGTGACTTCTATCTTCTTCTTCCTCTAAGTTCTTTATAATCAGTAAATGTAGATTGAAATTTGTGATTATAAGTTCTTTATAATCAGTAAATGTAGATTGCAATTTGTGATTATAAGTTCCTTATAATCAGTAAATGTAGATTGCAATTTGTGATTATAATTTCTTTATAATCAGTAAATAAAGATTGCAATTTGTGATTATAAGTTCTTTATAATCAGTAAATATAGATTGTAATTTGTGATTATAAGTTCTTTATAATCAGTAAATATAGATTGCAATTTGTGATTATAAGTTCTTTATAATCAGTAAATATAGATTGCAATTTGTGATTATAAGTTCTTTATAATCAGTAAATGTAGATTGCAATTTGTGATTATAAGTTCCTCATAATCAGTAAATGTAGATTGCAATTTGTGATTATAAGTTCTTTATAATCAGTAAATGTAGATTGCAATTTGTGATTATAAGTTCTTTATAATCAGTAAATATAGATTGCAATTTGTGATTATAAGTTCTTTATAATCAGTAAATGTAGATTGCAATTTGTGATTATAAGTTCCTTATAATCAGTAAATGTAGATTGCAATTTGTGATTATAAGTTCTTTATAATCAGTAAATGTAGATTGCAATTTGTGATTATAAGTTCGTTATAATCAGTATATGTAGATTACAATTTATGATTATAAGTTCTTTATAATCAGTAAATGTCGATTGCAATTTGTGATTATAAGTTCTTTATAATCAGTAAAGGTAGATTGCAATTTGTGATTATAAGTTCTTTATAATCAGTAAATGTAGATTGCAATTGGTAATTATAAGTTCTTTATAATCAGTAAATATAGATTGCAATTTGTGATTATAAGTTCTTTATAATCAGTAAATGTAGATTGCAATTTATGATTATAAGTTCTTTATAATCAGTAAATTTAGATTGCAATTTGTAATTATAAGTTCTTTATAATCAGTAAATGTAGATTGCAATTTGTGATTATAAGTTCTTTATAATCAGTAAATGTAGATTGCAATTTGTGTTTATAAGTTCTTTATAACCAGTAAATATAGATTGCAATTTGTGATTATAAGTTCTTTATAATCAATAAATGTAGATTGCAATTTGTGATTATAAGTTCTTTATAATCAGTAAATGTAGATTGCAATTTGTAATTATAAGTTCTTTATAATCAGTAAATGTAGATTGCAATTTAGTCTGGGCTTAGTGCAGTGTAAAAACGGATTTTATCTGAATAGAAAACCCAGTCACATTTTCGAATCACCAAAAATTTTATTAAAACATTCTAAAAACTTTTAGGAATTTTCTCAGCATGTATAAAATGAACAAAAACAAATTTATATTTACAATATATTATGATGAAACCTAAATCCATCATTTAAACCAGTCGACTAAGGACTATACCGACCTACCTTTAAACTACAGGACATTATAGTATTATTTTATGAACTTGCAGCAATGTAGGCTTTGAAATATTGTATTTCCATTGATACAGAGTACTATTTATTTTTAAAATATTTATCTAAAATGTTAAATAGCTTCAATTAGATTCCTGTAACCTTAGCTACGTTAACCGTGCTTATTTAGTAGTATGACCAAGATCATTAAACTATGAAAGGAATCTATTACAATGTCATCAGAAATTAATTTTATTTAATATGTCAACATAATGTTGTCCTATACCTTTAACATCAGTTTTGAAATTAATGGTTGTATTGATATTTTTAGTTATGTAAATGGATTCAGTTAATTTCCTAGCTTTGTTATCATTAACAGTTTTTAAAATCTTTACATTATCATAATCAAACTCATGTTGTTTTGTGAAAGCATGATTTGCCAATGCTGTAGTTATTACGATTAGAAATGTGTTGTTTTATCCTATAAAAACTGTTAATGATAATAAAACTAGAAAATTTACTGAATCCATTTACATAACTAAAAATATCAATAGAACCATTAATTTCAACACTGATGTTAAAGGTATAGGACAACATTATGTTGACATATTAAATAAAATTAATTTCTGATGACATTGTAATAGATTCCTTTCATAGTTTAATGATCTTGGTTACATACCTCAGTGTATTTTGTATTAAATATTTTAATAAAAATAATGTTAAGTAATGATTAATCAAATTATCTGTGATATGTTATACATAAATTATTATACATTTTAATCAATTGAAATTTAATGTTTTAATGTAAATTTAGTTATACAAAATATAATAGGCCTAAGTATGTTGATAAGGTCTTCTAATATGGCTGTGAGGTAATGAATGTTTTTAATTGTCTTCATGTGTAATTTGACTTGGTTCCTTTTAGGAATATTTTTTTTGATTTTATGACGGTTTAAATGTAACTTTAATTATTGACAGGACATGGTGAGTTTAAAATTAAGGAAATAAAATTTAATAATTGGCATTAAATGATGTAATATCTTGGTTAATAGTAATTATAAAGAGTGTTTTCTGCAGTATCTAGTAATTAATATACTATTGTAGATCTCCTGAAGATGGACGAATAGTCCGAAACGTTGTAATGATAAAATAAAAGTAAGTTGTGGAGCATTGAAGGGTTATTTCTCACCTTGGTTGGTATTATTCCTCACCTTGGTTGGTATTCCTCACCTTGGTTGGTATTCCTCACCTTGGTTGGTATTCCTCACCTTGGTTGGTATTATTTCATGTTATAATTTTACATGTTTTTCCATTTTCTCAGAAAAACTAAGACAAAACATTAACTCTTGGAACAAAAACGGCGTCCGAACCCCTGTTTGAGTGAACTGCACATCATGGAGGGACAAACATAATTATTAAACGGGCTAATTTTAAATGAAAATATTCTTTTCATCCATAACTAACAATGGTAAGGCATTGGTCCCGATAACAAATAATTTTTATCCCACCTTGAAGTCCCTCGTGCCATTCACTCAAATTTGACAGGTTTGGACATTGGCGCTTTTTGTTCCAAAGTACAGAATTGATTCTATTCTATGATCTCACGTAATGGTAGGGATAAGAACAAAAACGCGCTAAGGTGACACAGTTTCTGCAAGTTCGACATTCCTCTATTAAGGCATGGGAACCTTTCAGTGCAATAACGCCCTGGTAGGTCTTGTAGTTTCACCTCATTAGTAACCATTGTAATTATTTTTACATTATTAACCCTTAGCTTACTAGGGGTGGTGCAGGCTGACCGACCCTGTAGTACAGCGATCTCTCTACCTTGCCGGGCCCTAGTAACGAAGCTATTCTCGCCCTCCTCTCGAGGTGCGTAAAAACGTTCATATAATTTCCTCCCTTAACATTTCTAATCGTAGGAAAACTGCATTTTATTATTCATTTACGTTTACTTCTAGCTCTAAATATTTAGGTTGAATTATATAATTAGATGCTCCAATAAATATTTTTTTGTAGTCTACACTTTTTAGTACGAAAAATATTATTTTTTAGCACTTTCCTCCGAAGGAAAGTAGCTATTGAGGTTGGACTCATGACGGAATTTTTGAAAAATTTCTTCAAATCTTTATCGATCCTACCTAGTAGACACCGAAAATGACCCCCGTTAAAATTTATATATATCTATATATATATATATATATATATATATATATATATATGCATATATATATATATATATATATATATATATATATATATATATATATATATATATATGTGTGTCTGTTAACACGATAGCGGCCAGAGTTTTTGTTTTTTCGTCACGAAACTTGGTATATAGCATTCAATTAGCAAACGATTGAACGAGTTCGTTAACCACCAAAGTCGGTCAATCGGAAAGCGGGGGTTTAATTTGTAATATATTTCAATAGAAAAGCCCGTCAGACGTAGGTTCACAAAGCCGCCGCAAGGAGCGCTTTCTACCAGTAGAGTGACTGTATCCTGTTCCTGCGTTAGATCAAAATACGATAATATGAGGTTTTTTGTATTTATTACGTAGTGTAATAGGTACCATGTGTAAACATAACTCTGGAAGCAAATTATTAATTGATCAGTTACTCATTACAAATTTAAAAGAGAACTATTCATGTTTTTATTTTATTTATGTAGGATATTTTAAGCAAATTGTTCTGGAAAGCAATCTACACTACCCAAATTCTGAGGAAAGTGCTTAGTTATGCAGCTCCTGCGTGACGGACTTCTTTTTATGATACAGGTACTAAAATATGAACCTAAATAAGTAAATAGACTCTTTTTTAATTAAAACAAAGACAAATCCATCATCCTTTTTGATTAGGACGTACCTCTCTCGAAACAAATAGTTAATTTTCCCGACAACTAGTGGTAAAATAAATAGCTAAAGCTGTTCTCAGTCCTTGTTTAATAGCCCCAAAGTCAAACTCCAGGAAAATTCAGCCGTAGGGAGCCGGTAAACGTGAAAAGAGGGTCGGACTGCTGTACAAGTCCTTCGTTCCAGGGGCACGGCAGCTCTCGACTGCTGTACAAGTCCTTCGTTCCAGGGGCACGGCAGCTCTCGACTGCTGTACAAGTCCTTCGTTCCAGGGGCAAGGCAAACTTCGACTTCTACAGAAGTCTTTAGTAAGGAAAGGGTTAATATATTTTTCGTGGCGTATTCGCATCAAGGCCATTTGCGCCGGGCTATCTATAGGTTGCCAATTTTCCACAATCTGTCCCCTAGATGAAAGAATTCATCCTGCTACAGGTGGGACTCGAACCTTCATCTTCCGCATGTGAATCCTTGGCGTTTGCCAATAGGCCACGGGGAGATCTCTTCATTAGTATTTTACCCGTTATGGAATTATCTATAGATACATTTCGGCTATATGCTGCTGATACCCGGGGATTCAACCAACGCGATGCGATACACAGGGTAGGCAACAGAAGCATTTTACCTGACGAATGTTATATCTCTGAGGACATCAGATTCTTTTTATGAAATGGACCGTAAAGCCAAATCTATCTAGATAATCTTGAGCTTCAATTAATCTCATGACGAATGGTTGTTATGAATATGGTTTACTTATGGCAATGAGTCAAAATATATGGTTACAGCATTACCTTGGAGTCTACGAGAGTGTTCGCTTTGGTAAGGATGTCTGCAGTGAATTGGGAACAGATTTTAAACAGTGATAACATAGATTATCGTGGTTATTGAGAAAAAAAAACACCTTCGGGCATCCATTAGTAAACATAATGTATAAGCTGTCACTTCCTCGAAATATTTTGTTGAAGTCGTGACAAAGAACGGATACCATCCATTTAGTGGGCCAAGCATATTTTCAATCGAAAAAAAAAAAAATTAAAAAAAAAATAAGATCTCTTTAAGGCGCTAATGGCCGAGATGTTAATGCACTGTAAAAAAAAGAAGAAAAAAAGGTAAAATAATTAAAAGATTTAAAATTGAATATTAAATAGCCACTTATTAAGAAAGGTTCAATCAGCAGGATTTTTTCTTTATTAAAGCAAACCTTTATTTTCTTATATCTGTTGATGGAAACTTCATCTTTCTACTACCAATGGTTTGATTTCCACTTGTGGTACTGGCTTTTCTTTAAGAAAAAGTAGAAAGAAAAAGAGGCATATTGGATAGAAAAAGTCTAGGGTAAAATTTAAAGAAATAAACTTTATTTTTGACATTAATTCAATTTTAGCGCGGTTACTCCCTGTCTCCATAGGGAGAACCCGCTTATGAGGTTGACCTCATGACGCAATCCGGAAGTGCGGACTAGAAACTTTTCAGACCCTATAGATCACGAAAATATAGGTGGCCCAAAATTGTATATATATATATATATATATATATATATATATATATATATATATATATTTATATATATGCCTGTCTGTTCGCGCTCTAGCAAGCTCAAAAATGGTCCGATTTAAACGAAATTTGGTACAAAAATCTATCGTCTAATTTGAAAGGTCAAGTACGTTAACCAGCAGAATCCGCCCACTAGAAGATAGTATTTAGGGCGAAATACGCGCAAAAAAATCGTAACGCTCACGTTTTTGAGTTTATATGCTTGCAGGTACTTGTTTTATAAGTTTCTTAACATAAGAAAACGAATGAAACCATTTTTAAGGCGATATCTGTAACCGTTCCTGAGAAAAGTGGAATCAATGTTTTTGTAAGTCATTATATTTTTGTGAGTACTTAGAATCGCGGGATTCAATTGAAATATTTTCTACAACTTGGAAATTAAACCCAACTAAGATGTTTAAATTTTGGTTATATTTGGAGTTAAGGAAGTATGTGAAAAAAAAATTTTCTTAATAGACATGAAAAGTTTTCAGATCTTCATACATTTTTCGTAAATATCTCGATTACGGTTGGGAAATCGTTGCTAAGTGGAAGGTGACCATTCGAATGCTTACTAAATTCTCTACAAAAAAGGTCCTGAAGCAATATTCGAAGGAGCAACGTCAATCAGAGATATAAGCGCTTAAAACGTAAAAAGTGTTTGTTTTGTTGTTTTGAAAGGGTTTTTCTCTTTGCTTAACTCACTTTTTAATTGGTTGTTTCTTGTTTTAAATTGCATTTATCAGTAAAATTAGTATTGTAGTAAAATAAGCTAAGAAACGGTGAAAGGTATTGCTAAGCTAGGAGTGGCTGTGGTAATCAAGATGGCAGTGGCTAATCATGATGACGTAGTTTGTTTTGAATTCTCCGGTCTATATAACCTTCCTCATAGCCTCTAACTGTAGTTATCGTTATTTCTTATTTTATAGAAAGATTTAACCCACGACAGAATGGAATTTTATTCACCATGAAGCACATATTTACAGTTGATTATAACAGTAAAACGAATTTGCTAGTAAAACAAGGTACTTAAAATGCCAACGAATTTTTGGATGTTTAGAATAGAGCCTTCTCAGCAGTAGTCGAAGAGTAAGTACGTTTTCAGTACATAATTGTATTGACTTATAAAGATTAAGCATTATCCGCTTGTGTGTAAGTTGGCTACTGTCAGTTTCCAGTGATTTGTGATGCTAATCTATTCCATTTCTTCGAGATGTACGTAACCGCGCTAAGATGACGCAGTTCCTGCGAGTCGGACTTTTTAATTTAATTCTAACTATATGAAAACTTCACTTTAGAACTTTCCAAAGGAATTTAGTAGTATTGACGAAAGAATAAAATTCATTTCATTTCAACTCATAAATGAAGTTTTGAATCTTTTCTATAAATATTCATCGTAGATACCGAAAATGATCCCCGTCAAAATGTTAATATGAATATAATTCATATGAATATATGTGTTTCTGGTAACACGACTGCTATCACAATTTTTCCTTGTTCGCCAAGAAACTAAACTAATATAATGTCTTAATATAATGATAATGAATGAATGTACTTATAACTTATTTAGAATATAAATTGAAGAAATTCTTCGATTAAGCTTGAGCACAAACTATTAAATTAATAAAGAATTATTCTTATTCTTTTTGATTAGGTGTAATCATTACAAAATTTAATGTTCGCAAGTTGGATCTTGTTCTCTAATAACTCCTCAGGGGACGTAGCTTTTTAATGAAACTTTTTCTCTTCTTACTCAAAGAAATGTCTATTAATTTAGTCGAGTTGTAATAAGGATTTTTCCTGTTTTTCCCCTTTCCTTTTAAAGAAAACTTGGGCAATTTTACCTGAACATTTCTTATAGAGTTTCTTAAGTTTGCATAAATAAATAAATAAATTGGATTCATTGCGCTTTCATCAAGGAAATAATATATAAATTGGTCTTGATTTTAACTTAGCTAAAAGTTTCTTGCAGTAATAAATTTAATTAGAAGGTAATTGTCTATTGGTTAACTTATAAAATACAACGGTGTGTAGTTATACCACACCTGTCGGCTAAAATCGAAAAAGATAGAGCACACTTATCGTGGATGGTGGGGGCTTACCAACTCTGCTGTAGGGTATATTTCCAGGAAAGAGTACGCCGCCCAGTGACGCCAAACGCCCGATTTTGGGGAAAAAGTACCTGTAGGTACTTGAATCTTTCTGATTTTGATATCGCTTTTAAGGTATTTTGTAGTGCTGAGTCGAATGAGACCACTGCCAATTCGATAGAATTATTATTTCGGAAGATAATCCGGTTTTATAGTACGAAAACCGTGGAAAACTGCAATTATACGATTTTAGGGTTCTCCCGTGGTCTAGTGGCTAGCGCGCTAGATTCATAAGCGGGTAGATGGTGGGTTCGATCCCCACCGGCGGCAGGAATTTTCTCATCTCAGGGCTCGCTGAGATCATTCCGGGCTGCACCCTGGATGTCGGCGCTAATGGCCAAGAATTATGTCGATGCGCCGTAAAAAAAAAGAAAAGAAAAATCACATTTTACTCAATTGGTAGAGATATGTATCCTTCCAAATTTATTTTTGAATGCTAAGTTGAATAAATTATCAACCAATGTAATACAGTTAATTGATCTCGACGTATTTATCTTTATTGAAATTTTCGCTTATAACGAACACATTTTGACATTTTTACACGAATATTAGGTAGATCTGACTGTAAAAGTTCAGTTACTTGCTATCACAAAGTGTTCAACAACTCTCTGTAGAAAATAGTAACGGTAAATTCATTTTTCGTAAAATAATCGCATCGCTTCATTTTATTAGGCCGTGCACACATACGGCCGGGTACGGCGATGAAATTTATATGAAAGCAACTTCAAAACATGTACTATTGGGTAAAAATATGAGGAGAGCTCAGCTAAAAAGAAAATTCGCTGAAAAGCTACATATGCTCATGAGACTTCCTTGGTAATATCAATTTTTCAGGAATAAAATAGGTGGTATAAAATATTGTTTTACTTTTCACTAAAAACTGTGAGATTCTTACTCAGTGAGGAAATAGTCAACAAAATGATTTTTTGTGATCATACCTATTAATAAAATGGAAAATCAATATTTCAGCAGAATTCTACAACTAATTAGGTATAAAAAAATATAAAAAAAGATATCAAAAAATAGTTCAAACGCGATTGAACTCCTTCAGTTTTGGAGTTTTTTTCCCTCTCGGCACCACTGTGCGCCGGCCCTTTGTCCCGTTTCTGGGGCCATAAAAGCATTTCACGAAACGTTAAACCAAAATAAATACTGTTTCTATTTCAATCTTTCAAAATGACAGTGCGGATCAGAACGGAACTACCCAAAGATGATGCAGTTTTTGCGAGTCGGACTTTTCTACATTTTCAGGCCCATTCAGTTTCTTCTTACTTCCACCTTAGCTAATCCCCACTTTTCTCCAAACAAGAAGCATTCAGTTTCTTCTTACTTCCACCTTAGCTAATCCCCACTTTTCTCCAAACAAGAAGCATTCAGTTTCTTCTTACTTCCACCTTAGCTATTCCCCACTTTTCTCAAAACAAGAAGCATTCAGTTTCTTCTTACTTCCACCTTAGCTAATCCCCACTTTTCTCCAAACAAGAAGCATTCAGTTTCTTCTTACTTCCACCTTAGCTAATCCCCGCTTTTCTCCAAACAAGAAGCATTCAGTTTATGCTCTTACAAGGTGCGTTTAGCATTCAGCCACCTGTTTCCTTATAAAACCCGTTCAATTTGTATCTTACTTATATCCATGTAATACCCTTTCAGCTAAGGTACAATTTTTCAAGATCCATTCGCTTTGTATCGTACTTATTTTAGTTTTATAACCATTTATTTACCCTCACCTTTCTTTCTTCTTGTCAAATTCAGTTGACACACACTTTTCTTACAAGAATCATTCAAACCCAGTTTTATCTCTACAAGAATAATTCGGGTGTCCACCACTTGACTGTTTTTTTGGCCCATTCGGCTTAAGCCCTCTTTTAGTGCGGTTACTCTCTATCCCATAGGGAGAACCCGCTTATGAGGTTGACCTCACGACGCAATCCGGAAGTGCCGACTAGAAACTTTCTCGTTTCAGACCCCATAGATCACGAAAATATAGGTGGTTCAAATTTGTATATATATATATATATATATATATATATATATATATATATATATTGGTAATCAAGATTGCTTTGGCTAATCATGATGACGTATGCATACTTTGTTTTGAATTCTCCTATCTATATAACCTTCCTCATAGCCTCCAACAGAAGTTATCGTTATTTCTTATTGTATAGAAAGATTTAATCCGCGACAGAATGGATTTTATTCGCCATGAAGCGAATATTTATATTTACAGTTGATTATATCAGTAAAACGAATTTGCTAGTAAAAAAAGATACTTAAAGTGATAACGAATTTTTGATTGTTTAGAAAAGAGCTTCTCAGCAGTAGTCGAAGAGTAAGTACGTTTTCAGTACATAATTGTATTGATTTATACAGATTAAGAATTATCCGCCTCTGTGTATGTTGGCTACTGTCAGTTTCCTGTGATTTGTGATTCTAATCTATTTCATTTCTTCGAGATGTACGTAACCGCGCTAAGATGACGCAGTTCCTGCGAGTCGGACTTTTCTAAAATGGCGCATTAATCTTACACCAACTTTTCATGTTACTTGAGCAATTAAGCTGACGCCAAATTGTCATACACAACACCTACGGCTCACATACACACTTGTTTCTTCAAGTTACTATTTACTTATTAATTGAGAAAATATAGTCGACCGTTAATATATAGAAGGGTTCGGTCTTTTGATTGAATAAAAACTACATTTTATAGTTAAAAAGAGTTTATTTGTCGAACGTTTCGGCTTGCGTCTTCTTCAGGGCCATGGAGGAGCGTGAGATCTGTTCCTTTTCGTGGAGGCTACATTTCTCCCCAGAAATTATCTTATTCTGGGCTTTGTATCTGTCAATAGCAGGCTTAAAAATGTTTCAAATTTAATTTTAAAATTCCCTTGTTTTTTGTTTTTTTTTTGTTTTTTTTTAACTTTTGAAATTATTTATTTTTTACCCGGGATAACAAGCCTGAAGTTAGGGGCCCATTTTGCAACCTATTCGTGTATTCGACGGACATATTTGTAAAATCTCATTATTTAGCAGCAAACATTTAATTTACGTATGGCGTTTTCGGAATTTCATCAGTAAGACATTATTAAGGCCATAATGTCGCAATACTCTCACTAGAATGCAGATACTGATGATTTCATCGTCAAAACGAAGGGAATTCACAAGGAATGTGAACCTGCTAGGTATCTATCGCCACTCCTCGAGGCATCACATAAAATGCTCAAATGCAAATTATTATATATGAGTCCTGCAAAAATTCACAAGTATACCCAAGAATGCCTTTAGTTCTTTCATGATAATGACGTTTTTGAAAGAATGGTTCGTTTAGTATTCGGCTCTTTGACGACCTACTTTTAGAAAGATGACGTTATCTTTCTTCCGGAAGCACTACACCGATCTTCTCCTTCCTGCTATTTGTAGGTAATAGACTTTTACCTGGGAATACCTGGAAGGTTAGCCTTATATAGTTATCGCTCATCACAGGACAATTACAAATCCGAGCCGTATTCGTTGAAACGACGAAAGGTTGTCATCTAGGGTTAATATTAAGTCCAATATCTCGGCGTTGGTATAATGTCTAAAGAGCATAATCGCTATGTACTCATCAACTGATAAAACACAAATAAGGTCCTTCAGAGGCACCTTAACTGAAGTGGGACCGGGTAGCTGAAAAAAAACACCCATTAACCCTATAGAGACGGCAGCAGTCGTATGAGCGAGGGTACCCGGTGACGAGACCCTCCCGATACCTGCCTGTCCCCCCTGACGGCTACTAGCTAGCTACCTTCCATGCGCACTCGACTTTTTTTTTTTTTAGATATGTATTCTCCTATTAGTAATATATATTACATTCTTTAATTAGTGCAGAAACCTTTCCACGTAACACCTTTGTACTATGATAGAAAACATATATCCCTGGAAACTGCGATGCTTCCTCAGCAAATTACATTGTTTACGCTTCGGAAAAAGCCTATCGTCTTCATCGAAATCTTAGAATGCTCTTCAATATTACTTCCTGGAGCTGAGGAAGGACTGGGCTGCGATTTATCATCTTCCGAGAAGTCTCAAACACGTCTACTAAGAAATCTGACTAATATTCTAAAAGAAATAGAGAAGCCCGCCGTCCTTATTTATTTTTAATTTAATTTTTGAGCATCGCAACGACGGAGATTTTCTCTTTTTAAAATACAAAAATACAAACTTATAGAACTAAATACAACAAAGGAAAAGAAGCGGCCGTCCTTATACGATATAGAGTGAGGTGGCTTCTACAGACGCCCACCGTCAGCCAGTCACGGTTTTCTCCTGGCTTCTACAGAAGCCCACCGTCAGCCAGTCACGGCTTTGTGCTGGCTGCTGGAGAAGCCCACCGTCCAGAAAGGGTTAAATAGGCTGAAACTGTTTTTTTAATGAACTCTAGCGGATACAAAAATGACTACTGCTTACATACCTACCGCTAGATATCGCAGAAAGCTGTCACAGTAGTGAATTTCAGTCCTGAAGCGAAGAAATCACCTTGTCGCAAATGTGGCTAACAGGCCACGGGTCATGCAAGCCTGTTGTCACAAAAATGGCTATCAATATTGATGGGTTAAACATCAAGGACTATATTTAGTTAGAACGACTTTTTTTAAATCGTTCCATTTTAAGAGCATCCTGAAAAGACGTTCAAGTTTCGAAGCCCTCGGAAAAAGTAAAAATACTATAAGGAGACATTTTATGGCTTCCGAGTCCGTGACTTTTCCTAGTTTATAAATAATTTTTACGTCCCAGGTTTATTTCAGTTTCTGTTATTTTTTTTTTTTTTAAACTCCCTCTCAAACTGTCCCTATTTCCTGCAAAAACGCAAAGGAAGATAAAGCACTTCAGGGAAGAGTATCTTCCGTCAGAAAAAAAAAATACCCACTTTTTTACGAAGCCTTAAATTTTCTGTCGGAAAGTTTATTGGATTTTCAGCTTGACAGAACAGGAAAGCTGAAACGATATATCAAGGGAAATCAGATTGTACTTTAATTTATAGGAATTCAAGGGGTCACAAAGGTCATTTATCATTCACACCTGCCCCCCCCCCACCCGCAAACCAAATACTAATATTTAGGAGTTTGATAAAGGTGTTACTTTAATAAAATCTCCATTTTGGAAGAAGGGAGAGTAACGTCATTTTTTTCTTCTATTATCAACGTAGGAATATCCTGTGGTATTGGAAAAATTTCAACTCTAAAGAGAGAGGAATATATTGGCAACCAGGACAAGAATACTTGGGACTTAGCACGACTGCAGAACCAGCAAAATTGGCTACTGAAGAATTAACAATCCAAACTTTAGACATTATTTACCAAGAACTCACGAGACAAACTAAACTGGACAAACTTAAAGACTGATTACGAACTTTGACAAATAATACGGAACATCCGTTTTATGTACCAGTTACAGACATAACTTTGCCAAATAATACGGAACATCCGTTTTATGTACCAGTTACAGACATAACTTTGCCAAATAATACGGAACATCCGTTTTATGTACCAGTTACAGACATAACTTTGACAAATAATACGGAACATCCGTTTTATGTACCAGTTACAGACATAACTTTGACAAATAATACGGAACATCCGTTTTATGTACCAGTTACAGACATAACTTTGACAAATAATACGGAACATCCGTTTTATGTACCAGTTACAGACATAACTTTGCCAAATAATACGGAACATCCGTTTTATGTACCAGTTACAGACATAACTTTGACAAATAATACGGAACATCCGTTTTATGTACCAGTTACAGACATAACTTTGACAAATAATACGGAACATCCGTTTTATGTACCAGTTACAGACATAACTTTGACAAATAATACGGAACATCCGTTTTATGTACCAGTTACAGACATAACTTTGACAAATAATACGGAACATCCGTTTTATGTACCAGTTACAGACATAACTTTGACAAATAATACGGAACATCCGTTTTATGTACCAGTTACAGACATAACTTTGACAAATAATACGGAACATCCGTTTTACCTTCCAGTTACAGACATAACAGAAGAGAAGAAATAGTACTAAGTAGACTCAGAATTAGACATCCACGAGTACGTAATCACTAAAATGGAAAAGCCTTCCTATAAAATATGTAACAGCGAACTAACAGTGAAATACAAACTAACAGAATGACTGGGGTCTCCCCTTTGGTCTTAGATTTTCATGCGGGAGATGGTGTATTTATTAAATATTTTTCAACCCTTTAATAAACTCTATACGGACGGGGAGAGGTATCACTGTGAGGCGTCAGAAATTCACTCATCTCACGGCTTGTTGAGAAAATTTGCCAACACCGTCAAAATCTAGGCTTACCATATGATATGAACGAATTATTTACTGACAGCTGTAAAATAACAGCAACAATCCATACACATCTTAGAACTACACAGGCCACCCAACAAAAAAAAAATGTTATTTTCCAAAGACACCATATATATATTCTTATGTATTTCAAAACACCGAATCCGAAGTTCATTTAGCCCCAGCACTTCAGATTTAAGGACATTTCAAGGTCAAATTTCGTATGAAGTCGTTAAAGAAGAAATAGCTAGAGCTTCCATTGTTTTGAGTGTCACTGAATTCGAGTCCGAGGTCCGTTTCACCCCATCGGCGCAAAATCAAGATCAAAATATGTCTATTTTCAAAAATGAATTTTGACTGGAGATTCGTCTCTACAGACATGAAAAAAAAAATGGTTATAAAATTATATTGAAATTAAAAAGATTCAAGTACCTAAAGGTTTTTTCCCTTAAATCGGGCGCTTCACACCACTGCGCAACGGCAAATTACATTTCAAGTATAACTTCAGATAGAAACCAATAACCCAATGTCATATTGATAATTTACAAGTTTCCTAGAATTCAAGTGCAAATACGAATACAAAAAGTCCGTCACGCAGGAGCTTCATAACTAAGCACTTTCCTCAGAATTTGGGTAGTGTAGACTGCTTTCCAGAACAATTTGCTTAAAATATCCTACCAAAAATCACGGCTGGTAGTGGCGAATTGGTATTGTGGGTCCGGAGTAAACCCCCCCCTCCTAATGAACCGATTTAGTTTATTTTTACAACACATATTTACCTATGGATTACCACTACGAATACCGAGTTTCGTCGAAATATACCAAAAATCACGGCTGGTAGTGGCGAATTAGTATTGTGGGTCCGGAGGAAACCCCCCCTTCTAATGAACCGATTTAGTTCATTTTTATATCTCACTTTTCTCTCTATATTACCACTACGAATACCAAGTTTCGTTGAAATATAAGAAATATTACAGCTGACATAGTCAAATTAGTTTTTTGGGTTCGGGGTAAACCCCCCCCTTCCGATGGACCGACTCTGGTGGTTAACGAACTCGTTCAATCGTTTGCTAATTGAATGCTATATACCAAGTTTCGTGACGAAAAAACAAAAACTCTGGCCGCTATCGTGTTAACAGACACAGACATATATATATATATATATATATATATATATATATATATATATATATATATATATATATATATATATATATATATATAAATTTTAACGGGGGTCATTTTCGGTGTCTACTAGGTAGGATCGATAAAGATTTGAAGAAATTTTTCAAAAACTCCGTCATGAGTCCAACCTCAATAGCTACTATCCTTCGGAGGAAAGTGCTAATAATACGAATATATACTCAATATCCTATGGTCATAGCCACCTTGACCCGCAGGAACTGCATCATCTTAGCGCGTTTACGTACATCTCGAAGAAATGGAATAGATTAGCATCACAAATCACAGGAAACTGACAGTAGGCAACTTAACAGAAGCGGATAATTCTTAATCTGTATAAGTCAATACAATTATGTACTGAAAACGTACTTACTCTTTGACTACTGCTGGGAAGGCTCTGTTCTAAACAAACAAAAATTCGTTGTCATTTTAAGTATCTTGTTTTACTACCAAATTCGTTTTAATGTTTTAATCAACTGTAAATATGTGCTTCATGGCGAATAAAATTCCATTCTGTCGTGGGTTAAAAACCCTTTCGAAACAACAAAACAAACACTTTTTATGTTTTAAGCGCTTATATCTCTGATTGACGATGCCCTATCGAATATTGCTTCAGAACCTTTTTTGTAGAGAATTTAGTAAGCATTCGAATGGTCACCTTCCACTTAAGCACGATTTCCTAACCGTTATCAAGATATTTACGAAAAATGTATGAAGATCCGAAAACTTTTCATGTCTATTAATAAAATAATTTTTTTCGCATACTTCCTTAACTCCAAATGTAACCAAAATTTAAACATCTTAGTTGGGATTAATTTCCAAGTTGTAGAAAATATTTCAATTGAATCCCGCGATTCTAAGTACTCACAAAAAAATAATGACTTACAAAAACATTGATTCCACTTTTCTCAGAAACGGTTACAGATATCGCCTTAAAAATTGCTTCATTCTTTTTCATATGTTAAGGAACGTATAAAACAAGTACCTGCAAGCAAATAAACTCAAAAACGTAAGCGTTAAGATTTTTTTTTGCGCGAATTTCGCCCCAAACACTACCTTCCCATGGGCGGATTCTGCTGGGTAACGAACTTGACCTTTCAGATTAGAAGACAGATTTTTGTACCAAATTTGATCAAAAGCGGGCCATTTTTGAGCTTGCTAGAGCGTTAACAGACAAGCATATATATATATATATATATATATATATATATATATATATATATATATATATATATATATATACATAAATTTGGACCACCTATATTTTCGTGATCTATAGGGTCTGAAACGTGGAAGTTTCTAGTCGGCACTTCCGGATTGCGTCGTGAGGTCAACCTCATAAGCGGGTTCTCCCTATGGAGACAGGGAGTAACCGCGTTAAAAATAAGTTCTAGATCCTTGACCATACTGCTCACTAGAGAGATAGTGTACTATACTCCGGCCGCCTGATTTTCCCTATGCAGGTACCCAGCAATAAATTAATTGAAGGGTTCGGGGCAGAATAGTTCCAAGGAACATTTTTAGCAAAACTTAACTGTAGCTGCTATATGTTGGATATTATGTGGGACTATCAGTTTATTTTGCAAATGCTTCTAAAATATGATTCCAAGCTCTGTATGCTACTTAATATTGTTGCCTCTAATCTTTCAACCGATAGTCCCACATAATATCCAAAATAAAGCAGCTGTAAATTAGTTTTGTTAAAAATGTTGCTTGGCACTATTTTTCCCCGACCCCTTCAATTAAAGATTGGGTGAGCCTAGGACGATCTGGGACCCCAAATCCAACCCTCGAACGACGACTCTAGAAGCTAAAAATCTTTAGTGCGGACCCGAGATAATAATAAGCATTATAATGAATCACGCTAAGAAGAAGCTATACCTGAGATTTTAACTTTTACGAATAATTACTCCTGGTTTTAAAGCTGATGGTCTAAACAGTTTCTATTTTTATGGAATTGAAAATAATAGGAATGTCCAGGATTGTAATATAAATGGCTAAAATATTTTCAAGTTGATTAACAATTTATTACTTAAGTGAGGTTTATTCATTATAATATATTCCAGAGCTCCTACAATACATGTCTATGTATTAACCATATCCAATAGAGCAGCTCATATATGAAGGAGTGATGTATAGTGAAGTTCCTGCTTGGATAACACTAGTGTAACCTCCGAAGCATGAACTGTCATCACTGTCAGCTTCATTATTGTCTGACTTCCAGGTGAGCAATTAATCATGCCTTTGGAACAGAAGCGTCTCTCGGAGTCGATGGAAAGGCTTTCTTCTTCCAAGTGGTTCTGTTCTTGTTAGGGATTTCATCCTTTGATGAAGTATTCTTAATGGCCGAAGTCATAGAATGTTTTATGATTTGTTTCACAAGTGTATTGTTATGTATGTCAATTTTTCTTTTTATTGTATATTAACTTTAGAAGTCATTTTGATATTTTTTTGATAGTAGAAACTAAAAAATCCTGTTTCTTATACATTTATTATGATATTGTCGATACAAATGCAAAGTAAGGAATGTGAAAAAATGCATTTTTCATTGTCAATCTTTACTAATTTCTGCTGGACTTATGTACGGCAAATTCTTGAATCTGATTTCACTCTATTAAAGGGAAAGTATTCCACTATCAAAAGGTCAGATCTGCCGAATATTTGACTGTCCAAAAAAAAGTTATGAATAAATGCTTTTCCACTCTGAAAAGTGGTGATTTTCATATTCGTTAGTTTGCTTTTGTATCGACGATATCGCCTTTTAAATTAGTTTGTTCGTTTTACCATGTTATTTTGCTTCTGAAAAGGGTACCTGGAAGCATATTGACAATAAAATCTGTTTAAAATCGAAGAGGTTTGACGATATACCAATTTATAGGCCATTTTTGAATGGTAAAGTGTTAACATTAACACACGCACACATAAAAGTGCGTTCTATTGGAAGGTGACCCAATTTGCAAATATATCTTTCTCGTATCATTGGGAGGCTTGGGGTCGACGAAGCAACAAAACTTTTCAGTTAATAACTGTTATACTAAATAATCTACTACTTTATTAAATAAATGTTATTATGAATGCAGATTCTCCGTATTGTGTCAGATATAGGCAAAGAAAACATTCACGCTTGACATAATTATTCATTAAATGACCCTTAGCTCAAATATATGTAACTGGCGAATAAGGCGGAAGGTCAATAAAATATCGTCACACACTTTTACACTTTTATTTATCTTCCCTACATGTTTCGCACTCTTTTTGGTGCCTCTTCAGGGGAACACACTTAAACATTAAATTCAGCCTCAACCTGAGGAATGGAACCTTCCACTAGCAGGGCCTCGTCTAGACTGGTCATTGACTGAACGAATCCAATATGGTGTCAAATAGTCAGCTGATCGATAATCGATCTGTCTGGAAATTTAAAATTGATTTTAATTTCCAGATGAAATATAGTCCTATAATACCAATTTTCCTATTTTTTATCAAATAAATTAATGAAAATATTATTAAGATGGTGTATTTCCGTTTTTTTATTTATCACTTTTTTCCTGTTTTTAATGATGTGTATGTTTTCTATAGTATTTAAACGCAGTTTAAATATTTATCTCATTTTATTCACTAATTTCAAGTTTAATCCACATAACCAACCAAAAACATCTGTCAAATCAAAACAACTGTTTCTATAAATTAATCCATTCCACCTAATATCACACTTCTCCCTCCTTCAAGAGGATGGTTGTGGATTGTCTTCGACAGCCCCGACCCTTCGCCTCAACTGGTCCGCGTGTTTCCTCTTCTTCAGGCCTTCGACGAGTACTTCATAGGATAGGTCTGATGTTCTCTTGAGAATGATCCCTGCAGTCCAACCGTCCTTCTTCTCTGACTGAATCCAGACTTCTTCCCCTGCCTGGAACTCTCTAGGTCGTGCAGATCTGTCGTGATAGGCCTTCTGTTTCCACATTCTATCTTCTACCCCATCTCGAAAGTTTGGAGACACCCGATCCAATAACGTCGGAAGTCGTCTTCCAAGAAATAAGGCGGCAGGTGACATACCAGTTGTTTTGTGAGGGGTATTCCTATAAGACAACAGGAAGCGTTGCAGAGCTAAGAGGGAATCGCCAACTTCTTTCTTACAAGCCAACCATCTTGAACCGCTCCACTAATCCATTCGTTTTGGGGTGGTAAGGAGTAGATGTGACATGTCGAATGCCATTATCTGAGCAGAACTTCCTAAATTCCTGTGAAGTGAATTGCGGCCCGTTATCTGTCACTAATGTCTTGGGTACTCCCCATCTGGAAAACCACGACCTTAGCTTGTTTACAAGAATCTGAGAGGTTGTTTTCTGAAGCATTTCAACTTCGGGCCACTTCGTCAGTCCGTCTACACCTACCAACCACTGCCTGCCGGCAAAAGGACCTGCCAAATCCAAATGAACTCTCTCCCAAGGGGCGTCCGGGAGATTCCAAGGATACAGAGGTACTTCTGGTTCTTGGTCTCTTCCTTCCTGGCAACTTTGGCACCGTTTCACATACTGCTCGAGATCCAGATCCATCCCCGGCCACCATGTGTAGTATCGAGCCAGAGATCTCATTCCCTCGATTCCAGGATGTCCTGCGTGTAGGATTTTTAAAACCGCCTTTCTTAACGAATTTGGTGGAATAAACCGTCCTAACCTAGTTATGACTCCTTCTTCTACGGCCAGTTCCTCCTTTTTCAGCCAATATGGTCGAAGAGCTTGGTCTTCTGCTACCTTTCTCGGCCAACCGAGCTGAATAAATTCCTTAATTTTCCTCAGTAGTGGGTCGTCCCTAGTTTCCTTTTGTAGTAGATGTCGGTCCGTCAATGTGTCAATCTTCTCATTTCGCAGTGCTCTGAGAGATTTGATTTCCAACCGTTCTTCCTCCGATAAGTCCAACGTGTTTTGCGGTAATCTTGACAATGAATCAGCTAACGTATTGTCTTGCCCTTTACAATAAACCACTTCATAGTCATACCCCATCAGCAGTATAGCCCATCGGATTAACCTATTATTTGTTACTTTTGGCAAATCCCTCTTCTCACCAAATATACGCAATAGAGGCCTATGATCACTGATCAGCTGAAATTTCCTTCCCCAGACAAATTGATGAAATTTCTTTACTCCGAACACTAACGCCAGTGCCTCACGATCAATGGATGCGTAGTGTTCCTCAGATTTATTCAACTTTCTTGAGGCAAAAGCTATCGGTCGCTCCGACCCGTCTTCCATACGATGTAAAAGTACCGCTCCTAAACCTGCTTCCGAGGCATCGCAACGCAAAATCAGCTGTTTATTTATGTCATAAGGAACAATATTGTCACTGGTTGCGAGCGTATCCTTTATTCGCTGGAAGACACCTTCCTCCTTTTCAGTCCATCTCCATCGCATTTTATTGCTGGTCAACTTATGGAGATCCACGCAAATTGCATGGAGGTGGGGGATAAATTTTTCATAACAGTTTACCAAACCAAGGAAAGCCCGAAGCTCCTTAACCGTTTTCGGAGAGGGGGTGTCCTTAATTGCTTGAACTTTGTTTGGTGTCGGGTGAATGCCCTCTCTGTCGAGCTGATGGCCTAGGTATTGCACCGAATCTTGTACAAACTGACATTTTTCCAGCTTTAACCGTAGTCCCGCTGCCCTTATTCGTGCAAAAACCTCCTTAAGAAGACGCAGATGTTCCGTCATATTTTCTCCCCCCACCACTACATCATCAAGTAAGACCGCTACTTTGGACACTCCCGCCAGCAAATCATCCATAAATCTTTGAAATCTAGCAGGGGCGTTCGTTAACCCGAAACACATGCGACGGTAACGATAATATCCTACGTGGGTCGCAATGGTTAGTAGTTTCCGGGATTCGTCTGCCACCTCCAACTGTAGGTACGCATCCCGTAAATCGACAACCGTAAAAACAGTTGACCCTACCAGTTTGGATACTAGGTCGTCAAAAGTCGGCATTATATAAAACTCTTCAGCTAACACAGGGTTCAGAGTCACTCGAAAGTCACCGCAGATTCTCACTGCTCCGTTTCCCTTATCTATATTTACCGTTGGAGTCGCCCATTCTATCGGAGTCATCGCTGGATCCACCTTTTCAATAATCCCCTGAGACTCCAGTCGACGTAGCTCCTGCTCCACCGGCTTTCTCAGTGAAAAAGGGACGCGTCTAGCTTTAAAAGCTTTTGGGACAGCAGACTCGTTAAGATGCAGCTGCACTTTTACTCCACGAACCGTGCCCAACTCAGGTCTAAAAATATCTTGAAATTCGTTCAATAGATTAGTAATATTTTTCCCTAAAGGTCGCTCTTTCTGAGGTCTATTGTTTGGAGAGGTGGAATTAGCTGAACCTACTTTTCTGACTGTCACATGCTTTGGTAAGCTCAGTTCAAATGCCAGAGACCATGGTAATCCAAATAGAGGCCCATCATTCTCATCCATAACTACTACAGGAAGACTTAACGTCCGCTGATCCAGCTCAACCTTCAAGTTCGTCGTGCCCAACGATTTTAAAATATTTTTTCCATACCCTGTTAGCGAGCCTCTGTACTTGGATAATTTTGGGCACCCTAATTTCTCCCACCAATATCTGTTGATTGTCGACACACGTGCCCCTGAATCATACTCCATTCTGCACCACTGTCCATTAAGCTTAACATCGATTGTGGCCCTTGGTGCTTTTGTCTCGATTGCCCGAACGACTGTGGGCTCCACCTCATCTTCGCTTCCACTACTCCTACTTCCTGTAGTCACAGCCCTCACTCCTTTGTCCGAACGCTTGCAACATCTAGCATAATGACCTCGTCTAGAACAGCGTCTACACACAACCTTCTCGGCTGGACAGCTCCCAACTCGGTGCTTTTCAAACCCGCAGGCCTGGCATGTCGGGGATTTGGAAAATGAACTAACCTTCTCAATAGAGAAAGTTCCCTTGTCTTTCTCGGTTTCCTTCTCTGACTTCTCTAACACTAATCCTAACTGTAAGACCTGCTGAAATGACACGGGCTTGTTGGCAGTGTCGACTCCATCCGGCCATCTTTGTCTCACATCGGCTTCAAATTTAAGGTGGCCAACACCAGCCACAAAACGGTCTCGGAGTCTTTCGTCCAGGCTAGCCCCATACGAACAGAACGAGCTAAGCTCCTTCAATCGATTTGCATACTCCATAAAAGACTCTCCAACAGACCTATTTGCTTGCTCAAAGTTTATACGGCTAGTAAAAATCGTAGTTGAAGGCATATATATTGCTGTGAATCCATTCACTACTTCTGAATAGGTACAGTCGTCCAAGCTTTTAGGAAAAAAGTAATTCTGAATTGCAGCTAAACATGTAGTCCCTACATACGCAAGTAGAAGCTCTTTTCTTATTTCACTCTGCTCTGGTGATCCAAAACCTTTTAGCCTGCAAATACGTTCAAAATGATTTATATAACATTTCCAACTTACTGAATTATCGAAAGCCTGGAAACTGAAGGCAGCAATCCGCCGTGCCAAACTAAACTCCTCCCTTCCTTCTTCTTCCATCCTCAGTGGGACAGATTGTTTTCTCGGCATCCTCGTCGCCAATATAGTATTTAAACGCAGTTTAAATATTTATCTCATTTTATTCACTAATTTCAAGTTTAATCCACATAACCAACCAAAAACATCTGTCAAATCAAAACAACTGTTTCTATAAATTAATCCATTCCACCTAATATCACATTTTCTTTAATCTTTCTTTTCATTCTATTTCTTTCTTTCCCTAATATTCTGATGTTTTCCAAATCAAATTCATGACCATATTTTATAGCATGATAAGGCAAGGCCGTTTTGTTTTCTCCATTGTCAATATTTTGAGCATTATGTTTAATAGGTTTTCCAAGTAGCTGTTCCGATTCCCCTATGTATGCTTTACCGCAGCTATTACAGTCAATTTTGTATATATTGTACATAGTTTCCTTTAATTTCACTCGGTCCTTAATGTAACTGAAACTATTTTTAATTTTGTTATCATACTTCCAGGCGATCTTTCCGATCCGTTTACAAATATGTCTGATTTTGTTTGATATTACGGGATTAAAATTACAAATAACGGGCTGGTTCTGCAGTCTGGTCTTTAAGGAAAAAAGGGTGCGAAACATGTAGGGATGATAAATAAAAAGTGTAAAAGTGTGTGTCGATATTTTATTGACCTTCCGCCTTATTCGCCAGTTATATATGTATATTCACGTTTGACGTTTGAACATCAGAATCCTTGCATTAGAGAAAGCTAAGCGGAGTCACAAAGATTATGGTCTTTTGTCGGTGTCATAATTTTCTTTGCCAATGTTTTGCTAGTCATGCTGCTGGCTTCCCAAGGGTTACGTCTGAGAACAGGCCAATGGTCATATTGCCATACGAAGTGAAGGAAAATGTATTTTTTTAAAACTGTAAGACAGGATAAATGGTATAGAAGGAACGATGAGCGCCGCCGAGATCTGGAGCGCCGCCATCTTATCTCACAGTTACGGTATAAGTAGACGTAGCCCATTCTACACACCTGTGGAGATACTTCTCGCTGAGGACAATTAGCGGTTATAAGATTAATAACGATAAAATGTCTGGGTGTGGCTCATATTCTATACGATGTAGAAGTATTGGCTCAAGACTGCGTATGTTCCAGAAGCATTTAGGATTTTGATTTATAAAGGCAAAGGCCCTGTAGAGGAGATTTCTTCATAGAGACCTGTGACAAACTATTCCACAGTTTGCAGAATCATAGAAAAGGTGCTGTATCACGTGCTAAGGCAACAGGTTACCTTTCATTCTTGATTCATTAAAGGGTTGCCTGGTTGACATGTCAACACTTGCATCGTCCAGGCAATATGGAATTAATCTACCAAGAGAAAGGATGGTTGTATTCCAGCGTTTTTTGATGGAACGGTAGGATTTGACAATATCGGTCACAGGCATATTTTAAAGTCTTTAGAAGTTCATGAAATATCTCCTGGCCTAATGAATTCTATCGACCCCTTGCTTTGCAATAAGGAAATAAGAAATGCCACTGGCATAAAACAAACGGATCCAATAAAGGTTATGAGAGGTGTGCCACAGGGAGGTCCACTGTCACCTCCACTGTTCACGATTGGAATAGACCATTTTTATAAAGAAGTGAACCGAATTTTGCAAATGAATTTGGCTGCAAGCTGCTTGACAAAGTGGACAGCGGATATGATTGCATTAAAACAATATTTTAATAAATTAATGGATTGATTGATGTAAATGCATAATTCCGTGGAATCTTACCTTCCTTGTGGAATGCTTGTGATATCTGGCAGGATGTAACATGCAGGCGTACCTGTCCACAGCCATGCACACCAAAATAGCTGCACTCTGCTGGGTTAGTGCTCCACGCAAGAGAGCCTGCAATAAATAATATATTATCAATGTATATTAAATTAATAATTTTAATTATTATTAAGAAAGAGGCCCTAATAATAAGACGCCATAATGACGCAGTTCTTCCTAGTTAGTATTTTATTTATTACTTTTTTTTTTCTTTTTCAATCCCTTTCTATACATTTTCGATGGAGAAAGCTGCAAAATTGCAATAGAAGTAAATTTTAATTGTCAAACTTTCCCGTTTCAACGAACTGTTTCACGTTCCCTTGCTACAAAGGGGTGAAATCCGCTATGACGTGAAAGCGATGACACCGTTCTGAAGTGCCTACTTGCAACTTACACGCGTCTTTATACCTCATAGATCAAGAAAATAATGGTGGTTCAAATTGGCGAGTATATATATATATATATTTAATTGCTTGTTGTTTTAGCACTGACCTCCGAAGGAAAGAGGCATAATAAGGAATTAAGGAAGGAAAGGGTGCCTCTTTCTTGATATTACATCTCACGTCTACCGCTAGGGGTGCTGTATCCCGTTCCTGCCTCAGACGAAAATATTTAGTTTTCGTGTATTTATTATGTAGTTTAGTACCAGGCATACGCAAAACTCTGCAAGGAAATTAATTAAAAAAATTAACAATTAAAATAATTTGATTGAGTTGCTCATTACAAATGTAAAAAAAAAAAAAAAATCAGAACTACTCATGTTTTTATTTTATTTTAATATAGGTTATTTTAACCAAATTATTCAGGAATGCAGTCTGCACTACCCAAATTCTGAGGAAAGTTCTTAGTTATGCAGGTCTTGCGTGACGGACGTTTGTAATTTATGCTAGCAGTAAACTCAATTTTCCAGTAAGTTACTCGTAATTGAGATTTCCGAGCGTAAAAGGAATGAGTATTTTTCGCCAATGTAGGTTTCCTTGCGTAATTGTGCCTCAAGTGTCACTTTTCTGTAATTTTTTATTGGTGTGGGTGTGTACGTTTTTCACAAATTATTAACTACTAGCCGACTACCCGTGCTTCACCACGGCCGATAAGTAGTTTTAATATTGCGTTAAATAAGGTATGATCAAAATTAACGCTACTACATAATTTTGTACAGCTTATTAGTACACGGACTTTAAAGTTACCCAGGAAACACCATGTGGAGGTAACCGTGCTTGTTTGCGTTGGGGAGTAAAAAAAGAAAAATACAAGAACCACATATAACGTTAGGTAAACAGAGACAAATACACGTTGAAAAGAATAAAACTAACAACTTTAAAGTTTTAAGCACTTATCTCATCGATTGACATCGCCCCTCCGAATATTACAACAGAATCTTTTTTGTAGAGAATTTAGTAACCTTTCGAATAACCGCCTTCCACTTACTACGATTTTCCAACCGTTTTCGAGATATTTTAGAAAATATACTGAGATCCGAAAACTTTATATCACCATTCATACAATTTTTTTTCCATATAGTACTTCTTACCTCCAAACAATACCAAAGTTTAAATATCTTAGATTAGATGAATGTCAAATGCCTGGTACAAGTTTTAAGTGAACCAATCATCGTTTCTGAATACCCAAACAGAAAATTAGTTTGGAAAAGTATTTCTATCAATTTTTCTTGTAAACGGTTACAGAAATTGCTTTAAACATGGTTTCGTTTGTTTTCCTACGTTAAGGAACCTATATAGCGAATACCTGCAAGCATATGGACTCGAAAATGTAAGCATTACGATTTTTTCGCGCAAATTTTGTTCCAAAAACCATGTTCCAGTAAACGGACTCAGCTGGTTAATGAACTTGACCTTTCAAATGAAAAGAAAGATTATTGTACTAAATGTCATGAAAATCGGACCATTTTTGAGCCGATGAGGAACTTCTTAATAATTCAAACCCCCCTAAAAGTACTTTTGAATATCAAAATACCTTTCTTAGCGAGTGTTTACATTCTAAATGGATTATCCGTGCAAAATTTCAAATTTTTGTGTCAAGTGGTTCCTCCGATGGACCATTACCAGGGCGTAAACTCTATGAGGGACAAAATCACAGTTTATTTCTAGTAATTCAAGGCCTGCCATCATAGTTGAAATGAACCGCAAATAAAAAAAAATATTATGAAATAGATTCAGTACGGTAACAGCTGTTCTGTTATCGTCCTAGCAACGCATGCTGCCTAGGCGTGCATGCTCTAACCAACTAAATCTTTAATCCCCTCTAAAAATACTTAAAAATTCGAATATCAAAAAATCCTTTCTTAGCGAGCGTCTACGTTCTATAGGGAGTGTCCATGCAAAATTTCAAATTTTTCTGTCGAGTGGCTTGGGCTGGGCGATGATAGGTCAGTGAGTGAGTGAGTGAGTGAGTGAGTGAGTGAGTGAGTGACTGGTATTTGACAAATATATAGTAGATATTTATTTTAACCTTTCCAATTGACACAAGGGATATTAACGTTACGGAAACGCGCAAAGATGGCGCAGTTCCTACCTTTTTACTTTGTTGATGTTCAATGTTGAGTCACGTGGGGATGAAACAACCTAATTAATTGTTTCAAAAAGACTTCGTTTAGTAGCAAATTATATGCCCTGATTTTGACGGTAGTTTTCAGTATTAATAGCCCAGCATTGATAGAACATGGCTGTTACAAGCCATAAAGGAACTATAATATATTACCAAGGTACTCGGAGGGTTTTAGGGCAGCGATAACAAACGTCAGATTTACGGTAAGTGTTCTTTATGGGGCTTATAAGATATTTACGACTCCTTTTCCGTGTATATTTCCGTTCTATACCTGCTTTACTACGGCTGCTCTGTTATCGCCCTGTCAAAAGTCCTGACATATCTCACAAAGGATGTCATGAAAAGGGGAGAAAATAGGATGTCATTCTTTTTACACATATTCCGCTTTTTCATTTCTTTCCGCTTTTTAGGAGGCGCGTTATTAATGTTTATATCGCTCTTTCTGAGCGGGACTATAAAGAGACTCGAATAGGCGAAATATAGAAGGAATATTGTTATACACTTCAAAAACACACGGGGTTGTGTATTGGATTCTTTTACATTGTAACTCATTACATATGTGAGCATCATGGTTGAACAAAAAATATTTCAGACCCAATTGCTGAATAAAATATACCAATTGCAGATATCGCTATTTTGGGAATGTCTGATGAAATGTAGTGACTGAGTTTCCACATATTTAAGATTTTTTTTTAAACCATTCGTGACAAGGCCATTTCTTCGCTTCAGTACTGAAAGCTACGGCTTTGACAACTTTTTGCGAGTCACTTTAGTATCTGATAGAGTTGATAAAAATAATATTTTTACCTACTTGGATGTTAAGAGTACGCACAGGGGGCTCATAAGACAATTAAAAATCCATTTTTTTTTAGAAATTTATTTTTATTAGTTTTCGAGTTATGAAACTATTTAAAAAAAAACAAAAACATTTGTTGACAGACAGTTGATGATAAAATTGACCACAACTCCCAAACAAAATGATGTTGAAAAGGAAGCAAAAAACGAGATGCATTCTTTCTTTTTTTCATCCTGCATCGACTCCCAAAGTTTTTCCGTTTTTTTCTGGGGGGGGGGAGGACCCTCTATATATTAGATGGATTTCATTTAATTTTCTGAGAATTTTCAATTTTTTTTGGTATCAACATAAAGTTAATAATTAGAATAAATATGATCCTATTGAGATCCTAGGTTAAATTTACAGAAAACTGAGATAAAATATCAAAGAAAAGTTAAAATTTTTGAAAATGTTTAAACATACGTTTTAAATGAAATTTACATTTTAAAGTTTCAAAAATTACCTTAAAATTTCAATTGTTATAAATAAGTCATGATATACATCAATTTAATCAGTATTTAATACACTAACCAATGTTTTTTTACCAAACCTTTCTAGCTCATTGTAGAAAACGATATATACAAATATGTATTTATGTTTGCGAAGGTTTGTTTTTTTATTTTTTTTTTACGGCGCTTCGATATAAATCTTGGCCATTAGCGCCGACGTCCAGGGTGCAGCCAGGAATTTTCTCAGCGAGCCCTGAGATGAGAAAATTTCTGGCGCCGGTGGGGATCGAACCCACCATCTCCCGCTTATGAATCTAGCGTGCTAGCCACTAGACCACGGGAGACCCCTCGCGAAGGTCTGTTATAACGATTTTCACTATCGGTCTTTCTTTAGCAATGATACTTGGTATATAATATCCCCATAACAAACGATTGAACGAGTTCATTTATTAGCAAAATGTGTTCATCCAAGGAAAGTGCTTAAGATGTTGGCGACTTGGTGCGTAAGGTGTTCTTACGCTTTGAGATTAAATTTTACACTTTTCAGTAAAGATTAAGGAATTAACTGTTTCTGTTCTTAGCTAATGACAATAGGGATAAGAATGTAATGCGTTAAGATGATGCAGTTCCTACGAATGTCAATTTTCTCTGATTGGAAATTATGTCGGAGAGAGTGTGCTAAGATTAAGTGCCAGCATTGATTTGCTGCTGCTGCTTGCTATGGCTACCATGCTCTCCTACCTTTAGGAATAAGAATGTGTTGAATTGGAAAGATCAAGCCCCTCACCCCAGAAGGATGGGTCACGTCCTTCAAGGGAAAATAGAAATATTCCTTCTTAGACTATCAACAAACCTAGAAGGACCTTTTTTCGCGTGAAAACACCATTCATTGTCTGATATTGTATCCTTCAAAAGTACTTGTTATATGTAAAATTTTATTTATTCAATATTTAACGGTCACCACACTTTCCTACCCAGAATAGGGCTGATGCCTTTTCTTTTCTTTTTTCCAATGAAAAGGCACCACCCCTAGTGGGAATCCATGACCCTTGGCATGGAGTGTTAAGTGCTCACGCCTTAACACTCACTGCCACCGGGCCTCCGTTATATGGAAAATATATCCCAACTTGGTAATTTTGTTTTATGAAGTGCTAAGCGTATTAGCTTCAATACAGATTAAAGAACCGGCTCTCAGAGGTCTGGAATATCACCGGGTCAAAGATCTGGATCAAGGCGTCAATTGAGTTTTTACAAATATGGCGACGGGATTATCAAAGATTTGGGTTGACTAGAATTTCAATGTAACCTTGAGCGAGCGAAAACCCGTAGCACTTATATTAATGGCACAATTTCCATGCGTTTCCGCTCGCTCAAGGTTATCTCGAAACTCTAGTCGACCCAACTCGTTGATAATATAGATCAAGGATGGTTTTTCGGTGGATAATGGACCGATATGCAATTTAACAGTGCTTCTTTTGTTTCGATCAAATAAGCAAAAAACTAGGAAAACAAACAGAAAACTAGGAATTTGCGTAAAAAACGCCAATGTACAAATGAATTGCTTTCTAAATAGAAAGAGAACAAGACGGTTACTATAAACGCAATGGCCAATAGAATTGCTCGTAGGAATAGACCAATAGAAATGAATTATCCATGATCCAGATCTCTGAACGAGACCCAAATCTTTAACCTGCGTTGAAGCTAATACGTAATTACCGAAGAAAATTATTTTTTTACTATCTTATATGTTCACTTCTACTAGACAGTAGACTTACATGGAACCCACACACACGACTAAAAAGACAAGAGCTGAACAGGAGATTTGGACTCTTAAGACGACTACTCGGACCTACTTCAAAGCTTACGACACACAACAAACTCACTATATACAAAACTATAATCAGACCTATCTGGACTTACGGACTTGAATTATGGGGAACAGCAAAACACTCAAACATACAACGAATACAAGCATTCCAATCCAAAGTCCTTCGAAGAATAGTTAATGCTCCCTTTTATGTCTCCAACAAAACCCTACACAACGACCTAAATATCCCCTTCGTAATAGACCTCGCAACATCCAGATTCCTAACGTTTCATTCCAAATTGTCATCCCACCCAAATCCTAGAGGTCAATCCCTATCAACTCGGACCCATCCTAAAGACCTTCCCAGGAGGCTTAAGAGAGTTTGGCCCCGTGACCAGCTACCCTAGCAGCGGTTTAAAACAGTGAAAACATAAATGTTAGCATATATTAGGAAGTGCCAATAATGATTGGCTCCTTCCATATACTATTCACTGAGATGTACGCAAGACGATCACAATTAATTATTGTACTATATAATTTTTTTTTATTTATTTAATTATACTGTCTCTACCCGTATGAGTCACTATATAAATTGTACAGATTTTAAATAAACATTTATTAAAAAAAAAAAAAAAAAATCTTATAATATAAGATTTTTTTTTTTTTCTTTTTTTCCTGTAACGAACATATTATGTTCGTTACAGGAAAAGTGAGCAACCTGTGAGATAATTGTTTTTCACGGAGTTTTTAGTATGTATTGTTCCTGCTCATGGGGAAAAGTACGACTCGCAGGAACTGCATCATCTTAGCGCGGTACCGTTCTTATCCCTAATGTCATTTGCAAAGGTTGAAATAGAAACACCTATCATTTTGGTTAGACCTTTCATGAAATAATTTATGACCCCAAATTGGTCACGGTTGAAAGGGTACATACCTCAACCTGACATAGAAAAATGACTCCCTGGCCTCGTCAAGGTTCGCTCTGGAAACACGCTACTTAGTTATTTTCTTTTACTATAATACTAATTTCACAGATAAATGCAATTTAAATAAAATCAATTAAGAAGTGATGTAAGCAAAGACAAAAACCCGTTCAAAAGAACAAAACACATTTGAAGTTTTACGCACTTATTTCTGCGATTGACATCGCATAATCGAAAATGTCTTTGGAATCTTTTTTGTAGAGCATTTAGTAAGCTTTCGAATGGTTACGTTTCCTTTTCCGAGATTCCCAACCGTTTTTAAGATAATAAGGAAAATATACGAAGTTCCCAAAATATTTCATATCTATAAATAAAATATTTTATTCTAATCCTTCCTTAACTCCAAACGTAACCAAAATTTAAACGTCTTTGTTAATATGAATTTCAAACATGCAGAACATATTTTAACTGAATCCCATGATTCTAAGTACCCAAGCCACAAACTTTATTCGACGACTATTTTTCTCGAAAACGGTTAAAGCTATCGCTTTAAAAATGAAAAAAAAAAACACACACACAATTCATTAGGGGGTAGTTTTGTTAAGTTCTCTACAATAAAGAGGTTGAATATTACTGGATACCAAGAGTTTTATTTTTTTTTTTCTCAATTTTGGCGATAAGAGCTTCATATGTAGTAAAAGTTTTTAACATTGATAAATAAATAGATATATATGGTTTTACATAAATAGACAGTGAATGTACTCTTACATTCATTCTAATGGAGCTTGCTAGTCCTGAATTTTATTTTCTCTACTCATGAAAAGCAATTGGCAGGTCGGCATTTTTTTGTACGCTCCTTTTTATATCCCTGCAGGAGTAGTTATATTTTCTGTTTTGAAAATTGTTTATACCTGGAAAACACACATAAAACAGAAGAGACAAGAACTTAACAAACGCTTTGGACTTCTCCGACGACTTATTGTACCTAAATCAAAACTTGAAACAAAAAACAAACTGACAATATACAAGACCATAATAAGACCGATATGGACATGCGGAATAGAACTATGGGGATCAGCTAAGCCATCAAATATAAACATTATCCAATGTTTCCAATCCAAAGTCCTCCGTAAAATCCTCAACGCTCCTTTCTACGTCTCTAACTTGACTATCCACCGAGACACTGACCCTTTGTCCATGATTTAGCCAAATCCCAATTCCTGATTTCTTTCTCTAAACTCCCAGCCCACCCCAATCCTCTTGGCGGATCCCTCTCTTCAATGTCCCTCTCCTCGCCGCCTTCGCCGCCATTGGCCACAAGACAACTTATTGAAAGAAATTGTGTAAATATTATAAATAGTGTACATAGTTCAAACAATTTTGTATTAAAATAAGATAAGTCCAGAACTGTGAGTAATGTCTGCCTTCTCCCCTCATCTCCTCCAGTGTGTTGCCATTGTTTGATCAAGTTTACTTATTGTACATATTTCTTCAGATTGTAAATATCAATAAAAGAGAGAAAAAAAGAAGAAGAAAAAAATTGTCCTTTTTATTTTTATTTATTGAGACTCTTCGCAGTATTGCCGATAAGAGCTTTACATATGGTAAAATATTACATTGATAGACGATACATCATTTTAGATAGTTTTACATAGACGGTAAATATAATTTTGCAATTATTCTTCAACTGACCCTTTTTTCAATCTTCTTATTTTTGTGGTAGGCGGAAGGTCAAATAATAAAAACTTCACCATACAGTATCACCAACTTTATTCCGTCCCTACATGTTTCACGCCATTTTTGGTGCCTCTTCAGGGGAAAAGTTACATATATAAAACTTACAGCTTCAATCTGAGGAGGATAACCTTCCACCAGTACGGCCACGTCTAGAATGTGGAATATATGTAGAATATAATTTTACATAATTCATATTTATAATCAACCTTCATAATTTACCTGTTTATGTTAAACTAAACAAACTGTAATTAAAGTAACAAAATAATAAAAAAAGTCCGTCTCGCAGGACTACATCATCTTAGCGCGGTTCCGTTCAAATCCCTAGTCTAATTTTGAAAGATTAAAATAGAAGCAGTTATTATTTTGGTTCCACCAGTCTTTTTTTTTTAAATTAATTATTATAATGGCGTGTCAACCCTTAAGGTCACTAACGCCATTCCTGTGAGTAGTAAAGTCTTGAAAGGTCATGATTTACAATCTTACCTGGAAGGGTCGGCTACACTAAACTGACCCGCTAGTGACAAGGTCTTGGAATCTTGGAAATCTATATTTCTAACAATAAATTGTTTTTGTTATTTTACTTAACCAGTTTTATTATCAAATACATTATCCAACTATAAGCAATTAAAAAATAACAAGAAATAAAACAGACAAAAAGAACCATTGGAATAAACGAAATCAATTAATTTAAAGCTTTAAGCACTTTTTTCTCCGATTGACATCGCCTAATTAAAACTTTCTTCAGAACTTTTTTTGTAGAGCATTTAGTAAGCTTCCGAATGGTAATCTTCCGCTTCACAAGATTGTCAACGGTTTTCGAGATACTAACGAAATTATACAAAGTTACCAAAACTTTTTTTGTCTGTTAATAAAATATTTTATTCTAACCCTTCCTTTACTCTAAACGTAACAAAAATTTCAACATATTAGTGTTGATGAAACTCAAACATGCAGAAAATGTTTCAACTGTATCCCATAATTCTAAGTACCAAAATCAAAGACAAAGAACCCTCCCTAGGAAGGACGCTAGGCAGTTGAAAAGCTATATATCTTGGAAATCCATATCTCTAACATTAAATTGTTTTTCTTATTTTTCTTAACCTGTTTTATTTTCAAATACATTATCCAACAATAAGCAATTAAAAAATAACAAGGAATAAAAAACAGGCAAAAAGAACAGTTCGAATAAGCGAAATCAATTACTTTAAAGTTTTAAGCTCTTATTTCTCCAATTGACATCGCCTACTCAAAACTTTCATTAGAACCTTTTTTTTAGAGCATTTAATAAGCGTTCTAATGGTATTCTTCCGTTTACTAAGATTCTCAACCTTTTTCGAGATATTAAGGAAAGTAAACAAAGTTACTAAAACTTTTTATGTCTGTTAAGAAAATATTTTATTCTAACATCCTTCCTTAACTCCAAACGTAACCAAAATTTCAACATTTTAGTTTTGATGAAAGTAGAACATGCAGAAAATGTTTCAACTGAATCCCATGATTCTAAGTACCCAAACCAAAAACGGTATTCAAAAAATATTTTTCCAATTTTCTCAAAAACGGTTAAAGCTATCGCCTTGAAAATGGTTTCATTCGTTTTCATAGCCCAGGAGTCATATAAAACGAGTACTTAGAAGCTTATGAACTCAAAAACATAAGCGTTACGATTTTTTTGCGCGAATTTCGCCCCAAACGCCATCTTCCAGTAGGCGGATTTTGCTGGTTAACGAACTTGACCTTTCAAATTGGACGACGGATTTTTGTACCAAATTTCATCACAATCGGACCATTAGGGAAGCCAGAAATGAGCGAACAGACAAATATATATATATATATATATATATATATATATATATACAAATTTGAACCACCGTTATTTTCGGTCTCTAGGGGTTCTGAAACGCGAAATTTTCTAGTCGGCACATTCGGATCGTTTCATTGTATCAACCTTATAAGCGGGGTTCCTCCCTATGGGGGAGGGAGGAACCGCGCTAAAAGGAAGAAAAATAATTTGTATTTACGATGTTAAAAATTATAAGAAAAAAAAAAATGAAAAAAGTGGTATACATATCAGTTTTACAATCAGTCCAAGTTATTGGGGATTCAATTATTCAATTGTATTTAGAGAGTGCCATATAGTCTGGTTTGTTACAAAAAGTCTAATGTGTTATCTATAAATTGGTCAAAGTTTTGTCTAAGTCTGCATGATTTATTGTCAAGTTTGTGTTGCAATATTGGCAGATATGTGTGTCTTGTTTCGTCATAAGGTGCAATTGAGTAAGTCGAGGTGTCCCATTCTTAGTCGACTAAGAATAATTTCTTCCCTTGCTGGGCCTCTCTTGCTCGAAGGCATTTAACGAATTTCCCTTGGTTTGTTGTCTGTCGTTTAATACCAAGATCTCTGTCATTTTTTAAGAAGAGCTTCCTGGCTTCAAGTTGCATGTCTTAATATAAACGTCCCGTTTGTCGAAGTTGTGTTTAGTTGTAGCCGTCTTTGCAAGGTTTATTTTTAAATGTGTAATTTGGGAGCTGTTTCGGCTAAGTGGTACACCATTTCATTCATTTTTTGGCGGGCCCCAGTTCAAAAGATTTAATCTTTTAGTCGACCAAACAAGCAAAATCATAGTGGCAAGAATCAGTTACCTCTTCTGTATTTGCCTGTTAGGGGATAATTTGTGGCTTTTTTTGGTATTTTAGTCTTCATCATTATGCAGTAAGTAATGCGGATGTAGGCCTATTCGCAGCCTCGCAATAACGACTTCTTGTCTGGAGAAAATTCTACCAGCGGACAGACACTCGCTAATTGGTTTGCTTACAGTCAGACTCATGGGCGTATATAAGGGGGGGGGCTGAGGGGGCTGCAGTCCCTCCCGAAATTTTCATTTGATGGTAAAAATGTGTCATAAAAACCTTAAAAATAAATTAAATAAGATCATTTAGTTAATAAAAAATATTAATAAATATTTTCTATTAAAGTATGATATAATAGACCAAATCGCAGCCCCAACCCCAAATTTCGAATTACTCCAAGAAATAGCCCCAAAAATAAAAGAAAACCTGATTAAAAATGACCTAGACCATATCAACACAACATCCTACAGTACCATATATAGTGCAATTCATACCTACAACAGCTACCTTTTAATAAATATGGACATAAATACACACAGAATCATAAGTCAACTAAGATTAGCGAACAAGAATATACTTTACCTCAGCATCCACCGTCAAAGATTCAAAATAGAAACGAACAAAATATGTACCAACTGTGAATTGTAACAAGAAGACTTAAGCATTTTACTTACCATGAATTGTATATACTTACCCCGACCATATTTGTAAGAACAATGTTCAATCACAAATAAATATTGTTATTATTATAGTTAATAAAAAATAGTTTATTTAAGGTGTAATAGCGTTTTACTTGCCTAAAACTATTCCAAGCTCTAAATTTTTCATATTCCATTCCCCGGAAATGATCTCAACCCCCCCCCCCCGAAATTTTTCCAGCCCCTCCCGAAATTATTTCATATATACGCCCATGGTCAGACTGTTTCAATGAATGACGCTGTCTTGTGATGTTTCTATTGAAATTGAGAGGTTTATCCGCAAAACGTCACCGGAAGAGTGAGAAATTTGGTATAGGCTTGTCAAACTCATTTATGCTGCGGTCTATTTGTGAGGGAGATTCGATTAACGCTGACTACCAAAGCCGCCGCGCTGTGGAAACTCTAACGGCAGACATCAAGGAGAGGTTGGGGGGCGTGTCAGGTGTCAGAGCTAATACACAATGGAACATATATTGTTTATGACACACAGAATTTAGCTTAGGTGCATATTACAGGTATGAACATTGGATTATATGACATAAAGCCCGACTCCCAAACTGCGACATAGCATATTTCATATATTTATTAACAACAGCGTGATTTTGGAAAAAAATACATTTGAACCTCTGAAATGATAGCATCCAATGGAACAAAACCAGCACTTCCGAAATGTCAAGCGAAATTTTAGCCGACGGAGGACATGTGACAGCTGACGTCATTCATCCATTAGTTTTCACCGCATTCCTAAACAATGTACTTAGTTGAACACAATATAACGAAAAATAAGTTTGCCCTTTTATAATATATCCTCCCTCCGTCTATAAAGAGGAATCCCACTTAAGTTGAGCTCATAACGCAATCCGGAAGTGCCGACTAGAAAATTTCACGTTTTTCCATAGATCAGGAACTAAAGGTAAGAAAATGAGAAAAAATGTTTCAAAGAGCTTCAAAAAATGTTTTCAATTAATTAATTAAATAATTTCCGCTTAAAATACTGTCAGAGTCCTGTTGTGGCGCTTGAAGTCCTATGCCGTAAAATGGGGTCACATTAGTGCTGAAATTGGTCACATTGGTGCTGAAATTGGTACTACCCTACATGGAAATTTCGGGGGGGGGGGGCTGAGACCATTTCCGGGGTATGGAATACTAAAAATTTAGAACTTTGGGATAGTTTTAGGCAACTAATACGCTATTACACCTAAAATAAAATATTTTTCATTAACTAAGTGATCTTATTTAATTTATTTTTAAGGGTTTTATGACACATTATTACTATCAAATGAAATTTCGGGGGGGATGGGGAAATTTCGGGGGGGGGGGGGGCTGAGACCATTTCCGGGGTATGGAATACTAAAAATTTAGAACTTTGGAATAGTTTTAGGCAACTAAAACGCTATTACACCTAAAATAAAATATTTTTCATTAACTAAGTGATCTTATTTAATTTATTTTTAAGGGTTTTATGACACATTATTACTTTCAAATGAAAATTTCGGGGGGGGGGGCTGCAGCCCCTACTTATATACATCCATGTTATCCTATACTGCTAGGACATTATCATTCATACAAAGTTTAGTTTATGGATTATAAACAATAGCTATTGATGTTATTTTTCCTCAAAGATTATTTTAGTTTGTGTTACATTCTCTATGGCAGACCTTTGAAATTCAACATGTCAAAAAAACATTGATGTCATGGTCGAAGTAACGTTAAATCCACGCCTAAAATCGCTATTGTTTGGGGTGAAAGATGCATGAGTGAATGTACCAAAAATTTCGTCGTTGAGATTTTGGTCTCAAAGTCAAGGCAGGTCGTGTTAGGCCTTCTCACGGGTTTGGTTGAAGAAAGCTCTCGCAAAACTACTCCGGAAATAGCGAGAGAAGGTGGTATTGACCACTCAAAAATTGATTGCCATCCGGAAAGCATTGTTCATAAAAAAACCTGTATTATGTTTCTGCCAACCCTGAACTTAGGAACTGCAGGAGGGATGTTTCCGGTTCGGAAAACTAACCTATCATCCATCTAGTTTTCCCAATTACGTGGAAACAAGCGCCAACATTTTCTCGCCAACGTACAAGAGGTATTAACTCTTGCAATTAGTGGTACAGCGAGCTAATTCCTTTGAACCAAGAAGGTGAAACACATGGACATGCGGATGGCCATACTACGACAATATTCATGGAAATTCAACAGAATTAATTAATGGAGTATTTTCCTCGAATTCATGCATAGGGAATGAGAATCGAAACAATAGGTTTTCCTGTAGGGAATTGAAGGTAACCCCGTTCTAGTGAATGCAATGCCGATTTCCAAACAAAAACTCTATTTGTTCTTTCGTTAAAATGCTCAACAAGCATGTGGGTACATAACATTCCTGGAACATTAAGGCTCTCATCTCATCCTGCATAGAAGTTTCAACAAATTCTTTCAATATTTGAAAGCCGATATGCAGGATATTTACTCACTCTGCTTTCCAAACAATGAAAGTGTTTTGAAAGGAAACACATAATAACTCATAATTCTGGTGTTACAGACTTGGTATATAACAAAAAATTCAATATTCATAGTGATAAAAACATGATTAATATTTTTGGTAGAAAATCGAGGGCAAGACCGACTGACTGATCGATTGGCCTACTGCCCAATCGACTGACTGATCGATTGACTTACAGCCTAGCCGACTGGCTGCTCAATTGGCTTATAGCCTAACCGACTGGCTGATCAATTGGCTTACTGCCCAACCGACTGACTGATCGATTGGCTTACTGCCCAACCGACTGACTGATCGTTTGGCTTACAGCCTAACCGACTGACTGATCGATTGGCTTACAGCCTAGCCGACTGGCTGCTCAATTGGCTTATAGCCTAACCGACTGGCTGATCAATTGGCTTACTGCCCAACCGACTGACTGATCGTTTGGCTTACAGCCTAACCGACTGACTGATCGATTGGCTTACAGCCTAGCCGACTGGCTGCTCAATTGGCTTATAGCCTAACCGACTGGCTGATCAATTGGCTTACTGCCCATCCGACTGACTGATCGATTGGCTTACTGCCCAACCGTCTGACTGGTCGTTTGGCTTACAGCCTAACCGACTGACTGATCAATTGGCTTATAGCCTAACCGACTGACTGATCAATTGGCTTACAGCCTAACCGACTGGCTGCTCAATTGGCTTACAGCCTAACCGACTGGCTGCTCAATTGGCTTACAGCCTAACCGGCCAGGCTGATCGAATGGCTTACAGCCCAACAGACTGACTGATCGATTGGCTTACTGCCCAACCGTCTGACTGATCGATCGGCTTACAGCCTAACCGACTGTCTGATCAATTGGCTTATAGCCTAACCGGCTAGGCTGATCGAATGGCTTACAGCCCAACAGACTGACTGAAAGATGGGCTTACAGAAACATTAACTGACTTAAGGATTGGCTTATAAACCAACTGACTGACTGAACGAATAGCCTACAGAACAAACATTGGCATATTGACCAATTGATTCACTAAAAGATGGAGAGAAGTTCTTTAAATAAAATATAAAAATGAATAGGTTCTTATGATGCTTTAATGAAATTTCGACCGTAATATTTTATTGTCCTTTTAGCTTTGGTTGAGATTTATGAAAGTCAAATTTCAAAATTAAATTAAACAATTGTTACTTGAGTGGGTTGTTTGTTCATTCCATTTACTCTATAGAAACTTTCAACATTGGATTCAACAGCAAGCAAAACTCTTGTATTTTTAACAAATCGTTGTTTCCTTTTCATTTTTTTTTTTTTTTTTTGCAATTGGCAGTGCTTTTATTGAAATGATTTGTGGTAGGCGGCGTTTCGAATGGTTCATATTGAATTAATATTTATTACCAACCACTCGAAAAAAAAAAAAATAAAATAAAAAATAAAGTAAAAATCATTTTGAAATTGTTTGATAATAAAGGTCTCAACTTCTTGAAACTCGCTATTTTATTTAATTATATTTTTTTTACCATTTGACAATAAAGCTTCTTCATTATGGACTTGGATTTAAATTAAGATTTGTCCGTCACAAAACTCACAACTAAGCATTTTCCTCAGCAATGTAGTTGGTATTCCAGAATAATGCGTTAAAAATAACCATAAAATTAAAATTTTATTTAAATTTTAACGTAAATTTCTAAATAGCCAAAGTCCAATTGCAATTTCGGCAAATGTCAAAATTGTAATTACATCGCGCAAAAGATAAATCAATGAAAATTTGGAAACCCCAATTTGTGACAACAATTTATTTCAGTTAATTTTTATTGCTTCTGGACTGGACAATGGATTCCCATTGTAACCCATAATTTTTTCACACAAAGTACTTCAAAATAACAAAACTCTATTTTGAGTAAATTCATTTTGAGTATTTTATTATTTATTGATTTGTTGGTATTCCGCTTTATGGCGATGTACACCTTACATTTTATATAGTTATTACAGAACATTATGTTACCTTATTGCCTATGTATTTATATTATGTATATATTATTATATTGCATTACATTACCCTATTGTTTTTGTATTTATATTGTGTTTATATTATTACATTGCATTGTATTACCTTATTTTTTTTATATATTTACATTATACATGTATTACTAAATTGCATTATATTACCCTATTGTTTTTGTATTTATATTATTACATTGCATTGTATTGCCTTATTTTTGTATATATTTACATTATATATGTATTACTAAATTGCATTATATTAACTTATTGTCATTACATTTTGCGTATTATTTCAGAAATATGATCTTTTGTGGTGTGCCTTGGAACAGGAAACGTGATATAAGGGAATCTCGTTGGGCGGTCGTAAGATTTCGTTATGAGTCATTTTTCCATAGCTCAGATTGCGAACATTGGAAGCAGGAACAGTGGAAAAGGTAGTTTTAATCAAATTTTTAGTGTTCCTGTAATTTGTATTAAGGTTTATACATAACTACTGCCGTGTTTTCGGCTGTAAAAAAAATCTTTAAAACTTCTTTTGACTTTCCTGTAAAATTTTATGGTTTTGAGTTGTGTCACTATTCCTGCCCATGAGCGATATCTAAATGTAATGTGGCTAACTTTTTTCTTTTAGCGCAATTCCTATTTAAATATATTCGTTTAGATATTTGTGTGTATTAGGAGTTAAGTAAATTGCCATCGTAAAGTAAATTTGTCTGATTGCATGGTAATTTACTGTATAGTTCTAAGCGTTCACTCAATCAGAATATGTTCTGTCTTGACATAATTTAGGAGAGAGTCAATCAGATGTGGCCAATCCTGAGACGGCATAAAAATACTCACTAACTTGCTTCAGAGAAAACCCATTAACGGCGATAGAAGGGAATTACTCAGAAGGAAAGGAATCGTGTGTAATATCTTCAGGGGGTTTTCAGAATCACGAACACGTTCTAACAGCCTAATTACAAACTATATTCGTTAGCTCTTGGAAGATCTCTTTTTGGTCTGTTTGCGCTCTCCCAGCCACAAAAATAGCCCGGCATTGGCGAAAATAAAGCTAAAGGTCAAATTAATTTATCAGCAGCAATTACAGATTATTTTGCAAAAATTGCGCAAATAAAAACATAGCTCTTATTATTTTTCGGTACGTATGGGCTTCTGGGTACTTTTGAAATATGCAAATCAAAAAATACTTTTTTATTTGTTTTAATAAATAAATCAGCTACTTTAGTGAATTTTCTATATAAACGGAAGAGCAATAATGCTTCAATATCTAGGCGCACGTTCCGGCCTACATAACTTTGAACCTGTTAAGGATATACTTATGAAATATTTCACAGGTATTATACCAAAAGATGTGAGTAAAATGAAAAGTTTTATAATTCTTCATTGAATAACTGTAGGAATTCAATATGGTGGAAGGTAGGCTGCTGAACGATAATAAATAAATATGCCATATGTTTTCCTGATAAAATATCATACTTTTTAGCACTTTCCTCCGAAGGAAAGTAGCTATTGAGGTTGGACTCAGGACGGAATTTTTGAAAAATTTCTTCAAATCTTTATCGATCCTACCTAGTAGACACCGAAAATGACCCCCGTTAAAATTTATATATATATATATATATATATATATATATATATATATATATATATATATATATGCATATATATATATGTGTCTGTTAACACGATAGCGGCCAGAGTTTTTGTTTTTTCGTCACGAAACTTGGTATATAGCATTCAATTAGCAAACGATTGTACGAGTTCGTTAACCACCAATATCGGTCCACCGGAAGGGGGGGGGGGGGTTTACCCCGAACCCAAAACACTAATTTGACCATTTCAGCCGTAATATTTGTTATATTTCAACGAAACTTGGTATTCGTAGTGGTAATATAGAGAGAAAAGTGAGATATAAAAATGAAGTAAATCGGTTCATAAGGAGAGGGGGTTTACTCCGGACCGACAATACCAATTCGCCACTACCAGCCGTGATTTTAGGTATATTTCGACGAAACTCGGTATTCGTTACGGTAAACTACAGAGAAAAATGTGTTGTAAAAATAAACTAAATCGGTTCATTAAGAGGGGGGGTTTACTCCAGACCCACAATACCAATTCGCCACTACCAACCGTGATTTTTGGTATATTTCGACGAAACTCGGTATTCGTAGTGGTAATCTACAGGTAAATATGTTATGTAAAAATAAACTAAATCGGTTCATTAGGAGGGGGGGGGGGGTTACTCCGGGCCCAAATTACTAATATACTCATACTGGTCGTAATTTCTGCTGGGTGAACGTGGGTAACTCATGAGAAAGAAGTGTTATAAAAATGAGCTGAATCGGTCAATCGGAAAGGGGGGGTTTACTTTGTAATATATTTCAATAGAAAAGCCAGCCAGACATAGGTCCACAAAGGCGCCGCAAGGAGCGCTAGAGGGACTGTATCCGGTTCCTGCGTTAGATCAAAATACGATAATATGAGTTTTTTTGTATTTATTACGTAGTGTAGTAGGTACCATGTGTAAACATAACTCTGGAAGCAAATTAATAATTTATCAGTTACTCATTACAAAATTAAAAGAGAACTATTCATGTTTTTATTTTATTTATGTAGGATATTTTAAGCAAATTGTTCTGGAAAGCAGTCTACACTACCCAAATTCTGAGGAAAGTGCTTAGTTATGCAGCTCCTGCGTGACGGGCTTTTTTTTTTTTAATTTTAATATTAAGCCATTTAAAATACTTTGTAATAATTAAGTGAATCGGTTAATTAAGAGTTTACTCCACATCCAAAGTACTAATTTCCTCATACCTGTGATAATTTTGGTTGTATTGTAAGGAAACTCGGCATACCTCATGGGTATCTAAAGGAAAATATATGTTCAAAAAATGACCAACCCGATGCATTAGAGGTTGAGGTTTCCTCGGTATTACTCTGTATTGAATAAACAGCCTAACCAGCTCCGGCGTTGGTCGTCTCATTTACCGCTTGGGGCGCTGAACGTGGGTGCTGTTAGCACTTTCCTCCGAAGGAAAGTAGCTATTGAGGTTGGACTCATGACGGAATTTTTGAAAAATTTCTTCAAATCTTTATCGATCCTACCTAGTAGACACCGAAAATGACCCCCGTTAAAATTTATATATATCTATATATATATATATATGCATATATATATATATATATATATATATATATATATATGTGTCTGTTAACACGATAGCGGCCAGAGTTTTTGTTTTTTCGTCACGAAACTTGGTATAAAGCATTCAATTAGCAAACGATTGAACGAGTTCGTTAACCACCAAAATCGGTCCACCGGAAGGGGGGGTTTACCCCGAACCCAAAACACTAATTTGACCATTTCAGCCGTAATATTTGTTATATTTCAACGAAACTTGGTATTCGTACTGGTAATATAGAGAGAAAAGTGAGATATAAAAATAAACTAAATCGGTTCATACGGAGGGGGGGTTTACTCCGGACCGACAATACCAATTCGCCACTACCAGCCGTGATTTTAGGTGTATTTCGACGAAACTCGGTATTCGTAGTGGTCATCCACAGGTAAATATGTGATGTAAAAATAAACTAAATCGGTTCATTAGGAGGGGGGGTTTACTCCAGACCCACAATACCAATTAGCCACTACCAACCGTGATTTTTGGTACATTTCGACGAAACTCGGTATTCGTAGTGGTAATCTACAGGTAAATATGTGTTGTAAAAATGAACTAAATCGGTTCATTAAAAGGGGGGGGGGGTTTACTCCGGACCCAAATTCCTAATATACTCATACCAGTCGTAATTTCTGCTGTATTGTAACGAAACGCGGTATACGTCGTGCGTAACTCATGAGAAAAAAGTGTTGTAAAAATGAGCTGAATCGGTCAATCGGAAAGGAGGGTTTACTTTGTAATATACTTCAATAGAAAAGCCATCCAGACATAGGTTCACAAAGGCGCCGCAAGGAGCGCGAGAGGGACTGTATCCGGTTCCTGCGTTAGATCAAAATACGATAATATGAGGATTTTGTATTTATTACGTAGTGTAGTAGGTACCATGTGTAAACATAACTCTGGAAGCAAATTAATAATTTATCAGTTACTCATTACAAAATTAAAAGAGAACTATTCATGTTTTTATTTTATTTATGTAGGATATTTTAAGCAAATTGTTCTGGAAAGCAGTCTACACTACCCAAATTCTGAGGAAAGTGCTTAGTTATGCAGCTCCTGCGTGACGGACTTTTTTATGATTCTGTTGTTCATCCAGTCAGTTTTTCCTTTTTATATTTTTTTTTCCTTTTTTAATTTTTTTTTATACTTTCTTATAATAAAGATAAAAAAAGGGTTTTAATTTTGAAAATTATTGAAAGAGGACCAAAAAAAACTTAACAATTATTTATTTCTTTATTTGATGTGTTCCGCCTCATTGGCAGTCAACACAAAGAACAGCATCCTCTGAACTATTCATTCTAGGAAATGAGCTTATGTAATTGTATAAAATTTTAACTGTAAAAGACTTAGTGTTCTCTGGTAAATTATACCTAGTATCTATGAAAGTATAATGTTATTTTTAAGTTAACAGTGCTTATTGCCATCAAATAAGGTTGTATAGTCCTGTGTTCTTGAGATACGTCAGTATAGTCTTGATGTAATGGCTATCATTGCCTAGGAGTTCCTGCATGTCATTCGGGATGTTCACGTTGCATAGTCTTTGGAAGTCTGTCAATATGTGTTTAATTGTAAGTTCTTTGTTATATATACAGCATATAGGTTTATCTCGTCTTGTCATCAAGTATTCGTGAGTTAGTCGAGTATGTCCAATCCTTAGTCTAGCAAGAATTACTTGTTCACTTCTGTTATCTCGATGACTAGAAGGCCATTCGTCAATTGTGTTTTTTATTGCCCGGAGTTTATTGTCAGCTAGTTATTATTATTATTTATTTTACGAGCTTCGCAACGACGGCGACTTGCTCTTTTTTTTTTTAAGATACAGTTAAAAATACAAATTTATGTATTCACAATTAACAGTAACTTATAGTACTAAATACAAAAAAAAAAAAAAAAAAAGTTAAAGGAGAGCATAAGACAAAAGTTAGTAGGTTTGTGTTAAGAATTAATTGCTAAACATTATTTAGAGCCTTGCTATTTGAACTATAGTTAATGTATTTACATAACTTATCACTAAAACTAACTGCCATTATTTAACTATTTATTAGGTCATGGAGGATGTTGTGGTTTTCCATTAATGACCAAGTAAAATTGAGTAATAATTAAATAATAGGGAGAGAAAAAAAAATATAAAAAAAATAAATAAAATAAAAATAAATAAATAAATAAAAATTATCTTAAAATATCTTTCGTTTCCTCAGATTCTGTGGTAAATGTTGATGTCTTTTAGATATTGAAGTATAGAGTTTATGTATGGACTACCCTCTGTGAGAAGTTCTTGTAGGTCGTGTGGAATGTTCAGTTTGTCGCGTCTTTTACATTCCGTGAGTATGTGTTTAATTGTCAGTGTTGTGTTACAAACTCTGCATATTGGTTTGTCTTTTTTCTCCATGAGGTAATTATGTGTGAGCAACGAGTGTCCAATGCGAAGTCTGGTCAATACTACTTGGTCTCTTCTTGTCAAGGTATGTTGTTCGTTACTCCATGCTTTTACTGCGTTCTTAATTTGTGATAATTTGTTGTTTGTTAGTAGCCAGTGATGCAACCAGTCGTTTAATATTTTTGTGCGTAATGTGTGAACTAAATCATCTAACGTTATGTTTTCAATGTCTACGATCTGTTTATTAGTTGCGTCTTTTGCATGTTTGTCTACTGATGTACTTAGTCCGATATCCTCGTGTCCGGGTAGCCATAATAGTGTAAGTGTGTGATTGCTGAGTCTGTGTAATTGTTCGTATATCTGTTTAATTATTGGGTGGTTAGTATAAATATTATCGAGGGAGCGTAAAGAACTGAGGGAGTCTGTACATAGGAGGATGTTTGTGTTTTCAGTGTTATGTAGTTTTGTAAGGGCTAAGTGTATGGCGTGTAATTCGGCTGTGTAGATACTTGTGTTGTCATGTAATTTGATTGAATGTGTTTGGTTTTCGTTAATGGCTGCTGCTGCAGTTCCAGATGGTGTCTTCGATCCGTCTGTGTAGATGTGAATATGGTTACGTTTGTCTGCCAAAAGTGAGGTAAATATGGTTTTATAAATTTTGTTGGATAGCGGATGATTTTTTTTAAATTGTGCTAGTGTTAAGTCAATCTTGTGCTCCAAGGAGGGAATGTTAACGGTGTGTTTGTGTATGTGGGTGTGTGTAGTGCGTCTCTATCAGTATGATGATGCGTGCATCTTATGAGTGCATTAAGTTTGTGTCTTGTTAAGAATTCCTGTCAGTAGTGGATGGGTTGTGTATCTGTCAGTAAGTGCATTAAGTTTGTGTCTTGTTAAGAATTCCTGTCAGTAGTGGATGGGTTGTGTATCTGTCAGTAAGTGCATTAAGTTTGTGTCTTGTTAAGAATTTCTGTCAGTAGTGGATGGGTTGTGTATCTGTCAGTAAGTGCATTAAGATTGTGTCTTGTTAAGAATTTCTGTCAGTTGTGGATGGGTTGTGTATCTGTCAGTAAGTGCATTAAGTTTGTGTCTTGTCAAGAATTTCTGTCAGTAGTGGATGGGTTGTGTATCTGTCAGTAAGTGCATTAAGTTTGTGTCTTGTCAAGAATTTCTGTCAGTAGTGGATGGGTTGTGTATCTGTCAGTAAGTGCATTAAGTTTGTGTCTTGTTAAGAATTTCTGTCAGTACTGGATGGGTTGTGTATCTGTCAGTAAGTGCATTAAGTTTGTGTCTTGTTAAGAATTCCTGTCAGTAGTGAATGGGTTGTGTATCAGTCAGTAAGTGCATTAGGTTTGTGTCTTGTTAAGAATTTCTGTCTGTAGTGGATGGGTTGTGTATCTGTCAGTAAGTGAATTAAGTGTGTGTCTTGTTAAGAATTTCTGTCAGTAGTGGATGGGTTGTGTATCTGTCAGTAACTGCATTAAGTTTGTGTCTTGTCAAGAATTTCTGTCAGTAGTGGATGGGTTGTGTATCTGTCAGTAACTGCATTAAGTTTGTGTCTTGTCAAGAATTTCTGTCAGTAGTGGATGGGTTGTGTATCTGTCAGTAAGTGCATTAAGTTTGTGTCTTGTTAAGAATTTCTGTCAGTAGTGGATGGGTTGTGTATCTGTCAGTAAGTGCATTAAGTTTGTGTCTTGTCAAGAATTTCTGTCAGTAGTGGATGGGTTGTGAAGAACAGAAATTCTTAACAAGACACAAACTTAATGCACTTACTGACAGATACACAACCCATCCACTACTGACAGAAATTCTTAACAAGACACAAACTTAATGCACTTACTGACAGATACACAACCCATCCACTACTGACAGAAATTCTTGACAAGACACAAACTTAATGCAGTTACTGACAGATACACAACCCATCCACTACTGACAGAAATTCTTGACAAGACACAAACTTAATGCAGTTACTGACAGATACACAACCCATCCACCACTGACAGAAATTCTTGACAAGACACAAACTTAATGCACTTACTGACAGATACACAACCCATCCATTACTGACAGAAATTCTTGACAAGACACAAACTTAATGCAGTTACTGACAGATACACAACCCATCCACTACTGACAGAAATTCTTAACAAGACACACACTTACTGACAGATACACAACCCATCCACTACAGACAGAAATTCTTAACAAGACACAAACTTAATGCACTTACTGACAGATACACAACCCATTCACTACTGACAGGAATTCTTAACAAGACACAAACTTAATGCACTTACTGACAGATACACAACACATCCACTACTGACAGAAATTCTTAACAAGACACAAACTTAATGCACTTACTGACAGATACACAACCCATCCACTACTGACAGAAATTCTTAACAAGACACAAACTTAATGCACTTACTGACAGATACACAACCCATCCAGTGTATCTGTCAGTACGTGCATTAAGTTTGTGTCTTGTTAAGAATTTCTGTCAGTAGTGGATGGGTTGTGTATCTGTCAGTAAGTGCATTAAGTTTGTGTCTTGTTAAGAATTTCTGTCAGTAGTGGATGGGTTGTGTATCTGTCAGTAAGTGCATTAAGTTTGTGTCTTGTTAAAAATTTCTGTCAGTAGTGGATGGGTTGTGAATCTGTCAGTAAGTGCATTAAGTTTTTGTCTTGTTAAGAATTTCTGTCAGTAGTGGATGGATTGTGTATCTGTCAGTAAGTGCATTAGGTTTGTGTCTTGTTAAGAATTCCTGTCAGTAGTGGATGGGTTGTGTATCTGTCAGTAAGTGCATTAAGTTTGTGTCTTGTTAAGAATTTCTGTCAGTAGTGGATGGGTTGTGAATCTGTCAGTAAGTGCATTAAGTTTGTGTCTTTTTAAGAATTTCTGTCAGTAGTGGATGGGTTGTGTATCTGTCAGTAAGTGCATTAAGTTTGTGTCTTGTTAGAATTTCTGTCTGTAGTGGATGGGTTGTGTATCTGTCAGTAAGTGAATTAAGTGTGTGTCTTGTTAAGAATTTCTGTCAGTAGTGGATGGGTTGTGTATCTGTCAGTAACTGCATTAAGTTTGTGTCTTGTCAAGAATTTCTGTCAGTAATGGATGGGTTGTGTATCTGTCAGTAAGTGCATTAAGTTTGTGTCTTGTCAAGAATTTCTGTCAGTGGTGGATGGGTTGTGTATCTGTCAGTAAGTGCATTAAGTTTGTGTCTTGTCAAGAATTTCTGTCAGTAGTGGATGGGTTGTGAAGAACAGAAATTCTTAACAAGACACAAACTTAATGCACTTACTGACAGATACACAACCCATCCACTACTGACAGAAATTCTTAACAAGACACAAACTTAATGCACTTACTGACAGATACACAACCCATCCACTACTGACAGAAATTCTTAACAAGACACAAACTTAATGCACTTACTGACAGATACACAACCCATCCACTACTGACAGAAATTCTTGACAAGACACAAACTTAATGCACTTACTGACAGATACACAACCCATCCACCACTGACAGAAATTCTTGACAAGACACAAACTTAATGCACTTACTGACAGATACACAACCCATCCATTACTGACAGAAATTCTTGACAAGACACAAACTTAATGCAGTTACTGACAGATACACAACCCATCCACTACTGACAGAAATTCTTAACAAGACACACACTTACTGACAGATACACAACCCATCCACTACAGACAGAAATTCTTAACAAGACACAAACTTAATACACTTACTGACAGATACACAACCCATTCACTACTGACAGGAATTCTTAACAAGACACAAACTTAATGCACTTACTGACAGATACACAACCCATCCACTACTGACAGAAATTCTTAACAAGACACAAACTTAATGCACTTACTGACAGATACACAACCCATCCACTACTGACAGAAATTCTTAACAAGACACAAACTTAATGCACTTACTGACAGATACACAACCCATCCAGTGTATCTGTCAGTACGTGCATTAAGTTTGTGTCTTGTTAAGAATTTCTGTCAGTAGTGGATGGGTTGTGTATCTGTCAGTAAGTGCATTAAGTTTGTGTCTTGTTAAGAATTTCTGTCAGTAGTGGATGGGTTGTGAATCTGTCAGTAAGTGCATTAAGTTTTTGTCTTGTTAAGAATTCCTGTCAGTAGTGGATGGGTTGTGTATCTGTCAGTAAGTGCATTAAGTTTGTGTCTTGTTAAGAATTTCTGTCAGTAGTGGATGGGTTGTGAATCTGTCAGTAAGTGCATTAAGTTTGTGTCTTGTTAAGAATTTCTGTCAGTAGTGGATGGGTTGTGTATCTGTCAATAAGTGCATTAAGTTTGTGTCTTGTTAAGAATTCCTGTCAGTAGTGAATGGGTTGTGTATCTGTCAGTAAGTGCATTAAGTTTGTGTCTTGTTAAGAATTTCTGTCTGAAGTGGATGGGTTGTGTATCTGTCAGTAACTGCATTAAGTTTGTGTCTTGTCAAGAATTTCTGTCAGTAATGGATGGGTTGTGTATCTGTCAGTAAGTGCATTAAGTTTGTGTCTTGTCAAGAATTTCTGTCAGTGGTGGATGGGTTGTGTATCTGTCAGTAAGTGCATTAAGTTTGTGTCTTGTCAAGAATTTCTGTCAGTAGTGGATGGGTTGTGAAGAACAGAAATTTTTAACAAGACACAAACTTAATGCAGTTACTGACAGATACACAACCCATCCACTACTGACAGAAATTCTTAAAAAGACACAAACTTAATGCACTTACTGACAGATACACAACCCATCCACTACTGACAGAAATTCTTAACAAGACACAAACTTAATGCACTTACTGACAGATACACAACCCATCCACTACTGACAGAAATTCTTGACAAGACACAAACTTAATGCACTTACTGACAGATACACAACCCATCCACCACTGACAGAAATTCTTGACAAGACACAAACTTAATGCACTTACTGACAGATACACAACCCATCCATTACTGACAGAAATTCTTGACAAGACACAGACTTAATGCAGATACTGACAGATACACAACCCATCCACTACTGACAGAAATTCTTAACAAGACACACACTTACTGACAGATACACAACCCATCCACTACAGACAGAAATTCTTAACAAGACACAAACTTAATGCACTTACTGAGAGATACACAACCCATTCACTACTGACAGGAATTCTTAACAAGACACAAACTTAATGCACTTACTGACAGATACACAACCCATCCACTACTGACAGAAATTCTTAACAAGACACAAACTTAATGCACTTACTGACAGATACACAACCCATCCACTACTGACAGAAATTCTTAACAAGACACAAACTTAATGCACTTACTGAAAGATACACAACCCATCCAGTGTATCTGTCAGTAAGTGCATTAAGTTTGTGTCTTGTTAAGAATTTCTGTCAGTAGTGGATGGGTTGTGTATCTGTCAGTAAGTGCATTAAGTTTGTGTCTTGTTAAGAATTTCTGTCAGTAGTGGATGGGTTGTGTATCTGTCAGTAAGTGCATTAAGTTTGTGTCTTGTTAAGAATTTCTGTCAGTAGTGGATGGGTTGTGAATCTGTCAGTAAGTGCATTAAGTTTTTGTCTTGTTAAGAATTTCTGTCAGTAGTGGATGGGTTGTGTATCTGTCAGTAAGTGCATTAAGTTTGTATCTTGTTAAGAATTCATGTCAGTAGTGGATGGGTTGTTTATCTGTCAGTAAGTGCATTAAGTTTGTGTCTTGTTAAGAATTCTTGTCAGTAGTGAATGGGTTGTGTATCTGTCAGTAAGTGCATTAAGTTTGTGTCTTGTTAAGAATTTCTGTCTGTAGTGGATGGGTTGTGTATCTGTCAGTAAGTGAATTAAGTGTGTGTCTTGTTAAGAATTTCTGTCAGTAGTGGATGGGTTGTGTATCTGTCAGTAACTGCATTAAGTTTGTGTCTTGTCAAGAATTTCTGTCAGTAATGGATGGGTTGTGTATCTGTCAGTAAGTGCATTAAGTTTGTGTCTTGTCAAGAATTTCTGTCAGTGGTGGATGGGTTGTGTATCTGTCAGTAAGTGCATTAAGTTTGTGTCTTGTCAAGAATTTCTGTCAGTAGTGGATGGGTTGTGAAGAACAGAAATTCTTAACAAGACACAAACTTAATGCACTTACTGACAGATACACAACCCATCCACTACTGACAGAAATTATTAACAAGACAAAAACTTAATGCACTTACTGACAGATACACAACCCATCCACTACTGACAGAAATTCTTAACAAGACACAAACTTAATGCAGTTACTGACAGATACACAACCCATCCACTACTGACAGAAATTCTTGACAAGACACAAACTTAATGCACGTACTGACAGATACACAACCCATCCACCACTGACAGAAATTCTTGACAAGACACAAACTTAATGCACTTACTGACAGATACACAACCCATCCATTACTGACAGAAATTCTTGACAAGACACAAACTTAATGCAGTTACTGACAGATACACAACCCATCCACTACTGACAGAAATTCTTAACAAGACACAAACTTAATGCACTTACTGACAGATACACAACCCATCCACTACTGACAGAAATTCTTGACAAGACACAAACCTAATGCACTTACTGACAGATACACAACCCATCCACTACTCACAGAAATTCTTGACAAGACACAAACTTAATGCACTTACTGACAGATACACAACCCATCCACCACTGACAGAAATTCTTAACAAGACACAAACTTAATGCACTTACTGACAGATACACAACCCATCCACTACTGACAGAAATTCTTAACAAGACACCCACTTAATGCACTTACTGACAGATACACAACCCATCCAGTGTATCTGTCAGTAAGTGCATTAAGTTTGTGTCTTGTTAAGAATTTCTGTCAGTAGTGGATGGGTTGTGTATCTGTCAGTAAGTGCATTAAGTTTGTGTCTTGTTAAGAATTTCTGTCAGTAGTGGATGGGTTGTGTATCTGTCAGTAAGTGCATTAAGTTTGTGTCTTGTTAAGAATTTCTGTCAGTAGTGGATGGGTTGTGTATCTGTCAGTAAGTGCATTAAGTTTGTGACTTGTTAAGAATTTCTGTCAGTAGTGGATGGGTTGTGTATCTGTCAGTAAGTGCATTAAGTTTGTGTCTTGTTAAGAATTTCTGTCAGTAGTGGATGGGTTGTGAATCTGTCAGTAAGTGCATTAAGTTTTTGTCTTGTTAAGAATTCCTGTCAGTAGTGGATGGGTTGTGTATCTGTCAGTAAGTGCATTAAGTTTGTGTCTTGTTAAGAATTTCTGTCAGTAGTGGATGGGTTGTGAATCTGTCAGTAAGTGCATTAAGTTTGTGTCTTGTTAAGAATTTCTGTCAGTAGTGGATGGGTTGTGTATCTGTCAATAAGTGCATTAAGTTTGTGTCTTGTTAAGAATTCCTGTCAGTAGTGAATGGGTTGTGTATCTGTCAGTAAGTGCATTAAGTTTGTGTCTTGTTAAGAATTTCTGTCTGTAGTGGATGGGTTGTGTATCTGTCAGTAACTGCATTAAGTTTGTGTCTTGTCAAGAATTTCTGTCAGTAATGGATGGGTTGTGTATCTGTCAGTAAGTGCATTAAGTTTGTGTCTTGTCAAGAATTTCTGTCAGTGGTGGATGGGTTGTGTATCTGTCAGTAAGTGCATTAAGTTTGTGTCTTGTCAAGAATTTCTGTCAGTAGTGGATGGGTTGTGAAGAACAGAAATTTTTAACAAGACACAAACTTAATGCAGTTACTGACAGATACACAACCCATCCACTACTGACAGAAATTCTTAAAAAGACACAAACTTAATGCACTTACTGACAGATACACAACCCATCCACTACTGACAGAAATTCTTAACAAGACACAAACTTAATGCACTTACTGACAGATACACAACCCATCCACTACTGACAGAAATTCTTGACAAGACACAAACTTAATGCACTTACTGACAGATACACAACCCATCCACCACTGACAGAAATTCTTGACAAGACACAAACTTAATGCACTTACTGACAGATACACAACCCATCCATTACTGACAGAAATTCTTGACAAGACACAAACTTAATGCAGATACTGACAGATACACAACCCATCCACTACTGACAGAAATTCTTAACAAGACACACACTTACTGACAGATACACAACCCATCCACTACAGACAGAAATTCTTAACAAGACACAAACTTAATGCACTTACTGAGAGATACACAACCCATTCACTACTGACAGGAATTCTTAACAAGACACAAACTTAATGCACTTACTGACAGATACACAACCCATCCACTACTGACAGAAATTCTTAACAAGACACAAACTTAATGCACTTACTGACAGATACACAACCCATCCAATACTGACAGAAATTCTTAACAAGACACAAACTTAATGCACTTACTGAAAGATACACAACCCATCCAGTGTATCTGTCAGTAAGTGCATTAAGTTTGTGTCTTGTTAAGAATTTCTGTCAGTAGTGGATGGGTTGTGTATCTGTCAGTAAGTGCATTAAGTTTGTGTCTTGTTAAGAATTTCTGTCAGTAGTGGATGGGTTGTGTATCTGTCAGTAAGTGCATTAAGTTTGTGTCTTGTTAAGAATTTCTGTCAGTAGTGGATGGGTTGTGAATCTGTCAGTAAGTGCATTAAGTTTTTGTCTTGTTAAGAATTTCTGTCAGTAGTGGATGGGTTGTGCATCTGTCAGTAAGTGCATTAAGTTTGTATCTTGTTAAGAATTCCTGTCAGTAGTGGATGGGTTGTTTATCTGTCAGTAAGTGCATTAAGTTTGTGTCTTGTTAAGAATTCTTGTCAGTAGTGAATGGGTTGTGTATCTGTCAGTAAGTGCATTAAGTTTGTGTCTTGTTAAGAATTTCTGTCTGTAGTGGATGGGTTGTGTATCTGTCAGTAAGTGAATTAAGTGTGTGTCTTGTTAAGAATTTCTGTCAGTAGTGGATGGGTTGTGTATCTGTCAGTAACTGCATTAAGTTTGTGTCTTGTCAAGAATTTCTGTCAGTAATGGATGGGTTGTGTATCTGTCAGTAAGTGCATTAAGTTTGTGTCTTGTCAAGAATTTCTGTCAGTGGTGGATGGGTTGTGTATCTGTCAGTAAGTGCATTAAGTTTGTGTCTTGTCAAGAATTTCTGTCAGTAGTGGATGGGTTGTGAAGAACAGAAATTCTTAACAAGACACAAACTTAATGCACTTACTGACAGATACACAACCCATCCACTACTGACAGAAATTATTAACAAGACAAAAACTTAATGCACTTACTGACAGATACACAACCCATCCACTACTGACAGAAATTCTTAACAAGACACAAACTTAATGCAGTTACTGACAGATACACAACCCATCCACTACTGACAGAAATTCTTGACAAGACACAAACTTAATGCACGTACTGACAGATACACAACCCATCCACCACTGACAGAAATTCTTGACAAGACACAAACTTAATGCACTTACTGACAGATACACAACCCATCCATTACTGACAGAAATTCTTGACAAGACACAAACTTAATGCAGTTACTGACAGATACACAACCCATCCACTACTGACAGAAATTCTTAACAAGACACAAACTTAATGCACTTACTGACAGATACACAACCCATCCACTACTGACAGAAATTCTTGACAAGACACAAACCTAATGCACTTACTGACAGATACACAACCCATCCACTACTCACAGAAATTCTTGACAAGACACAAACTTAATGCACTTACTGACAGATACACAACCCATCCACCACTGACAGAAATTCTTAACAAGACACAAACTTAATGCACTTACTGACAGATACACAACCCATCCACTACTGACAGAAATTCTTAACAAGACACCCACTTAATGCACTTACTGACAGATACACAACCCATCCAGTGTATCTGTCAGTAAGTGCATTAAGTTTGTGTCTTGTTAAGAATTTCTGTCAGTAGTGGATGGGTTGTGTATCTGTCAGTAAGTGCATTAAGTTTGTGTCTTGTTAAGAATTTCTGTCAGTAGTGGATGGGTTGTGTATCTGTCAGTAAGTGCATTAAGTTTTTGTCTTGTTAAGAATTTCTGTCAGTAGTGGATGGGTTGTGAATCTGTCAGTAAGTGCATTAAGTTTGTGTCTTGTTAAGAATTTCTGTAAGTAGTGGATGGGTTGTGTATCTGTCAGTAAGTGCATTAAGTTTGTGTCTTGTTAAGAATTCCTGTCAGTAGTGAATGGTTTGTGTATCTGTCAGTAAGTGCATTAAGTTTGTGTCTTGTTAAGAATTCCTGTCAGTAGTGGATGGGTTGTGTATCTGTCAGTAAGTGAATTAAGTGTGTGTCTTGTTAAGAATTCCTGTCAGTAGTGGATGGGTTGTGTATCTGTCAGTAAGTGAATTAAGTGTGTGTCTTGTTAAGAATTTCTGTCAGTAGTGGATGGGTTGTGTATCTGTCAGTAACTGCATTAAGTTTGTGTCTTGTCAAGAATTTCTGTCAGTAGTGGATGGGTTGTGTATCTGTCAGTAAGTGCATTAATTTTCAGCAACGTTTTCACTCGGCTTCGGGACTTCTATGGGAAAAACGAATTTTTTGCCCATTTAAAAAAAAAAAACTTTCTTCACATAAACACTCTTGGATATCATTTTTGATTAGTTAAAGAAGAATTTTAGCTCATAAAAATATGATAAAACGAGGTAGTATTACCCTTTAATGTCTGTTCTGTGCCCTTTAGTTCTGATTCTCCTATATAGGGTCTATATTTTTTATAACAAATGTCCTCATTAGTTGACATGATACCTACGGAGTTCTTTTCGCGGAACTAAAAAAAAAAAAAAAAAAAAAACCTGAGCTGAAAAAGGAGAAACTAAAATCTGTATGTATGGCTTGATACAAGTTACTAGAGGAAGATTGGAAGCGGATTGAGGTGAAGCCTCGTTAATTTGAAAGCTGTAGAGGAGTGTGAGTGAGAGGAAGTCTCTTATTGGCGTAGGAAAGGGCAGAAGGCGGTGATCCTTCCAATCAGAGGCCTTTTAGAAATAGGCAGCCAATTACCAGAGCATGTTTTCAACTTTACGAGTCATTAGTTCGCCAGTTTTCACGTGGGAGTTCTTTCATTGGACTTTTAGAATTCTGTGTAGTTTACAAATCTTTACGTCCATTCAGATTGACGGAATAGTTTAATTGCGCATGAACGAACTTGTAGGAGGGGAATTTTATCTTTGTCTTTACGTCCATACATTTCCGGATCAAAACTCCAAATGAAACACTATAAATGTCCGACCCGGAGCAACATAGCGCGGTTCCTTTCATATCTTTATTTGTAGAGGAATACTAGGAGTTATTGGTGGGGTTGATCGTTCGTGAAAAATATAAAATAAAATCTCTAAGAGAAAATAGATTTAAGGCACCACAACAGGAAACTGACAGTATCATGGCGACTTCTCAACGTTCGCTCTTGGAAATACTGTAACAATGTTTCACAGTTTCTTACTTGGTTTTAGTCAAATACTTGTTTTACTCTTAAATGCAATTAAAACAAGCAAAAAACAGTTAAAATGTTAGGTAAATAGAGACAAAAACCGTTCAAAAGAGCAAAACTAAGAATTGCGAATTTTGAAGTCCTTATTTCTCCGATTGACATCACCCCATCAAAAATAACATTAGAAGCTTTTTTTTAGAGAATTTGGAAAGCTTTCAAATGAATACCCGCTTACCACGATTTCTCAACTGTTTACGAGGTATTTTAAAAAATATACGAAAATCCCAAAACCTTTCATGAAATATTTTATTTCTAGTACTTCCTTAACTCCAAACGGAACCAATATTTAAATATCATAGATTATATGAATATTAAACGCCTGGAAAAAGTTTTAACTGCATTAATCGTTTCTGAATACCCAAATTGAAAATTAGTTTGGAAAATTAGATGTTTCAATGTTTTACAAATACGGTTACAATCATCGGTTTAAAATGGTTTCGTTCGTTTTACTACGATAAGAAACCTCTAAAACGAGTACCTGCAAGCATATGAACTCGAAAACGTAAGCGTTACGATTTTTTTTGCGCGCGAATTTCGCTCTTAAATGTATCTTCAGTGGGCGGATTATGCTAGTTAACGAACTCGACCTTTCAAATTAGACGAACGATTTTTGTACCAAATTTTATCAAAATTGGACCATTTTTTAAAGCGAACAGACAAATTCGTAGGGCGGAACCCCGACTTTGATATTGACCTCATGACGCATTCCAGAAGTGCCGACATGAACATTTCATGTTCAAGATCTCTTAGATCATGAATATAAAGGAGGATCAAAGTTGTATAAATATATATTATATATATCTAGATATGTTATATTCTTCATCTGAATCAGGAAAATTTCGTGGCGGCACTTCCGGATTGCGTCATGAGGCCAATCTCATAAGCGGGATTCCTCCCTATACCGCGCTAAAATGAAATTAATACGTCGTTTAGGACAGAGATATTAAGAAATATGACGTATTTTTTAAAAAAAAGAATATGTAGTCCAAATATTCCAAAAAATATATATTTAAAAAACAAATTGATTGAAATCTATATAAAAAAAAGAAAAGAAAAAAAAAACAACAGAAAAATCAATTAGTTCGAATTGTTTTCATCCTTAGCTTTAGCAAAGTATTGATAAAAATTAAACATTATCTCCCTTGTCTGACCTCTTTTAGCCTTCCCTAGTCCTAAACCAGAGATGGGCATAATTTTATTTATAAATAAAACTACGAATTTATTCGTACTTCATATATTTGTGAATACGAACATAAATAAATTCGTACTTCATATATTTGTGAATACAAATATAAATAAATTCGTATTCATAAGTGTGAATACGAATTTATTTTTATTCACATATATGAAATATAAAAATACAAATAAAATTTGTATCGCAAATTTTTCTGCGAATAAAAATAAATTCACAGAAAAAATTGTAAATAATCACAAAAAATGTGAATATTTACAAAAATTCAAGTGATTACGAAAAAAATCACATTAAAATACACGAATAAAAATTCTAGAAAATAATGTTCTAGAAAATAATGTTACATATTTGTTGTTTATTTTCATATCGCTATGGTAAATATAAACACATTAATTTATCAATGATAGATTAATCAAAATTATTAATGATTAATTATAATAGTTTGGACCTATTTTTTGAGCCTATTAAAACGTTTTGATCACCTAAAAAAACGTATAATGAATTTTTAAATAAAAGCCTAAGTAGACCTATTATGTCTATTGCGAAAACCTCATTGAATACGTATTTTATTCTGAAAATCCGGTCCCTATTTATGAGCTTTGCAATCATAAGCCATCGGGACTTTTAAATTTTAAAAAAATATCTAATTTAAGAAATAGGGAGATGAAGCCGGAAGTTGAATGCCTCCACCACCAATATTACCGTAGAGTTTTACTTCATAACAAAGCATTTCATCTTCCTGGATCAAGTATTAGGGAGTTAATTAGTGGATTATGTTACATACACAGCAAGTTCATGAGAGAACTTCAAAACAAGACAACTTACTAGACAATCTCTCTTGTTATATGCTGCTATTCAGCAGAATAATGATAATTATCTCCCCCTATTTATAGATAAAATATTTTATAGAAATATCGAAATAATTTTGACTAATTAAAATTACCAATTACTCAAAGTGATGATAAAATAACTTGTACTAACATGTATATATATATATATATATATATATATATATATATATATATATATATATATATATTAATTCTTCTGAATATGACCCAATACATATTTCTCTTGTTCTTTTTTCTTTTTATGGCAGAACCTGTTCAGGGGCTATCCTATGTATAGGATCGCCCCTGAAGAGGTGCGAACAAAGGCACGAAACATGTCGGGCAAAATAGAGAAAATAAAGTTGTTGAACAAAAACGAATGGTGTTCTGCTTTATCGACCCCCTGCCATAAAAAGAAAAAAGAACAAGAGAAATATATATATATATATATATATATATATATATATATATATATATATGTATATATATATATATATATATATAATCCTTGCAGGGAGAAACAGCCAAAAGTTTTGTCAAATACAAAATTAGTTAACAAAACATCCTAAAATATTCAGGTCTATTCAGTAAAGGCTTAAGGAAAGAAATAAGACATATAAGGGGAAACAACAAACATTCATAAATAATAATTAAGGAAAAACAAGTTCTACTTTGAGAGACTATCCTTGACAGGATGGTTGGCATTTTCATACATTGTTTAGCAGTTTATAATGTTTCTAGAAAAAATTTCAAGAACTCTGAAATAAAAATATTAAATGTTCTATTGTAACATGCTCCGGTGATCAGCTAAATTATTGCAAGCCTCGAAGTGAGGATGCACTTATATAAGAATTTTTCATTCTTCAAATATTCATTGATCCTACCTTCGAGAAAAATCCTGTTAAAAATTGTATAGATACACATGGTGGCCACGATGTACGGTTTAAGCATCAAAGTACTTATGGGAAATGCGATTTTGAGCAAAAACGATCCTATGACCCTGTGTCCAAAATGCTTTGTGGAGGCGCTGGAAGTAAAAAAAAAAAAACAACAAAAAAAAACAACAAAAAAAACTGCTAATTCCACGTTTATCAGACCCAAAATCTTGGTAACCTCTCAAAATGCGGTGTTAAAGGAAAAACCTTCAAGTAAATATTGTAGGTCACTAAATTCTGGACATTTTGGGTACCAAGAAATCTTATTCCTTGGGATCTGGAGATTCGTTTGTTCTATCTTTGATACTACTATTGTTCTTATAGAACGCTGGGAAAAAACTTATTAAAGATGGACCTAAAGAACCGCCAATGTGTTGGAAAATTGTTCGTGATTTATGCAGAATTTCATTTGAAGCTTTTTAGCACTTTCCTCCGAAGGAAAGTAGTTATTGAGGTTGCACTCATGACGGAATTTTTGAAAAATTTCTTAAAATCTTTATCGATCCTACCTAGTAGACACCGAAAATGACCCCCGTTAAAATTTATATATATATATATATATATATATGTCTGTTAACACGATAGCGGCCAGAGTTTTTATTTTTTCTTCACGAAACGTGGTATTTAGCGTTCAATTAGCAAACGATTGAACGAGTTCGTTAACCACCAAAATCGGTCCACTGGAAGGGGGGGTTTACCCCGAACCAAAAACACTAATTTGACCATGCCAGGCGTAATATTGGTTATAATTCAACGAAACTTGGTATTCGTAGTGGTAATATAGAGAGAAAAGTGAGAAGTAAAAATAAACTAAATCAGTTCATTAGAAGGGGGGGGGTTACTTCAGACCCACAATACCAATTCGCCACTACCAGCCGTGATTTTTGGTATATTTCGACGTAACTCGGTATTTGTAGTGGTAATCTACAGGTACAAATGTGTTGTAAAAATAAACTAAATCGGTTCATTAGGAAGGGGGGGGGGGTACTCCGGACCCAAATTACTAATTTACTCATACTGGTCATAATTAATGCTGTATTGAAACGAAACGCGGTATACGCCATGGGTAACTCATGGGAAAGAATTGTTGTAAAAATGAGCTTAATCGGTCAATCAGAAAGGGGGGCTTACTTTGTACTATATTTAAATAGAATAGCCCGCCAGACGTAGGTTCGCAAAGCCGCCGCAAGGAGCGCTATCTCCCACTAGAGGGACTGTATCCTGTTCCTGCGTCAAATAAAAAGACGAAAATATGAAGTTTTTAGTATTTATTACGTAGTGTAGTAGGTACCATGTGTAAACATAACTCTGGAAGCAAATTAATAATTGAACAGTTACTCATTACAAAATTAAAAGAGAACTATTCATGTTTTTATTTTATTTATGTAGGAGATTTTATGCAAATTGTTCTGGAAACCAGCGTACTCTACCCAAATTCTGAGGAAAGTGCTTAGTTATGCAGCTCCTGCGTGACGGACTATTTTCTCAAACACCGGTAGCTGAGAAGTAAAATGTATTTAAAACTTTAAAGATTTCCGGACCCATGTTGATAGAAACGTTTTTAGTTACAATCGAATTTCCTATAAGTACCTCGAAGCTTAAACACTAGTTTGATATATTTTTTTATTATAATAGTTTCTTTGCTTACTCTATTTATTTATTTATTAAGTGCTTCGTTTCGTGGATAACAAGCACACTAAGGTAAGCCTTCCAAGAAACCAAGGAGAAAGTGAAAATTGTATTATTTTACAATTAAAATAAAATTAAAAATAAAATTATTAAAATAAATTTCAATTTTAAACTATAATAACTTATTCATGGAATGAAAATGTAGTTCATTAACTGCCTTCGGGCCCTCATATGAGATGGTATTATCCTGTACTTTGTAGATATGTCAGGATACTGTCTATGTACTGCTTACTCCCGTATAAAACTTATGACATAAAGAATTGGAAAATATTTATTTATTATATTTGGGTATTCATAAATTGGAGAAAATTTCGTTGATTTTGATAAAGGTAGTAATATGCCGTAATGAACAAAGCTATCAAACGTTAATCTGTAGATTCTGACATCTGATCCAATAACACAGGTCCAAAAAAAAAGAAAGAAAAGTGGTTTGTGCTGGGTATCGGACTCATTTTTTCTGACGTATTTTTTACCGCTGAACACGAATCTGAAGTCATAATTGGGGGTTAATCAGCAAAAAACGGAGAAAAATGAAAAAAAAATCGATAAAATGGTCGATTTAATGGTTTTTGAACTATGTAATAATTAATTTGCAGTTTCAGCTTGTTTCTGCAGGTACTGTCCACTCTCTTGATTTGCAGTTTCTGCTTGTTTCTGCACGTACTGTCCACTCCCGTGATTTGCAGTTTCTGCAGGTACTGTCCACTCCCGTGATTTGCAGTTTCTGCAGGTACTGTCCACTCCAATGATTTGCAGTTTCTGCTTGTTTCTGCAGGTACTGTGCACTCCCGTGATTTGCAGTTTCTGCTTGTTTCTGCAGGTACTGTCCACTCCCGTGATTTGCAGTTTCTGCTTGTTTCTGCAGGTACTGTCCACTCCCGTGATTTGCAGTTTCTGCTTGTTTCTGCAGGTACTGTCCACTCCCGTGATTTGCAAATATTATTTGTTTGTTGCTTATTGCATTTTATTTATGTTTTTTATAGGAGATATTTTGTCTTCGAGAAAAAATAAAACCTCAGGACATTGAATCGGTACATTTACCGGCAAAATCCTGATACAACGGAGTGTTTTGGCTACGATGACAACTTCCCTTCAACGGGATGTGTAGAACGACGCTAGTCAACATTTCGTGGTCTTGCAGGTAAGCGCTAGAATATGAGAATGATGCTGTAGTGTGTCCGACGACGAGTTGACATTGTCCTCGTCAAATTCGGAAAGCCCTCATACTTAGGCCTGAGGAGGTATGAGGGTTATCACCTCTAGGGCAACTGACTCACCTGCGATCGGGCCAGGTATTCTAGCGTGCAGGGTTTATTTATTTTTATGGATTGTAATGCTTCTTCTAATACTCAAAATTTTGCCGGAACTTCTATTTCTCGTGTCGATCACGAATGTTCTAAAAATCCCAATCACTTTTGCTTCGTTTGTGCAAAATACATCGGTATAAAAGATACAAAGAAACTCACGGATCGACTTGTGGCTTTTTATGAAGAGTGTGTAGCGGATGGGTGTCGCTACTAAAGGTAAGCTAGGAAGGGCAGGAAGGATGTGTCGGGAGAAGGTAACCAGGTAAGTACTGTCTCCCGGTTAAGGGCGCTTCCTTGAACCTGGGAGATACCGACTAGGTACTTGGCCTGAGCTGTTCCACTGAGTCGGGGAGAAGGTGTTCGGTACTGAGCCGTAGCCGTTCCTCGACGCGGGAGTGAGAGGAGTAAGGAAGAAAATAAATAAGCCAGGTATTGACTAGAGTGGGGGGTAGTAGGAGTTGGGAGTGTAATGACTGGAGGCTGGCTTGACCACTGGGTACTTCGAGACGGCGGCTTCGTGCTTTGTCCAGAGAGAGAGGTAGAGCAGGTAGCTAGGTCCTTGATCCTGAGTGCATGGCTGGAGGCTGGTCCTGAGATAGCTGGAGTGTCCTGAGAGAGCTGGTATGTTCTGGAGAGAGAGCCGGATCCGAATGAGATCTGGGCAGCAGGAACGCCCCTATTCATAGGCCGAGGTCGGGGTGCCTCTGTCAAAGTCGGGAGAGCTCGGCCAAGCGCTCGTTCCTATTGTCTGGCCTGGATGCTTCTCATTGGTCCACCAGTGGTCGCTTGTCCAATCATTACATCTCCACAAGTGTTTCGATATGAAAGTTTGTCTTGATTCAAAAAATTGTATACCCAATTTTGTTTGTGGATCATGCTACAATGTGGTTTATCGATTGGAAAAGCACCAAAACAAGGATATATATGTATATATATATATATATATATATATATATATATATATATATATAAATGTAGCAGAAATCCATTACACAGGTCATTTGAGGAGAAAAGAGTCAGGAAACGACAGAAACAATAATAATGTAATCATCATCCAAATAAAACAATAAGGTTTTGATTTTTATCGATTTTTCATTTTGCTCCATTTTTTCGTGATTAACTACAGGAGACGGGATAAAGTCAGGGGTTCATTTATGCGGCAAGAATCTGGAGTGACAGATATAGGCCTGCATATAAAGAAAACTAAGTGGAAATGGGCTGGTCATCTTGCCAGATTGCAGGATAGCAGGTGGACCCTGAAGGCTACGGAATGGATTCCGCTTAACTTAAGGAGGAAACGAGGAAGACCATGTAGGCGTTGCAGTGATGTCTTCAAGTCCGTTGCTGGTCCGAATTGGATGAACGTTGCCAGGAACAAAGACAAATGGAAAGCATTGTTGGATGAAACAGGGAACTCCACTTCCTAGTTGGTTGGTCTCCAGGGAAGTTAGACCATTACCCCCATCAAGGGGAGGCCTGCATGAGAAACATGTATTTGTAAATAGTAATTTAAAAAGAAATGAATTTAAATTTTTATTACTTTTTATTTTGGTTATTTTTTGGAAATAGTTTTCTTTGTTTGTATTGTTCCTCTTATGCAATAAAGGCTTTATTTATTTATTTATTTTGCTGATTAACCCCTAATTATGACTTCAGATTCGTGTTCAGCGGTAAAAAATACGTCAGAAAAAATGTGTCCGATACCCAGCACAAACCACTTCTTTTTTTTTTGTGGACCTGTGTAATTAAATTGGGCATTACATTACTTACTGCATATACTGTCCAGTGTATTAATCAGCGACATATACTGTCCAGTGTATTAATCAGCGACTTAATATATTTCCATTCTCGTCGTTTGCCTTTTGTGTCAATAATATTAACTGCTTTAAAGTAAAAAAAGGAAATTATGTATTTTGTGTATAGAACTTTTAAATGAATTACCTTGGTAAGCAAACATGAAGCTAAATTATGATACAGGCACGCACCAAAAAAAGTGGTCATTATTACAAAGACACCATGTATATATTCTTATGTATTTCGACACGCTAAATCAGAATCCGGAGGCCTTTTCACTCCAGCAAGTCAGGGTTTAAGGGCATATGAAGGTCAAATTTCGTATCAAAATTGTTTCAGAATAAATAAATAGAGCTTCCGTGGTTTTGAGGGTCGCTGAATTCGAATCCGGAGTCTGTTTCACCCCATCGGCACAAGATCAAGGTCATGTCAAGGAAAAATATGTCTATTTTGCAAAAAAAGAATTTTGACTGCAGATTTATTTCTTGCAAAATAAACATATTTGTCCTTTAAATGACCTTGATTTTGCGACCTTGATTCGAATTTAGGAACCCTAAAAATCATGGAAGCTCTAGTATTTCTTCTTTAACGACTTAATACGAAAATTGACCTTCAAATGCCCTTAAACCTGACGCGATGGGGTGGAACGGACTCCGGAATCGGATTCAGCGTGTCGAAATACATAAGAATATATGAATGGTGTCTTTAGAACAGGCCACTTTTTTTCTTTTTTTTTTATGTGCCTGAGAAATTAGGTATTGTATTACAAAAAATCAAGTACATCTCCCACTCTACTTTTATGAATAATTTCATATATTATGCAAAGGAAGTAATACAAAATCCTGAGTCATCCGAAAAACTTAAAATAAATGAAGGTTCATTTTCTTCCTAGGAAAAATGGAATCCATGAATAGCAATGAGGAAGTGTAATGAGGAAAAAAGTAATTTCTGTTCAGGAAATATTAATCCCTAATAATCAGTTGAATTGAAAATACACATTTTTTTATCTTGTTGAAATAAAAAATAGGATGATAATTAATGTTCTGTAACATAAACCATTTACTTATCTTACTGTATATATATATATATATATATATATATATATATATATATATATATAGTTTATCTTTAACTAGTTCAAAGTTAAGACAGTTTATATTCACACAGCGTTCGTAGGCCAGAACTGGGCCTACGAACGCTGTGCGAATAATACCCGATTTTTAGTCTGTCTTAACTTTGAACTAGTTAAAGATAAACTTATGACATTTTACACAGGTATTATACTAATAGATGTGAGTAAATTTTACACAGGTATTATACTAATAGATGGGAGTAAATTTTACACAGGTATTATACTAATAGATGTGAGCAAATTTTACACAGGTATTATTCTAATAGATGTGAGTAAATTTTACACAGGTATTATACTAATAGATGTGAGTAAAATTGGAACGTTTCATAATTCTACATTGAAGGGTTTCTGAGATATAGGCGATGGGATATAGGAATTTATAGGACTCACTCACTCATCAAAATTATAGGCACTTACCGAAAAGTTAGAGACTTGAAATATTGCAGGATGATGGACATTAGGGTGTTATCAAAAGCAAAAATTAAAAAAAAAAAATCCTGAAACGTTATGTTTGACACTTCTCTCTCCTTGGACAGTCCTTGGCTTCATGTTGAAATGAATGAAAAGCGAGTAATTCATTCATAAAGACATTTCATGTTTCAAAAAAGGCTACATCCTCTAAATCTTAACCCATTTCAATGAAACTTGTTTTAAAATGAAAGCTATTAAAATTTGGAACACCTCTGTCTCGCCATATTTTTGTTTTTTGTTTCCCCTGTTAATTAAATTACATGTAAAGTATTCACGAACTTTTACAATTTAACATAAAATAATATTTTTCTTTTCATCTAACTTAATATCAGCACTGATATCGTTGATCTAATCAATCCTGATTATATATATATATATATATATATATATATATATATATATATATATATAATATATATTATATGTATAATGTATTATATATATATATGTATATATATATTATTTATTATGAGTTTTGGCGACTTGCTCTATAAGAGTACATCATGATATTACAAAAATATCTTTTACACATTGTGTGTATAAATGCATTATATGAATGATATATTATAGTGATATTACAAGTCAGTACATTTTGTAAGTATGTGAGCTAATTAATTAGGGTTCATTTAAAAAAAAAAGTTAATTGAAATCGGTTAAGATTTGGAGGCTGTAGCCTTTTATGTAATAGAAGAAAAAAAAATTGTATTTATGAATGTTTCACATTAAACGGTGGAGGTTATCATGGCTTTATACGAAAATATAAAATATACAAAAAAAATATATCCTTAACATAAGTAAAAGTTATAAAAAAAATTATCAATTAATAATAAATAACACTCTTCTAATCCAAAACTAACAAACTTATAAGCTATTTTTTTTTAATTATTATTTTTATTTACTAATACATTATCTATATACATAGAGGCATATACAATAAATTTGTCCTTCTCCTCAATTTATTTATTTAGTTTTATTATTATTAATTAGCGAATAGCACATAATTCCTGGAATATGCTAATATTTATTTATTTAGTTTTATTCATTTATAAAGTACCCCTAATTTCTAAATTAGCTATTACCATCAATATCTCATTCATTTGTAATGGAAGCTCTTTTTAGCGCGGTTCCTCCCTCCCTTCATAGGGAGGAACCCCGCTTATAAGGTTGATCTCCTGAAACAATCCGGAAGTGCCGAATAGAAAATTTTGCGTTTCAGAACCCCTAGAGACCGAAAATAACGGTGGTTCAAATTTATATATATATATATATATATATATATATTTTTTGTTTTAAGTTTCTTCGCTGGGGTTGATATGATTGATTTGTGAGACGGCTTCTCTCTCCAGCGGTGTTCTTCCTCTCCTTTGCGCAATATTTCGTCGGGTTCATCTCCGACTTGCCCGAAGAAGTCGGAGATGAACCCGACGAAATATTGCGCAAAGGAGAGGAAGAACACCGCTGGAGAGAGAAGCCGTCTCACAAATCAATCATATATATATATATATATATATATATATATATATATATTTGTCTCTTCGCTCATTTCTGGCTTCCCTGATTTTGATGAAATTTGGTACAAAAATCCGTCGTCCAATTTGAAAGGTCAAGTTTGTTAACCAGCAAAATCCACCCGCTGGTAGATGGCGTTTGGGGCGATATTCGCGCAAAAAAAAAATCGCAACGCTTACGTTTTTGAGTTCATATGCTTGTAAGTACTCGTTTTATAGGCTTCTTGGCCAAGGAAAACGAACGAACCATTTTCAAGGCGATAGCTTTAACCGTTTTCGAGAAAATGGGAAAAATATTTGTTGAATACCGATTTTAGTTTGGGTACTTCGAATAATGGGATTCAGTTGAAACATTTTCTGCATGTTCTACTTTCATCAAAACAAATATGTTGCAATTGTGGTTACGTTTGGAGTTAAGGAAGGGTTAGAAAAAAATATTTTATTAATAGACATGAAAAGTTTTGGTAACTTTGTAAATTTTCCTTAATATCTCTATAGCGGCTGAGAATCTCGGGAAGCGGAAGTTTACCATTCGAAAGCTTACTAAATTCTCTACAAAAAAGATTCTAAAGAAATTTTTGATTAGGAATTTTCAATCGGAGAAATAAGTGCTTAAAACTTCAAATGTGTTTGTTTTGTTCTTTTGACCGGTTTTTCGTAGTTGTTTAGCTCACATTTTAATGGGTTGTTGTTTTTTTTAATTGCATTTATTTATAAAATTAGTATTACTGTAGAAGAAATCAAGAAAAATAGAAATATTTTGATTTTTGTTTTGATATTTGAAATAACTATTTTTAGCTGTTGGGCTGGCCAACCTGTGGTGGGTGCCATTCCAGGTATAAGGGTACGCTGCCCCCAGCAGGGGGTTTTTATCTCCCAAATGACACTAGGGATAAAAACTGAACCGCGCTAAGATGACGCAGTTCCTTCGAGTCGGACATTTTGTTTAATGAGTTTGTAATGTAATAATAAATATTGTTAAGTATTTCTATTGAGTCTATTGCTTATTGCCTTGATTCTCTCCTCGTCCTGCATCGAGGGGTCTAAGTACTTGTTGATAAAGGCGTTACGCGGATCATTCTACATAGGGCACTTGAGAAGGAAGTGTTTAAAATCCCCTTTTTCGAACTTATTGCGAATTGTACACAGTTCCTCCCCGTTAATTGAGTAGACGCTTCGCTACTTTTTTGTAATACAAAATGTCGTTTGGCCCCACTGTTCGCCGAACAGAAAGAAAATAATTTTTTGTACTAATCGTGTAATATAACTTTAGCTTCATTGTACGTTTAAAGATGATATTCCTAGTTGTTGGTGAAACCTGGAGGACAACGGGTCTCTGAATTTCTATATATTTTGGTGATATAATGTCCTAGATCCTCATTTGTGAAACCTAATTCTTCATTTTGCAATAGGATAGTCTCTGGCCGTTTTTTTTTTATCCATTTCCGTAGGCATATTCTTTATTATAATTCTTGGTTTTAATTTTTTCAGATAATCAGGTTTTTAATTCATGTAGAAATTTTTGGTGATTTTTTCCCATATCATTATTTATCATTTGAGTCTCTGTTTCAATTCTAAGTTTTCAAAATGACGCTTGATAAAAGGAAAAAAAACGCGCTAAGATGACGCATTTCCTATGCTTTGGACATTTTTAAATTGCCAATGAAGTGGCACACGCGATAAAATATGCTTCGTGTTTTAGATATGTTTTTCGTATATCAGATTAAATAAAGAGATTATTTGAGAATAGTATAAAATCGATAACCTGAAAAGAGACTATAAAGAATATTCAAAACGGATTATAACTTGAAAGCGCATGGAAAATTGCTTATGAAGAGGGAAAACATCAGAGCTTTTAAATTGGCAATTTCACGGGAGATTATGGTACCATTGATCCGATAGCTGTAGAATAAAAGCATTCTATCAGGACCAGAGACATCTGACAGGTTATCTTTCACTCGGGGGGAAAACACTATTATAAGCACTTTACTTGCTCACTTTCCGGATGACGTTTTGAGCTGAGCCATTAAATGATGGGTTTTGCTCCGTTACTCCTTAAGAGAAGTCATAACATTGAGTCGTCAACTCGGGACTCCTCTAATATAAGAGCTGTTATTCATTTTAAGCGCGAGGTTCCTCCCTCTTAAAACAGCTTATGAGATTGACCTCATGACACGATCCGGGAGTGTCGCGTAGAAGGGTTTATGTTTCAGAACCCATTGATCACGAAAAAAACGGAGTTTCAAATTTGTATTTATATATTTGTCTGTACGCTCTCTCAAAAATTCGAAAATGGACCGATGTTTAAGAAATTTGGTGTAAAAATACCTTGTTTAATTTTAAAGGTCAAGTTCGTTAACCAGCAGAATCCGCGTACCGGAACACTGTTTACAGGCGAAATTGGCGTGAAAAAAATTCGTTTCATTTACGGATTTTTATTTTTATACTTCCATGAAATGAAACAAGGAATTAAACTATTTTAAGGCAATATCTGTAACCGCTTTCTAGAAAACTTGGTTTCATAACTTATTTTTGGTTTGGGTACTTAGAATCGTGGGATTCAGTTGAAGTATTTTCTATATAGTTGAAATGCACCCAAAGTAATGTGTTTAAATTTTGGTTACGTTTGGAGTTAAGGAAATCATATAAAAAAAAAAAAAAAGTTTTGAGATCATCCTATACTTTCTTTAGTATCTCGAAAACGGTCCAAAATCGCAGCAATTTGACGGTAGCTAATCGAATATTTCTGAATTTCCTTAAAAAAAAAATCTGAAGAAATTTTAAATGGGGTGATAAAACCTTGAAAGTGTTAATGTTGTCCTTTTGTCTTTGTGTTTTTGCCTCTGCTTACCTGAGTTTTTTAATTTGTATAAGTGCAATTAAGAGCAAAGGCTGTAATTTAGTAAAGATAAGATAATTAGAAACATATTTGCTTAGTTTTATTCCATGAGCGAACTTCGAGAAAGAGGTTGTAGTAGTTTTGATTTTGTAAATCAATACCAATAACTGCTTCTATTCCTTTACTAAGAAAACGCGCTTAGTCGACACAGTTCCTGCTAGTCGGATTTTATTGTTTTGATTGTCCATAAAAGGTTTCTGTCCTTCGATCCTGTAGGTATTTTATTTTGCTTGTATCTTACAAGTATGTGGAGTTACTCAGATAAGGCTCTTTAAAAGATTATGTGTTGGTATGTAGTAAAGTTGATGTTCCTAATCAAATGTAGCATAATCGCTAGTATATATTTAAAAAAAATGAGTGAAAAAAATGATAATAAAAAATAATAAAAAAATATATTTACAAAAAAAAAAAAAGAATAAACAAAAAAGGAGAAGAAGAAAAGAAAAAAAAAAAAAAAGGAGTATGAATGATTAAAAATGTAATGAGACAAAAAATGTCTATATCCAGTACTTATATCTATGAAATCATCATTTTTTCCAAAGCAACATTGTATGAAATGGAATATTAGAAACACAACTCGATTTTAAACACACACAATACTGTAAACACTTATCCTAATATTACACTATATACTCTTTTACGATACTCTTAGGGCGGAGATGAACAAGCAGTTTTCTGCCCTTAAACTACCAACCCTTAAAACCGAATAATAAATAAAAAACAAAACAGAATGAAATCTAGTTTAACCAGAACAATGAAACCATTTCACCATCTGATTCCACCATATTTCCCCACCCTCCGACACATTTCCCGAAGGAAAGCTTCATGAAAGACGGCCGAATTATTCCCCACAGCCATAGAATCAGAAATAACCCAATAGAAGCCAAGATTGATGCCTAGTTCGCCCTGAATAGCCTATATATATATCTATATTACAGGGAGAGGATCAAGGGATCCCATACAGAGCCTATAGGATATATTCCTTATCCAATTCTACAAAAGGCTCATCCTCTGAGCCTCCCATTCATAGGTCCGAGTCTTTAGCGGCTCAAGCTTTGATGAACTCTTTCTCGTCTTGTTGCAAGCAGTGGTAATTCGCATTAGTGTTAATGGTTTTTATCGGAAATCATTTGGAACTATGTCCAATAAGATAATATTTAGCGCTATACCATCCGATATCAAACTAGCTTTTGTTTTTATATATACATATGTATTTATATGTATATATATATATATATATATATATATATATATATATATATATATATATGTATGTATATATGTATGTATATATTTGTCTGTTCGACCTCTCATGGGCTTAAAAATTGTCCGAATTGGATGAAATGTGGCGCAAAAATACTTAATCTACTATATACTTGTCAAATACCACTCACTCACTGGCCTATCATCGCCCAGCCCAAATAACTTGACAGAAAAATTTGACATTTTGCATGGACACTGCCTTTAGAAAAGTAAACACTCGCTGAAAAGGGATTTTTTTATATTCGAATTTTTAAGTATTTTTAGAGGGGTTTGCATATTGGGTTGGTTAGAGCAGGCAAGCCTAGGCAGCATGCGTTGCTAGGACGATAACAGGTCAGCTGTTACCGTACTGTATCTATTTCATAATATTTTTTTTTATTTTCGGATCATTTCAACTATGATGACAGGCCTTGAATTACTAGAAATAAACTGTGATTTTGTCCCTCATAGAGTTTACACTCTACCTGGTGATGGTCCATCCGAGGCTGAGTTGGGCAAACGTTAGCGCGCGCTAAAAGCTGATACCTCTCCGCTAATTTAGCGAAACTGTAGAAAGCCAGCGCTAATAATTAGCGGTTAGCGGCGGCAGTGCGCTAACCGCTAATCTATTTATGAAATATCGTAATTGCTATAGTTACAAGTTGTAACTATAGCTTAAGCTATTAGCAATTACGATATTTCATAAATAGATTAGCGGTTAGCGCACTGCCGCCGCTAACCGCTAATTATTAGCGCTGCCTTTCTACAGTTTCGCTAAATTAGCGGAGAGGTATCAGCTTTTAGCGCGCGCTAACGTTTGCCCAACTCTGATCCGAGGTAATAATATCCTTGCCTAGCCTCCTCACCCATCAGCATCCCCAGTCGGAACACTTCTTGGCAATGCTCGCAAATATAATGGGCCCAAATGACGTCTTGGAAACATAAATTTTAGCGTCCATTTATTATTGACAACGAATTGTAACTTGTACTTGTTACAGTAACTGCTGTTACTGCTAACCTATAGATAACGGGTTATCTCTACGTTATCTGCTGCTTGACACTGTTCCAATGAAACCTTATGATGATGACTTATTGATGACTTATCAATTGACGAATAACCTATTGTATGACGGGAATCGTGCTATAAAAACATACACACACACATACATACACATATATATAAATCTGAAATTATTGCCTAAGTAAATCAAAATGTATTAGAGGAAAAAACAATAAAGAGAGCAAAAAAAAAAAAGTTGTGGAAAGCAAAATACACTAATATTGAAACTAATGATCTGAAATGTTTTATATTTTAATATTTAAATTATTATTATTATTATTTATTTTTTTTGTAAATAATTGCTTATTATTATATATATATATATATATATAAAGCTAGTGCTTTAATAAAACTATATTACATATATTATATATATATATATATATATATATATATATATATGCTTATTATTATATATATATATATATATATATATATATATATATATATATATATATAAAGCTAGTGCTTTAATAAAACTCAAAACTGCCTTACCAAAAGAGTTATCAAAGATTGAGCTCGATAAATTACTCTTTATTTGTTAATTCATATTTTTAAGTAGTTGGTAACAGCTTATTAAGTCTTCAATAGTTTTGTATTTTAATTACATTTTTGTCGTGGAAAGTTTCGGCTATAAGCGATTGTCTGTGAAATACAATTAATTATACTGGTTAGGATATTAAGTTAAAATATGAACAAAGAATAAATTGATACATTAGTATACTCTAATTTTTATGTTTATTATTTGTTCATGTTTTTTTTTACTTAATATCCTAACCATTATAATTAATTGTATTTCACAGACAATTGGATTGAAAATGGCTTATAGCCGAAACGATTCCACGACAAAAATGTAATTAAAATACAAAACTATTGAAGACTTAATAAGCTGTTACCAACTACCTAGAAAATCTTAGTTTTCAACTTAGGATCTACATCATACTTTTAGTTCAGCACATCAATTACTATTATTAACCAATTAAGGGCTGCAATAATTTTATGATCCAACTAATGACAGCTTTATGATCAATAAATTGTGAAGTTATTGCCACTTGGAATAGGAAAGGACCGTTATCTGTGGAACTATTGGCACCCCTGGAGCGGTGTGACGTCATCACGGCCTGATCTACGGCACTTCTGATAAGATAGCATTTGCATATGAAGCGATTGATGTGTCTTCTGTTACCATAAAACACATGGAACATTTACAGTTTTCACATGTGTTTTATCACAAATTGTGAAAAAGAATGAAACGCATACGGCATTGGCGCAATTTGAATTGACCGGTCATGTGTTTTATCACAAGTTGTGAAAAATAAAAAAACGCATATGACATTGGCGCAATTTGGATTGACGTGTCAGTTTTTTAGAACATTTTTTATCCCTAAAGGTTAGATTTTGATAAAAATTCGCACTTGAGCGTTGGATTCGAGATTCAGGTTTCAAATACCCAAATGGCTTTTAAAAGTATTTTAATTTAAAAAAAAAAAACGAAGATTAATAATTATATTGTAACTCGCAAATTGCGTACTTCCGCGATCAAAAATTAATAAACAGAAAACGTGAAATCTCACAACTAACACTGGATTAATTCAAGGGGTCCGGGCAAAACAGTGCCAAGCAACATTTTTAACAAAACTTAACTGCAGCTGCTATATATTGGATATTATGTGGGACTATCAGTCTATGATGCAAATGCTACTAAAATATGACTACAAACTCTATATGCTACTTAATATTGTTGCCCCTAACCATTTCAATTGGCAGTCCCACATAATATCCAACATATAGCAGCTATAGTTAAGTTTTATTAAAAAAATGTTGCTTGGCACTATTTTTTCTCGACTTCTTCAATTGTAATTACAGATTCTCGAGATTAATGCATTGATAATTGTTCTGTCATCATCACACGTACGTCCAGTCATCATCACACGTAGGTCCAGTCATCATCACACGTAGGTCCAGTCATCATCACACGTACGTCCAGTCATCATGACACGTACGTCCAGTCATCATCACACGTAGGTCCAGTCATCATCACACGTACGTCCAGTCATCATCACACGTACGTCCAGTCATCATCACACGTAGGTCCAGTCATCATCACACGTAGGTCCAGTCATCATGACACGTACGTCCAGTCATCATCACACGTAGGTCCAGTCATCATCACACGTACGTCCAGTCATCATCACACGTACGTCCAGTCATCATCACATGTAGGTCCAGTCATCATCACACGTAGGTCCAGTCATCATCACACGTACGTCCAGTCATCATCACACGTACGTCCAGTCATCATCACACGTACCTTGGTCCTACAGCCTTGCCAAGGAGATTCGACATGCTTAGGTGAAAAATGGCCGTTATACTGTTCAAGTTTTAATGGACATCGGCTCCAAGCATTTTCTCTCCGAAAGTTCAATTAATTAATATGGAGTAGAAAAGCGAGCAACTCGCAAGCGAGGAGTCGTGGAGTAGCCAGCCAGCAACCCAACTCAGAATATCGAGCAGCCCTACTTCCAAATACCAACCCATCAATGTCTCAGCAACATCATCACCCATTCACCAGAAGCAGTTACTTATAATTTATTTTTAAAGTTAATCATTATTATTATAATAATTGTTTTAGCCTTCAAATTCTACAATTACCTTGTAAATATATATTGAAAAAACAGTATAAATAAATAAATAAAGCCTTTATTGCATAAGAGGAACAATACAAACAAAGAAAACTATTTCCAAAAAAAAAATAACCAAAATAAAAAAGTAATAAAAATTTAAATTATTTTCCTTTTAAATTACTATTTACAATATTTACAAATACATGTTTCTCATGCAGGCCTCCCCTTGATGGGGGTAATGGTCTATTTTCCCTGGAGACCCACCCAACTAGGAAGTGGAGTTCCCTGTTTCATCCAACAATGCTTTCCATTTGTCTTTGTTCCTGGCAACGTTCATCCAATTCGGACTACCAACGGACTTGAAGACATCACTCCAACGCCTACATGGTCTTCCTCGTCTTCTCCTTAAGTTAAGCGGAATCCATTCCGTAGCCTTCAGGGTCCACCTGCTATCCTGCAATCTGGAAATATGACCAGCCCATTTCCACTTAGTTTTCTTTATATGCAGGCCTATATCTGTCACTCCAGATTCTTGCCGCATAAATGAACCCCTGCGTCTCCTGTAGTTCATCATGCTTCTAAGGACGCAGTTTTGTCACACTACCATTTTGGCAGTATTAGTAAAAACAGTAAACAGAAAAAAAAAGAAAGAAAAGAAGAAGAAAACTTGCGAGAGGAAAAAAATGTAAGACTCTTCCCTGGTATTTTTTGTCTTCTTAAATTAAAATTCACAAATAAATACACGAATCTTGAAATACGTTTTTTATTGTTATTTCACACCATACGTCGCTGAAGTTAGTATTAAGTCAAGAACACTTTACAATTTGATGAATTTTCGAAAATGCAATATTAGCTAAGCACGGGGTCTACCCAAAACCAGAAAACAAGGGATCAACGAGACAAAAACGTTTGGTGGCTACTTGTTCAATAGATATTTCAATTGTGCGCCGCATATACAGGACACCCTGTATAGTGGTTATTATGTTGAATAACTAATTAATTGTTCAAAATTAATCGAACAAATTGAGAGATATATTTAAACAAGTCTTGATATAATAAAAATATAGCTTTAGAGATATTTGCATAAAGGGCGGCTTTGGTCCATAATAAAAATGAGCTGCTTAATTTCTGGCCGTGGCAGGCTCGGTATTTAAGGGGCCTTGTGGATAATAGCTTTCACTCGGCATCATTTCTCATCGAAGCATTTGGATTAGCAAACTCTAAATATAACTTCCTTGGGCATTTTTTCATATTAACGGCTTGTTTTTATGAGGTCTGCTCATAAAAATTATTAATGATTCGATTTATGGCCTAATATTGTCTTTACATTTTTAAATGGTTATTTCCTGTTTTATTACCATTTGAATTATAGGACTTGTTAGCACTTACCAGAATTCAGAGGTCAGATAATTTTATTTATCAAACTACAGAGTTTCTTATTCTTAATTAAGAATGTGTACACAACACACCCCATAGACGAAGAAAAATGACAACATGTATACTTGTTACAAGGACAAAAAATACATGGCTGATTGTTTACTCGAACGTAGGAATTATTTTTATAGGCGCAAGGTCATAAATACACACTACATACCTATATTTCTCTCAAAAAAGCGAAACGCTTATATTTCAATGAAACTCGGTATTCGTTGTGCTCATATAAATAGAAAAAGTCCTACTCGCAGGAACTGCGTCATCTTAGCGCGGTTACGTTCGTATGTCGTTGCTATTAGTAAAGGAATAGTAGCAGTTATTGATGGGGTTCGATTGTTCGTGAAAAATATAAAATAAAATCTCGAAGAGAAAACAGATTTAAGGCGCCACAACAGGAAACTGAAAATATCATGGCGACTTCCCTACCTTCTCAACGTTCGCTCTTTTTTTTTTCTTATTTTTTTTTTTTTTAACGGCGCATCGACAAATCTCGGCCATTAGCGCCGACATCCAGGGTGCAGCCTGGAATTTTCTCAGCGAGCCCTGAAATGAGAAAATTCCTTTCGCCGTTGGGGATCGAACCCAGCATCTACCGATTATGAATCTATGGGGCTAGCCACTAGAGCACGGGAGACCCCAACGTTCGCTCTTGGACACACTATAACAATGTTTCACAATGTTGGTTATATAACTCGTTGATAATATATATCACTGGTTTTTCGGTGTAATTCAGAGGTTTATTACAAAAGGTACCAATATTTAATGTTTAAGTTACAATGAATCTTATTGTTATGTATAAAAAGTCCGACTCGCAGGAACTGCATCATCTTAGCGCGGTTCCGTTCTTATCTCTAGACTCATTTAAAATGATTAAAATAGAAGCTGTTATTATTTTGGGTCCACATTTCTAGAAAGCATGAAGATTAGATAGTTAGCCGTCGAGGTGATAAGTAAAGATGGAATGGTTGGGATTCGGCTAAAGAAACCTCAATACGATTTTTGTTTAAAAAAACTATATTTAGGACGTTTCAGCTACTTATTGGTAGCCTTCGTCAGCATTGAAAGTGCCGGGAGGCAGAGGAGGACCAAAGTTGACAGTTCCGTCTTTACTTTCAAGAAAGGTCTTATTTACGATCTTACCTGGATAGGCCAACCCGCCCTAGGAAGGACCCCGCTAGGCAGTTGAAAAGCTTTATCTTGGAAATCCATATCACTAAGATTAAATTGTTTTTCTTATTTTTCTTAACCTGATTTATTATCAAATACATTATCCAACTATAAGCAGTTAAAAAATAACAAGGAATAAAAACAGACAAAAAGAATAGTTGAATAAGCGAAATCAATTACTTTAAAGTTTTAAGCACTTATTTCTCCGATTGACATCGTCTAATCAAAACTTTCATCAGAATCTTTTTTGTAGAACATTTCGTATGCTTTCTAATGGTATTCTTCCGTTTACCAAGATTCTCAACCTTTTTCGAGATATTAAGGAAGGTATACAAAGTTCCCAAAACATTTTATGTCTGTTAATAAAATATTTTATTCTAACCCTTCCTTAACTCCAAACGTAACCAAAATTTTAACATATTAGTTTTAATGAAAGTAGAAAATGCAGAAAATGTTTCAACTGAATCCCATGATTCTAAGTACCCAAACCAAAAACGGTATTCAAAAACTATTTTTCCAATTTTCTCGAAAACGGTTAAAGCTATCGCCTTGAAAATGGTTTCATTCGTTTTCCTAGCTCAATAAGCCTATAAAACTAGTGCTTACAAGCTTATGAACTCAAAAAAGTCCGTCTCGCAGGACTGCATCATCTTAGCGCGGTTCCGTTCATATCCCTAGTCTAATTTGGAAAGATTAAAATAGAAGCAGTTATTATTTTGGTTCCACCAGTATTTTTTTTTAAATTAATTATTATAATGGCGTGTCAACCCTTAAGGTCACTAACGCCATTCCTGTGAGTAGTAAAGTCTTGAAAGGTTATAATTTACAATCTTACCTGGAAGGGTCCGCTACACTAGAAACAGACCCGCTAGTGACAAGGTCTTGGAATCTTGGAAATCTATATTTCTAACAATAAATTGTTTTTGTTATTTTACTTAACAAGTTTTATTGCCAAATACATTATCCAACTATAAGCAATTAAAAAATAACAAGAAATAAAACAGACAAAAAGAACCATTGGAATAAACGAAATCAATTAATTTAAAGCTTTAAGCACTTTTTTCTCCGATTGACATCGCCTAATTAAAACTTTCTTCAGAACCTTTTTTGTAGAGCATTTAGTAAGCTTCCGAATGGTAATCTTCCGCTTCACAAGATTGTCAACGGTTTTCGAGATACTAACGAAATTATACAAAGTTACCAAAACTTTTTTTGTCTGTTAATAAAATATTTTATTCTAACCCTTCCTTTACTCTAAACGTAACAAAAATGTCAACATATTAGTGTTGATGAAACTCGAACATGCAGAAAATGTTTTAACTGTATCCCATAATTCTAAGTACCAAAATCAAAGACAAAGAACCCTCCCTAGGAAGGACGCTAGGCAGTTGAAAAGCTATATATCTTGGAAATCCATATCTCTAACATTAAATTGTTTTTCTTATTTTTCTTAACCTGTTTTATTTTCAAATACATTATCCAACAATAAGAAATTAAAAAATAACCAGAAATAAAAAACAGACAAAAAGAACAGGTCGAATAAGCGAAATCAATTACTTTAAAGTTTTAAGCTCTTATTTCTCCGATTGACATCGCCTAATCAAAACTTTCATTAGAACCTTTTTTTTAGAGCATTTAATAAGCTTTCTAATGGTATTCTTCCGTTTACCAAGATTTTCAACCTTTTTCGAGATATTAAGGAAAGTAAACAAAGTTCCTAAAACTTTTTATGTCTGTTAATAAAATATTTTATTCTAACCCTTCCTTAACTCCAAACGTAACCAAAATTTCAACATATTAGTTTTGATGAAAGTAGAACATGCAGAAAATGTTTCTACTGAATCCCATGATTCTAAGTACCCAAACCAAAAACGGTATTCAAAAAATATTTTTCAAATTTTCTCGCAAACGGTTAAAGCTATCGCCTTGAAAATGTTTTCATTCGTTTTTCTAGCCCAGGAATCATATAAAACGAGTACTTAGAAGCTTATGAACTCAAAAACGTAAGCGTTACGATTTTTTTTGCGCGAATTTCGCCCCAAACGCCATCTTCCAGTAGGCGGACTTTGCTGGTTAACGAACTTGACCTTTCAAATTGGACGAAGGATTTTTGTACCAAATTTCATCAAAATCGGACCATTCGTCTTCTATCTAGAGAGCGAACAGACAAATATATATATATAAATAAATATATACATATATATATATATATATATATATATATATATATATATATATATATATATACAAATTTGAACCACCGTTATTTTCGGTCTCTAGGGGTTCTGAAACGCGAAATTTTTTAGTCGGCACTTCCGGATTGTTTCATTGTATCAACCCTATAAGCGGGGTTCCTCCCTATGGGGGAGGGAGGAACCGCGCTAAAATGCTTAAGTTACAACTATTACCTAACAGATATTAAGTACCTGGTGCTTTGTCCTAATTTCATGACAGTTGAACCTCATTGATCCATATTACCCAGTGTTCTATATTATCAATGAGTTGGATTGACTAGAGTTTCGATATAACCTTGAGCGAGCGGAAACGCATGGAAATTATGCCATTAACGTAAGTGCTACGTTATATATATATATATATATATATATATATATATATATATATATATATATATATATATATTTTTTTTTTTTTTTTTTTTTAACGGCGCATCTACATCTTGGCCATTAGTGCCGGGCTATCTACAGGTTGCCACCCTTTTCTAATGCCAACAGCACGTGGTCGGTCAGCCATTCAGGTGCTGACCACGCCCGACGTTGCTTAACTTCGGTTATCTACGGGAACCGGTGCTCTCAACGTGGCTTTGGCCGTTGGCTTTTTATTTATATTAAATACAAGACCGTACCCCAACCTAGAAGCATTACTCTTCCAGAAAAGTCCATCTGGCTTAGGTCATCCCCAGTCCTCACAAATCCAGTCCTCAGGAATGCCAGCCAGTCCGCTATGTCACTTAATGGGTCACGCACTCCAATCCCTGTATGTGTTGAGAATTGTGTATGTGAGGGCTAACAGAGAGCCCGAAAATGGTGATTGAAGTGTAGCAAGACAAGCTAGGGCTGTCAGAATCTAGGCCAGCAAATCACAAGCTACATCCCTTCCACGCTTCCCTCTAACGCTTTTTTTTTGTAAAAACATAATTTTGAACACTTTTTAGCACTGCCCTCCGAAGGAAAGTAGCTATTGAGGTTGCACTTATGACGGAATTTTTGAAAAATTTCTTCGAATCTTTATCGATCCTACCTAGTAGACACCGAAAATAACCCCAGTTAAAATTTATATATATATATATATATATATATATATATATATATATATATATATACGCATATATAGTTATATATGTGTCCGTTAACACGATATCGGCCAGAGTTTTTGTTTCTTCCCCACGAAACTTGGTATGTAGTATTCCCCGAAACTCGGTATTCGTTCTGGTCAACTAATGAGAAAAATGTGTTGTAAAAATAAACTAAATCGGTTCATTAGGAAGGGGGGTTTACTCCGGACCCAAATTGCTAATTTCCTTATACCGGTCGTAATTTCTGCTGTATTGTAACGAAACGCGGTATACGTCCTGGGTATCTAATAAGGAAGAAGTGTTGTAAAAATGAACTAAATCGGTCTATCGGAAGGCGGGGATTTACTTTGAACTATGTTTGAATTGAATTGAAACAGGTGTTATTTATGTTTTTCTTTTATTTATCTATATAGGTTATTTTAAGCAAATTATTCAGGAATGCACTCGACACTACCAAATTCTGAGGAAATTTCTTAGTTATGCAGCTCCTGCGTGACGGACTTTTTTTTTGTATAGTTTATCATTGAAATTCAGGAAATTATGCATTGAAAAAGAATTTAACTCCTCATTATCTTCTTATTAAGTGCTGGTCAGATCGTATGACAATATTAGAGTTAAAATTGAATTAACTGAAGAAGACATTTGTGCAATTTATGTTATTATTTCTGCACATTTCTTTTAATAGTAAATAAAAAAAGTCCGTTACGCAGGAGCTGCATAACTAAGCACTTTCCTCAGAATTTGGGTAGTGTAGACTGCTTTCCAGAACCATTTGCTTAAAATACCCTAAATAAATAAAATAAAAACATGAATAGTTCTCTTTTAATTTTGTAATGAGTAACTGATAAATTATTAATTTACTTCCAGAGTTATGTTTACACATGGTACCTACTGCACTACGTAATAAATACAAAATCCTCATATTATCGTATTTTGATCTAACGCAGGAACCGGATACAGTCCCTCTAGCGCTCCTTGCGGCGGCTTTGTGAACCTATGTCTGGCTGGCTTTTCTATCGAAATATATTACAAAGTGAACCCCCCTTTCCGATTGACCGATTCAGCTCATTTTTACAACACTTCTTTCTCATGAGTTACCCACGACGTATACCGCGTTTCGTTACAATACAGCAGAAATTACGACCAGTATGAGTATATTAGTAATTTGGGTCCGGAGTAAACCCCCCCTCCTAATGAACCGATTTAGTTTATTTTTACAACACATATTTACCTGTAGATTACCACTACGAATACCGAGTTTCGTCGAAATATACCAAAAATCACGGTTGGTAGTGGCGAATTGGTATTGTCGGTCAGGAGTAAACCCCCCCCCCCTCCTAATGAACCGATTTAGTTTATTTTTACAACACATATTTACCTGTAGATTACCACTACGAATACCGAGTTTCGTCGAAATATACCTAAAATCACGGCTGGTAGTGGCGAATTGGTATTGTCGGTCCGGAGTAAACCCCCCCCCCCCTCCTTATGAACCGATTTAGTTTATTTTTATATGTAACTTTTCTCTCTATATTACCAGTACGAATACCAAGTTTCGTTGAAATATAACAAATATTACGGCTGAAATGGTCAAATTAGTGTTTTGGGTTCGGGGTATACCCCCCCTTCCGATGGACTGATTTTGGTGGTTAACGAACTCGTTCAATCGTTTGCTAATTGAATGCTATATACCAAGTTTCGTAACGAAAAAACATAAACTCTGGCCGCTATCGTGTTAACAGACACATATATATATATATATATATATATATATATATATATATATATATATATATATATATATATATATAGATATATATAAATTTTAACGGGGGTCATTTTCGGTGTCTACTAGGTAGGATCGATAAAGATTTGAAGAAATTTTTCAAAAATTCCGTCATGAGTCCAACCTCAATAGCTACTTTCCTTCGGAGGAAAGTGCTGAAAAATTAGAACCTCGCTTTTTTGCATGAGCCGTTAGCAATGAAAGTCATTGCTAAGAATTAACGAAATCCAACCCCTAATCAAATGCAACTTTATTTATTTATTATCTTTGAGATTTAATTATACATTTTGTCAAGTGTTTATATTTTTCACACTCAAACATTTCAAGAAACTCAACTTATATAACAAAATATATACCCTCAAATTAATGTACATCATTCTTTATTTTTTAACTTGATCCTCTTATTTTTGTAATGTTGTTATAATTCATCAATTTTTTTTTTGTCATGATTGCCTGTGTGGCATTCGAGTTCCGGTTTACTATATAAATAGGCATATATATATATATATATATATATATATATAAAATCAATCCCGTAACAGGCCACAAGGGCCCAGAGGGGCAGATACTGTAGAGGTATCTGATTCTTGACCATACGGCTCACTAGGGAGATAGTGTGGTCAATACTATGCTCCGGCCGCATGATTTTCCCCTTGGCTGCTACGACTGCTAGAGTCATTAGCACCCAAGGTACCCATTATTAATTAAAGGCTGGGTGAGCCTAGGGACGATCTGGGACCCCAAATCCAACCCTCGAACGGCAGCACTAGAAGAAAAAATCTTTAGTGCGCGCTCGGGTTTTGAACCTGGTCCTCCAGTTCATTAGTTGAGTGCTCTATCACTGAGCTATCCTCGCCCCCATATAATATATATATATATATATATATATATATATATATATATATTTATATATATATATATATATATATTTATATATGTACCAATAAGCAATTACTCGAGTATATTTAGATACTCAAATTAGTTTATTTAATTCTTGTTGCTGTTGTTTTTTATTTTATCTGTTTTTTTTAATTGTTTTTAATTTAGTTTTTGGTGTTTTTTTTTATTGTTTTTTTTTTGTTTTGTTTTTTGACTAGACTGAAAACACTTCCTTCATCATGAGATCATCACTAAAATTGTGAAGCTCAAAATAAAACAAATAAATAAATATATTTTTATCTGTTTTTTGAGATGCCAATTTTATGAGGTTTGGCGGGATCTGCTTCCTGACGTAAGCCGTCTCAGGGAAGAAGAATGTTGTTTTGCCTCCTGTGCATCAACAAATAGGATTCTGTAAAATGATGAATTTTACGAAATATGAGTTGTCAAAACTGTTGTTACCTATCCTGAATCTACTCACCACACCTTGATCCGCACTGTCCATTTTACAACAGTTCTCAAATCTGCCATGATGAAGATCTGCTTCGCTGCAGAGTACTAATGAATTTATGCTGATAATTTGAAAAAAAATTACATAACTTTTAGTTTTGAATACATATTATAAAGAAGATAGCGCGAACTACAAAATCCAGACTAGGAAAATTATGGAGGATATTATAAAGTCACAAGGAAACAAGAACATATATTTTGCATTTCAATTGCTGAATATTACTTAAAATTACTGTAAAATTGTTGCTTAACTTTTTAGGATAATTGGGAGCGTTTTACCATGAGAAATTTTCAGGTCGTCATATATTTTTATTAGACATTTTACAATTCAAATGGATCTTTACTTGTGGCAAAGTAGTGAACGGTAAATCACTTCTACCCTAGAATTAGATGAATTTCATCAAATTATCCTTCCGACCTCAGAGATATTTCAAAGTATAGTAAATCCCTCATTAACTTTTTTTTTCTAGCTTTAGCGTCTGCTGTTTAAAGATTTTTTTCCGGATACTGTTATACTGTCATTTCCGAATCTGGGTTGTTACTTTCCAGTGGCGGTTCACCCCTTCCAAGAGAGACGAAAACCGCTTATTGATTCCACTATATGTGGGTATATGGAGATACCGACCATAAATAAATTTACCCGTAAAAACCTTGTTTCAAAGTGCTAATCCCACTAAAGTCAAGTTTTTAAACCCTTTAGTTTAAATAAACAAATTTTGAGACAAATTTTTTATTTATTTAATTTATTTTTACGCTTTTTCGGTGATTAAATATTCTTCGCATAACTCATCCGGTGTGCTTTGATCCCCGATACAGAGAAGCATTACTGTAAAGTAGATTTTTTTAAATAGCCAAACGAAGGTGTTTATCATCCAAAATTAAATTTAAAAAAAAATATCCGAAAAATTTTGCCCTGAGTCACTATTCCAGGCACAGATAGTACAAAATAAATTTTCAGTGGTAGAGCACTGGACTAATAAGCTGGATGACCTGAGTTCAAATCTCGAGCAGGCACTGAAGATTTTTTCTTCTAGTGTCTTCGTTCATGGGTTGAATTCGGCCTCCCTGGCCGTCCCTAGTCCAATCCAGCCTTTAATTAATTTATTAATGGATACCTTGGTGCTAATGACTCTAGCAGTCGAAGCAGCCAAGGGGAAAATCAGGCGGCCGGAGCATAGTTCTGACCATACTATCTCCCTAGTGTGCCGTATGTTCATGAATCAGATACCTCTAGAGTATCTGCCTCTCAGGACTCTCGTGGCCTATTACGGGACTGATTTTTTTTTTGTCTCTATTTCTCAGTTTAAATGTTTAAACAAAAATACTAAGTTAAGTAAGAGACTACAGTTGGAAAATAAAACGGATGTGCGTTCATTTTTCCTGTTCTATTTCCAATTTTCTAAATAGGATGAAAAAAAGGGACTAATCTTGAGATAAAGACCTTGTGCAAACCCTAGTTTATGTAGAATTAAAGTATTTATTGCAAGTATATCTTGAATAAGGCAACCTTAAGGGGATTGGTAAAATAGGCACTGCGTTTGGCCTACTTTAAGGCAGTTTCTTCTCAAGAACTCTAAATAATCCCGAATCTCCCATTCTCTTTAGACTCTCAAGAGGTTTTCCCGGACTCGGTTAGTAAATAAGTTAAAACTCTCTTGGACAACTTTTCCTTAGAGAAACAAGCCGGATATTTATGTTAAAGGAATATTTAAAACCTTCTTTCATAATGAATTTGAACGTTCGGGAGGGAATCAAAAAATTACTGCATAATTTAAATATCAATCTTTTTACAAAACGTTCTTGGAAAATATATGTCTGCAAAGAGAACATTTCAAAAAAGTCTGACTCGCAGGAACTGCGTCAAGTTAGCGCGGTTCCGTACATCTCGAAGAAATGGAATAGATTAGGCATCAGAAATCACAGGAAACTGACAGTAGCCAACTTACACACAAGCGGATAATTCTTAATCCTCATTCTTGAGGAAGGCTGAATAAGTCAATACAATTATGTACTGAGAACTTACTTACTCTTCGACTACTGCTGAGAAGGCTCTATTCCAAACAACCAAAAATTCGTTGTCAATTTAAATATCTTGTTTTACTAGCAAATTCATTTTACTATTGCAAATATGTGCTTCATGGCGAATAAAATTCCATTCTCTCGTGGGTTAAATCTTTTCATAAAATAACAAATAATGATAACTTCAATTGTAGCAGTATGAGAAAGGTTATATAGATAGGATAATTAAAACAAACGCATGTATACGCCATCATGATTAGCCACTGCCATCATGATTACCACAGCCACTCCAAACTTATTATAAATACCTTTCATAGTTTCTGGGCTTATTTTACTAAAATACTAATTTTACTGATAAATTTAGTTTAAAACAAAAAACATCCAATAAAAAAGTGAGTTAAGTAGAGACAAAAAGCGGTTCAAAAGAACAAAACAAACACCTTTTATGTTTTAAGCGCATATATCTCAGATTGACATTGCCCCATTGAATATTCCTTCAGAACCTCTTTTGTAGAGAAGTTAGCAAGCGTTCGAATGATCACTTTCCACTTACCACGATATCCCAACCGTTTTTCAGATATTTACGAAAAATGTACGAAGATCCGAAAACGATGTAGAAAATATTTCAATTGAATCCCACGATTCTAAGCACCCACATTTTCCAGCAATGGATGCCTAAGAGAAGGTGAAAATACAGGACAAGTTTTTTATTGGTACTTACATTCTATATATGAATAAATCTGGTAATATGATACACAATAATAGTTCTGTGCTCAAGGCCTCTCAACATCATCCTCGATTAATGTCAGAAAGACGCTCAGATGACGTTGAATGAGACCAACCGAAGCTCCCTTCTGCTCCGACCAGTGGCTGGAGTCGAAGAGAGATCGGTGAGCCACAGACATTGACACACTCGAAGGAAGAGAAAGTCATTGCTAACACTTCACTTGGTCACTGCAGCAGATCTCTGTGCCACTGTCGTCTGAGTCGCCTTGGTGGAGGGAGTGGATGGATGACGCTCGATAGGAAGAAGACTTCAGTATTTTGATGAATGGAAAGTTTGTTGGAAAAACGCGGGAATCTGGATAATATGGCAGCTTTAACGAGTGGGATATTGATGTCTATTAATATTGATGGACTTATCAATTAATATTGGTGACTTGTCACAAAGCAAACATTTCATTTTTATTTATTGCATACAAGACTTTCACATTGCAAGGAGTTGGCCTTTTATAATGTTTTTAGTCCTATGTTAGTAATATATTCGTAAGCCTACCCAAACACAAAACTTACACACATATGTTCTATTTACATAAGACTGTATGAAATAATAAAATTTAACTAAAAATAAATGCATCATCTATGCATTAAATTTAAGGAATATTTCTATACATATACTAAATATATAATGCAATTTCATAACTAAGATATAAGTATTAAAATTATTTTTACTTAGCGAAAACAGTGCAAAAAACTGATGACTTAATATTAAATGTTGGTTTTTATTTGCAATTCCAGGTTTTTTGTGTTTATTATTATTATGTCAATCAGAAATTAATGAAGCTTTTAATTTTAAGGAGTTTTTTATATAGTTATAAATGTGTATGTATTAAACTTTTGAGGCATTGTTTAAGATTTCGTGTAATCGGAAACAACAAATAACGTCGGCGGTCAATGGAAAATGTAGAATCCAACATGGTAGGACCTTTGGCTGATATGTCTGTTGTATTCAAGATAAGCATAAGTCTCTTCAAGATACCGTACAGCCGAGAGCAAATAGGAAATAATGTAATAGGATTTGGAGCGTAAAAGAGAGCCGACACTACACGGTGAAGACAAGCCAAGATGGAGGTAGTGATATATCTCCCGCCAAGATCCTGTTTACTTCCCCAAATGTATCCCACTCCCCGCCTATTTTCGTGGAGGTAATATCTCCCAGTTGTTGATAACATTCCGATAGCGTGTGGGTTTGAAGGGATTTCACTTATCCGCTTTAGAAGGTTCTTCTCGAGCTGAAACAATCATCTTAAGCTTCACTTTGAGAGCTGTGTTTTCTTCTTTCACTCGGTATTTCATCACATCCCTTATTCCAGTGTGGAATACCTTAAGATATTTCCTATCAATCGCCAAAGGTGTTAGTCGAACGAATATCTCTTTTAGGTTATTTCTTTTTGGAATTGATTCTATTTATTTTTTAATTTCATCAAATTTTAAGTGCTATAACCTAATGATTTTCCATCAATCTCTAATGAAGTGATTGAGGAAGCTATAAAGAGACTTGGGGTAGAAATAGTTTCACCCATTCAATGTTTAAGAGCTGACCTTCGTGATCCGAGGTTATCACATATACTCAGTCATAGGAGAGAGCTGTGTATAAATCCTGAAGGCATTGAAAAGCTACCTTCTTCACTGGTTATAGACGTTGAAGGGCAGCCTTGGAAAGTATTCCTGCAGACTGAAAAGATCAGCTGTTTTATATGCAAAGGCCACCATTTGGCTGTCGGGTGTCCTAACGCTCCTAAAAATCAAAACGATTTTTCGACCGAAAATTTTGTTCCACCTGAAGAGTTCATACAGGGAAATGCTATCATATCAAACAGCTGTTCACGGGCTCAAGAAACAGATGAAGTTTTTCCTTTTTCTCACAGTACTCAAAGAGCCTCAGCATCTTTCACAAACCCTTTTTCTGTTACTGCTGAACAAAACTCATCTAAAGAAAACCAACGCCAAGATTTTCCTACATACACAATGGAAGAAAAAGAAAATATTACAGAAGTTATAGGGGAAGAACGTGAAGATACTCGTATGTGCCAATTATTGAGCGCTGCAGAAATAATGTTGCAAAGGTTTGAACATCTAGAAAAGCTTGCTTTGTTAAAGTTCCCCAGTACTGATAATCACAGTGGCTCTGAACTTGACCTTGAACAAGACACAGCTCCTCCTCGCCTAGAAGATACCAAGCTAGTAGTGACAACAGAAAGTGCGGTACTTGAGGCTGGGACACTAGAGTCTGATCGGTGATCAGAATCTTCTAAGGAAGGAAAAAACAGCAAATTTGCGAAAGGAAGCCTTCAGAAATCTTCTAGAAACACTGCGAATGTTAAGAAAAAGTAGATGATGGCTTTTTCAGAAAAAAAACATTTTTCTATTTTTTTTTTCAATGTTCCTTTTTTTTTCTTTTCTTTTTATTTTTTTTTCTTCTTTTTTTTTTATTTTTATATCTTCTGTTTTTAATGTTGACTTTAGGTTCTGAGGTGTCAAAATCATAGCTGTGAATATTATATACAGACAAGTGTTAATTTCCTTTTGTATTTATTAATGTTTTATTCAATTTTTTCTTGTATTTCATTTTTTGATTGTTTTAGAGGTTATAGTCTTAGTTACGGAGCTCTTAAATTCAATAAATAAATAAATATTTCGATAAATGAAACCGTTTTGAAACATCTGTCGTTTTTTTAGAGGATATATTTAATTTCATTCGACTAACATGTCATTTGGCCTATCTGTTTGTTGCAGGCATGCTTAAAATATCTCATTGATTCTGATATTCGTTCCTACCGTATTGTATATTTGGTGACTTTAAGGAGGGCCGGGAAGAGGTTCATGACTAAAAACGCTGTGGGCGGCCGGCAAGCACCAAAACCGACATCAATGTGGTCCATAAGTTGTTTGTTTCTCAAGAAACCGGGCTGGAAGGACTCCGGAAGTGTCGTCAGGATATAGAAAGTCTTCTCTGCTACCAGACAACTCCATCACGACAACTCGGCTAGCCAAAATATGTAACGAGTCCGCGAGCCAAACACGAGGGAACCAATACTAACCTAACTTCAGGACCTGATCATGCACCAGCAGACCATTTTTTGTTCGCTCGTATTAAAGGGGTTCTAAGAAGAACCAGTTTTTGTCCATAAAAGAGTCAGTCATGACGAAGACCTTGCGAGAAATCGCGAAGTCGCCTTCTTGGGCAAAAATCAGGCATGGCAGAGTCGCTGGAAAAGTTATTAGACGCCCAAGAAGAGTACGTTGAAGAATTTCAAGAGTTTGTGCAAATCGTTTACAAATTAAATTAAAAAAAAATATTACTTTCGGAACGTACTCTGTACTATCAAAATACTTATTTATTTAAATGTTAACGAGCATTATAATTAGCTCAGAATTTTAGGATTCCTTTTCTTTTTCCCAAAGAAACACATGTAGTGGGAATCGAACCCAGACCTTCGGCTCGGAATGTTAAGGCGAGAGCACTCTGGGCCACCAGATTCCCCATCAACATATGTAAAGGCGACTTTTAAAACAGGAGGTTCTTTTCTTAGGTAGTGTTTGGAAAGGCATTTGGGCGGGAAAACCCTGTTATCTTTGGTAGTGTTTGGAAAGTGAAGGAATTTGGGCGGGAAAACCCTGTTATCTTTATGTCAAGTAGAATTCCTCCCTGCGTCGAGCCCCCTTTAGCTCGACCGTAGGAAATAATCAGGCTATTAGCCGATAAAGCTCCTAGCTCTCTCAGTAGGATTACAAGGGCTAAAGCTAGCTCCCCCTAAGGACTAGTCCGGATCCTTTTTCAGGAGGATAGGCCCGCAGGACGGTAGGCTAAAGGCCTAGGCTAAGGGCTGTCCTAAAGGGATTAGGATGAATTCGATTTAAATACAAAGTCCGATAGGGATTAGTTGGGATTTCTACAGGAGGATATTTATACAGCAAGATTGTAATCGTGTTTTGTCGGATATTAAACGGTGTGAATCTTCTAGTCGGCTAGTAGGACGACTTAACTTCCGGTTCACAGAAACTGCTTTATCATGATGGGTTTCCATATCATTCCTGGTATCACTGGTAGTTAGTTGATGAATAGGAACTTTTTATTCTACTCCAAAGTTTTCCTCAAGCTCTCCTGACTCCCATATCGGTTGTACAGGTTCTTCGGTTCCACGTGACAGAACCATTTTTCTCTCCCCGGTGATTTCTCCTTTATCTTTTCTCACTTACCCTACCGCTTGTCTCTAGTTATATATAGCCCCCGTCAATCCTGAACGAGTGTTTCTTGCTCAGCAATATTTTGTTCCTTAACCCATTCGAAAATAGTGGCCGTTTTCGTGATAACGGCCTTTCATGCCCCTTGGCCTGATAGCCACATTCGTGACAACGACCGGCATGCCCCGTGGACTGATAGCCACTTTCGTGACAACGAGCCGGCATGCCTCGTGGTCTGATAGCCACATTCGTGACAACGAGTCGTCATGTCCCGTGGCCTGATAGCCACTTTCGTGACAACGAGCCAGCATGCTCCGTGCCCTGATAGCCACATTCGTGACAACGAGCAGGTATGCCCCGCGGCATGATAGCCACTTTCGTTACAACGAGCAGGCATGCCCCGTGGCCTGATGAGGGAGGGAGGAACCGCGATAAAATAAGGCCATTTGCGACTGATCGAGTAGACAAGTCATTAAATAACTATCAAAATTCTTGAGATAATTTAAAATATTAAATATTCGCATATAAGTTTTTATTTAACGAATTTCAATTAAAATTATGCCTCTAATGTCCACTATACTAATGTATCTAACAAAGTCTTTAACATTCCATAAATTAATTTCTCGTTGATTGGGGCTGTATGTTATAACTAATAGAGAAGAGCTGGTATTTCCCAGTTCCCCTATAGAATAACGAGAGAACTGTATCACTGCAGTGCAGTGAGAGGAAGGCAGAACCCAGGGGGTTAAAGCTGAATAAGGTCATACACCAGGGGCAGAAAACACATCAATGGATAATGCATTATCTTTATGAATGGACTTTTTACGTTTATTAACAACAGCTGGCATGGTGCACTCTCTTCAATTAGTTACGGCCTCTTTTTACGTTTGTATTCTACGGATATGAGGATACTGAATAAAAACTTTATTCGTTCAATAGAACAGAATCATCACTCAGCTTGTATATTGTATTAATGCTTTGGAAAACATTAGGGGTACTCAAAAGTAATGAACAATTTGATAAGATGTATTTTGATCCAAATACTATTCTAATATTTGTGGAATAAATAATCATAGGATTGCATTTATCAGTAGATCAGACTGTTTGCTTAACATTTCATTTATTATTAAGAGGTAATACTACCTTTTGCGATCAGAATCAAAGTAATTTTCTTGAATTTATAAATAACGAATAAGTAAAAATGATTCAATTCTTTATAATGCTGAAAAAAAAATGGCGGCGCTCTGTCTGACAAACGGAAACCATCTATTTTCACGGGCAATAGTAATTTTTAAGCTAGAACGCAAAAATTATATTATTTCGAAAGAAGAACGTTAGATCTAGTAGAGAACGTAGGAATTTTCAGAAATATTAATTTTTTTGAAAATTGCGGACAATTATTCCTATTCTATTAATAAATCCGTCAAATATCGGCCATAAAATCGTTATATTTCTCTGAATCTAAAGAAATCCTACGCAATTTTCTGGAAAATATCATACGGAATCTGCTGTTAAAATATGAAGTTGATCGGGTAAAAATTGAAGACGCCAGAGTATCGCCCGATTTGGAAAACACAGTTTTGAGAAAACGACTTAAAAGTTTAATGGTCTGAAATGTTCACTTTTTCAAATTTAATTTTTCCCATATGCTTTTGCAATTAAGATAAAAAAAATGGGCTTTAATTTTGAAATGTATTGAGTAAACAATTAAAAAGGGACCAATCAAATCAGCATCGTGTTCACTCGGCATCAAGACTTCACTTGGAAAATTGTAGTTTTTGCCCATTTAAAAAATTATTCCTCACATAAAAACACTTGGATATCATTTTTGGTTTTGAGTCAATGAAGGATTTGAGTCCATAAAAAAAATCAGAAAAAAACGTTATAAGGTAGTATGACCCCTTAAGTTGTTCGTACTTTATGAAGAGCATATTCGCAACTGAATGCGAGAATTAAGGCGACAGCTGCGATTCAAAAAGTAAATTAGGTTTATGGTGACGTTTTGACTGTAAACAAGTTCGGACATTGGTACAGAAACATTGGCGAGGGTGATTTAGAGCTCACAGACAAGCCTCGGAGCTTAAAGGTTTGACCAGGATGCCTTGAAGACCATAATGGAATCTGATCGGAGGTTCACCATTGAGGAACTATCCGCGAGACTTGGGTGTACATTGTCCACCGTATAGAGGAGCCTCCATAAAATTGATTTCCAAAAAGCAAAATGTTTATTACTTTTGGGTACCCCTAATGTTGTGTGGAACAATGAGGCAACAACAGAGGTACTTTTGGGTACCCCTAATGTTGTGTGGAACAATGAGGCAACAACAGAGGTACTTTTGGGTACCCCTAATGTTATGTGGAACAATGAGGCAACAACAGAGGTACTTTTGGGTACCCCTAATGTTATGTGGAACAATGAGGCAACAACAGAGGTACTTTTGGGTACCCCTAATGTTATGTGGAACAATGAGGCAACAACAGAGGTACTTTTGTTGCGCTTACATTGCAATTTACATGTCGATTGCGTTGTTTATGACGGATTTCCTGGATATGCTGGCATAATTGCCTTCTAGAATAAATCCCAACAAGCTTACATTATCAATCCTGCGGTGAGGTATGAAACCCACGATCTAGAGATGGGTGATCTGAATCAATCATTTAAAACATAGGTATTTTTAACACGATACATCGATTTTTTGAATCGCTCTCTAAGGGTCGATCTTTTAAAGAATCGATTTATCTAGATTAATGTAAAATAAACTATTTTTTTTTACTTCAAATATTCAAATACTTAATCTCACCTCTTGTTATTGAAAATCATTTCTGAAGGATTCCCATTTATTTAACTGAAGAAGAAATTTACTGAACAGTGTCCTTCAACGCAGAGATGGGCATAATTTTATTTATAAATAAAAATACGAATTTATTCGTACTTCATATATTTGTGAATACGAATATAAATAAATTCGTATTCATAAGTGTGAATACGAATTTATTTTTATTCACATATATTAAATATAAAAATACAAATAAAATTTTATTCGCAAATTTTTCTGCGAATAAAAATAAATTCACAGACAAAATAGTAAATGATCACAAAAAATGTGAATATTTACAAAAAATCAAGTGATTAAAAAAAAATCACATTAAAATATACGAATAAAAATGTATTCACTTTATAATTTGTGAATAAAAATTTATTCACAATAAAATTCGCAAATAAATTATGAATTTATTCGTATTAAGATGATATTACGAAAGTTATTAAAGGTGATTTTTTTTTTTTTTTTTTAAAGGCGTTTAACGTCTAGGTTGTTAGCGCCTAGATTTTTTGTTTACTCCGAGTCCGCCGCGGGACCACCAGCCATGCTGCAGGGACACAGTTTGTCATCTGTACCTCCATCAAGAAAAAAAAAATCACCTTCAATAACTTTCGTAATATCATCTTAATACGAATAAATTCATAATTTATTTGCGAATTTTATTGTGAATAAATTTTTATTCTCAAATTATAATGTGAATAAATTTTTATTCGTATATTTTAATGTGATTTTTTTTGTAATCACTTGATTTTTTGTAAATATTCACATTTTTTGTGATTATTTACAATTTTGTCTGTGAATTTATTTTTATTCGCAGAAAAATTTGCGAATAAAATTTTATTTGTATATTTATATTTAATATATGTGAATAAAAATAAATTCGTATTTACACTTAATAATACGAATTTATTTATGTTCCCATCCACAAATATATGTAGTACGAATTTATGTATTTCACAAATATATATGGTACGAATAAATTCGTATTTTTATTTATAAATAAAATTATGCCCATCTCTGCTTCAACGACTCAATATCTTCCGTTTCTCCAACTAGAAGGTAATATAATAAAAATAAGGTTTCAAATTGTGCTCTTAATTTGTAGAACCATTTTTGTCTATTGTTATTATTTTTTTCTCATTTGATAAACATACACTTATATGTAATAATATCCACATATTTCAATATGATGTTGCAGTAGTACTTTCATTACCTATGTATTATTTATGATGAAAAGTAGTCTTAAATATTCCTACATTTAGGTTACAGATTTCTACAGAAATCACTCCAACGATCCATAGATACGTAGAAGTTAATGTTGAAAAAATGTAATGTACACCAAATGCATAGAATTTTATCTAGGAAAATTCCAGAAAAAATTCCTGTGACGACAAAATTTAGTTCATGGCCTTTAGTAGAAGCAAGTGGGACGATTACAAAACGGGCGCAAGATTTTCTAAAATACCTAGACATGGACCCCAAAGTTGAATCATGAAAACTTAACTAAGTGAAGACAGCATAATTAATTAATTAACAAAGTGAAGACAGCATAAGGAGACCCGGTAGCCGTGAGGATTAAGGCGTGAGCTCTTAACACTCCGTGCCAAAGGTCGTGGGTTCGATTCCCACTAGGGGCGGTGGCTTTTCTTTCGAAAAAAGAAAAGGCATCACCCATATCCTGGCTAGAAAAGGGTGGTAACCTATAGATAACCCGTCCTAAAATTCGTAGTTAATAATAAATGGACGTTAAAATTTAAATTAAATAAAAAGACAGCATAAGAACTAAATAGAACTATTTATAGGATTACTGATTATATTTCTGAGTTGGTCAGTATTAAATGTACCATCTTATTCATCTTCTTCTTAGTAAAAACCATCTGAAATAAACCTTGTGTTTTCTGGTGCTGTTCCAAAAACTCCATACTCTAATTAAAGAGAAATACAAATTTCATTATGTATTAATGAGAAACTATTTTTGTTTTTCAATATTATGTCAATATAAGGCGTCCCCTAGAGTTTAGTATGCAAAACCACTTCTGATTTAAAAGCGGATATCAGATTTCATTTTAGCGCATTGAAACACTCCTATATTGAAATTTTGGGGAGATTCGGAGACTAATAACCTTGGCAAAATGTTAGCACAACTTTTTTTGTGGTTTCGGAAATTTTTAAAAAAACTTTTTCTGCTTGAAACCTTTTAGCGCGGTTACTCCCTATCTCCATAGCGAGAACCCGCTTAAGAGGTGGACCTCACGATGCAATCCGGAAGTGCCGACTAGAAACTTTCACGTTTCAGACCCTATAGATCACGAAAATATAGGTGGCTAAAATTTGTATATATATATATATATATATATATATATATATATATATATATATATATATATGTATATATTTATATATATATGCTTGTCTGTTCGCGCTCCTGACGGCTCAAAAATGGTCCGATTTAGATGAAATTTGGCACAAAAATCTGTGTTCTAATTTGAAAGGTCAAGTTCGTTAAGCAGCAGAATCCGCCCACTAGAAGACAGTGTTTGGGGCGAAATTCGCGCAAAATAAATCGTAACGCTTACGTTTTTGAGTTTATATGCTTGCAGGTACTTGTTTTATAGGTTTGTTAACATAAGAAAACGAATAAAACCATTTTTAAGGCGATTCTGAGAAAAGTGGAACCAATGTTTTTGTAAGTCATTATTATTTTGCGAGTACTTAGAATCGCGGGATTCAATTGAAATATTTTCTACATCTTGGAAATTAATCCTAACTAAGATGATTAAATTTTGGTTATATTTCTGAAGCAATATTCGATGGGACAACGTCAATGAGAGATATAAGCGCTTAAAACTTAAAAAGTGTTTGTTTTGTTGTTTTGAAATGGTTTTTCTCTTTCTTTATCTCACTTTTTAGTTGGTTGTTTCTAGTTTTAAGTTGCATTTATCAGTAAAATTAGTATTGTAGTAAAATAAGCTAACAAACGGTGAAAGGTATTGGTAATAAGTTTGGAGTGGCTGTGGTAATCATGATGGCAGTGGCTGTCAGTTTCCTGTGATTTGTGATGCTAATCTATTCTATTTCTTCGAGATGTACGTAACCGCGCTAAGATGACGCAGTTCCTGCGAGTCGGACTTTTTTTTAAAAATCATATTTATTTATTTTAATTTTACTCTGATGCATAAAACAGATTTTTTGTATGGGTTTCTTTTCAAGCTACCGCCCTTTTCTAGCCAGGGTAGGGGTGATAAATTTTATATTTCGAAAAAAAGCCCTAGTAAATGGAATCAGCCACCGTGGGCACGAAGTATATACTGGAGTATTATCCTATATTTAGGATAATATATTTCATGAATTTGAGCCTTTTGTTTATCTTTGGAAAACATTGTTTAACCTCAATTTAATACTAATAACATTCACCATTATAATGATATTAGTCATTCAGTAATATTCCCTTTGAAATGGAGGAGGAGAACGAAATATCACGACTAGGCTAGGGGACATATGAAAGAAATGAATCAAAGAAAGTGTCATGGAACATGAGGGAACAGTTGGTCATTTGGGACGTTGCAATGCGGGCCCGCAACGGCCGGGAATAGCTTGTCAGGAGCAGGCATTTTCCCGCCCCCGCCAGAAAACATATGATTTACGAGCGGATATTACTCTCTTGGCGGATAGACACATTTATTGCTAGGATCCAAAGTGGTTTCCCTCAAAATCGAAAACAATCTATAAAACCTGATGTCTGGAATATAAAACAAAACCTACACTAATGACCCCGGGTTATGGTATGGGTGCAGCTATCGCGATACTACAACTAAAATGTAACAAAGTAACAAGACTGAAGGGACGTTAAGGAGAAAGTCTGTCCCGTAGACGTTGCGTCCACTAAGCATATTCCACAGAAAAGCAGACCAATAAACAATACCCAACGATCATAACCGTGTTGAAGGCACCGGTTCCCGTAGATCATCGAAGTTAAGCAACGTAGGGCGTGGCCAGTACCTGAATGGGTGACCGACCACCTGCTGTTGGCATTATAGAAAAGGGTGGCAACCTGTGGAAAGCCCGGCGTTAATAGCTCTAACATTAATTCGCCGTTAAACACAAAAATAAAAATAAATAAATAAATAAACAATACTCATAATTCTAAAAAAGTCCGGCACGCAGGAGCTGCATAACTAAGCACTTTCCTCAGAATTGGGTAGTGTTGAGTGCATTCCTGAATAAGTTGCTTAAAATAACCTATATAGATAATTACAATAAAAACATTAATAGTTGTGCTCTTTTGCTTTTATGAGCAGCTGTTTCAATTGTTAATTTTGTAATTATTTATTTAAATTTTAACGCCCACTTATTATTAACTACGAATTTTAGGACGGGTTATCTATAGGTTACCACCCTTTTCTAGCCAGGATAGGGGTGATGCCTTTTCTTTTTTTCGAAAGAAAAGCCACCACCCCTAGTGGGAATCGAACCCACGACCTTCGGCACGGAGTGTTAAGTGCTCACGCCTTAACCCTCACGGCCATCGGGTCTCCAATTAATTTTGTAATTCCAGAGTTTTATGTATGCGGCGTACTACACTACGTACTAAATACACAAAATTTCACATTTCATCTATTGATCTTGATGAGTTTCGCGAACCTACGTTTGACGGAAGAATTCAATTCAAACATAGTACAAATAAGACCCCCCCCCTTTGTATTGACCGATTTACTTCATTTTCACAACACTTCTTTCTTATTAGATACCCAGGATGTATACAGAGTTTCGTAACAATACAACATAAATTACGACCGGTATAAGGAAATTAGTAATTTCTGTCCTGAGTAAACCCCCCCCCCCTTCTAGTCAACCGATTTAGTTTATTTTTACAACAAATTTTTCTCTTCAGTTGTCCACAACAAATACCGATTCCCGTTGAAATATAACAAAAATTATGGCTGGTATTGACAAATAACTACTTTTGCTCCGGAGTAAACCCCCCCTCCACATGGACCGATTTTGTTGGTTAAAGAAATCGTTCATTCGTTTGATGAAAGAATACTACATTCCAAGTTTCGTGGCAAAAAAACAAAAACTCTGGCCTGTATCGAGTTAACAGACACACATATATATATATATATATATATATATATATATATATATATATATATATATATATATATATATATATAAATTTTCACGGGGGCCATTTTCGGTGTCTACTAGGTAGGATCGATAAAGATTCGAAGAAAGTTTTAAAAAATTTCCTCATGAGTGCAACCTCAATAGCTACTTTCCTTCGGAGGAAAGTGCTACAAATCACGGCAACAACCATCTTTAGACAATTGATGGGAAAGAAGAGATCTTAATACAATTGAGATACTTTGGTTTAAGATAAAGTTTCTGATAATCTGCAAGATTCATGTTAAGAATGTTTCGAGATGTAATTAGGAAGGAAAGCGGAGAAGGTTATGGGTCGATAATCCATCAGAATCTACGAATCCATCCTTCATCCCTTATCAACTTCAGGAAGTCGCCTTAATAAATTTTAGCTCCGCAATGTTAATTAAAACTTTCCCTCTCAAGTTTTCCGAACGTCATAATTTCTTTTTCAGTATACATTTCTAGAAGAAAAAAAAAAAATTTTTGGGAAATAAAACATACTTGTTTGAAGTGAAATATCTTCGTACTGATGACCTCAAGTCATAGAAAACGGTATGATTTACTAAGATATGGTTAAAAATAATTCTACCCTAATTTCAATGAAGGGATCAAGTAATGTGAAAACGCATTAAGAAAAATCAGAAAAACAGTAGCTGAATGGCAATTTCTCAACAGCACAATGAAATCGTCACTATAAAACATTCCGGAAAACGACAGAAAATAACACGATAAAACAAGATTATTAAGACGTACTTGTGAATTTCATAGATATTCCCTCGTTACGCTATATCGATTCTATGCAGCTCCCCCCAAACAAAAACCCAAACAAATATTTCATGTAGTAATATTTTAGAATGAAAGTCCGACTCGCAGGAACTGCGCGGTTCCGTTCTTATCCCTAGTCTCATTTGGAAAGCTTAAAATAGAAACAGTTATTATTGTGGTTGAATCTTTCTTGAAAAGCTTTTATGGCTTTAACTGGATGGGTAAAGCATCCTTCATCCACTTCTAGAGATACTAATCTCACTCTTCAATGCATTGGAAAATATCAAAATGTTTACATTTTCTTGTATTCTTCTTCTATAGTAATAAATCTACAAATAAATCCAATTAAAAAAAGAAAACAACCAAATAAAAAGTGAGCTAAACAACTAAAAAAAAAAACTGTTTAAATGAACAAAACAAACACATTTGAAGTTTTAAGCACTTATTTCTCCGATTGACATCGCCTAACCGAAAATTGCTTCAGAATCTTTTTTGTAGAGCATTTAGTATACTTTCGAATGGCAACCTTTCATTCACCAAGATTTCCAACCGTTTTCGAGATATTAAGGAAAATATACGAGTTTATAAAACCTTTCCAACAATGAAATCTTCACTATAAAACATTCTGGAAAACGGGAGAAAAAAACAGGATATAAACAAGATTACTTGGACACACTTGTGAATTTTAGCGAATTTCCAAGATATTTCCTCGTTACGCTATATCGATTCTATGCAGCTCATAACTACTAAATAAAACCTAAAAATAAATATTACATGTAGTTATATTTCAGAATAAAAGTGTGTTGGTTTTGAGTATATAAGGAGTATACTCGGGTTGCCTTCAGTTAGTAAGTCGTGTAAGTGTTAAGGAACCGGTTTCTTCAAGTCTTACGGGCAATAACGTCGACTCGTTGGGTCGACTTTTCAAGGGGATTTTCTTTCCTAAAGAAAGGTAAAACCATGCAAAACGTTGCCGGGGAGGGATTTGACGCGAACGAGAGACTTTCTGTCACTCCAATCATTTTCAAGATCACTCCTATGACCTGGGGTCAGTCCAAAAATTCTTGAGATCACTCTACAGACTTGAGGTTCAGCCAGGAATCATTTGGATCACTCGACGTGATTTAGGTCACTCCGGAGACTTGAGATCACTCTATGAATTATTGAGACCATACCAATAATTCTTTAGATCACTTCAAAGACTATCGATCGCTCCATTAACTTGACGTCACTATAGGAATTCATTAAATCACTCCAGGTGATTTAGGTCACTCCGGTGACTTAAGATCACTCAATGAATTATTGAGACCATACCAATAATTCTTTAGATGACTTCAAAGACTTTCGATCGCTCCATAAACTTGATGTCACTCAAGGAATTCATTAAATCACTCCACGTGATTTAGGTCATTCTGGCGACTTGAGATCACTCTATAAATTATCGAGACCATACCAATAATTCTATAGATCACTTTAAAGACTTTCGATCGCTACATAAACTTCGCGTCACTCCAGAGTCTTAAAGTGACCCCAGGAATTGTTGAGTTTACACGAGGAATTCTTTAAAACACTCAACAAATTTGAGTTTCTGAACACTCCAAGAATTACTGACATCAAACTAGAGAATTCATGCGATAAGGCCAGTGACTTGAGATCGCTTTCAGAGATAATCGTTCAGGAAAATAGCCTGTCAAAAAGGTTCCTTCCGGAAAGAGCAATACCCCCTCCAAAAATAGAATTCTATTTCAGAGGGTTTATTTCCTGTTGATTTGATTCTTCAAACGGTTAATTGATGTCAGATCCAATAAAGGGCTTAGGGTTACGCCATTAGCATTTTAAAAAGGCTAAGTGCTTTTAAATTAAAGTACACTTTCTAAGCCTCTCGAGCTTTGTTTCGTCAGGAAGGATAATACCTTTTGAAGCAATGGATACTTCAGAATATTTTACTAAATTCACTTCCTCCTTTGACCATATATATATGTAGTTTCCGAGGAAAAAAATATTTTCCTAATTGGTCACTATAAATACTTCGAATATTTCAGGCTTGGATGTGGATAAGACTAAAAAAAATATTATCCAAACCAAGAATATTTACTTTATAAACAAAAACGTACCAAATGTATAACGTAATTTATTATAAACGTACAAAGTGGAGAAATCGTATATTGAATATAATATTTTTCAAATTTGTATGAAAGCAAAGTTAACTGATTTAGATGGACACTCAGAGCTGTGGAAACATTGCCGTTGATTTAGTCAGTCAAAGTGCTACAAATACAGCAAAATAGATTGAAAAAATTGTAGAAACATTTCTACTTTCAGGCTCTTCATTGCAATCGTTCAGGCTTCCAATTTTACATTTCAAATAATTATTGTAGTTATGGTCAGAATAATTAAAGCTTCATTTATAGAAAAGTTTGACTCTAATTCTTCAATCACGTTCCGTTCTCGCTCTTCATCTGATAATTCTTGCAAAACCCTGGGTACGTCTTCTAATCTAACAATACCCGCCCTAAATCGGAAGAAAAAGTGATATTAAGCTAAAAAAATAACCGAAAAGAAAGGCAAGTCAGTAAAGTGGAATTACTCGCATTAATTCCAGCGAGTAAGCGTGGTTGCTTTTGGACATCAGGCGTGATTTTCAGGAATTGGCAGGCAATAACTGACCACCTGTCACTCGCACAAACACCCAGTCAAGACTAGGAGGGCGGAGAGAAGTTCATAGAAAGGTACTAAGCAAGGGAAAGGGCTTGGGCAAGTCGGTGCAAGTATGCTTCTTTTTAAATGTCAGGTGGTGTCCAAAGTCAACCAGCGTGCCTAGTGTTGTTATAAGCGAGCCCTGACTAGAGGCTTGAGGCCTGAACCTTGAATCTAACCTCTACAGCCCGAGCTCTGAGGGCTCGATGAAGGCTCCGGAGTGAGGCTCCAACCTAACCTTATCATGCCTTGAAGGTTCTCCTTGGAGCCTTGAAGGCTCGGCCTTGGAGCCCTGGGAAGGTAGAGCTTTGGCAAGCACGGTTATAGTAGTATAGTAGTAGTACGACAGTGTTGCCATCACCGTCTCACAGAAGAGTTTATTTTTTAGGAAAAGTTACTATTTTTACCCAATTAGTGATCCATTTAATTAGTTTATCAATGAAATAGTAAATTTAAATAATTTCAATGTGGCGAAAAGAATTTAGGACGAATCTACTAAAGTATATTTCATGAACCAGCTGTTTGCCCGCCGTCCGCCATTTTGGAAATGAAAAGTAGATGGCTTCAAAGCATGCGCCTTCTCCCGAGGCGAGCCTTCAAGGCTCGCGCCTTCTACCAAGCGAGCCTTCAAGGCTCGCGCCTTCTATCGAGCCCTGTCCAAGCCCTGAGAGCTCGAGCTTTTACGAGCCGCGCCTTCTAGCCTCAAAGGCGCGCTCTTTTACAACACTAAGCGTGCCCGCTCTAGGGATATACATATTTATAAATGTGTGAGTTTAAAACTTAGCAATAGTCGCCAAAGGTATTCTTTAATGTAAATGTCTAATGGAACTAAAGATTTCATATAATTGAAACGACTTCCTTACCTGAATTTGACAGATTGTCTCACTGTAAGGCCAACAGCGAAACAAAGCAGGCAGGAAACCAAACGGAGTGACGAGGACGCCGATGGCTAAGTCATTACTTGCCAGTGACGTCAGCAGGTATCTAGGCTGGAACAACAAAGAAAAAATCAATATTATTGTTTATCAATGTGTGTTTTAATTCAAGAGAGAGTGTGTTTTATGTAAAGAAATTATTCCACAAAGGAACTACCTATTCTCGCGGAATCTATTTTCATAGATTCCCTGGGGCAGAGTTGGGCAAACGTTAGCGCGCGCTAAAAGCTGATACCTCTCCGCTAATTTAGCGAAACTGTAGAAAGCCAGCGCTAATAATTAGCGGTTAGCGGCGGCAGTGCGCTCACCGCTAATCTATTTATGAAATATCGTAATTGCTAATAGCTTAAGCTATAGTTACAACTTGTAACTATAGCAATTACGATATTTCATAAATAGATTAGCGGTTAGCGCACTGCCGCCGCTAACCGCTAATTATTAGCGCTGGCTTTCTACAGTTTCGCTAAATTAGCGGAGAGGTATCAGCTTTTAGCGCGCGCTAACGTTTGCCCAACTCTGCCCTGGGGATACTCCACAATCATATATACGGGAGCTAGTCAGCTGCTTAGCAATCTTTCGAAAATCATTTCACCAAATTTTTGCCAAACTTATCATTATAATTCTTTACATATAAAATATTATCAAAATTCGTTTTATATTAATTTTTTAACTAATCATCAAAATTTATTTTCCAAATTGATACAAAAACCTTTTTACCAACAAAAATGAATTTTCGAAAGATTGTTGTGTTTATAGCACCCAAAAACATTTGGGCAGCATACTTCATTTATTTTAAATAAAGAATTTCTCTTCTTCTCATTCAAAACCTAACCTTCAAAAAATTCACATTTTTTGGCTGTTATGTTTGTTAAAAGCAGCCACCACATCAATGCAGTTCCGGAATTTTGAAAAATTCAATCATATACGATTTATTATTTATTGATAATTCTCCAAATCTTCATTTAAAGGGTAAAACTACCTTGTGACTTTTTTTTTTACGATTTTTTCATGGTTTAAAATTGGGCAAAAATACGATTTTCCGAGTAAAGTCCCCATGCCAAGTGAACGCGATGGTGACTTGAAGATAATTGTTTTAAGCGAGCTTCGATTGGTCCCTTTTTAATTGTTAAGTTTTTTTTTCGTTATGAAAAAAAAAATTAATAGGAATAAAAATGAACATTTCAGAACATTAAATCTTAAAATCGTTTTCTCAAAACTGTGTTTTTCAAATCGGGCGATAATCTGGCGTCTTCAATTTTTACCCGATCAACATCAAATCAGGTTTTTATTTGCCTTTTAGATCGCCGTGAATGAAGTGCTATTTTTTACGTGAAATTCACATTAGCAAACATTCAGGGATGGGCATAATTTTATTTATAAATAAAAATACGAATTTATTCATATATCTGTAAATACGAATATAAATAAATTCGTATTCATAAGAGTGAATATGAATTAATTTGTATACACTTATATTAAATATAAAAATACAAATACAATTTTATTTGCAAATGTTCCTGCGAATACAATTAAATTCACAGAAAAAATTGTAAATATTCACAAAAAATGTGAATATTCAAAAAAATGGAGTGATTACGAAAACATTCACATTAAAATATATGAATACAAATGTATTCACATTATAATATGTGAATACAAATTTATTCACAAAAAAACATTCGCAAATAAATTATGAATTTAATCGTATTAACGATAAGATGATATAACGAAAGTTATTGAAGGTGATTACTTTCGTTTTGATTGTTTTTTTTTTATTAATTTATTTTTTTTCATGGCGCTTAAAGTCTTGGTTAGCGCCTAGATTAATTTTCCCATTTTTTATTTGGTCCACCAAGAATCTGGCAAAAAAAAAAAAAAAAAATATGGATCTAGGCATTGACAACCTAGACGTTAAGAGCCTTAAAAAAAATCACCTTCAATAACTTTCGTAATATCATTTTATCATTAATACGAATAAATTCATAATTTATTTGAGATTTTTTTGGGGAATAAATTTGTATTAAAAAATTATAATGTGAATAAATTTGTATTCATATACTTTAATGTGAATTTTTTTTGTAATAACTTGTTTTCTTGTGAATATTCACACTTTTTGTGGATATTTACAATTTTTCCTGTGAATTTATTTGTATTCTCAGGAAAATTTGCGAATAAAATGTTTTTTTTTTTACGGCGCATCTACTTCTAGGTCATTAGCGCCGACATCCAGGGTGCAGCGAGGAATTTTACCAGGGATCCGTGGGATGATAAAATTCCTGCCGGAGGTGGGAATCGAACCCACCATCTCCCGCTTATGAATCCAGCGCGCTAGCCACTAGACTACGGGAGACCCCCGAATGAAATGTTATTTGTATTTTTATATTTAATATACGTGAAGGGGGCGAGGTTAGCTCAGTGGTAGAGCACTGGACTCTAGTTCATATCCCGAGCAAGCACTAAAGATTTTTTCTTCTAGTGTCTTAATTCATGGAATGAATTCGACCTCCCTGACCGTCCCTAGGCCTACCCAGCCTTTAATTAAATTATCAATGGGTAGTATGCCATATGGTCATGAATCAGATACCTCTACAGTATCTGCCCCTCAGGGCCCTTGTGGCCTGTTATGGGACTAATTATTTTTTTTATTTTATTATATTTTTTTTAATATACGTGAATATAAATTAATTCGATTTCACACGAATTCGAATTTATGAAGTACAAACATATGAAGTACGAATAAATTCGTATTTTCATTTATAAATAAAATTATGCTCATCTCTGCAAACATTCAGTATATTGTGACGTGCTATCAAGCAGCCTTCTTTTTTGGAGAACGTATATCACCATTGAAGAAGAAAATTGTGCTCTTAAGAGAGTGCCAACGGTTTCGAGAATTCACCAACAAATGTACAAAAAATAAATTAACTTCTAACAAGTTATTGGATTAAAGAAAAAATAAAAATAGAAATAGTTATTATAATGTCATAAAACAACACATAATGAACAAGTGGCAAACTGACTGGACATACAAACAAGACAACAAGCAACGGGAGATTAAGCCGACAATAGGAGCCTGGAGTTCCAGTATCCGGAATGTAAGGCGAGAAGAAGTCGTGCTTACTAGACTAAGAATCGGACATTCACACTTGACACATTCATATTAAATGACAAAACAGGACAAACCGAATTGTACACTTTGCAATGTTCCACTGACAATCAAACACCTACTTACAGACTGCAGAGAAAGAGAAAACATTGACTTAGCAAATGATTTACACGAACTACTTACAAAGGACAGTACACACATAGACAATATATTAAAATATCTGATACTTAAAAAGAAATTTCAACTTTTTTAATACACTATTGTTTATTTAACAGTTAAATGCATTTAACATTATAATTCATTTAAAATTACAAGTTTTCAAGTTGTATATATATATATATATATATATATATATATATATATATATATATAGGTAATATAACATATATTTTCATGTTTAATTTTTTAATTAAAAACTTTATTTTTGTTGCATTTTCAATCCGACTGTTCAAAATTACTATTTTATGAAATATATTCCCAAATTCATTGTTTTTTGTTTATATTTGTCAGACATGTTTGTATAATGCTGTATAATTGTTAGCTTTGTTCGCACATTGACCTAAAGAGCATATAGCTTCGTTGTGACATCTCAATAAATAAATAAAATAAATAAATAGTTATTAAAGCAGCGAATAAGGCGGAAGGTCAATAAAATATCGTCACACACCTTTACACTTTTTATTTATCTTCCCTACATTTTTCGCACCCTTTTTGGTGCCTCTTCAGGGGAACACACTTAAACATTAAATTCAGCCTCAACCTGAGGAATGGAACCTTCCACTAGCTGGGCCTCGTCAAATAGTCAGCTGATCGATAATCGATCTGTCTGGAAATTTAAAATTGATTTTAATTTCCAGATGAAATATAGTCCTATAATACCAATTTTCCTATTTTTTATTAAATAATTAATGAAAATATTATTAAGATGGTGTATTTCCGTTTTTTTTATTTATCACTTTTTTCCTGTTTTTAATGATGTGTATGTTTTCTTTAATCTTTCTTTTCATTCTATTTCTTTCTTTCCCTAATATTCTGATGTTTTCAAAATCAAATTCATGACCATATCATAAATAAAAAGTGTAAAGGTGTGAGACGATGTTTTATTGACCTTCCGCCTTATTCGCTGTAATATGTATTTGAGCTAAGGGTCATTTAATGAATAATTAGAAATAGTTATTGTTTCTAGATAAATGTTTTTGTTTGTACTAGCTTTTGTTTAGTATAATAAATGATAGAGAATACGGAATACTCATATATTGTTAACACTGGCAATAAAAATCTCAGCGAATGGGAAATAAACTTTCAATGGAGCATCAAGCTGTACATTAAAATCATATTTGCGAGATGTAAAGTCATTAGACATAATTCCCTATATAAATTAGTGGAAGTTTGAATCTACCTGGAGCATATTCATAATAATTTTAACCCCAACCCCTTTCCCAGAACGAGGTTAACTTTATTTACAAGATTTATGCTCGAAATGGTTGATTGCCTAATTTCACTGGGAGTAAAATGGTTACTAGTTCTCAAGAAAGACTATTTCCTTATTAATCCTTCCAAATTGAGTTTCCTACCATAATATAGTATCTCACCCATCAAACATCTATCAGAAGTAAAAGTGCTAATAATTGGATCTTCGAAGGGTGGCAACCTGTAGATAGCCCGGCGTTAATAGCCAAATTGTTGATACGCTGTTAAACACACACAAAAAAAGAAAAAAAAGTTGGATCTTCGGTGTGTCATGTGTGTGTGATTATCTTGTATGAATGTTTACCCTAGAGTGAGTGCGTCTTGTCTGAATGAGTAACTGTAAATATGCAAATAGAGTGTATTTACAGAGAAGGGCAGCTGTTACCTTCCGCATAAAAAGGAGAGAGCAGTTATTCAGAGCAGTTTACATACATTTTTAGAAGAAGATAATATAAGAGAAGGGTGCTAATGACCTCAGTAGACGATGCACCAAAAAATGAAAAAAAAATGGACCATCGGAGGCCCGGTCGCCGTGAGTGTTAGGGCGTGAGCACTCAATACTCCGTGCCAATGGCCATAGGCATGGCATCAGCCTTATCCTGGCTAGAAAAGGAACTTTATGGATAACCTGGCTAGTTAACTTATAGATAACCCATCTTAAAATTTTTTGTTAATAATAATGGACGTTAAAATTTAAATAAAAACATAATTGGATCATCGAATTTTGATAAATTTGTCAGAGTTTTTCTCTTGGATAATTTCCTTCGTCGACTATCGACAAAATCTATCTGAAACTGTTTATTATGCATTCAAGATACCTTTTTCCAATATGGACATACGGACTTGAACTCTGGGGATCTGCAAAACCATCCAACATCAACAGAATACAGGCATTCCAGTCAAAAGTCCTCCGTAAAATTGCAAATGCCCCTTTCTACGTCTCAAACAAAACCCTTCACAATGACCTTAACATTCCATTTGTCCTAGACCTTGCTAAAACCCGTTTCCAAATGTTCCACTCCAAATTGTCCTACCATCCTAATCCTGAAGTTCTATCCTTATCGTCCCAATCCCACCCAGACCACAGAGACAATTTACTCACCTAACCGTATCATGATCATTGAAATAGTTATTTAGACAGCCACGGAAGTGCCAACAATGGTTGGCTCCTTCCAAATTTGTATGGTTTTTATTTTATTTTACTTATACCGTTTTGTTCAATTTATTACATTATATATCTGTATCAACAAACTTGATAATTGTACATATAATAATTTGTACAGATTTCAAATAATAAAAAAAAAAAAAACCTTTTTAGTTTTAATATATTTTTTTTATTATCACTTTTCGGAGAAATGAAACTATTGAGGTTGCGATTTTGAATGAATTTTTGAGAAAATGCTTTCAAATCTTCTTCTAGAAATCGAAAATGCCGCTGTATCTTATGATTATTATCATTGATAATATGACCCTATATATTCCTCTTGTCCAAGATATAATCCCTAGCCGCTTCTCATCCTTCCATAGTAAACTAATCAATCATCCTAATCCTATAGCCCAATCCTTATCCAGCACCAATCATCCTTCCTCTCCACCAAGACGTCTTAATAGAAAATGGCCCCGGGATCTACTAAGGTAGTGTAGTGTCGTGGAGTGAAAAAATCAGTGAAATTATAATAAGTGAGAGTGATATAGATTTCTCTCCTCAGGATATCACAGGCCATGCCTCATTCACCTCCAAACCTCCCTGCTATTCGCAGGGTGTGTGGTTGGATGGCGTAAGGTAACTCCAGGTCATCCTAGAATCCTTCCTAACAAGGAAGGTATTCGGCTGACAACTGGGGACAACTGAGGCGTGGTCAAGTAACTAATATAAAATTACAAAGTACAGTTCAATTGTAGATTGTAATATTCTATAAATAATATATATATATATATATATATATATATATATATATATATATATATATATATATATATATATATATATAAAAGATATAACCCTGGATAACAACTCTCCAGTTAGGGGCCCATTTTGCAACCTATTTGTCGTTTCGACGAACATAGTTTTAAAATCACATTTTGTACCAAGAAAAATTTAATTTACATTTGGCGTTTTCGGAAATTCATCAGTAAGACATTATTAAGGCCATAAAGTCTCACTAGAATGCAGATACAGATGATATTATCGTAAACGAAGGGAATTCACAAGGAATGTGAACCTGCTAGGTATCTATCGCCGCTCCTTGAGGCATCAGATAAAATGCTCAAATGCAAATTATTATCTATGACACCTCCGAAAATCCACAAGTATACCCAAGAATGCCTTTAGTTCTTTCATGATAAGAATGGTTCGTTGAGTATTTGACTCTTTGATGACCAACTTTTAGGAAGAGAAGGTTATCTTACTTCCGGAAGCACGACAGGATCTGCTTCTTCCGGCTACTTGTAGGTAATAGAGTACTTCCGGAAGCACGACAGGATCTGCTTCTTCCGGCTACTTGTAGGTAATAGAGTATTTCCGGAAGCACGACAGGATCTGCTTATTCCGGCTACTCGTAGGTAATAGAGTACTACCGGAAGCACGACAGGATCTGCTTCTTCCGGCTACTTGTAGGTAATAGAGTACTTCCGGAAGCACGACAGGACCTGCTTCTTCCGGCTACTTGTAGGTAATAGAGTATTCCCGGAAGCACGACAGGATCTGCTTCTTCCGGCTACTTGTAGGTAATAGAGTACTTCTGGAAGCACGACAGGATCTGCTTCTTCCGGCTACTTGTAGGTAATAGAGTACTTCCGGAAGCACGACAGGATCTGCTTCTTCCGGCTACTTGCAGGTAATAGAGTACTTCCGGAAGCACGACAGGATCTGCTTCTTCCGGCTACTTGTAGATAATAGAGTACTTCCGGAAGCACGACAGGATCTGCTTCTTCCGGCTACTTGTAGGTAATAGACTTGTGGTGGAATACCTGGAAGGTTAGCCATCTACAGTGATCGCTCATCGCAGGACGATTACAAATCCGAGCGGTATTAGTCGAAACAACCAAGGTTTGTTATTTAGGGTTAAGCTCGATAGTCCACTAGGAAATGAAGTAGGAGGAGCATGCTCAAATTTCAGCCTGTTGAGTTAATTCGGCCAAAAATTAAAGAATTGAAATCGTGGTGGTGTAAAAGAAGAATGAGGAACCAAAAATACCGAAAAGTTATCCCCATTATAGGTGGATAGTTTAAATACTAAACCATCACAACAGAACGGTTATGCAGGTTTTCTCAATATCCCTTTAATGTTAGAATAATTATTTTTCATGTTATGATTATTGTCATTGATAAAATTAATTTATTGATTCCCGATGGGACAATCGAAAACAAAATCTATCTCTTTGAAATAATTTCTATTGAAGAATTGAAAATATATAAATCTGATAGTGTAAAAGAAGAACCAAAAATATTGAAAAATTGTCAGTTTGTTATGGCGTAAATACTAAACCCTCATAACTGATAGATCAAGCGGGTTCCTAAAAATACCGCTCATAGTATGATAATTAGAGCCCGGAAGTTAGGCATTTATTTTTGGTTTAAATAGGCAGGGAAAGAGGCACATGAAATACTGGAAATAGGCAGTACTGTAATTAAAATAGGCATTTATTAGGAGTGAAGGCAAAGAGGAACCTTACTCATTACTAATGTAAATATGCATTTTAAATACTCATTCATTTCATTATTATCAATTTATCACTTAATTAGCGTACATAATCTTATTTTTCTTGGTTACTAGCAGAACAAGGTGCTTTTTCAAAGTATCAACTCTCAAAGACAGACGCTTGTTAGAAAGAATATTTTTCATCATGGCAAAGGAACGTTCTACTTCCACTGAAGTGATTGGCAAAATTTGAAGCAACCTATTTCGGATGGACACATGTCAGTTAAAACAGACACACATCAGAAGAATATGAATTTTTTCAACGTCCATATTAGCACTCAGAACATGTTTACACTTTTTACTAAAACTGCTTCCTTGTTCTCCTGGTGCTTATAGATGATGCCAGCGTATAGATGATACTAGCGTATAGATGATACTAGCGTATAGATGATACTAGCGAATCAACTCTTTCCTCTAACTTCAAGATTGCTTCCGATATCAGACTACATTGTGCTGTTATAAATCGCAGATCATTGTTTATCCCAATAACTTCTTTACCTCGCGAACTGAACCATCTTGTCTACTGATACGGCACAAACTACCTCACGTATCGTCCACATTGTTGCTGAAATATATGACTGCTGAGATCCAGGTTCTCCATCTGGTGAGAACTGGATGTGGAGGTAAAGGGAGCTGTTGTGCCACGACCTTGAAAACCTGGATTCGGGAAGGTGATTTTAGGAAGATGTTCTTGGTATTCGAAGCTAACTTATCAAAACATTTTATCTCTTCGTCAATTCTATGCAGACCATGAGAGACATGTGAGGCGGAGCATTTTATGAACGATAACTTTCAAGGCTTTAGCACCTTTTTCCATTAAGGTGTCACGTCTGTTCCAAATATGAGGTTCATTATCATCCCGTATCCCATCCGGCCAGAGTAACATTTATGAATTTGTGAGCAACTGTACCGCTGTGGAACAATTTGAAGCAAATAAAGGATTTACAGGGAATAAGATTCTAGATAGATATTCGTGACGGCAATGTGTAATTTAATTTGTGCAACCTTATTTGTCTTCGATGTATGGAAATTCATTTTGTGCTTTTTAAAATGTGTAAATCGCAACAACAAAAAAATTGCATCACGATCAAAAAAGGCAACAAAAAATTGTCACTAGACATCTTAAATGCACGAAAATATATTTATGTCTATCTGATTCGTCAATACATCCAGGCAGATAAAAAAGGGCATTTTGCCTAACTTACGGGCTCTAATGATAACCAAAGATATTGAAGCCCGCTGGCTTGTGGGTTCGATCCCCACTGCAAGTGGTGGCTGTTCTTCCGAAGATAGGAAAAACGTTAGCTTCATCCAGGCTATAATACCGTATTAACTTTCCAGCAAACTTTCATAAATATTACCTATATTTTCCTAATTGCTTTTAGAGTTGTCATCGTTAAAGAAAATACGTCATAAACTATAATGTGCATTATATAAAACACCAATCATCTTTAATGTTTATAATTTTTAGTGATGATTGTGTGTAAATGCACTTTATTGTAATGCATATACTATTTAATATTCGCAGTAGTTATCATAAAATTATTTTACTAAACATGTAAACTGTTTAAAATATAAGTAGATATTTTGAAATATTATGTTTTCTTTAATTAAAATTGGCCTTATTTATTGGTACTGGATGAGCTGAAATAATATAATAATAATTGTAGGAGGTCTGATGTAATTCAATAAAGCCGAATATTTGAAGTTAAAATATTAGTTAATTCGCTCATTAAAATAAACATAGCATATTATTATTGCAGGGCCGCCACATCTCAGAGCCGGGCCCAGGACCAAATCACGGGCCCCCACTTCTCAGTGCCAGACTGAAAATTCTAGTACTTTGCTACAGGACTTTGGACATTTTAAAATTATTTTCATCTTGAGTTTTGATCGAAATGAGAATAAAAGCCGACAATCGGTGCAGCAAAGGTCACTTTCGGTACTTGTAGTTTTACTACGACTCCTAATGAAATATAATATTCTGGGACTGCACTTGTTTTTTCGTTTATGTACATTAAAAAAAATATAGATGCCATTCCAATAAATATAGGCTACGCCTGTCTATATTTCTAAACCCCATTCTTTTTACAAGCTAATAACCCCCCCGGCCTGGGCCCCCAAGGCGCCCGGGCCCGGGACAGCTGTACCCGGGAGTCCCCCCCCCATGTGGCGGCCCTGTATTATTGTGTGTGCTATCTCGAATATGTAAGTTTTGTATATATTAATTCCAGTACTTAAAATATTAATATTAACGAGTGAGTATGGGAGCCACCTGCCAAGCTGAGAGAAAAAGTTAAATAGTTTTGGGGATCGTCTACACACCTCCAGGCTGGTTTATTCGTTCCTCCGTCGTCTCAGGGAGTGTTTCGAGTACCTTTTTCTGGAATCGTTCTGGGCTCAGTCCTTTCTGTGAATTTTTGCAGGAGTATCTTCACCACATGTGCGATGTGGTAAAAAAAATGTTTCTGAAGGAAATTATCCAGAATTTCGAATTTTTTACATAAACAAAACAAATGAAAGCATAAAATGAAAAAAAAAAATACCACTTTTTGGATAGTTTGTGGTTTACCACTCTCGCAGTCAAAGTGTTAAGCATTGCATAACAATAAAATATAAATGGGGAGGTATCCCATAGATAACCATCATCAAAAAGCAATATCAATTATTATTAAAAGCATATACGAGATATAATTTCTTATTATCTGTGATGAACATTTGTTTGATGGTCCCGCGGATCCGGATTGAGGCCATGATGGTGTAACAGGGCACAGGTGTAGTCCACGCCCTCTGGGAGGGAACTTTCGAATTAACTTACTAACTTGGATTAGATAACTTCATTTATTCCCTAAGAAGATGGCATCAGCGTGAAATTTCATCTCCGCACTACTCTAGGAGAATGAATTTTTCCTTTTAAATCAAGTTTTTTTTTAGGCATTTCTATATCATTTTTTTTATATTATTCTTTTAACTTTTGATGATAAAAGTATTTAATTTTCCCTAAGTGTATAATCCAATTTGTTCAATTTAATTCTCATGTCTTAAGCCTATTTAAGGACTCTGTAGCACATATTGAGCTCCAGATGGGTTTGACCTAAATCACGTTACTCATAAGACATCTCTCCTTCAGATTATGAGATTTTCAGATCCCTCCTAAACTTATTACAAGATATTTCTACACTCTTCCAATAGTTACAAAAATGTTCTTAGAATTACAGGCCTTTCGAATTGCGAAAGGATACTCTTTAATGGTGGTAATTATATTTAATTTGCTTAAATAACCTTTAAACTAAAGGTAAGGGAATATTTATCCCCCTAAATTTGACGGTAAACTTTCCGGACAACCCTATACGTTTATATATATATATATATATATATATATATATATATACATATACATGAACGCCGAAGGTAAAGGACACCTTTCCTTAAATTTGTACTATTAAAACTTATGGAAACAGATAAAAGAAAGATTTCTCATTGTTACTGGCATTAATCAGTAATTGGAATTATTGATTAATGAAAAACAAAAAAATGTCCTCCACATGGTGTCTTATACCTCTAATGAAAACGGGCATTTTTCACTGTCTTATCTTCGATATTTATGGGAACAGTACATAGTGCCCTATACCATTATACCATCCTATACCATTATACCATCCTATACCATTATACCATCCTATACCATTATATGCCTAAAAAAATCCACATTATTTATTTATTTTTTGAGTGTTCCGCTTCTTTGTCGACAACACAACGATAACAGTATCTTCTGGATTTGGTCTGACTAGAAAATCAGCTTGCTTTTATACGTAGTTTAAGTGTATGTGTTAAGATAGTTGGTAAAGTAAAGTCGTGGAAAAGTAATTTTTTTAAGGCAACAGTGCTTAAAGTTATCAAATAAGTTCCTATAGTCCTGTGTTCCTGAAGTGTGTCAGTACAGTGTTTATATACTGGCTATCATTGCATAAGAGTTCTTCTAAATCATACGTCAGATTAATACTGCTTCTTCTGCGGCAGTCTGCCAGTAAAGGTTTGACTGTACGTTCGCAGTTACATATGTAACATATTAGTCTGTTACGATTTTTGATTAAGTATTCGTGTGTTAGAAAATGAGAAAATCGCCAAAGGACTTTTTGACTTCGTTTTTCGATTCCCCATCTATACACGAAGTTTGCCAGTTTAAAACTGGGAAGCTCTCTATAAAAGAGTTGATTATAAATATAATTTTAATTTGTAAAAGTGGAAAATAGTCTTAATTCATATGGCTTCTTAATTAGATTGGAAAATATTTGGTAAATAATCTAAGGGGTTAGGTCCGCCAGTAAATGTACTGTTGTCATACCTGTTGGTGGAGACCGTCGTCACTGGCATCTGTGCGAGTACTGTGGGTCAGTACTAACTTAACAGTGGCTTGATAGATGCCAGTGACGACGGACTCCACCAACAGGTATGGAAAATAGAATAGAATAGAATATTCTTTATTTCCAAAAGCTCGAGATATGGACACGTCATATAATAATATTATTTTTTTTTTTATTTATTTACAGAAATATTACAATCTACAGTATATGTATTATGTAATTTGACATAGGTATAGGTATAGCTTGACCACGCCTCAGGTGCCACCAGTTGTCAACCGAATACCTTCCTTTAGGAAGGATTCTAGGATGACCTGGAGTTACCTTACGCCATCCAACCACACTCTGCGACTAGCAGGGAGGATTGGAGGCGAATGAGGCGTGGCCTGTGATATCACGAGGAGAGAAGATATCCATCGATATCACTCTTAATTATCATTATTACAATCACACTGACTTTTCAGCACTTCACGACACTTCACTGCGTTAGTAGATCCCGGGGCCACTTCCTATGAAGACGTCTGGGTGGAGAGGAAGGATGATTGGTGCTGGATAAGGATTGGGCTATAGGATTAGCATGATTAATCAATTTACTATGGAAAGATGAGAAGCGGATAGGGATTATATCTTGGACAAAAGGAATATTTAGGTCATTATGGAGGGTGCGATTCGAAACATAATAAGGAGCATTAACTATGGTACGTAGGATTTTGGATTGGAATGTTTGGATTCGGTGGATGTTGGAATGCTTGGCTGTCCCCCAGAGTTCGATTCCGTAAGTCCATATCGGTTTAATAATATTATAATACATTTTATAATACATTTGCGGATTTAAGTCAGGATGCCAGTCTGGATGCAAAATCTATTTCAAAAAAATTCTTCAATTGTATAACAAGTCCTTTGTCGGAGTATTCTTTTCAGTTTCAGTATAAGTCTTTTGCTCGGCTGGATGTTTCTTGCCTCAGGAGCATTCCCGAGGCAGGCAATTGAACAAAACTGCTCCACAAAACTCCACTCCTTTCCTATAAAACGTAGTCATATGTTTCTGAAGTTTTATTTTTCCTTTTCGCCGTGTAGAGTAATAGTGGTCATCTCCATGAATTTTAAATTGGGATAAGTTATGTTTCACGTATTTTACTATTGCTAACACATATAGCGACGGCAGTGTTAAAATTCCTATTTGATCAAAGTATTTCCTTGTTGATGATCTTCTTTGTAGTTTCAAGATATTCCTTACAATCCTCTTTCGAATCTTAAAGATTTGGATGGCTTGCAATTTGTTACCCCGTAATTCTATGCCATATAATTGTGATTCGAAAATTCCATAATATATATTTATTAAATCCGTTATGGTCAATAACTTTGAAAGATTTTTTATCATGAAGCATGAAGTGTTAAATTTTTTTTTTCTTGTCTATATGCTTCTGCCAGCTGAGATTATTATCCAGTAGTATCTTGTTCTATTTTTGTTTGATCAATAGCAATATTTAAAGATGTTTCAATTTTTCCTATTGCTGAAAAATGTATATATTTTGTTGTTTTTTTTTATATTAAGTTTTAATTTATTATTTTGTATCCATGTGTCCAGTTTGTCTAGTTTCTGTTATGATATCCTTTTAATTTATTCATGTGTCTTTCCCGAAACAAAAACTGTTACGTCATCTGCGTAGAGAAAAACTTTAGCATTTTCTAAGTAAGACACCAAGTCATTTATGTAGGGTAGGAAAAGCATAATATTACTTTGAATTTAGTGCAGAGCCCATCCAACATTAATTTCAGTGCAAAACCATAAATGGCAGACTGCTTCAAGAGGAGCAATCTTAGAAACGCACTTCCAGAATGAAACCTCATCTGGGAGTAAATGAGTCCGTATGGAACCAGGTTTTTACCTAAAGCGAGTTTACAGTATTATTATGGCTCTCTGTTTTCCTCTTATAATACATAATAATTTATATTAATGTGCAGTAATTACAATGATGGACTGAATGCAATTACTGTGCCGCCATTGTGAACCCTCCCATTTGGCGGATATTGTACACATAGCAGACATGTTAAGGACTGGGTTGATGAAAATCAAAATATCAAACAATGTCTTTTGTCTGCCACTTGGATCGCTAAAACTCAATAAAATGAAACCCAAAAGAAAAAAATCCATGATGTTGGAAAACAATGATTTTGTAAGTGATAAATAGTGATTTTTTTAAAAAAAAAAAAAATCATATAATAAAAACAGTAGACCCAATCATCCGTCAAAAATGTAAAAAGATATTAGTTAAAGAGACCAAAACCTTGTCAAAAAAACAAAACTAACATTGTCAAAGTAGTACTAATTTCTCCAATTTACATCACCTCATCGAAAATTGCTTTACAACATTTTTTGCAGAGGATTTAGTAAGCTTCTGAATGGCTAACTTTTATTTATCACGATTTCGTAACAGTTTTCGAGATATTTAAGAAAATATACGAAGATCCCAAAACTTGTAATGTATATTATTAAAATATATTTTTTCCCAATATTTCCTGAACTCCAAATGTAACCGAAATTTAAGTGTCTTAGTTTAGATAAATGTCAAACGTGTAGAAAAAAATTCAATTAAATCCAACGATTGTAAGTAATCGAATCAAAAATTCAATTAAATCCAACGATTGTAAGTAATCGAATCAAAAATTCAATTAAATCCAACGATTGTAAGTAATCGAATCAAAAATTCAATTAAATCCAACGATTGTAAGTAATCGAATCAAAAATTCAATTAAATCCAACGATTGTAAGTAATCGAATCAAAAATTCAATTAAATCCAACGATTGTAAGTAATCGAATCAAAAATTCAATTAAATCCAACGATTGTAAGTAATCGAATCAAAAATTCAATTAAATCCAACGATTGTAAGTAATCGAATCAAAAATTCAATTAAATCCAACGATTGTAAGTAATCGAATCAAAAATTCAATTAAATCCAACGATTGTAAGTAATCGAATCAAAAATTCAATTAAATCCAACGATTGTAAGTAATCGAATCAAAAATTAGCTTGAAAAACTATTTTCATCGACATTTCTCAAAATCAGGGGTCTCCCGTGGTCTAGTGGCTGGCGCGCTAGACTCATAAGCGGGAGATGGTGGGTTCGATCCCCAATGGCGATAGGAATTTTCTCACCTCATGGCTCGCTGAGAAAATTCCTGGCAGCACCCTGGATGTCGGCGCTAATGGCCACGATTTGTCGAGCCGTAAAAAAAAAAAAAAAATGTCTGACATAAATTCTACATGGTTTACACTAGTCAGAATTTCTCTCTGATATAAATATCCTGCAATAACTATCCTAGTGTAAACGCACCCTTATATTTTAATAAGTAGCAAACTGAAGAATGATATTTATTATTAAAAGTAACACTTTAAAATATAATTACCCCATTTAAATGTAATCATAGTTGTTTCTGAAGAAATGTTTAAGTAGCTCTTAAAAAGCTTTGATGAAGTTTTCAAAAGAAGGAGTTTTCTTCAATGGATGAAGTCTTTATTTATGAGCTTTAATTATAAATTTATATAAGCTTTTCAAAATGGTCTTTTCATCTGCATATTACATGATCCTTGAACAGTCATGCGCAGTTTAGGGATTAATAATACACTAAATAAAGCAATGTTCTTTACTTTAAAGAAGGGCTATTAATTTTGGGGGGAAGTAGAAGAAAAATATAAAACTTAATTAATATTATGTTGCTATTCCTAGTAAAAAAAAATCTCAGAAATGTCTACGTACATCGACTTTACTTAATTATGTATTTCAAAAATGTCAACCGTTGATTATTATTATTTTATTTGGTACTCTGAAAGATGAACTGAATTATTTCCTAGCAGCTCTCTAAGCTCTAATATTTTTTCTTTCCTGGCTAAAACCAATTTAAAAAACAAAATTTAGCGCTGATTCTTCATTGTAAATTAAAATCTTTTCCAATTATCACCTATTATAAGCAATAAGGCCTCTAGAATATATTTCGACAAAAATTTCATCTAAACTTATTTAACAGCAAACGTAAAACATATTAGTCCCTTTTAAAAAATGTATAACCATTATTAATTGATATAATTTAAATTATTAAGACGTTTACTAACTACAATTTTGTTACAATTACTTTTTTTACCGTTGGTGGCGTTCGGAACGGAGGTGGGGCGCGTGTGTCGGCGGGAGCGATGGGCTTGGTTAGGGTTGAGGACGAGCCCCCCCCCCATGCGGTCTGTGAAGGTTTGGTTGCCCTGGCACCAGCAAGCACACCTTCTATCATAGACCTGGCAGCCAGTCACCAGATGCGGGCCACTAAGGTAGAACTGGCACGGGGGACTCTACTCGACCTTGGCTGGGTCCGCCTCCCGCTGGCCTCGGGCTCTGTCTCTGCTTTCGATGCTACCAACGGACCGGCCAAGAGGCATAAATGACCCAATAGTGGTTGAATGGCCTTTAAACACCAAGGAAAAAAAAAAAAAAAAAAACTCTGCATGTTTTACTTCACTGGAAGCGTCCAAACCTAAATACAAAATTGAGATAATATTTCTAAATAATATAAAATGTAGAGCACAAAATAAAAATAAAATAATGAACAGTTGATTTTTTATTTTATAAACAGGTCTTTATAATGACTAAGCCTGTTTATTTACAATTGCGTTCAGAACAAAAAATTAACTATTTATATTCAAATATTTCCAAATGGTGCTTGAAATTATAACGCGAATGCGCTGATTTGACGGAGTTCCTGCGGAATTTTTATAATTTAAGTTTCTCTAGAGTAAACTCGAACTTCTAAGGAACGAATTTTGGTTGCACGCTGGAGATATGGGTTCGAGTTCAGTCTGCAGGATGTTGATTTTTTTACACCGATGGGTGTAAAGATTCAATGTCCCCTAAATACAGGACCTCAATACCAATCTCTTTGGGAAGACAATTTTCAGTAAGATAGACCTCAACCGTGCTTACTGCCAGGTGCCGGTGGCGCAAGAATACATCCCGAGAACGGAAGTGATCACCCGTCTCATTGTATTTTTTGTGATGTGCTTCGGACTGAGAAACGGTGTGCAAACATTTCTGGAGCTAATGACAGCATCCTAGCTCTGCCGTACGTTTACGTCTACCTCGACGGAATTCTGTGGCCTCAACGTCGAAGGAAGAGCTTCGTGTCCACTTGGAAGTTTTCGGGCTGCTCAATCAGTATGCCCTAACTATGAATCCGCTCAAGTCGGAGTTTTGCGAGACCGAAGTCGAACCTCTCCCGAGCAAGGTGGACCAAATAGGTTATCTCCGACGCATTTTAGGGAAGTTCAACTTTTATCGAAGTTGTCTCCCTAAAGCAGAATAAGTACAGCACATTCTTCATTGTTCAAGAAAAACAACAGTATTCCTGTCCCATGGATACCGGAAGCAAAGAAAGCCTTTCCATGATGCCAACTAGACATAAATGATGCTGTAACTTTAGCACACCCATCTTCAGACGTCAAAGGGACTTTAGCTTGTGATGCATCATCCGCGGTCGGGGCCGTCTTCAACAGCGTGAGGGAGACCACTCGGTTTCTTCTTGAGGACCCTCGCATCAGCACAGCTGCGTTAATCTGCCTACGACCGAGAGCTCACTGCCATCTACAGCGCCGTCAAACACTTCAGGCCATGCATCGAAGGTCGCGTGTTCAGTATACTGACGGATCACAAGGCGCTGGTGTATACCAGAAGCCCAAGACTGCAACACCCATGAGAATTCGCTACGCGAACTTCATTTCAGTCAGTTCACTAGCAACATTCGTCATGTCTCTGGGGCTGTAAACAACTTAACTGATACCCTTTTGTGGTTGGAGGCAATAAACGGCCCTGAAGAAAAGGCGAGCATTATCCTAGAAGCTGATCGAGTTTCAGCAATTCGACAAGCCACTTCTGTGTGACGTCTCGACAGCAAAAGCCCTTCCTTACGTACCATCAATCCACCTCCGTCAGGAAGTTTTTAAGAGCTTCATAGCCTCGGACTTGATGGCTTTCGTGGGACTCACCACCTGGTGTCGCAAAGGTATTTCTGGCCAAGTATGCAAGCGGGCCTAGCGATCTGGACTTGGAATTGCATCGCCTGCCAGCGCACGAAGATACATCAGAACACTGTAACACCTCCTGGTGCCTTCGTTCCAGCCGGCTGATTCGAGCATGTCCACGTAGCCATTGTCGTTTCGGATGGAAAGCGCTATTGTCTCACTATGACAGATAGGTTTCACACTGGTCCGAAGCAGAACCCCTCGAGGAAATCTCCTCCATAGCCACAGACCTCTACAGCCTAAAATTGAATGTGCTGTAAAAATATGAAATAAAAATAATTATTGGAACTAGGTTAGCTCACTGATAGAGCACTCGACTAATATGATGGACGTCTGGAGATCAAAATATGTGCGCACACAAAAGCTTTTATCTTTTAGAGGTGTCATTCGCGGGTTGGATGAGGCCGTCTCTAGGCCAACCCAGTTTTTTAATTAATTTATAATTACAGGAACCTGCAAAGAGGAATATAAAATGGTCAACCCAATGTGCAGACCATACTATCCCCCGTATTGTGCCGTATGTTCAATAACAACAATTAAAAAACAGCCACTTCTTCCTTATAATATCATTCCGGATTGCGTCACAAGGCCGTGGAAGGGAAGTTACGCCCTAAAAAAACTATATAATCAGTACTTATGTTGGATTCTTAGTGAAAATGTCTCATAAGTGGATGTTCTCCAAGTTGCCCCACCCTCGGTTTAATGCATTCCTAAGACCCCGTCGAGGAGTACCGCCATCATCCTAGGAGTTCTATTGTGTGACACCATCGTCTTAGGATTCAAAGGGAATGAGAAATGAAGTGAGTTTCGCCTCAAGGGGAAGTTTATTGTGAACGGTTCAGTTCCCCGAGAACTACTCCAGCTTTGAGAGATCGGTGCTTCGAGCATCTGCATCTAACCCGGATCCCCTTGCAGAATTCCCTCATTTGAATACCAAAAGTGAAATGGTAATTGGGAAGTTATTTTACAAATAATTTCATTTGCAGTGGTATAGCGGTCGCTTTGATGTTAGTTTCTATCGTATTCTATAATTTCAGTAATATATTAATTGCCTTTGAGAATTTAGGGGAATAAATTTGATGTCCTGCTTATGCAATAGAAGTGAGCCTATTATAAAATATTAAATAAGAATTCTTGTTAAATAATAATTGCTGAATCAATCAATCAATAAGGCTTTATTTACAAATAGCTGTTACCCGGAGTGCCATGCTACGCCTACTTTCTGCATGTATAAAATCAAAAATAAATCAGGAACCCCGTTCATTGTTTTGAACCCGTGACCTTTAAACTGTGAGTCAAAACGATTTTAACGAATCGATCGAACTTTGTGTTTTTTTATAAGGAACAAACACACAGACAGACAGCTGGTAGGCGTTTTTGACCTAGCCTATGACACTCCCCGTATCACGACCTACCTGTGTGCCAAGTTTGGTCAAAATCGGACGAGGGGTGTGGATTTGTATAAGGAAAAAATATTCAGACAGCCAGCTGGTAGGCGTTTTTGACTTAGCCTACCTTACTTCCCGGATCATGACCTACTAGTGTTCCAAGTTTGGTTAAACGCAGTGGATAATGAACAAACAGACAAACGTTATACAATAAAAACTTTTTGCAGGGGTCAATATGGTGGTTCTATTTTCCGATCTCGTATTGGAGAATCATCTGGCCAACGGATGACCATTATTTTTGTGACACCCTGTACAAACGATTGCGGTCAAAATTCCTGTTATAATACCAAAGGCATTAGCTCTAATCTGGCTAGAAAAGAGTGGTAACCCGTAGAACACCCGTCCCAAAAATCTTTCTTAGATATGAGTGGACGTTAATATTCAAATAAACAAATTATATATTCGTTGTCTTAGGAATATGCAAGGATTACACATCTCCTACGTCAGGGATAGATTCCAAAAATATAGAAAAAAAAAACAATCCTGTAACAGAACACAAGCGCCCAGACAAGCTGATACATTAGAGGTATTTGATTCTTGACCATACAGCACGCTAGAGAGATTGTGTGGTCAATACTATGCTCCGTACGCCTAATTTTCCACTTTTCAAGTACCCATTATCAATTTATTAAAAGACTGGGTGGGCCTAGGGACGGTCTGAGACCCCCGAACGACGACACCAGAACACAACACACACCTAAATCTTCCTGCGTATTATTGGAATGCTCTGCCACTGAGCTAACCTCACCCCCGAATTATTCTTACAATATTATTACGAAGAGGTGGTCGTTTATTAACCCTTTGCGTTTGCAGAAATATGCTGCGGGTGTAAGAGTAAATTGTAAATACATTCCCTCGCTAAAACTGTGCTCAAGGCTAATGTAGCATAAAGGCGGTATAGAGGGAGTATAATTCCTCCCCAAGGTAGAGTATAGGCTCCCATAAAGAGAGTATTTACACTTCTACTTCCGGGTTTTACAAGGAACAATGGAGTTTAATGTAGTGAAACACATTTATTATTGGCCAAAATTATAACTATTTGTTCAAAAACAAACCTTTTAGGGTTATTTCAGGTTTTAATATAACCCCTTTATTTCGGATTTTAATACATTTTGTTTAAAGGGAGTGAAAAAAATATCGCAAAGTTGATAATGGCTACAGAAGAATAACTTAAACATTGTTGAAAGTATAAGGGAGTGATAGTAGATTAAATGGATTTTAAGAAGATTATGGCATAAGAAGATTTAGCGAAGACAAACATTTATTCGGAAGATAAGATAAGAAAGATATTATATTTCTAAGTAAGAAAAAAAAAATCATATTTTTAAAATAGAATATGTTCCATAGACATTTTTGACCTAGCCTACGAGACATCCCGGATCAAGACCTACCTATGTGCCAAGTTTGGTCAAACGGTGCGGATTTGTATAAGGAACACACAGATAAAGTGACAGACACTTGATAATATATATATATATATATATATATATATATATATATATATATATATATAAGAACTTTCTGAAGAAATTTAGCTTTTTAGCACTTTCCTCCGAAGGAAAGTAGCTATTGAGGTTGGACTCATGACGGAATTTTTGAAAAATTTCTTCAAATCTTTATCGATCCTACCTAGTAGACACCGAAAATGACCCCCGTTAAAATTTATATATATCTATATATATATATATATATATATATATATATATATATATATATATACATATATATATATATATATATATATATATATATATATATCGTCACGAAACTTGGTATATAGCATTCAATTAGCAAACGATTGAACGAGTTCGTTAACCACCAAAGTCGGTCCACCGGAAGGGGGGGTTTACCCAGAACCCAAAACACTAATTTGACTATGTCAGCCGTAATATTTGTTATATTTCAACGAAACTTGGTATTCGTAGTGGTAATATAGAGAGAAAAGTGAGATATAAAAATGAACTAAATCGGTTCATTAGAAGGGGGGGTTTACTCCGGACCCACAATACCAATTCGCCACTACCAGCCGTGATTTTTGGTATATTTCGACGAAACTCGGTATTCGTAGTGGTAATCTACAGGTAAATATGTGTTGTAAAAATAAACTAAATCGGTTCATTAGAAGGGGGGTTTACTCCTGACCCAAATTCTTAATATACTCATACCGGTCGTAATTTCTGCTGTATTGTAACGAAACACGGTATACGTCGTGGGTAACTCATGAGAAAGAAGTGTTGTAGAAATGAGCTGAATCAGTCAATCGGAAAGCGGGGGTTTAATTTGTAATATATTTCAATAGAAAAGCCCGTCAGACGTAGGTTCACAAAGCCGCCGCAAGGAGCGCTTTCTACCCCTAGAGTGACTGTATCCTGTTCCTGCGTTAGATCAAAATACGATAATATGAGGTTTTTTGTATTTATTACGAAGTGTAATAGGTACCATGTGTAAACATAACTCTGGAAGCAAATTATTAATTGATCAGTTACTCATTACAAATTTAAAAGAGAACTATTCATGTTTTTATTTTATTTATGTAGGATATTTTAAGCAAATTGATCTGGAAAGCAATCTACACTACCCAAATTCTGAGGAAAGTGCTTAGTTATGCAGCTCCTGCGTGACGGACTTTTAGTTTTCAATCATGAAGAAAGTTTCGGATTTTTTTTATAAATCTTTATCTATCTTGCCTAACGATACCAAAAATTACCACTGTAGAAATGTATATATTATCAGGATATCCGCTAGAGTAGTTTTTTTCCCCTCATGAATCTTATTATATAGAAGTCCACTAAAATCAATGGGGGGGGGTACTCTGGACCCAAACTACTAATTTGCCCATACCGTCCTTAAGACGATACGCGGTAGACGTCGTGTGTATCTAAAGAAATGCATGTGTTTAAGATATACGCCAAATCCGTTCCATATAACCGGACTGTTCGCGCCGGGCTATATACAGGTTGCCACACTTTTATAATACCACTAGCACGTGGTTGGTCACACATTCAGGTAATGGTCACGCCTGATGTTCGTAACTTGCGCTGTATCTGGATTCTGTGTTGTTATTTTGTAAGTTGTTCTTTTCTTACATGTTGACGCTATTATTTATCAACTCCAATAAAGTATAAAACGTATAAGGAGGAAACCGTTCATTTTTTTCCTTCTTTAATATATATATATATATATATATATATATATATATATATATATATATATATATATATATATATTTTTTTTTTTTTTTTACTTAACCTCTTCAGGTCCAAATTTTTATTTCTTGATAAAAAATTCTTATTTTCCTGCCATAGTTGTGTATTGCTCTTGTGAAGATTCCTGATTTTTTTCAGAATTTTATGGTCTACCTGACATGAGTTACGTAATGTCCAGTATACTGGACATTGGTTCTGAAGTAATAGGATTTGTGGATGAAAACCGAAATTCAAAATTTCGAAATATTAAAAAAATAGATAATTAAAGCAGTAATTTATTACCAATTTAAAATAAATTAATTCAGAAAAAAAATTGTAAAATTATTACACTAATGAAGTTCAAAGTCGACTGGTTATACTCAAATTAAATGAAAGATCATAAAATTGCTGGTAAAATTATAAATGAATGATCTCTAGACGATAAGTGCTACCTGGAAGTGGAAAATATTTTACGTTCTCTGTTATACTTCAATATAGTTTTATAATGGCCGCATTAAAGACTATGAATTTTTTATGAGATCTAATGGATATTGATTGGCTATTAGCTGTAGCCTACCTCGGCAATATTCCGAGTTTACACGTAGATGCTTAATTAAAAATGTAGGAACACAGGGGCGTTTGGCAGCCCATTTTCCAGAAAGTTGGTTTGTTTTAGACAAATTACAGGTGAAACCACTTATACTAATGTATAAACAAGTATTACAAGTTTACATCATTTGAATTGCTGAGATTGGTAAGATGTGAGTAAATTGCTGAGATTGGTAAGATGTGAGTAAATTGCTGAGATTGGTAAGATGTGAGTAAATTGCTGAGATTGGTAAGATGGGAGTAAATTGCTGAGATTGGTAAGATGCGAGTAAATTGCTGAGATTGGTAAGATGCGAGTAAATTGCTGAGATTGGTAAGATGTGAGTAAATTGCTGAGATTGGTAAGATGTGAGTAAATTGCTGAGATTGGTAAGATGTGAGTAAATTGCTGAGATTGGTAAGATGCGAGTAAATTGCTGAGATTGGTAAGATGTGAGTAAATTGCTGAGATTGGTAAGATGGAAGTAAATTGCTGAGATTGGTAAGATGTGAGTAAATTGCTGAGATTGGTAAGATGTGAGTAAATTGCTGAGATTGGTAAGATGCGAGTAAATTGCTGAGATTGGTAAGATGTGAGTAAATTGCTGAGATTGGTAAGATGTGAGTAAATTGCTGAGATTGGTAAGATGGGAGTAAATTGCTGAGATTGGTAAGATGCGAGTAAATTGCTGAGATTGGTAAGATGCGAGTAAATTGCTGAGATTGGTAAGATGCGAGTAAATTGCTGAGATTGGTAAGATGCGAGTAAATTGCTGAGATTGGTAAGATGGGAGTAAATTGCTGAGATTGGTAAGATGTGAGTAAATTGCTGAGATTGGTAAGATGTGAGTAAATTGCTGAGATTGGTAAGATGTGAGTAAATTGCTGAGATTGGTAAGATGTGAGTAAATTGCTGAGATTGGTAAGATGCGAGTAAATTGCTGAGATTGGTAAGATGTGAGTAAATTGCTGAGATTGGTAAGATGTGAGTAAATTGCTGAGATTGGTAAGATGTGAGTAAATTGCTGAGATTGGTAAGATGCGAGTAAATTGCTGAGATTGGTAAGATGCGAGTAAATTGCTGAGATTGGTAAGATGTGAGGAAATTGCTGAGATTGGTAAGATGTGAGTAAATTCCTGAGATTGGTAAGATGTGAGTAAATTGCTGAGATTGGTAAGATGGGAGTAAATTGCTGAGATTGGTAAGATGCGAGTAAATTGCTGAGATTGGTAAGATGTGAGTAAATTGCTGAGATTGGTAAGATGCGAGTAAATTGCTGAGATTGGTAAGATGTGAGTAAATTGCTGAGATTGGTAAGATGGGAGTAAATTGCTGAGATTGGTAAGATGCGAGTAAATTGCTGAGATTGGTAAGATGTGAGTAAATTGCTGAGATTGGTAAGATGCGAGTTAATTGCTGAGATTGGTAAGATGTGAGTAAATTGCTGAGATTGGTAAGATGCGAGTAAATTGTTGAGATTGGTAAGATGTGAGTAAATTGCTGAGATTGGTAAGATGTGAGTAAATTGCTGAGATTGGTAAGATGTGAGTAAATTGCTGAGATTGGTAAGATGTGAGTAAATTGCTGAGATTGGTAAGATGTGAGTAAATTGCTGAGATTGGTAAGATGTGAGTAAATTGCTGAGATTGGTAAGATGTGAGTAAATTGCTGAGATTGGTAAGATGTGAGTAAATTGCTGAGATTGGTAAGATGTGAGTAAATTGCTGAGATTGGTAAGATGTGAGTAAATTGCTGAGATTGGTATGATGTGAGTAAATTGCTGAGATTGGTAAGATGTGAGTAAATTTTCGTTATTTTCTGAACACATCTGCGTATATGATTTAACACTCCAATGGTCGCATGAGATCTCTCAGATAGACAGCATCTTACGCCGTCTGTGGACGGGCGCAAGTGCGCGGGTCTAGCTATACCCTTTCCTATTCCTAGAGCAGGTAGTGGCTGATAAGTCAGTTCTGACCTGACGCTCCTCCAAGCAGTAACTATCCTCTAAAACTATTTTGTATCTCATAGGTACCACGCGACCATATTTGTACTTTTAGAAAAGAGGGCACATTGATGTCATAAATACCACAAAATAAAATCAACAGGAAAATAAGCGTAGTTATGATATCAAGTATGAATATGGATGCAGCGATATGGATGAAGAAACAGGGGTAAAAAAGATAGCACTGTAGCCGAGAGAACCAAAACTATAAAGCGATGCCAAATGTTTATTCATACGAGACTACAAGGCTTACCCAGTGTAAATGCAAGGGGTGCGGCCAATATTTTCGTCTCTATCATTGCACATTATATATTCCAGATGGATGTAAAGTGGATGATGATACAGAAGACGTTTTTTGAAGTTGTATATTACTACAAAATATTATTAATATTTGCCCTAATATTTCCTACCTACTTGTTATTTGTATATTTCAACTATATGAGTTTGCATATAATAAATAAATAACATATAATACAATGCAAGGTGATGAATAACCCTTCAAAGTTCAACATATACACTTATTATATAATATAAGTATATGTTGAACTTTGAAGGGTTATTCCTCACCTTGGATTGTATTATTAATTAATACCCTTCCCCTTTTTATCAACATATTTAAATAAATAACTTTTTCTTGGTAAATTTACTTATTTTATTATATTTTAATCTCCTGTTAAGAGTTTCTGTTCATTCTTAATACAATAGATAAAGTTATTTACGGTAAATGAGACTGAAACTCAGGCGTATCTCTCAGATACAAGGCGACCACCAATGGTAGTTTCAATGATGCGACTATTGGAGTGTTAATAGGCTCGACATATAGCAAATATTATTGCAAAAAACCCAACATGTGACAGGAAATGCCAAATCAATAGCATAAAGAAAAGCCCATTATTTGAAATATTAAAATGCCAAATAATTTTTTGTGCTGTCCTTTACCATATGTATGCATTATTTGTAAACACAATGGAGACGCACTCCACGCAACTCACACAAGATGTATTCATTATTTATAAACACTAGGCAGACGCAGTTCATGCAAGTCAACCAATTGTAAGCATTGAAACACGTATGAGACGTAGACGAAATAATTTTGGGGCGGGGGATGGTAGCAACGGGAGGTTTGGTGGGTATATAATACTAACAACTTAGAACTTGGAATACGCTATTATGAAAAAAAAAAAAAAAAAAAAATCTGAACTTAGTGATCTTATTTATATTTATTGTTTAGGATTTTATGACAAATTTTTACCGATTGAATCAAAATTTCTGCAGACCCCTGAGCCCCCCGTTATATATGCCCATGATACTAGATGTACCTAAGCATTATTTGTAAACAAACATGCTACGAAGTTCATGCAAGTCGAATCGCTCAAAAAATGGGGAGTCACTGCGTTTGAATTTCTTATCTCTGCTGTGGGTTAACGACGGTAAGCTTTGTTCCAGTCTCTAGCGTTCAATAACACAAAATTAATTTTTACGCTTTAGTATTGAAATTACTAATACAATTTACAGCGTATTTTTACTTTTCTCTCGTCTTTCAAAGCCACTTTTATCGATCTGTGCTATATATACGCTGGGATATTTTTTTCACAATTGATCCACTTGAGGGACGTTTACCCAGAAAAAAAAGGATCCCCATGTTGAAGTAGATGAATTTTATATTAGAGCTGATGGGTATTGATTGCATAAGAGCTCAAGTCAAGTCTTGGCAGCTGCTCGCTGTGTAAACACACCACCTCTCGTGGTGTTTACACACAGGCTTCAAGATGTTTTCTTTATTGCTTCCAAGTTACTCAAACACCCTCGTTCTATGCTTGCTTAGTGGCTCTGCATTAGAACCTCAAGTCTAAACACTTCGCACTAATTCTCGCTTCTTAGTAAGCCTTTACCTTACTGGCTCTGGTTAACAATTAATTTTAAAAAACCTTATTCCGGGATTGTATTAAAAGAAACAAATTTCTTATCAATGCACCCAACATAATAAATTTAAATATTTGTAGCTTTTAAAATTCTTTTAACAGTTCTAATAGAAGGGCCTGGGGATAGCAATAGCAATTTTGAGATAAGTGAGAAAAAAAAAGTTTCATGTTTCATATTTTCTATGTTTAAAACCCTAACCGATATTTTTTTGGATTATTTTACTCCCACAGGTGTTCGTAATAAAATAAAATCATTGTTTTGGGCAGTTTAAGGTAAAATACTTCAAATTAAGCAAGAAAGCTTCGAAAAATGTTTTTTTAAAAATAAATTGGACATATCTAGAGAAACGTTTATTAAAAACCATTAATATTCATATTTTTTCTTCAGATAACACGGGTAATCCAGGTATGTATCTTTGACGTTATTTTTAGTGGAAGATGTTTGTAAGAAGTTTTCATAGAAGGATAATTCAAAAAATGTTTAGGTTGTTGCAAGTCTAGGGCTCAGCAATTGGAACGGGCCCGCCGTAAAGATTTTTAAGAGTCCCTCTTGGTCACTACACGTATCTTTCCGGGGGGTGAAGAATAGAGATATTAAAATCATTGTTGAAAATCGATCTGAAAGTAGCACAATGTACAGCGTTTTTAGGGTTTTTCTCATTATTTTTCCCCGTAAGATTTTGCAGGCTGATAGTTCTAAGGCTAGTAGATGGGACAGAAATCTCCATTTCGAAAAAAAAAAATTGACATTCACAGTTTTTCCCCCTGGCCTTTCAATGACCTTTCACTTGCAATAATTGTAAGAAAGATATTTTTCAATGCTAATAATTAGCATTGAAAAATATCTTTCTTGCTTTACTGCTCAAAGCCTTTACTTATCCTAAAGGGTATATAATCGCATTTTATTGTTTCGTATGACGTATGCTCTCCTGTATATATATATATATATATATATATATATATATATATATATATATATATATATAATATTCTCCCCCCGAAGCTTGCGCAGTCGCATTTTAAATGCAGGATCTTTCTGAACACGCTATGATTCGTTATACAGTCCGAAAATACGCAGGTAAATTTGATTACACTAGGTTTGACATTTAGTGTCACTAAATTAAATCAAATTTGGCGGAGGTCAATATTAAAAACAAATACAATTACTTCAGCTCCAATTCGTTTATTTATTGATTTACATGTTTCGCACGTTTCTGGTGCCTCAATAGGAGTTATTAACATTTTTTTGTTTTGTTTACGGTGCACCGTTTTGTTGTCGGTGCCAATAGCGCCGAAATCCACGATGCAGCTAGGAACCTTCTAAACAGGCCCTGAGATGAGAAAATACCTATCACCGGAGGGACACGAACCCCCCTCTCCCGCATGAGAATCTAAGGCGTTAGCCATCAGACCACGGGGAGACCCCAGGTCTCAGGAACTAAACCATTTCTGATCGTATCATAAAAAGTTATAAACAGCCCATAGGGAACTAAACCTTCTATCTTGCCCAGCTAGGTAATAATATTAGTAATTTTATAAAGAGAAGGAATAAAAAAGAAAAAAAAAAAAAGATGTACACATATAAGAAGAATGATGCTGAATGCTGGTAAAAATGTGCTACAGTTAGGTTCTAAATAAAAGGCAAATGGATACACCTATAAAACTCAATGTTTGCATTACATGGAGATGAGTTCTGAATGAATCAATACAATATGATATGTAACCTGACGATGAGAAGACGGACGTTCAAAAAGTTCTGAATCAGGAGATTGAGAGATAGTGGTTCGTTGGAAGAGTGGGCTATGAAGATTTAGATCAGCTACTAATAGTAGGCGGTTGTAGATGAAAGGGAATGGTGAAGTGGTTCGTTGGAAGAGTGGGCTATGAAGATTTAGATCAGCTACTAATAGTAGGCGGTTGTAGATGAAAGGGAATGGTGAAGTGGTTCGTTGGAAGAGTGGGCTATGAAGATTTAGATCAGCTACTAATAGTAGGCGGTTTTAGATGAAAGGGAATGGTGAAGTGGTTCGTTGGAAGAGTGGGCTATGAAGATTTAGATCAGCTACTAATAGTAGGCGGTTGTAGATGAAAGGGAATGGTGAAGTGGTTCGTTGGAAGAGTGGGCTATGAAGATTTAGATCAGCTACTAATAGTAGGCGGTTGTAGATGAAAGGGAATGGTGAAGTGGTTCGTTGGAAGAGTGGGCTATGAAGATTTAGATCAGCTACTAATAGTAGGCGGTTGTAGATGAAAGGGAATGGTGAAGTGGTTCCATTAAACAAGGTTGGTTAGTTTTATTTTGATGACGTGTGGGTTTCAAGTGGGCGTTTTTAATAAATGGAAAATGCTCGTAGCTATCTGAAATCTATCTTGTTCGAAATCCAAATGGAAAATATTTTTATCCATCTGCCAATAATTTAATCTACAACAATTACAAATATTTGCTCTCAGCGTTACTCTTTCTCTATGTACAAACTGAGATATCATCAATAATTTGTTAATTAATTCAAACCCTTTAATGTCACATATAAGGCGATTAACAACGATTGCGATTGTATTGGAACGACATATTCAGAAGTAAAAAAACTAATTGAAAAATAAAAAGCATTTAAAATTTTAAAGACACAATACATATATTCTTGTAAATTCATTTGGTTATAGTTTAAATTTAAAAGATTTATATAAATTTGAAGTTTGACACACTATTATTCAGAGAGTTTATCATCTCCACCAGTTAATCAATTCTAGTAAGTGAAGATGTACCAGTATAGCATTAGGTCAAATTAGTAATAATTTCTATTCCAGTATCTAGTTTTATTTTCTATATTTTTTTTAAAAGTAATTTCATTTTACAATTCATTTTTTTTTCTTGTTGAAAAGTATGAGAAATCAATACCCAATAATTTGTTAATTAATTCAAACCCTTTAATGTCACATATAAGGCGATTAACAACGATTGCGATTGTATTGGAACGACATATTCAGAAGTAAAAAAACTAATTGAAAAATAAAAAGCATTTAAAATTTTAAAGACACAATACACGTATTCTTGTGTGTTTCGACAAGCTGAATCCGAGTCCGGAGTCCGTTTCATCAAAATCAAATGCTCTTTAAACCCCAGCACGACAGGTTTAAAGAGCATTTTATTGGCAAATTTCGTATGAAGTCGTTAAAGAAGAAATAACTAGAGCTTCCATGGTTTTGAGAGTCGCTGAATTCAAATACGAGGACTGTTTCACACCATCGGCGCAAAATCAGGGTAATGTTTGCAAAAAAAAACCCGTTTCTTTCCTTGAAAAGACCTCGGATTCAGCCAAATTTAGTGGCCTTCAAAACCTTGGAAGCTCTTGTTATTTCTTCTTAATCCTGGGTGAAACGGACTCCGGATTTGGATTCACCTTGACGAAATACATTTGTGTGTATATATATATATATATATATATATATATGGTGTCTCTGCAACAGACCACTTTTTTTGTGTGTGCCTGTGTTATCGGAGACACCTTTTTACTGGTTACATACAGTGTTCGTCAATTACTCGATTAATTTTGATGAGTGAAAATTTAATCGTTACTCATCACTCACTACTCGTACATCCAATTTTTAATCATTAATCATCACTCTCAAAAATAAGTAATTACTCTTAATCATTACTCATCATTCATTTGTCAAGAGTAAATTATAATTCATTTGGTTATAGTTTAAATTTAAAAGATTTATATAAATTTGAAGTTTGCCACACTATTATTCAGAGAGTTTATCATCTCCACCAGTTAATCAATTCTAGTAAGTGAAGATGTACCAGTATAGCATTAGGTCAAATTAGTAATAATTTCTATTCCAGTATCTAGTTTTATTTTCTATATTTTTTTAAAAAGTAATT